>OY728165.1:1236771632-1237971632 GCA_963277665.1 Viscum album | reverse complement strand
ATGGAGAGGTGATCTCCTTAACTGGTAACCTTATTTTTTTCTTCATCATTTACCTACAATAAATCTATTGTATTTATCCTAAAATAAAAAATTAAGTATCTTAATTTTTTTTAAATGTTATTATTATTATGAAACAACATTTATTCACCCTCTTTTGCTCAAATGGGGAGTGAAAGTATTGATTGTGCGTACATACCACTTACCATCTCCACAGAGTGATATACATCATCACTAAATTTAAAGGTCTATTTTTATGATGGGTATAATTATTATATATTATATTTAATACATAATTATACTTATGGAATTAAAATATCACATATATATTCTTACATAACAATTTATTAGAATGATATAATGTCTCAGTTGTGTAGTTATGCATTGAAACCGCTAGGAAGTGATGTGATTTGTATTTTATTTTCATCATTAATGGATTTAAATAAGTGTATATTTATTTAATATTTAAAATACATATTATATAATTATTATTATTTAGAAGTTAATTATTATTTACTTCTCTTATATTCCATCTGTCAAAAAATGAAAACAACGTTCATGTCTATTCATGGCATACCGTCTCCATGAATGGTGTAATTAATTTTTCAATCTCAAAAATTAATGGGTATATAAAAATATATTTATAATTAATATATATTTTATTTAAAAAATTATTAAAATTAATTAGATTATTTTACCAAGATCAATGGACAATGTCCAAAACTTGTAAACCAAAATTAACATGAAAAATAAAGCAGTTATCACCCGAGATAATGATCTTAATAAAAATTTCTTAATAATTTAATGATAATTGGTTATAAAATATTAATATATGGGATTTTATATATGATTTTGACTTAGTAATATATGTATAAAAAATTTATATTTATTATATAAGAGTTTCTTTTATATAGAAAGAATTTTAGACTTGAGGTGAGGGTTTTGTGTTAGAATCTCATTATTTATCAAGATTATATATTATTAAGTATTTATGATGAAATATTATGGTATACCTATAAAAATACCATTAATTTTACTATCCTACATTTATTTTCATAAAATACACTTTTTATTTTTATTTTTATCTCAGTATGAAATAATTACCACAAAATATGTTTTCAATGAAAATTGACTTTATATATCTCTTTAGTTGATGAACCATTTTCATCCATATCAATTTTTTCTAAAAATGTTTTTAAGAATGGTTTTAATATTCCCTAATAACATTTTAATATTATTTTATTGCATTATTTTATTTTTACAAGTAAATTTAAAATTATTCTTCTTTTCATTTTCCAAATAAGTTAATTTTTTACTATTCTATACATAAGTATAAGAGGAATGTTTTGTTTTGACATTTATTGAATAAATGGAAATTTTAGTCATCCTGACCACTCAATTCTTGGATGATTCCATTAATATATTCCATGTTTATTTCCAATGAAAATAATTTTCAAGATATGTTTGTAATTTTTATAATTTAAAGAAGTTATTTCAATGTGAAAAGGTTATTATCCATAGGACAGGTTTTATAATATCTTTTAAATCCATCAGTCTTCTATGAAGACATAATTTTATGCTACTTAATATTTACATGGGATTAGTTCAAATTATATCATCTTTATTATTTATTTTGGATTATTTATGAATAATATGACAATATATTTATTAAAATTTTTCCTTTTTATGGGTTATACTATGATGAATTGATTAATTTACTATGAGTATCATTTCATTTCATTTGGTTATGCGATGATAAAATATTTATGGAACCCATTTCTATTTCAAAGGTTATAATATAATTAATGATTTATGATATTGGGGAACACATCTGTGTGATTATCATTATGTGACATGTAGGACAAGAATTATATATCCCTCTAATAAATTAGGTAAAGATAAATATCAAATTATATAAACATGGTTTGAAAAGAGAGTAAACCCAGTTCCATAAAATTAATTGTCCACTATGATAGTATTGGAAGTGAACCTTGACTACTATGATAGTTTAGGGAGTGAAAAAAATCCACTATAATAGTCTTATTAGTAAACCTTTACTACTAAGGAAATGATTTCCTATACTTCTGTGTATTCCATGAACTTATTCCTCGTGACAATGTTAAGATCTCAAGGTGCTACATCCAAGAACTGGATACCACTAAAGGTTTTCTAGGCCCAGTGGGCCGCATGGTATCAAGCACATCTCCCAAAAATCTAAACGTTTCAAACTAGTAGTGAGGGATTATGGTGTGCTAATCGGGTGACTATGCCCCCATTACAAGAGTGTATCAATGCAGATAGTCATAAAGTAAAAATAGGTAAATATTTGAAGTAGTAATAGTAAACATCATAAGAAGACAATAGATAGAAGTAATAAATAACTGAACAACTGCACAGAATATAAAAAATATATTGATACATTTCATGTCAATATAAATATTAAAAAGATGGATACAAAGAATTATATTAGCATTCAATAAAAAATTATAAAAATCTATACAAAAATTATCTCAAGATTCACTAACTCTAACTTAGTAATCTACTACCTGCTCCATCCCAAATGAGCATATAATCAATTGTTTGAAGCTATATGTTTCCATTTATCAACACCTACATACATATAGTCTTCTTGAGTACCAATGGTATTTCAAATAGTGCGTGAGATAAATATCAGTAATCCACCACCATCATTTTCTATAATATCTTATTTTTGTAATATAAAATGACATTGTGTCTATGAATCCATATATAAAATTAAAGTAGTCTAGTAACATAAATACACAATTACCAACTTGATCCCTCATTTGGTGTCTAAATATTTAACTAGTTCATTAATTAATTAACTTTGAATTTATATAATTAAGTCACATGATGTATCCATGTAACTAACATAATAACAGTAACGAAAGATCCAAGGCACATTAAGGTATCCTATAATGTGATTTATAATGTAATGGTTCCATGTTAATATCCTTGGAAACCTAGACCTCAAGGGTAACAAAATTAGTATTAATTTTTGCGAAGCTGATTGGGTAAGAGTGTAATCTAAGAATGATCGTCCAAGTAATTCCAAAATAGATTGATCTAACCAATTCCAAGTAATACATCCATAGTAAAACAAAAAAAAATCTGTGGTTAGGCCCAAGGAGGTAACCAAGGCACCTCGTGTATGTTGAGTCTATTCTTGATCCATGGAGTGTATCCAAAGAACACTATAATGACATAGAAGGGATCAGATGGTGTCATCCAGTGCATCCCCTGATACATGAGAATCAACTTCAATAGTGGATCTCAACCATGGAAACCAACATCCTTGAATCAGAATGGCGCCCATGATTTCTCAAGGCATTCCCTGAGAAATCCAAGAGATATATTGTGTATCCCAAATCCTATTGATATGTTATCATCCATATGTATAATCTGGAACTTTAAATTCAATTAATTTAATTAATTAGTCCATTTAACACTCAATCCATTTAATATATTGTAATTTTTAGGCCATTTCCTTTTATTTTTGTGGAAAGGCCAATTGAGCATGGAACCTTTTAATTAATCTATTTATGTAATATTCAACTATTAATGTTCATTCAACTACTCTCTATCATTTGTTGAAAGGGGTGATATGGAAACGCCACTAAACATTCATTTAAGTAGACCAATTCATATATATACCATGTATATACCAATTATTATTTAAATTGGTAATGAAATTATAGAACTCACCTTTGGTGGGTCATACGATTAGCATACATGGTACTTGACATGATCAATTCACAACTTAATATTCATTTAACATATAGGGATTACCTTTAGAAAGGTTTATCTAAGGTACACCTGAACAGCGGTGCTGATAGACAATTAAAGCACTAAAAATTCAATTATGAATAACACCCTAATGGGGGTGGTTGGTCTTGTGAACATAACCACCCACGCCGAAACACATATATAACATGGGTCATAGGTCATGCTTATAAAAACTACAAGTATTCAATATTTATTTAACAAATGATGTACAATAAAATCAATTCTCCCTCATGGAAAATTTACAAAATTATATAACATGATGAGTGATTTATAGACTACCTACCCCACACTTTTATGTATCACCTTTTCTAGTATCAACCTCTAACTCATCCTATATAGGAGTATATCTAAAGAAAAGATCAACACCATTAAAATATGTTATATGACCATTCACCAAAAT
This sequence comes from Viscum album, assembly GCA_963277665.1. Classification (NCBI taxonomy): domain Eukaryota; kingdom Viridiplantae; phylum Streptophyta; class Magnoliopsida; order Santalales; family Viscaceae; genus Viscum; species Viscum album. Next base: position 1,237,967,431 of record OY728165.1, on the reverse strand, counting down.
AGTGTCGTAAATCCAAATAATATTGATTAATTATTAATAATGATTTTTGAAAATACATATGTGGATCCAAAGAGATGAAGATAGTCGATTCAGACTCCATAAGGGAGATAGATCTAAACTCCTAAAATAGGCCTAAAAAGTTCTCAAAGGAGGAAAAATGAGACGGGTTTTCTAATAAAAAAGAAGAATGGATGGATTAATTTAACATTTCTTTTAATGAAAAAACTGCATTTTCACCCATTTTTGGCCTTCACATGATTTTTACCCACGATTTGAAAAACCATGAAAAACCCATACATGGGAACTTCCGGGAAGGGGAATACAACATACATAGGCTATATGATTAGGAAAATAATACACCAACTATTCGAAATGCCTCTACAAATGGTATTTGTTTTTCTCATGAGAATGTATCCCAAATCACATGGTAAATTCATACTATGCACTCTATACTAGGACATTATCCATCGTTTCATGGTTAAATCTTATTGTGGATCCTTTATCACATGGTTTATTCTAACTATATGACATGCCTTTTTCTCTAAAAAAAAAGTTGGGTTCTAGGCTCTGAAGTTGTCCTATACATGCTCGATATCTTTTCTGACTCAGTATGCATATGAATTAGTTATATAAAACTAATAAATTCCAAAATATAAAGGATACATACCTCAATAAAAAATGTACCTTATAGAAATCCTCCTTAAAGGAAATCATCCCCGAGTTCACCTTCTAAGGGTGGTGAAACATACTTTGAGAACAACTCTGGCTATTGGGAATGTACGTTGGCCTCATGCACCCATGTCTCATTATATACATTCTTGTGTTTCCATATCACTCATACTATAGGGACATGCCATCCTCAAAGAACCTTCATGCTCTGTTTGATGATGCATATTGGATACTTCTAAAGATAATCATCGGATTTTACATCATCATCTTATGGAAAAATATAATGAGATGGGTCTACATCATTCTAGTGTAGATATGAAAAGTGGAAGAAATCATATATGGAATGTTGTCTATAAGATAGTAGAAAAAAGATATGTTATTGGCTTGACTCTTTCCATAATCTCAAGTGGCCCGACAAAAAATAGTGGCAAGTTCACATTCCCCTATATTCGTCTATTCCCTTTCCTGGGTGATACCCATAGGAATACACGACCCCCGACCTCGATCTCTCGTGGTCGTCGATGGAAATTGACATTTGATATCTATCTATAATGTGTAGTAGATATATAATTCTTAATCTATTGAACATACATTTAATTCTCTGACATGAGATAATGGCCAAGTAGGGCTACTGCTCCTTCCTCTATCCAACATATGGGTAAATGGTACAACATACTGTACATGGGCTGAAAAGGATCTATAAGAATTGTCACCTAGAATATATTATTGTAGGAAAACCTAAGGAAATGGATATTCTATTTTAAAGAACCATAATTTTCAAGTACGCATGCTCGTAGCTTGTCCTATATAACATGTATCATCTATTCCACATTTTCCATTGGTCTGAGGTTTAATGGTTGTTCTCAGAAGTACCTGTGTACCCATATCTTTCTACAACCCCTTTTAGATCCATGACATGAAGAGATCATCCCAATATGAAAGAATAGTATGAGGGACCCCATGTAGTCAGATGATCTCACAGATATACAATCTTCCCATATCATCAATTGAGAAAGATTCAAGCACATGGAGGAAGTGGTCTAATTTCATCAGTCATCCAATGACTACACATATATCATCACTACATGTATGAGACATAGGTAATCTAACTATAATGTCCAACGAATCGTTTTCCCATTAAAATTCTAGGACTATAATCATCTATAACTAGGTTGTGGTTATTTGATTCTCTTCTTTTACCTGGTGGTAGGAGTAATAATTACGGATAAAGCTTGCTATATGATGTTTCATCCTAGGCCACCAATACTGGTGTCGAATATCTCGATACGTTCAAAGAATTCCTAGGTAAACTTCCCATTGAGAAGCATGTGACTCTCACAACCGCTCATCTATCATATCTATAGTAACCAAGACTCATCTATGTTTATGAATGTTGTCATCCCTATCCACAATTCAATATGTATGTGGATTATCTCCTAAAATACTCTTAGAGAGTACCAGTCTCTTAGGATCTAATAATTTTCTACTCTTCACCTTCCCAAGGAAGGAATAGGTAACTGTCAAGGTTGGTAGGTAAGACTACTCAAGACTATTTAATACTCTAGATTCATCTTACAGAAGAAGGTAATTATATTATAATCATCGCTAGTTTCTCATATGGATTTTTCTTGAGATTTATAACTCAGAACATCAGCTACTACATTTACCTTTCTAGGAGTACATGAAATATAAAAATCAAATGACTAATGATATTTGACGCATGTTCATTTTTTGACATTCTATTCATGCTGTGTAATGATATATTTGAGGATCTTGTGTTCAATATACACAAAACGTTCTTACCAATTAGATAGTGTCTCTTCTAACATTAGTAATCGATAACTATTGTTAGATCAAGGTTTTGTGTTGGCTAATTTCTATTATGAGGCATCAACTACTAAGATTTGTATATAACCACTCTATCCTCCTACATCATCACTACTCCCAATATTATGGTTAATTCCTCACAAAAATCTATATATCCTTTTCTAGGCTCTAGAAAAATATGAATAGGTTGTGAGGAAGGCCTTCCTTTCAGATCCTGAAAGGATTTCTCAAAATTTCCTTACCATTGGAAGTTAACAACCTTATTTTTTTTTGACTAGTAAGAGGTGAATAAAGGTGTGATATGTATTGTATAAAATTCTTCTAATATCCATCCAGCCCTAAGAAACTTGGAATGTCAAACAAATTCTTGGGATTATCCCATGAGACCATAGCACTTACCTCCTCTAGGTCAATAGAGAGTCACGATTCCAATATAATATGACCCATGAAGTGAACTTTTCATTCCATAAGACTCACTTAAGAACCACGACATAAAGCTGATGATGCCCCAGTGTACCCAAAATGATCTCAAGGTCCATAGCATGGTTTCTTATAGTGTGAGAGTACAAAATTATTTATTCTACAAACACTACGACAAAAAATCCAGAAAGGGTTGGAACACCATAATAATAAGTGATATTAAATATTTGGATTGGTTGTAAGACCGAATAACATGACAAGGTAATCGCACAAAACATACCTGCTATAGAATGTTGTATGAGGTATTTCTAATGGTTTAAATCACATATGATTATATCCTAATATTAGGTTGATATTAGAAAAGAATTTAGCACCTTTTAGATGGTAAAATAGATCACATAGTTTAGGTAGTGGATACTAGTTCTTGAAAAATTTCTAGTTCAACCATATTTAATCCATGAATTGAAGAAGAATCTTATCCTTATTCTTGGTGATAAGAAAGGGAGTCCCCTAAGAGTTTGTACTGCACCATATGAAACCATTTCCATATAGATCCTATAATTGCCTCAAGAATTCGTAGAGCTCAGTTTATTCCATCATGTACAAAAGATTTGGAACTGTAGATTCTCATAGAAAAAGAACAATATTAAACTCTACCTCACTCTTAGGAGGTAATCCAAAAAAATAACTTATAAAAACATCCATGAAATGGTATACTACTGGAGGGAATTTAGCCTAATAAAAACCTTAATCATCATTGAATATATTTGAAATATGGGTAGTCCCTCTACTATGTCCATGATTATCTTGCATAGATCTACATGCACAAATATCCCACTAACCCTTATGTAGATAAATAAGAACATATATTGATGTAAATGATACCCTTTGGTGATATTACCATAAAAAGCCATTATAAAAAACCAACCAATCCATCATGAGAATGATATCAAATCGATTATTCTCTTAATCCAAGAGGTCCTATAATATAGGGTCACTAAATACCATTACTGGAAAATCCATACATTGGTGTATTCTGTTGGACCATACACTTAATGTTATATCTAGGGTTATCACATCATAGTAATACTATATTTACAACCCGAGACCCTCCATGATAGATAAGGATATGAAAGAGTGTGATCTAAACTGTATCAAATACAATAGATAAAATAGTGGAGGATACTAGAATAGTACCTTATAATATAGACATTCCCAAAATCTGATCATCGGATATCGATAGTAGTGAACGAAACTAGCTTGCTCTATGGACCTATGAGATAGCTATATTATCATGATCAAAACAGCTCTACTGGAACTATTGGTGATCATGAGTCTGGAAACCATGACAAGGACCTCCACATCTGCAAGTCTTGTTAGTTCTATTCCAAATCCCCACTTTTTGGGGTGTAAAAGAACCTATGCCTAAAGGTATATCTAGTGCAAAACCTCTTACACTAGAAGCTGTTGGAAAGTTCTGATAGAATTTTTGATGGTGCACCATATTGTCATAAGCGCAGCACTCCATAGGGCCTCTATCACTCTGAGGCTTCAAGTGTCCTTATCTTCCACACTAATGACACACCGTAGAGCTACCAATATGGGTACTCTGGAATCTACTTCCCTAATGATAAACTTAAAGGGACCATTTCATACAATTGTACGAACTGATAGCCTATCACGAATCATGTCCTCTATGCTTAGTACTATCATTTTCTTTTAGGATGTTCCAGTGATAAGTGATTGATTGACTATCTCAGAGATGTTAGGTAGGTGAATGATGTTCACCGTGGTACGTATGGCATACATGAGCCCATCATTTATGTGTCTAGCATGTAAAAATCATCACAAGATAGAAGAAGTGCAATGAACATTAACATAGTGAAACACACTTAATATTCCATATCAGTGATAGACCCCTAACTGAGATGCATGAACTATGTGGATTAGAAATCTATCAGAATCTAAGGAAACAATTACACATAAAATATAGTCTGAAATTCATCCCATACCATTCCCTAATAAATACTAGCCTTGGAAATCATATCCCACCAAATCTTGGCTAAATCACAAAGCAATCGAGTAGAAATATTGACCCTAAACTCTGGAGGAGTATTCAAAAGCTCAAATATAGACAAGGTGGACTCTATCAACGACTTAAAAACCTATGGACATCGTTCCCCAAGTAAGGTAAGAGTATGATACTCCATGAAATCATGGGTCAGATCATCCATTGTAGGTGCAGCCAATGGATCACCATGCAGGGACTACATCACATATAGGAAGCTATCACAAATATGGCACTCATTTCTGAAATTAGGTATAATAGGATGTGCCTCAAGTGGAACTCATGGTGGTAATACTGGAAGATCACATCCCACCACATCCAGAGCTTGTTCGCCGCCACCCTCCTAGTGCACGACATGGGGACTTCATGGATACATTGGACTAAAAATTCCAAACATATGCCATAGAACAATATTAGAAGAATATATATTTCAAAACTATAAGAAGATTAATGTAATAAAGAGATAAATACTCGTGGTATACTACCACATCTACCCTCTTAGAAGGATAGGTACTATTAAGTGATTAGATATTTTTTGTACGTGTTCTAGTAGACGAGGGTTCACCTATAATTCAACTCATCATTTTATAAAAACCATTTCAATTATTTATATTTAATTTTTATATTCACTCCTCTACCTTCCATAAACATGACATTGAGGGGTAAGGATATTTAACCATTACTTTTTAGGATCCATTTTTCACACATATAGATTTCATTTTTTTATAACTTAATTAAAATTATATTTTAAATGGATCATCAATGCTAATGAATTAGGGACCAGAATATTTGTCATTGAAAAAGAAACACATTTCATTTTCATATAATGGCTCAACTTGGAAAAATACTTATTTTAGCACATGAGAGAACCTAACAGCACATTGATTGCAAGTAGAAATCACTCAGTCACACCCAAGGAAAAGAACATGCATAATATTACTACCACAACATAACTCTACAATCACCGGTATACCAAGAAATGAAATAAGTGAAATAAACTTATATGGAATGGACAAATTCAAGACATATGGATATTAGGTCCCTATAATGATGCATGTAACAATGATCCTTGACCTCGCATAGCATGTGTGTCACCCACAATTGAAATTTTATCAAAAGAAATAGAAAAAAAGTGGACCAACAACTATAATTCAAGAAACTCATATTTTTTTCCTAAACATGGGTTTGTGACGCCCACACATGGATTATAAACAAGTTCCAAGAATATCTATTATCAAATATATTTCCTATAAATAGTAATTTGATAGAAGAATGGATCTGATATCACTTTGTGACATCCGGAACAAGGATACCACTAACGGTGCCTCGAGCCTAGTGGGACACATAGAATCAAGGGAATATCCTTAAACACTACAGGATTCTAACTAGAAAAGATGACCTAGTGTTTGTCTACGGGGAGACTATGCCCTCATTACTAGATTTTTTCATAGTAGATAATCATAAAGTAACATGATGTAAATAGTCAAAGTAGTAATAGTATATAGTATAAGAATATAGTAGACAGTAGTAATAAATAACTGAATAACTAATAAAAATATACACAAGATGTTGATACATTTTATGTCACTAAAATGATTCAAAAAATTGATAAAAAGATGAATATATGCAGGTTATAAAAAAGTAAAAAAAATCCCATCATCCCATGATCTGGATTGATCATTTGTTACCAACTCCATCCTAATGTCGTAATCAACCAAGCATCTGATGCTATACACTTCACATTATCAATAGTTGCATACATATAGTCTTCTGGATCCAAATAGAATCTTGGAGAGGGTGAGAGATAAATCTCTATAGGTCATCACCACTAGTTTCTATAATGTCATTTATGTTCGATATAAATTAAATAGTGTGTAATCATTAATATATAAAATTAAATCAGTATAGTAATGTAAATACCCAATTACCTGCTTTATCCTTAAAGTAGTGTAAGAAAATTTAACCAGTTTATTAATTAATTAAGTTAAAATTTATTTAATTAATTAATGTTAGGTATCACCAGTGCTGACATAATATTGATAGTAAAGGATCCAATACATATAAAGGAATCATATAGTTTGATTAATAATGTATTTGTTTTGGGGGTAATAACCAAGCCAACCTAGACCTCAAGGGTTTCAATAATTGTGGTACCTACAGCTTGTGTGAAGGGTTAATATTTTAATCCAAGGAGAATTATCTAAGTCATTCCATAATAGTTTGATCTAACAGAGCCAAAGGAATACATCCAAGGTAAAACGAGATAATCAATGTGTTTTCCCACGTATGTAACCAACGAACCTCGTGTCCATATAAGCCGTGATGGATCCAAACAGTGTATCCAAGGCATCCTATAATGATATATATGGGATCATATAGTGTCATACGAAGATTCCACTGATTGATGAGGATAGGGTTCTAAGGTGGGTCTCAACCAAGGAAACTGGCATGTTAGAATCAGAACAGAATCTATGAGTGCTCAAGGCATTCCCTTAGGAATCCAGTAGGTAGCTCAAGTCTTACCAATCCAATTGTTATTTCAAGGTCCATATGTATACTTATGCACATTACATTTAATTAATTTAATTAATTACGCCAATTAATAATCAATCCATTTAATATATCATAAGGTTCACGCCATTTCCTTTTATTAGTGTGATAAGGGATATTGAGCATAAAACCTTTTAATTAATCCAATTAAGTCATATTTAATTCTATATGTCCATTCATATACCATCTATCATAAGTGTAAAGGGGTTCTACATACATGTAACTGAAAATTCATTCAATTAGTTCATGTAATATATATACCATGTACTTTCCTATTACAATTGAGATTGATTATGAAATTATCACACTTACCTTAGGTAGTACAAGTGATTAGAATACATTCAAATTTATAGGATCAATTCAGAACTCATTAGTTGTTTAACTTGGAATAATTATCTTTAGAAATGTTAATCTAATGAAAACCCTTATGGTGGTTCTAATAGACAAGACAAGCACTAAAACCCCTATTATGAATTACAACCTACTTGTGGTGGTAAGATTTGTGGATGTAACCACCAACAATGAAACACATATATGTCCTAAGTCTTAGATAATTATTATAAGAAGTACAATAAATCCATATAAAATAACAAAATTGACAAGTGAAATCTATATGCCCACATGGAAATTTAGAAAATGATGGAACTTGGAGAGTGGGTAATAAAAAACAAACCTCATACTCATATTACTCTCCTCATCCATTACCATCCTTTAACTCATCATGGATTAGAGTAGATCAAAATAATAGATCATCGTCCTAAAAATATAGTATATGAGCTTTCAAAAAAATAGTGTCGTGTATAGGAAGAAGAGTGATGAATGATTAAAAATGACATTAGAACATCCCAGTACAGATCCAAGGAAATGAATGATAGGATATTCAGACTCGGAATGGGATCTATATCTCAATTCCTTCAATATGCTTTAAAAGGGCTCAAAGGAGGTGAAATGGAAAGGGATTTCTGCTAGAAAAGAATAACTGACAAGGAATTAAGTTGAAATTTCATTTAAAGTAAATCATATACATTCACCCATTTTTGGCCTTAATGTGTTTTGGTTACATGGTATGGAAAAACTAAGCACTGGAACCTATAAGAAGGTGCATACCGCAAAATCCGGCCTCATAGTTAGAGATCTCGTCTGCCAAAAGTGCAAAAAAGACTCTAAAATTGGTCTATAGTATTTTCATGGTCTTTCAACCCAAATTACATAGTTAAATAAAATTTGGTGCCCAATAGCATCCAACTATCCATCCATGCATGGTTAAAACTAATCATGTGTCCTTCCTCCCACGATTTATTCTAACCATGCAATGTGCCTTTTTCTACTAATAAGCCATGTTATAGGATATGAACAATCCTTAGACACCCCCATGATCTTTACTAACTCTTTAGGTATATTTATTAGGTTTGTAAAATGTAATTAGACAAAAAATTAAAGGATCAATACTTGAGTTAAAAACCAAGTCCTTACACATGGATCAAGTTATTTGATTTCATTGTGATTCATTTCTACTGAAAAACCTTGATTTTTATAATTATTTATGATTATGATATATGATATACAATGTATTGTTTCAAAAGTAATTCTGATGTTCCTATATGCATATTCCAATCTTATTTTTATGTGATCCTTGATATCTCCCTTGTTTTCCCTTATCGAGCATCAGGGCTCACCCTATCTTATATTTCCTTTCCCTGGGATATGAGTAAAGGTATTGTGTATTATTTTTATATAAAGGGTTCTATTTATGATGAACATAGTGGGTGGTGATTTATTTCACTTATCTATCATTTTTTCATGTATCAATGTTTCTAAAGGCACTATACATATACAATTATGGAATGGGTTTTTATTCTATGTAATTAATATTCTTATAGTATGATGTGATATATATTTATGAAAGTTACGAGACTCTATAAATAATGAAAAGAATATCTATTTTTTCGTAGTACAAGAATGATGAGTAGATAGGAAGTGCAGGTTGGCACTGGCATGAGTAGTGTGTGGTAGTTCAATGCTACGGAGTCAGGGGTTGTGGTATAGTGTAGTACAATGGGAATCTAATGACATCAAATATTAAACGTAGTGTAATTAAGAATAATTAATCAGAATTTATTTCCAATGTCATACTAACAGTGTAAATATTATATTTATGGTTTTAAAAAATATTTGTTGTTTAGTGAAATGAAAATGTTTATTGTTATCTTTTAACTCTATCACTAGGTTTTTCAAGCATTGGGATCTATGAATTGCTCATTTTTATCACACCACAATTACTGTTCATGAAACTACAGGAAATATACCTATGAATTTTGATTCATGTACCATGAATTGTGTGGTTACATAGAGTTTTAACATAATTATCCATGTTTGGTTATTGTTTTATTCAAAATATATAACTGTTGGTATCATTAAAAAAATATGATTATCAAAAAAAAATTATTATTTAGATGATATAATGTTGAAATCAAAAATTGTTTTTATTATAGTTTGAGTAGTGTTCTTTTTCAAGTGTAATGGAGAATGGGTTTTATTAGACTAAAAGGTTCCGTGTGTTTTGTTAATTTGAAATACGAAAATGTAGTGCATGTGTGATAATAAAATCTAGTATACATTTGTTAATACAAGAAGCCATATTTTTTTGAGTTCGCAGTAAATGAATGGAAACCCAAATTTTTTAGAATAACTTATGGTTTCGTGTGTAGTACATATTACCAATAAATATACCTCAGAACAACATTTTAAGATTTCATGAACATAGAGAATGTGGAGAAGGGGAAAAATAGTTTGAAATATGATAATTACAATTCTAGACGAATTTTTAATATATAAAATTTATGCTAAATAAGTTCTTATGTGAATACAGTAATGAATATATTTGATTTGAATAAATAATAGGAATATTTATTGTTTATCATTGGTATGGATTTTCAAACTCTGATTTTCATGAATCATTCACAGAGAATATCATTTTCTTGAATGCAGTTCGAAAGCTAATAGTTATTTGATGCCAATTAATGAACATTATAATGTTAAATTTGTATTTTTTTGAAGATATTTCCATGTAATATTAGTTGGGTAAATCGCATATAGTGAACACTATATTAAAATTATTCCCCAGTAGTATTATTTGTGTCCCAAAGATTTACAAAAGTAGTTGCGTGTAGTAGTGTTGCGATGATCAATTATGGTATCAAAATTTACATAATGGGAATTTGTTTTGTTGAGAAATGTATAATATTGAAGATTAATTTTAAAGGATCTATAAGTTTAGCTCATAAACATAGATAATTCAAAAAATATAATTTCTAGAAAATGAATGTTAGTATGGATAGAATATTTTTTCTAAATAAGAAATGAATGTATGTACATGAAAGAAAACATTCTAAATGTTCACAAAACACCTTAAGGGAGTAGAAGTTGATGAATTATTCATGGGTTTGTTGAATTAATACTTTTTAGAACTATATTAAGTATTATAAAAAATATATTTTAGGAGACAAATCTCACTTGTGTGGTCCCATATAATGAAATTTTTAGGAGGTGGCTAGGTAGTTTTGAAAAAAAAACCCTACACTGTATTCACTAGTATTAGTAATATTCAAATGATAGTCTGTAATTTTTCTCACTTGTTCTTAGTAAAAATATAGGTCTCAGAACATTACCCCAAACTAAAAAAGAGTAGTTATACACATTTGGACCAAAACTTATAAAAAAATTATTTGATTTATCGATTTTTATTTAGTTGTATATAGAAAATGGGGAGACATTGAAAAATGAGAGTATTGAGACATTCAATAATAATAGAGGTTAGTTTAAAATAATCAATATTAAATATAATATTGATGAATCACCCCCACCACTCACACCCTTCTAGGTGATAAATTTATACACCTAAGAATATGTACATTTATCAGAACAACTGAGGAACCCTATGGAATTCTCTTATTATAATAGAGTTGTAGAATTTTATTTTTTTTCAATAGAAGAGGTACTCATAAATTCTAAAATAAGCGTTATCATATATAGAATAATATGATGTAACTATATCTTCTCTCACTTCATATATATAAGTTTTATATGTTTTTTACTATGGGGTTTCCTACAATAGATAAATATGCCTAGTTCAATTTTATTTATAAGAGTAACGTGGATGTTGATGGAAATAAAAGTATTTCTATCTTTGTTTCCTTATTTTAAAAAATACCTATGAATGGGATGGGTATCCAAACTTCTATGGTGATATGGGATAAACATAATATAATCCTAAAAGGGAATGTGATGGAAAATATATAAATATTCTAGATAAATAGATGTAAATTTGAAGATGTAAAACTTCATGATGGAAAAAAAATTTATGAATAATTCATAAGGGTTAATGAGATTATTAGTAACTTTAACACCCCGAGCCAAAAAACTGGGTCCAAACCATGGGTTCCACATAACCTTATGTGTGTCTCCCTACACACAAGATATTTTCAACTATTATCGAGGGCCTATAGAATAGTTTAGAGAAAATATGCCTTGAAAACTAGGTTACATTAGATTATGATAATAAAAATGTTAAAAAAAATTAATAAATAAATATTGAATGAATAAATAACCAACATAGTCACATAAAATACAAAAAAAACCAATGCTATGTACTAGTTTTATAGAATCTCAAGAAAATAATCTAAAACAAAAAAACCATCCACTGTATGGCTAATCCAATAATAAAAGTAACAACATCTAGAACAAGATCCATCCACCATCGTCTACATCCTCCTGTTGACCTACTCAATCGTCTATCATAGGGTAATATCAATTTTATTAGATCCTTGATCATGAAATCTACAAGAGTATCGAAATTACTAAGTGGGGTCTGAGATTAAGACATTGTAGGACCCCACTAACAACCCTTAACAAAAATTCATAATTGATATATGTTCATTCCATGAATAAAAAATAGAGTAGATACATAAACTATAATAAATCACACATGTTATAACAAATTTTGGGTCTTTAGAAACTAAATCTACCTACATTGGCACCATGCTGGAAGGAAAAATGGTCAACCACCTAACACATCACCCTCAATGGGGTAGTACAAAATCATGACAAACATATCCCCCTTGAAGGGATAGTCCAAAGAATACTAACTAGAAATATGAAACATCACCCATAGAGGGATAGTCTAGCGGATCAACATGCATGCTCAATTGCAATATAGAAGGAAAACATAAAACAATACAAGCTACCAATGATAAACCAAACTAACATAAAATAAATAGGTATTATAACAAGTGAAATCAACATAAAAATTATATAATCACATGTCCCATAGGACTATGAACATACACCAAATGTCATCAAGAATTATACATTGGTCTCTTAAAACTATAAAAAAATGTCAACAAATCATTTCAATAACCCATATAAAACATTCTATGATGTCAAGGGCTTCTAACAATATGTGAAATAACAATGATCTGGGAAATGTTCTCCTTCAAAGTCTAGAAGCACCACAAGATCCTATAACCATTCCATATTTGACACATTTAGAACTCTAAGATTGCTATAGAAGGGGGAAACACACCCAAAAGGTTAGGATATGATCATGTTTTCAATGAAGATATTCTTCCAATAGTGGTCTTAGCCAAAGCATTGTATAGAATTAAATTCCTATAATATGAAAATAGATTTTATCAATGATCCCATAAACCCTCATTAGGTCATCCAACGATCCATTAAATCTGATGAAGATGTCAATGATATAATTTATTTACATAAAGGGTAAAATAATAGAATTTCACATAATCAAAGAATAAATTAATGGATTTTTCACACCATGGATTTTATTTTTCGATTTTATTTTGGTTTATTATTTTGATTTTGGGTTTTCCTTTTATTCTTCAGTGTTACAAATAATAACAATTAGGATATTTTTTCTCTATTTCTCTATGTTATCATACAGAGAAGAGGAATTAAGGCGATCTCCTAATGATGATTCCCTTTTCATTTCATTTAGTTCTTACATGGTTGGGTTTTCAAGTGTAGCACATGGACATGTTCAAAATATGTGAATCCAAGGATTAATTGTGTGGTTCTTGTGTGTCCCTAGATGAGGGTACACAGATTGATCACGTTTGGTCCATACTATCTAAGAAGTGTGCACATGGCTCAATAATTCTTGACAGAACCAAACCACACAGTTGGAACATGCTTTCCCAAACTCTGTGGTCAACCCATGTGGGTTTCCAATGAGTATTATAAGGGGACAATGTTTTTCCAAATCATGTGGACTAACCCTGAACAATTCCTTTAACCATTAAAATTTTATTTTTACTTTTCTTTCCTCTACTTCAATTTTTAACCTCAAATTCACCATTTATCTCATATTGGGACATTGAGACCCTTGGGAGGCTCCTCCTTTCATTCTATGCTTCCCCTCATCCATACATGGTGGAATCTAGGGATTTGAATTAGTTTTTGTGGTGAATTATCAACATAATTCCCTCATATCTTCTTCCTATTCCTTTTTCTTCAATTTTCTCTTTAGTTTCCCTTATCCCTTGGTTCCTTTCCCCTAGTGTTCAGGTTTATTTTGTTTTATTTTTATTGTTTTTTCATATTAAGGTTCTCCTTGCACGTTATTACTTTTCAGATCCTTTGGGAGTCCTTTTGATTTGTTATCATACTAGAGCTTGTGGTTTTAGGAAGGACCCCCTTTTAATTTTCCAGATAAATTTAAGAAATATTGATTGATTTTTACACCATGTTTTGATGTTATTTAATGATATTTATTATTTTGATTAGATATTCAGAATGAATTATAGTGGTTCTCTATGGAACTTAATTGTATTGAGTGGGATTATTGAACTATTAACACCATGTTCCTGTAAAAATGACATCCTGACCTTTATAAATGTGTTTTTTACTTCTAAATTATAATTATGTTTATTTAATTGGGTTTCAAAATGGATATTTCAATGTATAAGTGGTTTTTTAGAACTTACAATCTCAATTATGTAACCCTTTCATTCGGTATTTAATTTATGTAAAGTGTTTTAGTGATGCCTAGGAGGGTTTTTGATACTTTTTTATTTATTTTTTGGTCTATTATAAAATTTATCTATTTCAACATAGTTATTTTAAATTGTGAAACTCCTATAAGAAATCATGCAAGGTGAAACATGGGCATCTAGGTAGGTGTACTGTTAGGAACATGGTTTTTCCAGACCGTGCAACCACCCATGAGAAACCGTGAAAAGTGGGATAGACGTATTTTTAGGATTTCCACATTGTTTCCCTAACATTTCATCCCAACCATATAGGTTTATCTTTGAGGTGGAGGCTGGAGCATGGTTTTTGCATGTTTTGTCTAACAATTCAACAAACCCTACAATGTTTAAAAATAAGATACTAAAAAAGTGTCTAGGGATCTAAAATCTCTCTAAACCACTTGCTTTTCAATATTTCAATCCTAAAATAAAATTTATCCCTATCCAATGTTGTGGAGTCTCACCCCTTCAATATATATTTTATTTAAAGGAAAATCTAGGAGTTTTAAATCCTGATTCCTTTGGGTTGTCTTTTATTTTTGGTAGTTTTTCTTAGATCTAATTTTCTTCCCAATTTCAATGTCATATATCTATTTTTTGGGGGATAGATCTATTATTTTTTATTCGAATCGCTATGATATATGGATATGTTGATGTTAAATATTGTGATTTAATTTGAGTGTTTGGTGATTTAAAATGGTTTTGGTGAATAATTAGTGTCATTATTTTTTTTATTTATAATTTATGAGGTAGGTGGGTTCAATCATGACACGTCTTATTAAAACGTTAACGAATAGTTTAAAACTGATTGAATTTCATGAAATTGATTGTGAAATTTATTGCAAAAATCTTGGTAGAATCATCTTTAATGATGTTTTTTTGATTTTTAGAAGTCAGTTGTTGGGAAGAGTTAGCGGTTTTATTTTTAATAGATGATTTTTAAGATATGGATTTGGTTTTATTTATGGGAAATGTTTTTTGGTCAATGAAAAAGGTGTTTTATTGAAATGTATTTAAATGGTTTCTTTGAAATGGTTTTTGCATACATGGTTTGTGTGAGTTCATGCTTTTGATAATATCCTTAATAAGTGGAGTGTGCCATTAGTTTGCCAAGGGATGTGACCATAGATAAGGAGACTATATCCTTGGGGATTAATAAGATTGGGCACTTTTTGATCAGCTATTATATAGATGAGAAACATCTCATGAGTATGGAATGGTCGAAGAAGTATGCATATGTGGGTTTTAATCACATATTAATGTACAAAAAAAGAAATATTTAATGGTTTAAAGGGTGTTTGGTTTTTTTTTGGAAACTATTTTGGTTTTTTAATTGTTCAATATTATAATATAAACTATTTTAATTTTTTATATAATCTTTTTTATAATGTGATAACATGTTATATCCTAGTGGTTGTAGTAGGGAAGTCATTTGGAAAAATTCTATTGAGTTTCATTACTCACCCCTACTTCACAACTTTTCTCTTTTTGTAGATATTATGTTTGAGGGAACAAGTAAAGGAATGTTATCTAATTTATTTAGTGGTGTGTCTTATTACCTTGGTCTTTATTTTGTATTTGGATCATGGAGAAAATTTTGAGCTATAGAGATAATTTTTTAGAGTCTTTGAGTTTTGGTTGTCTAGTCATCTTATTTGTTACTCTGATTTTGTTATGTTTTAGTTTCGTATTGTTGTATTTTGTTTTTACATTGAGTTTTATTACATTGTTATCAAGAATCATATAGATTTCGTTTAGTTCTGAGTTTTTTGGTTTTGGTTATTTTAATTAAAATGGGAAATTATTCCCCAATATTATTGAATCTCATGGAATTTATTTCTAGCCATTGGAATCTTGGAGATGTCTCTTAAGGCCAAAAATTTTCCACCACCGTCTCAATCTAATTAAAAGGGGTGAGATTTTATAAGTGTTATTTGCCCTTTTTAAAAAAAAAATTAATCTAAATAATACTTGTGGAATAGTTGGACCATTAAAAATGGGATTTATTTGAAAAACACCCCTTAGAACGTGTTTCTTGCCATGTTAATCACTAAAGGGAATGTGAGGTCCTTGGTATGGGAATTACCATGTGTATTACTGGTTCAAAGGATATAAGACTATCCCTTTTGTTGATTTAGGGTTGATTCTGGGATTTTTGTTTTGTGTAGTGTCTTTTGTTTCTTATATGTATATGGTCTCTTTTTTAGATTTTCTTTTCTTGTCCCCATTTTATATATGAAATGGGATACTAGAAATTCTAGAGGAAAATTCAATAATTCTTGTTTCACATGTTTTGGTTTATTCTCTAGATAGTGGGACCTTCTAATGATCATACTCGTCTTTTGGAATGTTTCTACTCATTAAGGCCAGATAGGGTATGATTGAGTGTTAGGGGTGTTTGATTGCATGTGTCATGTCGACAGGTAGGATCAGATTGTAATATGTTTTAGATTTTCTCCAATTCTCCCACGTATTCCCATTCATCCTAGAACATATTGTACTTTTCCAAATAATTGTTTTGCCTTGGATAATTGGGTTTCTTCAACATGATTTTCTCATTACCCTCATTATGTTATCATTTTTATGGGTCCCTATTTTTGGTCTACGTATTTTTATTAAATAAAATATTTGGTTTTTAAATTCTACATGATGAATGTTTCCAAAAAAATCACACTACTTTTAAACATTTTATAAGAACCCTTCATTTTACATCCCATCAATTTCATTAAAATGATCTAGACTACTTCTTTTGATATGAAACTAATTTTTAATAAAGAGAGATATGAACCATCATTTGTTTTAAAAAATGAAATGAATAAAAAAAACTATGTTTGTAAATTGTATTTAAATCTAGAGTTAATTTAATCTTTAATTTTATGGAAATTCATTGGGAATAGATTACTTGGAATATAAACTGAATTTTAATACTCATTACAACAAATACATCTCTATTTTAGCTTCATGTTTAGGTCCTACTTGGTTTTTGATTTTCGTAAAGTGATGTTGGGTCATGGGTTTTTTGAGTGACCCACAAGATCACCCAAGGATCTATTTGGTCATCAGGATTTACATTAAACTATTTTTATTTTATGTTTATTGGATCATTATTTTATTTTATTTTATTTTATATTTGGCCTACCATTTTTCTTTTATCTACATTTTTTATTTTTATTAGAAATTTTTTTTCAAACAATTACTTTGTGATCCCCATATGCTTTTTGACTCTTTGGGGTGATCGGGAAAACACCTTAGGGAAGTCATGGGAAGCTCGGGTGACTAGTTCGAGGTTGTCCCAGATTGGATCATGAAATATTGGTATTAGGTAATGTGTTATTTATAGGACCTAACTTTTGGAGAACACGCTTTGATTTAATGTGTCATGTTAGATGTATTAGGAATGTATAAACTAGGAGTGTATTTTTAGATAAGAATCTATACAACACTTCTAGTGTTAAACCTTAGGATACCATGGGATGTTGGATTTTAAAAAAAATTGATTTTTTCATTTATTTTCATTGTATTTCTTGGATGGATTGGAAATATTATGTTTATTTGGATGTTTGGATTTTTATGGCTCATTAGGTTTTTGGGGAATGAAATGAATGTTTATTTAGTTGTTACTAGTGAGATGATAGTGCCTAGAAAGTAATGTCGAGCCTAGGAATTTGTTCTTCATTAAATCTAAGTGGAAGGGGACTGATTTGAATATGGACTCCACCAAATTTCCAAGTAATCCATTGTCATTATTCACCAATATCAATTTTCTTTGGGCCGTTCCAAATTTTAAAATCATTTTGAGACCCCTGATTAAAATTGTAAAGACAAAAAGGATGTTAAATGATGATTTTATCGAAATGATAAAATATATTTTAGAGTTATTAAAATAAATTATTATTGAAATTTGATTTCAAATAATGTGACTTTTGATAAAATGGGTTTTTAGTTAATTTTATATATATAAGGTGGTCCGTTTAAATTTTGGAAGTTATTTAAATGGGAAACACTAGATTTATTAACATAATTCAGTGGATTTTTTTTTTAAAATGACATGCAATGGAGTGAGAAGACTGAAAATAGTTTTCAAATTTCTGTTTAGGAACCATTATAGATTTTTTTAGAATTTTTAGTTCAGTTTCTTTTTATGCTTACTATTTAGTTATGATGATTTATGGACGGTGAATTAGATTTTATTGGGTTAATTTTTCTTGAAATATAGTGTATTCGCCAAAAATTATTTAATGGAAATTTGAGGTTTAGATACGTGTCATTCACCATTATTATAGCCTTCAAATGATCGACCTAAATACCATCTCCATGAGTTATATAAGATAAACCCTCCTTTCCATTATGGTCAAATAGATTCTTTTGAGGAAGAAGAGTTGATGATAGAAATTGAAAGGATCTTCAACTTACCAGAGTTTCCTACATCATTAAATGTTATAATTGTTACCATTATTCTTTAAGGTTCAAGTTTTAAGTGTTTGATGTTGTCATTAGGACAAATCCTTAGGAAGACCTCTGGTTGGAATATTTCAGGTACTTTTTCATCTGGGTATACTTCATTGGGGTTGTGAATGTGGTGAAGGAAGTAGAGATATTCGTCCTTCATTATGGATGTCATTCATCGTTGGATTTTTCCATCATTTTTTGGATCTTGTCTTCAATCTACTAGATTTATCTATGCATGATTCTCTCAAAGATTGTAATTTTGGGAATGGGGTTCATCTTGATCTTCAATCAAGGGTGTCAAAATTTGGTCAAACCTAATTTTATTTATTTGAAAGAAAATATTTTCGGTTGGAGGCCATGTTAGTAGGGCTTCTCAAAGAATCCAATCCACCTTATGTCTCTATAATAGGTAAAGGGAATTAGGGTAATGTGATAGGAAAGTAGTTAATATATGATCATGTTAGCTGTAGAATTATAAGGCCTTCTGATCTTTTGTTGTATTTTTATTGGAATAGGACCATGGGGTTTCATCAGTACATGAATCCAGTTCATGAGACGCCTTCATGTCCAAGTGACCCATAGGATTTTTAGTCTTATGGTCATTTGGGTAATCTTCATATGTTTAGCAATGGGTGTCTCCAGGAAGAAGATTGGAGCCAGATCCACTCCCTTCAATAAGTGTGTAAGTTTTTCATATGAATGTGGCATTTTTTTAGCTCCATTTGAGTTTATTGATGTAAATTATTATTATTTTCAAAATGGTTTTATCTGGTGTCATCTTCATTTTTTTACTGAAAAAGTTATGTTGTATAAATGTTAGTGGACATTGTTTTAATGGAACCATCTTTTGAGAAACTCAAGAGATAATCATTGTGAAGTTAAAGCCTATTTTGTTTTATATAATTTTTCCATATATTAGTGATTGTAAGTTTGTGGGTATTTTTTATTGTTTAGAGGCTTGATATTTGATGTGTGTTATTGGTTGGAAGTCTGTATAGAATCCCAATACAATGGGTCATCCACCCTAATAACATGCCTCCATTATAAATAAACCCTTATTTCTACCCTATAGTTTTTCAACAATTTTTCCTTAGGAATGATTCAAATTGTTATCCCTTACCCTCCTGGTTCGTCTAACCTTGGTTTTCCCTCCTACTTTAAAAAATGTTGGTCCCTTAGAGTAGACTCGATTGTTATGGTGATGGTAATAATTTTGGAATATGGTCTATGATTCTCATCATCCTTCTAAAAGTGGTAAGGTTTCAATGGTTTTTTTAGTTCGTAATGTATGTATTATCTTAGTAGTGATCAACGAGTTCTTCGGTTTGAGGACCTGAATCATGAGAGTGTGTAAACCACTACCTTTAACCCGATCATCTAGGAATGTTGAGGCTTTATAGGGGAAGAATGAAATATAGTGAAGATAATTGTAACACCACATTTTTTATTTCATTCTTTTATTACAGTTTATAATTTTTACTTTCAAATTTTTATTGATTCATCAGTGCTTTACATCAAAATTTTTATTTTTGGTTGTTTTTCAAGTATTGCACAATTTTTGTGCGAGGTTAAGTGGAAACTATGAAAGATTTAAGTTCTAATTCAATTTTTTGTTATTCTATTTCATGTCTATTTAGGATTTTATGGGTATCACACTATTAGTTTCAAACAATACAAGTCCCAGAAATAACCATATAGGTCTTGGTAGTCCCTGGATAATAGTGCATTACTTGAGCATGGTTGATCCAAACCATGAGAGAATCATGTGAATGGTATTTAGTTTTAGAAAGAAAAAAACTACTTGGTTCGTGTAAAATTACCAAAATATGTGTCCAATGAATGTGGGAGACATTTGAGTCTAGTAAATCACTTGTGGTTTGTGTAAGGTTTTCCAAACCATTCATCCTATCCATTCATGGTTCCTAAATCAATTAATATTATCTTCTAACATTTTTCCCTCCCAAAATTTTAACACTATACACCCCAATTCCTCTAAAAATTATAATTTTCACCCCTAAAGAGACCTCTCCCCCTCCCCGATGCATCCCCTCCTCTTTCAATGGTGGAAGTAGGTGAATTTTATAAGTACTTGTGGTGATTTATCTAGGTAATCATCTCTTATCTTAATCATATTCCTTCTTCTACCACTTACTCATGAGTTCCCATTATACTGTAGATCCCTTACACTAGGATTCATGTTTCTTTCTTTGTAATTTGGTATTTATTTCTTCTTATGGTCCCCATTGGTGTGCCTACATCTTTGGACACTCTTACAGTCGTTTTGAGTTGTAATCATCGACGTACTTACAGTTTGAGGTTGGTTCCCATTTGAATTTCCCTTTAAATTTAATAATTATTTATTTCTTTATCTTAAGATATTGTTTTAATGTTAAATAGTGATAGGTATTATTTAGATTTATTATTTACAATGAAATTAATTTTTTTCTACTGAATTTAATTTTATGGAATGGAGTTAGGGAACTTCAAAAAATATTTTCTCATTAAAATAACTAGTTTTCCTTCGTAAATGTGTTTTAAATTATAAATGGTAATATTTTTCTCTTAAATGGGATTATAATTTCATATTTTCATTTATATGTGTCCTTTATGACAGTTTTTCGGAGATTGTTTGACATCTAAATAATACTTGAGGCCCGATTGGAAATTTTAAAATGGAATTTCTTAAGAAAACACTCTTTAGGATGTCTCTCTTTCCATATTTATTGATAAAGGGAATTGGGGGTCCTATGAATGGGACATTCCTCATGTATTGTAGGTTCAAAGGCAACAGGACTAACCCTTGGGGCGATTCATCGGTGATGCTTGGTTTTGTTGTTCGTGTAGTGGCTTACAACTATGACATATATATAGTTGATTTGTTGTATTTTCACAGATTACACACATTTTAGATATGTCATGGGAACCTATCTCAGAGAGAAGAATATTTGATAATTCTTTCAACACTTGTTTTGGATTATTCTCAGGCTAGTGGACCCTTAGTATGGACATACTCTCCTTTGGGTATTTTCCCCTCGGCTAGGACCAAAAGGTTGTGACTGAGAATTACACTTTTTTTATTACATTAGGTGTACAGATAGCATGGTTCATGATACATTATGTTATATATATTCCCTTGATCTCATTTTTATTATGATTTTTTTTGCATATTATTTATATCTCATGGATAATTTCATGTTTTCTTATGAATAGTTCCCCCAATTCCATCGTTATTATATTGTTGCTCCATAGTCTTATTTG
The DNA here is from genome assembly GCA_963277665.1 of Viscum album. NCBI lineage: Eukaryota > Viridiplantae > Streptophyta > Magnoliopsida > Santalales > Viscaceae > Viscum > Viscum album. The sequence goes on along the minus strand of OY728165.1, from coordinate 1,237,945,144 downwards.
TGGTGTGTTTATTTTGGTTAAAGTGAATTTTTTGTTTTAAAATTATCTATTAGTAATGTTTTGGAAAAATTATGCATTCTTTCTTTCCCCTCATTAAAAACACCCTTATCCTTACTTTACCTTTCATTCCTTAAAATTTTCAAGCATCCTTCTTTTAGAATAGAAACTAATTTTAAAGAAATATAGAAATGGACCATGATTTGTTTTAAAAAATAAATGTATGAAAACCGACATTTTTATATGTTATATCATGATATAGTATGTAAATAATTTATTTAATTGAAATACATTGGGAATAGATTACTTCATAATTCTAACTGAGTTTTAAAATAGATGCCTATAATTTTATTTCTATTTTATCTTCATGTCCATTTACTTTTTGGTTTTGATAGTTATTGAGTGATTTTGGGTTTTTGTTTTTGTGAGTTACCCATTTGGACACATGGAGATATGTTTGATTATTAGGTTTGTGTTTCCATTTTTTTAGATTACATTTTATTGTTTTTGTCGTTTATTTTAATTTATATTGGGAAGAACATTTATCTTTCTATTGAATTTTTTATTTATCTTCAGAATAATCATTCAAAGTTCTACTTTTTGATTCCTTGGTGCTTTTAAACACCCCAGGTGGATCAGGAATGAGCCTTAGGGATGTCGTGAGACATCATGGGTGACCAGTTAGGAGTTGAACTAGGTTAGATATTGATAGAATTCGATGTGTTGGACCAAAAAATATCAAGGAATTGATGGGAATAGATGAAAGGAATTATGAGAGGCCTAAAAACTATACAGATTCTATGTTTTGGATTAGTAACAAAAGAGGTGAATGAGAAAGGAAAATAGTCATGGGATATTTAATATATAATAAAGGGCTAAATTTATCATGTAAAATATAGGTTCTTAATATAAACCATTAGGAAATAAGATACATTTAAAATCATGTTGTATTTATTTTAAAATACAAAAACCATAATTAATGTTGTATATCTCCATTCATGTACTAAATGTAGTATCATGCTTCCGACCTAGATCCATTCACATCATGAATATCCATTCATGGCGTGAACCTCCTCTATGGAAACATTCCATCCTTGAGCAAGTTCCTTCTCCAAAAAACTCATACCAAGTATCAATATATTTAACTACAACCATAAGTATGAGAAAATAACATAGAATGTGTCATTCGTTAAGATTTAGTATCCTACAAATCTACCCCTATAATGGATTCTCATCCTCAAGAATTCTCTCCAGGGGTATACAGAAACCACTTGGCCCACTATACCCAAATTCCAGCCTCCCACTCCCACCTATCTTTATAAATATTCTTCTTCATCCATTAAACCTAGAGTAGTTGATCGGTCATTCCTTGTATCACCTAATCACATCAGTCTTCTATTCAATCAAGTCACTACACCAAAATATTCATCTAATGAGAGATTACTATTCACTTAGTCGATAACATGTATTAGATCTTGATAATACTCCCAAATATGAGAAACATAGAAAGAATTATATATTCCTTGGTACCATGGAGTAAGGTACAACTGATAGGACCCCATCTTGATGATTTTGATGACATTGAAGGGAATGAAATACCACATTTCCAATTTTCCATACCTCTTGAGATGTCTATTCCCAAACCATGGGGACACCAGTAATTAAACTCTTTCGCCTATAGTGAAATCAAAATATATTCTCATTTTATAGGAACAATATAGCTATATGATCTGAACTATAACTAGAAACTTCTAAATAATATTCTTTCTCTCTAAGGTCACATATACTATACTCCTCCCAAAAATTTAACTCTCTCATGCTTCTTTCCAGTAGAGTGGTGAAAACAAATCCATACATATAGTGCCTTAAACGGAGCCATTTTAATTAAAGACTAAAATGTTTTATATTTGTAGAAATGAACTATGGCCAAACAATCTTCCTAAGGTCCTCTAAATATATAATACACTTCTCAATAATTTCCAATGTGGTATGGATTGTTCTATCTTACTACCAATCAGTTTGATGATTAAAGGACATACTAAGCTAAAACTAAGTATCAATTTCCTTATATAAACCTTATAAAAAATGAGTTAAACTAGGAATCTCTATCAGATACCCCTTTGAATGGTACACCATGAAGTCACACGATCTCTCAATCATCGAGTTTGCTAAGCTCATCCACTGAGTTCATCACTAATATTGTTACAAAGTGAGTCACCTTACTATACTAATCCACTACAACCAAAATGGTGTCTCAAACCCTAGGGATCTGAGGAATCCCTATCACGAACTCTCTGATTACTACATCCCACTTCTATACATGAACTGATAGTTCCTAGAGTAACCTTACATGTCTCTTATACTAATCCAAAATTATTTATTATGTCATAAGAGGGGAGAAAGAAACTATAATGTCTCTCTTCATTTTAAAACACAAAAATATCATTTAACATCATGATATATCTTGGTTTACCCAAATTACACTTCCCATTATGAAGCATGTGAGGCTCTTATCAGTTCCTCTCTCAATGAAGTAGGGACTACCACCCTTCCATAAATTAGAGTTACACCTTACCTATTTAAAATAAATCCCAAAATAAGATTATTTACTAAAAAACAATCACATATTTTGACACTCCTCAAATGAAGATCCTGACTAGCATTAACTTATTTTACTAATGATGATGTGAATACTATGTGTGTATACATCATTAGACCTCATTAATATATTATTCACAATAGATAACCTACTAATAATGACTTGATCTTCTAGCATCACTCTGGTGTTCACTGTTCAACTTTTTTCATTTTCTTGTTTAGTGCATCTACAACCACATTACCCATCCTAGGAGCATATTTCATGTCAAAATCAAAATTTTATAAGTACTTTACACAGTTACTCTTATTAATATTCAATTCACACAAAGAAAAGTTGTCCCACAGAATCTTATGATCTGTATACATAAAAGAACTATTTTTCAAAAGGTAGTGTCACTAGTATTTCAAACCAAGAACAATTCCATATAAATAAAGTTACTTATTCATAGAGTTCCACTCATGGGGTCACAGCTGATGAGACATTTAATTTAATACCATATCACTCTGCATTAAAATAGTCATAGTACATATAATAACCAACTCCTTGCTCAGGATGAATTGTGATCAGAATCGATTTCAACTTCTTGTACACTAATAAGTCTTCTTTACACTTATTTTTCTATTTGATCTCGATTCACATCAGGGTAAGTGAATTCATGGGTGGTTTTATGGAATAAATTACATCAATGAACCTATTATAGTACCCATCCAATCCAAGAAAACATTGAGTATTGAATAAATTCCTTAGATGGCACCAAGACATAAGTACATCAACATTATCTCAATCAAATAATATTAACACTTGATAAGAAACGTGAACTAGAAAGTGAACATCATGTATCCAAAAGCAAAAATCTGAAAACTTGGAATTATGAAAATTTTCCCAAAGCATACTCAGTAAGATATCCAGGTGTCTAGAATGTGATTTGGATATTATAGAATATATAAGTATGTACAAAATGAACTCAAAGAATAAGAAATATAAGTATGGGTGAAATATATTATTCATGAGATCCATGAACAATGTGAGATAATTTTTGAGTCCATAGAGCATAAGGAGATACACATATAACCAATATATTTTCCTAAAAGCCTATCCTTTGAATGCGGTCCTTGCTGAACCAAATATTATGGTATCCAGAACATAGATCATTAATAGAAAATAATTTGGATCCCCTTAGCTAAATAATAATATAATGTTGGAAAAGGTACCTTTTATCCATGGTGATTTGGTTCCACTCCCAATAGTCTACACACTGCTAAAGGCTTCCATATACCTTCATGGAGAATAACATTGGATCAACCCATGTGGAATTTCTATTTCTATTGAATCATTTATTCTTAATACCGTTATGATACACCATGATGTTTTTAAAATTGAATGTTTCCATGTAATACAATGGATGAAATATCGAGAATTCCCCAAGCACAATCTTGATTTTTTATTCAACTCCCTTATGTGGAAGTAACCCCAAGAAATCCTATGAAAAGATATCTTAGTATAGTTATATCACTGGTGGAAAATAGGAAGGACTTATAATTTTATCCACTAAAAGGATCATGCGAACCACTCTGACTACAAATATTTTTCTCTGGTAATGGTCTGGTCTGACTCTATCTACCTCAATGTACTATTCAATAGTATACACAAACTTTTCCTCCTTATATGATGAGAAGTTCCCATATCTTTGATAAAAATTGATGTGTTTATTGAAATGTGTTATAAATTCAATGCTAAAGATAACATCAAAACCATTCATCTCAATAATTTCTAAGCTCCCAATATTCTCAAGGATAGGAACCACCATTTAACATACAAAATAGAAATGAATATAATCTACTTTCATTACTAGGTGTGTATTAATAGGTAAAATATCATAACTGAATTTAACTTTTAAATCATACCCATTAACCACATGAGAAAATATTAATGAATGGGATGATTGTGTGTCAGGAAAAGATAAATATATATTATAATAGTTTAAGAACATACCTCAAACTATGGATGTTTCCAAACTACCTTAAGATAAACACTAATCAACAATAAATTTCATTTTAGACACCAGACTATCATTCCCTAAAGCCTCATGATTCCCCATATTTACCAAGAATTATGTGCTCTATAACTACTATTAAGGTTTCATACCCACACTATAGCACGACATAGTTGTTTGGAACTAGGAATCTTGTATTATAATTGCCTTAGATGATTAGTCTTTCCACACTTATGACAATTCTTCATAAACATATGGTAGTCCTGGAGAAAGCATCCTTTCCTACCATAATTATCAAATCATGAATAGTATCTCCCTATAGAAGGAATTTAAGAAGTTAAAATCTACTATAAATTCCAAGAACCTCTCTATTATTCATTCACAGGAACACACTTCTTTCACCCAGAATGAGAAACTAGTTCTTTGTGAGAGATGGAACATGTTGGTCCATTGATCGCAGGAATAAGACTATAATCCTTTTCTTCCACAATTACCTTCTCTATCATTAGTTCCATGTGTAGAAATACAATATATGTCATCCGATAAAAGTTCCTAACTTATTTATTCACCATTAGGATAAGGACAATCTCAAACCTTTTATAACTATGTGCCTTATTTCCCACTACAATTGGAACAATGTAGATCAACTCTATAAAGTGTGTTGTACTGGTAGACACCATCCTAGACCCCTGTAGAAGCTCTATGAACTCCTAATAAAGATCTATGTTTAGTGATTTATAGAATAAATACTTAAATAATTTGTTTATAAATCTTTCCCATGTTATAAATTACCATATACTTGTATAAAACAAGCTTTATTTAAATTACCCATATATTCCTTGAAGGAAAATGGTCATAATCATATCCTATAATCATTTTGGGTCTTCACGAAGTCTAAAATCTTCTATATGACTCATATCCAATCCTATTAATCTTGCGCGCCTCTAGTTCCAATGATTTTTGGGGGTTCTTGAGGTGAATGTTACATGTAGATTCAACTATCATCGTCACATACATTTGGAATCCTCATACCTAAATAGGAACCTACCGAAATAATCATTTTTGGATAAGTTTTATTGCTTAACACACAAGATAAATTAAGGGAGCATGAATGGTTTCACGCTTTTACACAATAAGTGGTGAAACTTGTTGTATTAGTCATCTACGGGGTGATTTTTCCTAAAATTCAAAACCTACCATAGAAATATAAATCTTCTTAAACAAAAGGAATAACATTATAATATTGTTAGTAATATATAGGCTAATACAAGAGTTTACAAAAAATTCAAACTAAGAGGATACCCTCATGAACACGTCATAACGTCTTAATAACTACCCATAACCCATGTCAAAACTCTAGTAATTGTATGTTATTATTATCCACACATATAAAATAAAACACAGAATACAATAGGCTTAAATGAAATAATTTAATAAATAATTCCCCAATCACATCTCAATATATATTTAATTACATGGCCTCTATCTAATGAAAGAAATATAAGTACATGGAATGTGAACCAAAATTCCTATCATGATTCATGAACACAGGCTAAATCCATTAAATGAACATAATGACATCATGTTCATCAAACAAGGTGAATTTAATAAACAATATCATAAGTAACACAAATAGAACTAACCACTTATTGGAAACTCATAGGTCCTCTATAGAGTACTATTCATGAACTAATATATTTCCCCATCCTGAGTCACGTCCTTCTGATCTCTTGTATACCCTACTCTAAAACAAGGAAATTAGAAGAAATAATTTATTTAACTTAGACCTCTAATACCATTTTTTAACACCCTAAATTGAACATTCTGGTATGATATGATGGTAACACACAACATTTTGTTATCCTACATGTGAGAAAGAGGTTACCGGATAGTGGAAAGGTCCTATGAATGACATGTGGAAAGTATTCCCTCGATACTAGGAAACATCAATGTGTGATAATGTATGTAATAAAAGTAAATTAATCAATAATAAATGAATGAATTCCTAAAATATTGTTAGAAAATATAAATAAAACACATCATGTATTTCTGTAGTATGTCTTATTAGGTAAATAAACCAAAAATAGGCCAAAATCTATAGTGTACATGTATGTTGTAGATAAAACAACAACATCTTGACCAAGTTACATAAAATATCTTTTTCATCCTCTGGATAAACTACTTAATCGTTCATCAGTGGTACATTTCCATTCACTAGATCCTTAAGCAGGAAATCTACTTGTGCACTAAAATTATTGAGTAGGGTGTGAGTACAGAATAGAGTAGTATGCCACCAATAACCCTTAACATAAGTAAATAATAGACACAGGTTCATTCCATGAATGTAAACGGTGGTAGGGCTCACATCAAGGGGTTCTATGATTCCTGCTTCTAGTCCAAGACAATGGTGTCCACTATGTTGATCCCTCGCCCGCTAGTGATGGAGGGACCTTCGTCATACATCAAGGATGTAGAGTCCTATTTTTTCCCTTTTCCAACCCCAATATGGTTACTCTATTGCCTCTTTTCTCTCTATTCCCAATGGTTTTGTATTTTTATGATGGTGCCCTAATCATAAAATTTCAATCGCTGAGTACAATAATGCTTCAGAACTCATAAACATGACCATGATCACTAGATTTTTGTAGAAAAGACCTTTTGTGGACTCGTTGGATAGGTTTTTATTGGGTTCATGGGATTTTAAGGATGGGGAAGCCATTGGATTTTTAGACAAAAATAACATCATTACATTCTTTACTTTAGAAGAGGATCTAATCAAAGCGTGGACAAGTGCTCTACGCCAGTTCAATGGGTCTCTTATCCTCTTATTTAGATGGGTGTTCAACATTAATATGAACGATGAATCTCTTTACATCATGATTTGGGTAATTCTGTATCATATTCCTTTACCATTTCAAACTCTAATGATTAATAGGATGATTGGGAACCTTGTTGGAAGGTACTTGTGATAGGATTGTAAAACCAACATTGTTCTTTATCCTATTGACCCCTAGATTTGTGTAGAAATTGAATCCTCACATCTCCTCCTAAATACATTGGGATTAGAGTGGGTGAGGGGTTCTGTTGGAGATAGAATTTTTTTTAAAAAATATTCAGTTATTTATTATGTTTTTGAGAGAATGGGTCACCTATCACTGACATGTAGGCATATAATGATAGTTAGGGAGAAGGTTGTGGTCACTTTAGGAAATTGTAGGGTCCCTGTGACCAGCACAATGGATGTTTCTTTTAGTTAGTGGACACTAGGTATTGAAACTGTGGAAAAGAAATTATGAATTGAAACTCAAGGAGGAAAACCCTAGGTGATAGATATCTTTAATCAGATGAGGATGGATCTAGAGGGTCCTCAGTCTTCTTTGGATGTTTCATTGGAGATAAGTGGTTTAGAGGTGGTTAAAAGGGTTAGAACATTGGGATCTCTGCCATTGTAGGACTCTTAGGGTGGGAGAGTATACCTAACCCTGAATTAGAGTATCATTTGGTGGTTTATGGAGGTCATACGGCTCCCTTGGGAGCTTCATTTGAGGGGATACTCTTCCAAGGGAGTGGATTTAGAGTTATAGGCAAGGATGAGGCCTCTAAAGAACATATGGAGGTGGAATCAAATGAGTTGGGTAATCACATAGATCAATTTCCCAATGAGGATCGGGTTCAATAGTTCAAGAAAGATCCCACCAGGACCTCCATGAATGGGAATGACTCAAGTGATGATTGTCCTAGCTACATTTTAGGCGATATAGAGGATGAGTGTCTCGGGGATAAGCTTTCAAACCAGTGGAGAATCATGTGGAGGAGAGGCATTCATAAAGAGAGAAAAGATTATTCATTTTTTATTCTGCCAATTGTGACCCGATCAGCAATAAAGCTAGAAGACAAGTTGGTAGATAGAAATACTCACCTATCCCCTAAAAATAATTTTTTACAGAGGAATCCTGGTGATGTGATTGATGAATCTTTTAAATTGATTATGTGATTAAAATAAGAATTGATAGAACAAGTTCTATCCCTTAATGATACTAGATAAGAAGACACCTGGATGATGGGTAGGTATCTAAAGGTGAATTTCAATGAATATCATTATTCCTGGATAGACAAGAAGGTCCTGATTATGGTTTAGGAATTGAATAATGGAAAAATCAACCTAGATAAGATTATCTAGTCTTGGGACAAGATGGAATTTCGGTTCAAAGATCTTCTACAGGACAAACCAGAAACTCATGTACAAAGTATCTCCTAGAAACATTTTTATAGAGATTAAATCTAATAGTCTTAAACTATCATTCTTGGGTTATGTCATTTTCTTTTGTGAATAACCTCTTTGTTTCTTGTTTTTTCATTCAAAGTGATTGAATAATAAAAATGTAATTTTTATTTAATGTAAAATGAGTATTGATATAAAAAATATATATCACATTCATATAAACATATGCTAGGTATAGAGTGTCCAAACCTACCTACATTAGAAATATTCTCAAATTAACAATTTCTATTTTCCCGACACATCCCCCGCAACGAGATTATCTGAAAACAAGACAAATGTATCCCTTGTGAAAGGATAGATCAAATCATATAGATCAGGTTTCTGACACACCCCTCGTGCGAGAATTTCTTATGGGATAAGCTTGTATTCTTGAATTCAAGATAGAATAGTTGAACAATGAAATGTAAGATAAATATTCTATATAAATATCACATCAAGCAAAAAAAGTTTCACAAATAGATAATAACACATGAAAACAAGACAAACATATGTCTGATAGGGCTATGCAAGCACAGTAAATTTGATCAGACATCAAACATAGGTTTATCAAGACTAAACATGCTTTCCCAGAGTTATTTCAAAAATCTATATAAAACACCTGCTAATGTCAGGTGCTTCTTATCGTAACTGAAATAATAATGATCAAGAGAAGGGTCACCAAAAAAATATTGAAGCACCACTGTATCCTAGAACCATCCTATTTTTTTCAAAATTATAACAAAAAATTTATATGTAATGGGGAAATACAACCAAAAAGGATTTGATAAGATCAACTAACCAATGAATATCTACATCCAATGAAAATCTTTCTCAAGGAAATGTGCAGGATCCAAATCCATGAATCTAGAATCTACTTCCATCATGATCATCCAAACCCTAATTAGGTCATTCCAAAACACATACATCTAATTGAGATGTCAAATAATTAATTTATTTCTATAAAGTAAAAGATTATTTTATTGATAATGATAAAATAAGAGCTATTTAGATAGTATGTGAAACATAAAATGATGTGATTGAGTCAATGGGAGGAGTCAAAAGGAGTTGATAGAGCCTAAAAATCCAGGAGAGAGCCTTGGGGTTTGAGTTTTATGGAAATATTATATTGAGAATTGAAATGGGTACTCGATCATTTAATCTACTAAAACAGGATAAATTCAAGGTTTTGTTTATGAACTCATGTGATTAACCTTCATAAAATATGATTTATAGAAAAATTGCCATTTTAAAATATCAAAAAAATATTATTCATGTAGTAAATTTCTATTGACATTGTGAATAGATTTCACATTTAGAATATGGGATCATGGTACATACTTAGAATACATTCATTTCATGAATATCCATTCAAAGCATGAGACAATCCTACTTCAACAATCCACCCATTTACGGTTTCCTTCTCTCAGAACCATTAATAATTTTCAATTGATTTTGCTACACCCTTAAGGTCGAAAAAAACCTAAAATGTGATGTACCTTGAGATTGATGGTGTTATAGTAAGACCAGAGTATATAGATAGACAATATAATATTTAACTATTTTAATGAAGTTAATGTGTAACTTTCCAGACAAACTTGATACGAAAATATCTACACATGAATACAAAGATTATTTAATCCCTGATTAAATGGATAATATTTTTTTTCTTAATAGATGTGTAAATATTAATAATTCAAGATTAATATCATGTAGTGAATAACATTAAAATTATTGATAGATCACAAGATCAAAGAAAACGGGGTGAATTTTCCTTAAAATTAGAAAATGATTAAGAAAGAAATGGTCATCATATTATAATACATTCCATTATTTATAAAAACATTATAAATGGAAAGGGATATTGTAAATATATACTACCTTTAAACTATATTATTGTGGTAGCATTATGAATTTTGAAATTTACTACCCAAAATAGGGATATGATCAGACTGGTAGGGCTAAATAAGAATAATACTTACTTAAAAGAAGATATAGAAAAACTAGAAAGGGTGAGATTGAAATTAATAGGAAATCAATGATGTTTTGAAGAAATATATTGAGTGGGAAAAATTAAAAGACTCATTGTCATGGAGTGATTCAAAATAGGTTGGTTCCACTCAAAATTACAAAACCATCATAGACCATAATAATAAACAAGAAAAACCATTAATAAGTAATGAGTAAGAAGAATAGACATATAGAGTATGTGTAAGATATTGGGCTTATATAAACCCTTGAGTAAAGTAACAATCTCAAAAAAAAATCTGTCTTATTGAAAAAAGACAAGAGTTGAAGATGAAAAAGAGAATGAAAATATTGAAGATATTTAGTTATGGACAAAATTACCCTGGGGGATATTTTGGATTTGTTTATTGAAAATGGTAGAATACAGTGGTCCATATATTTTATGGTAGAAGTAGTTATTCACCACACCATGGTGAATATTTATAATCCATAGTGTATTATGAAATCCTCATAGGGATTGCACTATATTGTGGTAAGTAGAATTTTGATTAAGATTTTTACCCTAGAATTTGTAAAAGATATGGTGCAGGTAGAGTAAAATAAATTATTAAAATAAGATGGAAAATAGGAAATCGTAGAAAAGTAAAAATTGAAATGGAGAATCCTATGTTGTTCAGAAATGGTTCCGCGAAAGAATATTTTGCATTGTTTGATTCCAGTGTCAACTCCAAAGGATAAATCATAGTGAGGGTAACCATTTTTGACCTACAAATATTAGGTGTACCTAAGGTATTTGTTAAATATGAATATTGACTGTTTTGGATGATGTAAAAGTATCTACACCATGAGAAGTTAGAACTGGGATAACATGAACTGATCACTGATCAATATAGAATAATTTAGTCAATAGTTTTGTGGAATAATTTTGAAAAATCATTAGAGGATCCATTCCATTATGTGGAGTTATGAATTTCACATTAGATTTTTAATTTTGTAAATTGGAGAGACACAACTTGGAGGTTTTAATAATATGATAAATACTAAATGAATTGAAGGTAACACATACCTGAACATAAAAAATTGAAGATATAGTTGTTAATTCCTTATAGGTAGCCCTCATGCATTTAAAATATGAAAATGGAAAAGACCAAGATATGTAGATGACCATGGTGATTTTTAGAATACCAATAAAACATGGGGAATCCAACTATGGGAATATTCCTCAATATGATAGATTTATAAAAAAAATAAGTGAACAATAATTCTTAATAACCCCTAAGTCGTAGACTAATGGATATTTTTTTTGGTTGTAGTTATTATTTGGTGGTTTGGTAATGGACCAAAACTAGATGAGTGAACAAAGAGACATGCATTTTGAATGGAGTTTCACCGTGAATAGATAATAAAATAATCTCACCATGATTTTTTGGTGCAATAAAGCATAATATAAACATCAATTTATGAGTGGTTATTGACTGGTTTTGATATCCATATATGTGCTAAAAAATTCATAATGAATGTAAGTGCATGAAAAGAAGGTAAGATATCAAAAAATAGAGTATTATTTAATTTGAATTAAATTAGATAGAGAGGTGATAAATTCTTAGCACTCGGTAGAAATAAGAATATGATGACATAAGAGACTCTATAGCTTAAGGTTTGGTAAAATTATTTAATCATATGAATTTAGAGAGTGTGAAAACCCATTCTAGTGAGATTTTTCATCATTATTTTGACGAGAAAAAATACATCATAGAAGTAGTAGTGATAATATATTTTGGTTGATGATCAATACACTCTTCAATGATATTATGTCCAAGGAAAATTATAAAGGTTGGTGTGGCCAACTATATTCATTAAATATAATCAAAAGAAATGAAAATTAGTGTATCAGGTGTAAACCCACATTACCATGCATTCTTCTTAGATTATCCCATTTGGTTGACCCAATTGAAATTCATGTATTAATTATTTATCACTTTATTCACTCTAGAGACTCTGTAAGGGAGAGAATCAAATGAACCTATTAGAGAGAGAAAAAGATCATTATCAATGATATAATTTTTAATTTTCATACCCTAATCCCTCTAATTAATATTCTTTGAAATAGATTAATAAGTGATGTTAGGGTTTTCAATCCAAAAGACATTCCCATTTTTTAATGAAAACTTTTCTAATTTTGGAGAAATGGAATATAGTATAACTTTCATTCTTGATGAATGGATGATTTCACATCATGTATGTTTAAAATATTAGCTAATGTGAATAGTATAGCCTTATCTAAAAGAGATCATAATAAGATAGATATTTATCCCAAAAAAATCGTGAATTATTGGGTGTTCCAGACTACCCTATATTTACTAAGGTAATGTTTTGAAAAATATCACATTCTATGTGGGTATTTTTTTTAATATTTATGATGGTGATACTATAATTAAAGATGTGATGTTATTAGTGTTGTGTAGTAAGTAGGAATATTTGATAATATAACCAAATTAAATTGTTTATTCATATTTTATTTACAATATAACATGGTAGAAGACACGTGTGGGATGGGGGAAACATTAATGATCTCAAAATTATTAAAATGATTCTAAAAATATTTCCTATGTTTTTTAATGTGAAGGTATTGATACTTCAAGATAGTTATCAGAAGGTATTATCTAATGAAAACCTATATTTGACTCTTATTTGATATGAAATGGGGGAATAAAGGCAATAAATCAACATTAAATGAGAACTGAAAGGTTGTATCCTTTGAGGATGTTAAGAAACTCTCAATAAAATAGGATCATTATTTTGAATAACTTTATGAGGTGATATACCTATATAACACTGAACTAAGAATAGGTAAGTGGAATTATTACGGAAATATTCCACTTTCATACTTTATGTGTGGAAAATTTTGGCACCTTGTGTTCATGTGTCCTAAGAAGTATCAGGTCAATGATGAATATAAGTAACCTCCTAGGAAAAACTAAAATGAGTTAAATGGAAATAAAAGATCATATGGGAGTTTTTTCAAGAAAAATAGTATTTTTTTAGGATGATTACTTTTCAAACGAATCCAAATAGGAGGAGCTTATGGACTATAAAGACCACTATGAAATTTAATTTGTTGGTATTGTAAAAATCATATGATAAAGATTTTTAAATTGAGATAATAATTGATCTCAAAGGTGAGCTCAAGGAATTTCATGAATAAATTAACATATCTTGATCCAAATCTAAGAAATGGGATTTTGTGGGATTCTATGGTCTATAAGAAATAAAATAAGGATAAAAATTTTGAAATAATGTACATATCAATAAGAAAAATTATTTAAATTTTCGAAACTCAATGAAAGTGGTTGAGAATAGGATAAAAGTTAAAGAATAGGCTCATATTATAGCTAGACTAACTATTTATCAGAGGAAATGGATTAAAATAATCGATGTACTTAAAAGAGAAGTAATTGTATGGATATGAACACGTAAAGATAATGAAAGGATTCTCACTATCAGTGTGAGATTGGGATGTTCAAGTGCATCAAACAGTAAAGAAGTTAATTTCATGTCAACTGAATAATTTGTTACTATTCTACCATTGCATCATTTCAAAGAAAAAGGAAACTATATTGTGGAACATGATTACGAGAATAATATACCGATGGTTGATGCTAAACTACACGCATCAATGCCACCAATAAAATTGTATTTTCTAGGATTTCAAAAGACAACTGGTTAAGTAGTGAAGCGTGAAAAGTTGAAAAAAAAAATTAAGTTTTACTTGATTGTAAATTTGGAATAAAATTTAAATATGTATGTCTTATTTCTATGTGGTTTTATATAGGCAAAGAACACAATAAAATTGAGAGTTGTTTTCCTGTATTATATTTTGCTTTTAGCGGTTACATTTTTTTGGTATGAAGGGTTTGGGAAAAAGGAAAATAATTATGCCTAAATGGATTAAGAATATATATATAAATAGATCTATAAAGGTAAAAATATCATATGTATTCATCATAAATAAATATTAAAATTCAATGCATATTCTTTGTTCTGTAAGATAAAGAGATGGTTTCTAAACTATGGAAGAAAAATATTATTATCCATTCATTAGAGTGAACCACCATTCATGGGTAACAAAAGGAATATTAAGAAGTAAAAAATTTAAAATTCAATTCACGTTGATAAGAAAATCATGAATATGGATTCTAGACATTGGGTATGTTTTGTATATGACCGATAATAAAGGATTCATCATTGTAATCAAATATGATAATGATGTAATTTTACACTTTATTAATGATGTGGGACTATAACTAATTGACCTTGGAAAATAAAAATTTGGAAGAAAGTAATTGAAATGGATTTATATCCTTTTATTTTATGTAATTATTCCTAATCTACTAAGTTTAATTCAATTGAGTGACTAGGTGTAGTCAGAGGAATTATATATAAAGATATATAGTATCTAGAGAAGAGATAGTTCGATTTATTATTTGGGTAAATAAACCAAATAAAATTGTTACCATATTGGTGAAGATAGATGGTGAATGATCTCCAAAGAATATAAAAATAATTTATGGCCTTAGTGAATTATCCATCTGATCTAAAGGCCTATAGATAACTTTGTGATGAATAATGGTGATCAAAGCATCCCCAAAATCGCATGTGGTCAAACATTCACATGTGGTTCTTTTCAAAAGGGTATGACTGTATGAAGGACATACAAAATTAAGAAAACATTATCCTCAAGGTTACTCGCATTACTTTATGTGGACATGTGTGTTCCAATTACATCAAAAGCCTTTAGAAGTGAAAATATTACATTGTATTATTTGTTGATAAGGAAAAACATGATGGCCTGGCTTATAGTTGTTATTTATACAATGACCCCAATAGCACAAAATCAGTGTCTAATTTATCACATTGTCATAAGATACAAGGATTCACCTCCCAATGGACCAAATATTATTGTAGTTTTGTTAAAACAATAAACATACTTGAAATTTATATTACTATTTACAACATATAGTACAAAAATAATGTTCTTTGAGAACATCATTATTTCTCCTATAATATCCCTATATATCAATCACAAAACACTTCCTTGTATCCTAGGTAAAATAAAACATATTAAATTTGTAACATCCCACCCCTTTCACATTAGATTTCGAATAAGTGGGGTGATACTAGGCCTTAGGATACATCCCCAAGACACCAAAGGCTGATAATAAATGTCAAGGACTTTCAATATAATTAGCGGATTCTCTTACACATGGAAAGAAAATAACCATCCAAATATATCAAAAACAAAAAAAAAATCCATTATATGATTAATGAGTACAATGAAATACAACTCAATTTATAACTAACTGACATCAAAACCAAACAAACAATGAACCCAATCAGTGTAGAAAAATTGGAAACCAAAACCACAAAATCAATGAAAACCAAGACATATAGTCTTAACTCCCATAAATCGATATGATCCTACTCAATTACCTAAGCCCAATGTATCTAGATGAATCAAAATTGAAATAATATACATTTCTTTTACATGGGTCTCAATTTATCACATTTGTAAATGCACCAATGTGCCTAAAAATGGGGTGATTATGAAACTCAGTATGATTTCCACAAAAAATTTCCAACTCATCCACTAGGATAAAACTTATTAGAATATATATATATATACATAGATATAATTGTTTAAAACAATTTAAAGAAGTTTATATCAAATCCAAAACCATTTCATAGGAAAATATTTTTCCATCGGAAGAAACCATAATATCCTTTAAATGAATTTAAAATTTTTTTTTGGAATCCCCATTCCATTTTTACACATCCAAAAATTTGTGAAACCATGGAACTCTCTATACACAAGAGTGGTGATTAATCCTTTCATCAATCTATCACTCAGTGAACCATTTAGATAGGCGAAAAATCATGTTCTTATCTACCCCATTATTTTTATAGGGGAAAACATTGTGCCCTTATCCATACCTAATGTACAAGAAATCATTCAAATTATATATTCCAAAAACCCATTCTAATATTTTTCCAAAATAATATTTGATTAAAAAAAGTCAATAATAATTTTTTCATTCATCAAGAGTTTAATAAATTTTAAAAGCTTCATTTTAAAATCATGAAACCAAATGCACATTACACAAAACAACCAATTTATAAAATTTCAGAAACCATCAATAAATAAGGACTAAATAATGATTTCCCAAAAATTTCATAATTAAATTTAATTAATTAAATCATATTGAGATCAATACTTTTAGTTATAATTAGAGGGGTTGAGAGTGAAGCCACCTAATAGGAAAACTAATTTGAAAATGAGTAACAGTCCAAAAAATTGAAAACGTGGCTTAGAAATTCAAGATTCCACCTTAGATCTTGTTACCTTCAACCAAAAAAGATATATTTCATTTTTGTTGGGATCACACAACATGAATCTATCCCAAATGGATGAAATCCATAAATCTAAGAGAAGGGATATCATGAAAACTATGTAAAAACACCAAGAATGCGAACATAAAAATCTATGCCTCCCATGAAATTATATTCATCAAAGGATAACACAAAAATAAATACTAATAGTATCTCCATCCTTTTAATTTATTTTAATGAATCTTTGGTTTATTTTAGGGGAAAATAATTCAATAATTGGGAAACCCGAGTTCGATGCCCAAAATCTGGATCTTTAATTAACAATGCATAGTTAGGTAACAAAATTAGGAAAACAATGTGCTATCTATACATTAGAAACAACCCAAAAACACTCCTAACATGGTTTTATAGAATAGATAGGAAAATCATTCATGAACTGTAATAATACCCTATGTATAACATCACATGGTTTCTCCTCTTTGGCTGCACAGTTTGGCCAAACCGTGTGCCAACACAGTTCTTACTATTTTAGTTGAATGGTTTCTTAGAAAGTGTCTAATGGTTTCTACTAACCATGATTAAACCATGAAACTAAAAAAAATATCAAAAAACATTCCAAAAATTCTCAAAATCTCTTAACACCTAATAAAATTACATTATATACATAAATTATATAAATAGAAGTTTAACTAACAAAAACCAGTGGTTCTAATTCTCCGCCCCATTTTTCTTTCTATCCATGGTCCATTGGTCGACTATTTAAGCCTCATTATCCCATTTTTATTCCTAAATAAGACCATGTTTCTATAAAACCCAAACTAGAATAATGATTTTACCACAAAATACTTTCTCTTTCATATCTAAGATCTATATTAGCACATGATGAAACATATCATCTAGATCTAGATCAACATGAACCCCTCGAATGACAAGGTCTGGTGCAATTTGATACTTATTAAATTGAGATACAAAAACCACATAATGCACTGAACTAAAACATCGTGGTGAAGCCAACTGACATTCCACCTCACCAACCCATTAAAGTATCTTAATAGGGCATATGTATCAAGGGTAAAAAATTATATTCCCTTGGAAATTATTATGTTATATTTTTGGAGTGATTCTCAAGATCAAATAATCCCCCACCTATAATGGAAAAGGCCATCAATGATTATCCACATACAATTTATAACAACTCTAAGTCATCTATATATTTTCTTTGATCAAATAAATCTTCTATGAAGACTCTTCCATAAGGATTCATCATACCATTGAACTCTCACCAGTTCACACCCAAAAATGTGTCATTAAAAGGATTCTCATACAATATATCAAAAGAACCATTATGTATTGAGGCTTAATAACTAATATTATGTGATAAATTCACTTACTGTATTTTCTCCACATGTGATCCACTGAAATCCATTATACAATCCCAATACACGTATTCAAGTATTTATATCAACTATTCAGATTATAAATAGACCATAAGATGATACATTGTTCTCATAGTCAACTAATTCCCAAGGGATTGCTGTAAGAATTTTGAAACACGAGACATAAACCTGGGATCTATATTTGATACTACCAAAACTAATATTCCATTACTTTATACAACATCTCAAATATATATTTTAGAAAAGTATTCCACCGTATTAGATTCATGAAAAATGTTGAAATTTGATAACTTTGTTATCTAATCCACTATCACACATGTGAAATCGTGTTTCTGAACAACCATTGGTAGACCTATTATAAAATCAATAGTTAACTTCCTCTATTTTTACATTGGAATCGATAAAGACTGCAGAATACCCACTGGTCACTAGTGCTCTTCCTTGTCTTTCTAATAGGTGAGGCATATCATAACAAACTTATCCGCCATTATTTTCATACCAAACAACCAAAAGTGTTCCTTTAGTTTTATATTCATATTTTGTAATCCATGAAGAATTTTCTATCTTGAATGTTGGTCAACATGAAGAAGTTATTCATGACAATCCAAATGTATGACCATATGATATAAAAACCAAAAAACTTATCCTCCTCTAATTTTTTTACATCAATTGTCTCCACAGAATTTTGTTTTTACCTCAATGAAACACATTAAAAATAATATTTTTGGTCCTATTTAACCTTCTCAATTAAATTCGGAACAAAATAATCCTAAAAGAAAACTTCAACACTGTCATGGTCTTCACAATCTATGTGCATGTCTGCTATCACTGACATCAAGTACCATTGACCAGAAGATTCATTTTCTTATAAACTATATGAATTCAATCTTATTATATACACCAATTAATTATATTTAACTGATATATATATATATATATATATATCAATTTGATGTGGAAAATTTGTTGATATCGCATCCATATTCTTTATCTCGTCTTCAAATAACATTTTGGGGAAAAAATTCATACTCTTATGACATGTAACCACCATAAATTTACCACCAAATAGGTTGTTATTCCATGTCATCAAAGAATATATTACAATAGCTAATTCCAAATAATTTATTTGGTAGTTATTCTCATTCAATTATAACTATCTTGAGCCATATGAAACAACATTATTTATCTACATTAGGTCACACCAAAACATAGATCATGTAGCATTACAATACACCACAAATCATTTTTTTGATTTAGGATCTATCAATATCATTGGTGATGTGAGGAGAACATTAATATCTTTAAAAACCCTTATATATTCATAATTTCATTATTATTGAACATCTTTACTTATCAATGATTCCATTGGTGATGATAGTAATGAATATTGATGAAAAAAATGCCAATAGTGACGAGCTAGGCCAAGGAAAATGCATATCTCAAAGAAAAACTTTAGTGAATTCCATGAGATCATAGCCACAACCTTTTATGGATCTACACAAACACTAGTTTTAGAGATAACATAGCTATGTAAAAGAAACACTTGTATCCAAAAATCAAACATTAACTATTGATATGTTGATCCTACAATATGTCCAACATAATCACTATGTCTTTCTCATTCTTGACCATTGTCCTATAAAAAACTAGTATTTCATCCAAAAATAGAACCAAAAATAAATGAAAATAACATTGAAATATCTGATTAATCAATAACATAAAGACTGTTAGTTCATTTTTACGACCAAAATGTATAACCTCATACTCATAATGGACATATATACTCCTAAAATTTGTGTTTATAATATCCTCCTTCTATACATGCAATTGGTGATATAAGAAAAATAATTTAATTTTAGAGAAAAATTGTGATCCCTTCAATTGGTCGAACATATCATCAATGCATGGAATAGGATTTCTATTATTTATCATAACATGGATAATCTTATGATAATCTACACAAATAAATATAGTTCCATCCTCCTTTTTCACAAACAAGATGGGTGCTTCCCAAGGAGATGTACTAGGACGAATAAATGCTTTTCTTTCAATCTCTTACAACTAGAATTTATATACATTTAATTATGTTTGTTACATCTGATAATATGGAAGTTTTAGAGGATTGGTTCTTAGTAAGGGGTAAATTTTAAATTCCACTTCTCTTTTGGATGGAAAACCTATGAAATTATTAGGGAAAACATCATGAAACAAATCAAATTTTCTAGAAAATTTCTATCCCAAATCTCATCCACAGATTCCAAGGTTAAAGCTTCCAAATGATATAAGATTATTCTAGCTACAGGTTCCAACATTCCTATTACACCAACCATTATATTTTTAAATCCTTTAAAGATATGCTCCATTCTATCATTAGTTATTAAACATACACTTTGTGTATAAAATTTTTTCAACCAATCCATACCTGGTATTATTTCATAGACATACATATCAATATTAGAGAAATATCTTACAAATTCATCCCCATAAAATGTTATAGTACATTATTTTCACATAAATGATCAACATTTTCATAAATCAATAAGAGTTTGACGTTTCAGAATTTATGGAATCATTTGAACATGAAAAATAAAAGGATCAAAAAAATAATAATAAATTGATGAATAAGATGAACCCATAATAAGAAAATCTTGAAAAAGGGTGGAATTGAAATGAATAATACATATCCCCCTCGATAGTACAGATTGATCATCAATGATCATATTCTTATCTCCATAAAATAATTTGTTCACTGCACTTTTCCCATTATTACCATGTTAATAATGCACTGGTAGAGGTGTCATTGAATTCCTTGATTCTACAATGATTCATTTTTCTACAAACAATAATCATTCTACTTCCTTTGTCTTGTCATAGTATACGAAATCTGTGAAACATGATATGTTTCCCATGAACCCGACCTTGGAGCACTACAATAGTAACATTGAATATCTTTCATCTGGTTTCAATTATGACATGCATTGGGTGGTACTATACAATCTCATATCATGGGATCAAATAAACAACCTTTAAAATATTCAAACATACTCTTTGGTATGGGAGGAAAATTAACTAATCCGTCCATATGTTTCTGAGTCATAAAAATACATTGGAAATAGGTTTCCCTCTTCTTCTTTTTCACAATAATAGAGACCGCACCATTTACCATAGGTATCAACATGCTTCCTCTTCCAGTAGTAACTGATATGTCACTTTATTCCACTATATCAATGTTTACCTTCTATATATAATCAATTATACAAAGAAAACAATTATTTGAGTGAATCTCTTTCCATAAACCTGATTAAAAAATGTTGTCATTCAAGAATGTACTTCCAAAAAATTGGTGTTGAAATGTAGACTAAATTCATAAATTTAGCCACATACTTATTAACTAATATATTCTCTTAATTCAAGATGAAAAAGTCCATTGTTCTATAAATTCTAAATGTTTGAAGTTAGAAATTTTTGTTACAAAACTGTTTGAATTCCGCCCATGATATACCTTGGTCAAATTTCTATTGAACTAATAAATCCAAAAACTAGCATTCCAGATCCTCCAACATGTACATTTCCAAATTGACTTTTAACTCTTTTTTTGAGCCTATGAACTGAAAAATTCAATTCATTCTATTTAGCCTCAATTCTTCTTTTTCATATTCTAAATCACCCTGAAAATGGTTTGATGAATCTTTGGGAATTAAAATCCTATTTCCTTGGTTCATCATTTCTGTTACCTATATTCATGACTTAAAATGGGAGGAAAATACACTAAACTATCAATTGGTTCACCTGTGTTCAGGTGTATCCCTATTCTAAATATCCTCTTTCAGCTGCTCTCTTTGGAACCTATTGGGTGCTATTTTCTATTGCAAAAATAATATTACATTTATTATGACCCCATAGAAAATGACGTCTTAAGAATTTCAAATTTACCACATGACACAGATCGCAAATTTTTTTTCCCAAATTCAATCATTTCTATTTACAAATAATTTTTGATAATTAAAGCATGCTTTTGAATGTCAAAACATTTTCATCTTTTTTAAAAATTGAAATATTTTACACTAAAAAATAAATATTTACTCAAAATTAAATATGTACTTCAAGTGGGAAATCTTTTTAGTCAATTCTTGCCACATTTTTTCATTCATCTAAACCCATGGAAATGAGGTTACAACTCCTAGATTTGTCAAAAAATCCTCACGTTCCCAAACTCCCTAATAACTTGAATTTCAAAAAAAATGGGTTTTCTTTTCAGCTTTATGCTCTAAATTTCATGTTCATATGATCATACTCTTTGTTAATAACCATACACATCTAATAAAATATAATTATTTTAAAATCCAATGTAAAAAATACTAATACCATTTGTAACACCTTTCCCCACACCCAATGGTTTGGGAAGATTTAAGAGTTCTACCAGGCCATAGGTGAAATCCCCAAGGCACTAAAGGTTTTCAATAAATACTAAGGACTTCAATGAAAATTGTTGGATGGGTTTCCCTTTGAAAATAAAATAACCAAACCAAGGTAACCAGAACAAAACAATCACAATATTATGCAAGAATATAATGAAATATAACTCAAAGTATAAAAAAAGTTATCAAAACCATACTAATCATGAATCATATATGATTTCAAAGAAGAAATCAAAACCAAAAAACTCCAACAAAACCAAGAAATATAGCTATAACTCCCAATATCCTCCAAGATATGACACAATAATCCATTCCCAAAGAATCATGATGCATCTCTAAAGTATTGATATACTATGATTTTTCCTATTTATTGATATATCACATCTGATAATGCATTTATGTTCTCAAAAAGGGTGCGAGTATAATACTCGGTAATATTTCCACAACGACATTAAGACTCTCACCCCTAGGATAGATCACTTTATAAAATTAATATAAAACAATTTAAAATAAGTATGTTATATCAAAACAAAAACCATTTATATGATAAACATATTTCCATTAGAAGAAACTAAACAATCCTTTAATAAAATTTCTTAAATTCATCTTTAGCACCCACCTTCCATTTCCACACGTCCAAACATCCACCCATCCACACATGCATGAAACCATTGAATTCCCTATAACCACAAGGGGTGAGTCATCCTTTCAACAAGACATCTCTTAGTGAACCTTTTTGATGGGGGAAACATCACACACTTACCTGTCCCATTCTATTGATAGTGGAAACATCAAACCCTTATCTGTCTCAAATGAACATGAACACCAACCAACCATATGTTCCAAAAACACATGAAAGTGCATTTCAATAAAACATATATTTTATTAAAAAAATTCTAAAAACATTTTTCCATTCATAAAAAAACAAAAAAAATTAAAATTGTCATTTTAAAACCGTGACACAAATTCTACTTTCCCCAAAACAACCAATTTTCACTATTTTACAAACCATCACTAAAGATGGTTTAAATTATGTTTTTTACAAAAATTTCACAATTCAATTCAATAAATTAAATCAATTTTAACTATATAATTTAATTTAAAATAATATTTTTAGAGACTGAATCCACCTACCATACAAACATAGGTGAAAAAAAAGAATATTTCAAAAACATCAAAAACACTACATTGGTATTTTGGATTCAACCATATATCTTGTTCTATTCAACCAAACATCCATATCAATTTATTATTTTAATTAAACAACTTGAATCTATAAAATTGGATTATATACATGAATCTAATAGTGGTAAGATGAAGAAACTAAATAAAACGACTAAGAAAGAGAACAAACCAAGGATTCTATGCCACTGACGCACTTAGATATTCCAATAGATCACTCTTGTATCAGTAGGAACCATCTCAACATCCTATGGAAGGAGTTTAATTAGTGATAGGGTCAGATTATAGAGAAAAGGAGTCATTATGTGAGTAAACCGAGTTATTTATACAAATTTTGGATATTATTTTTAAAAATGAGGAGTTAGTGAACACTGTTAGGAAAATCGTATTCTAATAGAGAGTTACCCACTTTCATCAACCATCCGACACACGGTTGGCTAACACATCTATAAAAATTTTATTCCAACCATATTATACCCTTCTATCCAACATCACACAATTTCTCCTATGTGGCAGTATGGTTTGTCCAAACCATGTGCCTAACCATGCACCCACCCCGTACCCACTATTTGAGTTGCATGAGTTCTTGGAAGGTGTTTCACGATTTCTTCTCACCATGATCCAATCATGAAACTTTTGAAAATCTCCATAAACTATCCAAAAAACCACTAAACCTTTCAATACATAACCAATAACATTATATACCTAAAATAAATAAATAAAGGGTAAATTACCTAGAATTGGGTGTTCTGAAAAGGGGTGAGATCAGATGATCAATAAGGGTAAGAGTACAATAAAAGATATGAATAATTAATTCAAAATCAAAATTAAAAGGTAGTTAATTAAAAGAAATTCCTTTTAATCCCTAAATTGATCATAATATGTCTGGAAAAAATGATGATCCAATAATTTAATATAAATAATTATATGAGCTTGAAAACATAACCATGGATATTCTAACTAATTGAATAATCACATGGACTATAATTAAATAAATTAATGATGATGGAACTCATAATTTGATATATATAACACATATCCTCAAGGGATTATGATAGGACATGTAAATAAATAATTAAGGCCTCAGATAAACCCAATCTAGTCTGCCACATGAGAACTACTAATGCATCGATCGTCTATAGTGAACCCCACCTATCACATACAATGTCCAGTTCATTACTGATATGAATGGTGTAAAACATAATCAACCTACACATTAATACTTAGAATCTAACATACAAAATTTTAACACTTATCGCAATCAATAAACCAAATTATAAACCATCCAAAGTAAAATGATGAATGATAATAAAATTTTTGATCCCTAAGAAAATAGATAAGAAACCTTCCAGAAAAAATATAAGTATCGTATAATTAAAATATATCCTTAATATATCATTATTAAAATTTTGGTTTTATGTAGTTGATCGATATAAATAACATGAAAATATCCTCAATACATTTTTGAGAAAAAGAACCATTTCATTTTGAAATTAAAATTTTAAATAATGTCAGTAAATTTTTTGAAAATACATTTCATTGAAAATAAAAATTTTAAAAATGAAAAATATGTATTAAATCAATGATTAGTCATGATGGTGGAAATTTTTTTTCATTATTTAATGGTTTAAAAAAATATTCCTTTTATATTATTCGTAAAATATAAATGGGTATTGTTTTGAAAACAACACGATCTGTCCTGGTGTATGGATATGTCGGCCGCTGCACAAACACTGGATTCCCAAAACTAAAAACCACACTCATAACACATAACATAATCGCCACATAGAAAATACTAGATTCTTAGTTCTTCTGTAGAACTGACTCCTCTGATACCACTTTGTCACGACCTATCCCTCAGGCTCGTTCTGTGACTACCCCATACCCACCTTCCATAGGCTAGGGGCTAGAAACTAGAACAGAAAAGGCATATCCATAATACGGGAAGGCATTTCCTTTTAACCTATAAAGACACACCGTCCAAGAACACAACAATAAGAAACCATGAAGTAAACTGCTGTAGTAAAACTGTACTGAATGTAAAGGGGCTGGAATACAAGCCCAACTGAAAAGTACAAGTATGGATGAATGTAAAAATATAACTGAATTGTGATAAATAGTTCCTAGATCATCCACCAAGGATCCTACCTAAATGGTATGTACAACTCACGATCAGTAGTCTCTGCATCACATTACGCCAAATGGTACACCTCTATGTACTGTCTTGTCCTTGGTCCCTCAACCTAGATCAATGTTGCTTGTCTTCTGCACAAGACACAACAAGGTTCAGGTGTAGCCTATGCATGGATGAGTATAACGATACTCAGTAGGGACCCTGAGACCCCCGCTGGTCTCCTAGAGTTCCAAAAAGGAATAACCACAAAGAAAGACATCATCTCTACTTAGGTATTTCCCCATATATATACCTAAGTTATTCAAGATATACTCATCTCATACATGAGGAAATAATATCACAATGGTAACACTATGAACGTAAAAATAAAACATGTGTACCACCACTATTATATATGTACCACACAGGTGAAAACACGAAGACAACACCATGAAGGTAAAAGTACCACAAAGGTAAGACCATGAAGATATAAGTACCACACAGGTAACACCATGAAGATTGATATACCATATTGGAAATGTTTTATCTCACAATCAGGTATAACTTAAGTACATAGGTAAACATGATTAGTTTTAAGCTAGATCTTATTATTATATTAAGAGGCACTAATACGGACCGACGTAGGATATATTGGTATTAACCCCCACTGACCACACAGGATATGACCCACACATTATCGGTATGTGCTGACCCACATAGGATCAGTGAGCACTGACCCACAGAGTATCTGATAGATGTTAACCCACATAGGATTGATAGATGTTGAACCACATAATATCTATGTTCATTCTTCATGTTATTGCCTTCCACATGATTCCTCTCACTCAATACTCTTGAGTTTTGTAGAATCTTCCCCTCAAGATATCTGTCATACCTTGACCTACACTAAGCTCCACAAAGGAGTAACCTAAAGAATTTCCATGTCGTAAGGGTTTCGACAGGATAGACGGTGTGTCAATCAGTCGCCCGGTCTGTGAGTTATAAGCATTTAGTTCTGAGGGCCCAGTTGGATTTGGGTTCGATCCAACCTGGTCAAAATACAACATTCACTATATCCCAAGTAGAGTATACAAAAAATGACAATCTCCCTCCAAGACTTCCAGTGCCATAGATGGTTTTTAAAATAGACATATGGTTCTCAAGATATGACACTTTAAGTGATTCTTGGTCCGGTCTGACCCGGTCTGGGCCGACCTAACATAGTCCAGGTCTCACTCGACCAAGTCCGGGTCTGACCAGGAAGGGGTGGGCCGTGGCAGGCTCAGCCCCGCCTACAAGGGGGTAGCCAACATACGGTGCAACCCAGCCCGTGGTGGAGCAAGACTTGAAGGTGGCACAACCAAATGTTAAGGGGTCCACCGAGCTAGCACAATTGGTGGGGGGATTACCCTGTTCGGTAGGTTAAGTTTAAGCACCTTTTGGCACTACCAGGTAACCTCCGGGACACATTGAGGGTCTCGCCACTATGGCTCCCCTAGCGGTGCAGTGGTCACGCCACCCTTCACTTCAGTAGCCGGCTGGTGTTCCAGCCACCTCCTCCAACCATCGGGGCTAATGAGCAACGGTCAGTTCCTAAAGTAGCGCACGATGGCACACCTCCCCACGTCATCCTTCTGTGGTTGGTTGGTGTGTTGTTTGCCTCCTTCATTTTCCACGGGTTCGATCGGAGCCCCTATCTCACTGGAAGCGTGCGACGGTGTGCCGCACCTCCTCTATGGATGGACGTTGCTGGCCACTCCGCAGATGGCTGAGTCTTAGTGTTACGGCCTCCTCTGGCGGTGCACGACGACATGATTCCCCCATAGTAGTTGGTTGGTGCTGCTACACTGAAGGTCTTCCATAGAGAACTCAAGGGTAGTATGGTAGCGGTGGAAAAGGATTCTACAACTCATGAAATTAAAACCAAAAATAAACCTTACCTCATGAATGATGGAGAAACACCCTCGATTGAGGAATTGGTTCGGTGTTCGTAGTTCCCCACAACTAGAATCCAATGATGATGCTTTATCGTCGGTCTTCAGTTCTGGGTTTTTGTGTCACTCGTCACCGCCTTCAAGAACCAGATCCCTCCTCTAAGGGTTTGGCGTCTCGTCACTTTGTCAGCAATTCATTTCTTGGTGAAGAAGTGTTGATTCCTCCCCCCCAAACTCCATATAAATAATTGAGGGGGAGGGTGTCAAACACTCATTGGATTTAATGGGGGATCATTAATTAGGAACCTTCCTAATTTCAAAACTGTTCTATTACTTAGGATTGAATGGTCAAGCTATTTATTGGCATGACACGTTTCTGGTCTCATGTTTCTGCTTGTTCGTTGGACGAAAAATAAGGGAAACAAATTAAAAATTTTATTTTGTTTATTCTTTTAAAAATTCCCAAAATTTAACTTTTTCTCCGTACCTGCTATGGTCAATATGAATCCTCCCTTAAGATAATCCTAGCGATGTGGGTTCAACGAATCCCTTGGATTTTTAATCCGATCATCAGTTCAAATGTTAGAAAATTGTGCTCACACATTTACTAAACGTACCTTAAAAAGGGTTCAGAAATTCATTCCTAGCACACCGGGCCTCGTAATCACTTACCATCAATTTTTTAAGACTCGTAATAATTCCATATAATTAAAAAAATTACTTGTGAAATATGGGTCTTTAGAGATGTGATATCTATGTGATATTTTTTTATTTATTCTAGGTGACGGTCAGTTTTGGAAATTATTCAGGGTACACTATGTTTTAGTTTTTCATGTGTCTCATTACTGTGGTTGATTTATTTAAAAAAATTGTATTGATGTTTCTTAGAGTATCTCCTTGATTATTACTTAGGGAGTGTTGATTGTTTTAGTGATCATTCACCTAGTTAGGCATGTTCCATGGTGTTTATTGATGTCATTATAATTTTATAAGGAATCATGCTATAGTATTTTAGGGAATTGGAAAGGTTGTTCTATATTTTTACTTATTGGGTTCACTTAAAGTCAATGTTCATAGATTAGTTCCGAAGTTATGCTCGCTTGACTCAAGACTAGGACCCATTTTATGTATGTTGAGGCTTGTTTTTTCTATAGGAATTGTCAATGGTGTCTTGAATTTTCTCTCATGTTTTTGTTCATCTAGGGGACTATCCCTTGTGATATTTTGGGATTCAAATGAATATTTGAGGTTCTTTTTTAAAGTATTTCCCTTTATAAATACGTCCATGGGTATTTAGGGATTTCATTAATAAATTTTTGGGTGTTAATAAATCTTCATAGAAGTCTCATGTTGTATTACCATTTTTATCTCGTATACCATTAAGGAAGGATTTTTAGTTTTCTTGATGGATGTTTGATGGATTGTTATTCTTGGTGATTGATATTGGGTTTCATATATTAGAGAGGGAATATGGGGTCTTATGGTGCGTCACATATGTTTTTTTTTTGTTTTTGGACCTCCATTCTATGTGGAATACTTATATGGTGGGATGATTTCTAGAGAATTTTTTTATGTATTCTTCTTATTTTGTTGTTGTTAATTGGTTATATTTTTAAACCCCAAGGCTTGGGTAGTGCATCAAGCGATGTTTTATTTATCTTGAGGATAGTTTCTAATATAGAAGGATATCATGATGTCCCATATCATTTGAATAATATTTCTTCCAAATGGACTTCAGAAAAATTATTATACATTGGTTTTCTTCAGATTTGGGATGGTTTAGAGTTTGTTACTAAGTTTATAACTCTTTCTAGTTAAGTTATCTTATGTTTTATTCCATTAATTTGTTGGATTTATGGGAGAAGAGAGCATCATGGATGGAAGAATTGTCACACATAGTCCATCAGTTATTAATTAATTAATTATTTTAGTTTATTGTTCTATAATCATGGGTATTTTATTTTAAATTTTATATTTCTAAAGAATCATCCATTTCACATGGTTTGGAGGCATAATTTCAAAAAATAGTCCTAGTAAATATGACATTGGGGCATGAAATATTGTGTAGATGTTTTTTATAATTGGAACATGATTTGGAAAATTATTTGAACCAACTGTGAGTGTTCCCAAGTGTTCTATGTGAATTTCATGTGAATGGTTCATGGTTTAGTAAACCTTACAAAAAAATTGTGGTATACCCATAATTTTAAAATGATAAAATTAATAAACTAATAACCCAATTTCACCAAACCCACACTCTCAGATCTCTCTCACTCAGGACGCACAATAAAGAGACACTCTTTCCGCCCCCCTTAACTCTTCCTTTGATTTTGGGTGATCCTCCCTATGATTTTTGGCTGGATTATCTTACATAAGAGTTTCATCTCCTTGATATATTTTCCGCTCTTTATTTCTTATTTATATTCTCTTCCCCTTACATAAGTTTATTATAGGTTGAATACTATGTGAATTGGGGTTCTAATCTAATGTGTATACAATTTTTATAATGTGTAAAGTCCATTACAATCCATTCTCATATTATACATTATGATTTTTCATCATCATCAGTTGACCTAGTTATGTTCTTTTTTCCTTAAAATTATGTTTATGCATGGGATATCCACATAAGTTTCAATAGAAATCAGGATTTATATATATTTTTTATAAACTGTGTACAGTAATTAATAAAAAGGATACATATTAATAATATTTATTTATAACCTTTACGTTTTTTTCAAAAGGGGTAATTTTTTGATATTTATTTTCTATTGCACATTTATTGGAGTTCTATGATTTTATTTATATTTTTTATGGTGTTTCAAAATTATTGTGTTTCTATAATGTCTTAGTAATTTTTTTATTTTTTTGTGAGGTTTATGAAATTTAATGGTATTAAATTGACGTTTTATTATTAGTTTAAATTGTTTTTAAAATTATATTAATTTTGTTAATTTCATTTTCTACATTTTGTTGTTATACACATATGTGTGGTAGTGTGTATATATAATAACATATTTACATGTTAATATATGAATATGTGTATTGATATATATATATATTTGTGTGTGTGTCTAATAATAAATAGTAGCTCAAAATTCAAATTTCATGTTTGAATTCGGTTCTCAGATTCGTTTCCAAAGAAGATTATTAGAATTTGTTACCTAAGTGTAATTTTAATACATTTGTTAGTATTTTTTTAAATGAATATATTTCTAATGGAGTTTATATAAAAATGATTTATTAATTTTTAGGTAGAGTTATTGATGGAAACATGAGAAAGTGGGGGGAAATGTTTTTTAAATCTTTTAAAACATGATTAATATTATCAAAGTGTTATTTAGGAAAACAAAAAAATTAATGAATGTGATTGTGTTAGTAAAAAAGATATGTAGTGAAATAAAAATAATGAACATGAAAGTCATGATATTTATATTATTTTGGTATATATTGAAGCTACTCTACTCTTCAATACCCAATACCTCAATGTGTTCACTAGTTATCAGTTAGAAATTATGATGTTGTGGAGGTCCTACAAAATATGATTGCCGAAAAAAATAATAGCTCATCATTTCAGAAGTGAATTGATATTATTAAATAACATGGTATTCTATTTTTAAAGTAAAAAATTATAAAAAAATTAGAATAGTACCATCAACATAATACATACTAATAATTTTTTATACCACTATACTTTTATTTAGTGACATTGAAGATCATATTGTGGATAATGATATAACCATATTGAGATAAAGTGGAGAAATAAAATATGTAAATGGAAATAATAATTTATACCTTACATACAAATATTATAATATTTTTATAAGTGTTCCGGATGGTTATGGTTAAAAAACATACCATCATCTCACATCCTTAACTGTATCTACTAACCCATGAAAAGATATAATAAGGGAATAATTTTTTTATTATTTGAAATTTTTTCTACTAAAAAGTAAATTAGTATACATTGTAGTATGACACTATATGAATTTATTATAGATTAATATATGATGATTGAGTGTTAAAGACTATTATTTAATTAATTGAATGAAAAACAAATCTATATTTTATTGTTTCAATGGATTTTATGATGCTAAATTTGATTTGATTGTGCTTTTTATTCATGTGGGAAATGGATTATTTTATATTGATCTTTATTGTTTATCTAAGTAAAAACAATCAAAATTATCAAGATCAAATGGAAATATACAATTTATAAGGATATCCTACTATGTATTTAACATTCACATGTAAACCAATGCTTCTTGAGATATCATTATTTTTTACGTATCATGAGCTTTACCCTATAGAATTTACATAAATATTATCTAAATTGTCTAATGTCAAGGTTCACCAATTAATGAAAGAGTTATAAGAATTATGTATCCTTAGAATATTAAATCTGGTGCACTTTTATGCTACCATGGGGAGTCTCCAAGAATTATTGGCATGGGATTTCATGGAAGGGACCTCATTATGGGCAAGGATGATTCATAGCAAATATGAAGAGGGTATGAATGGTTCTAAGGGTAGGTGATTAATGTTGTGGAACTCAATCTGGCTTCACATACATGTCCTTATATAGCACTATCGTTGGATGTCGGATGTGGATCTATAGGGTACCGGAATATGAACTGGAAGGGATGGATTATTGTGTTTCCAGGTTGTCTTGTTCCAGACATCTCTTTTTCTCATGCAGGACTTATCCTTCTTTTATCCATGTGACCGTTGATCTCCAAAATTAGGCTGCTTTTAACAACATCACGCCTAATTCAGAACCTGATAAACTAGTCTTCAACCCCTCCACCTCTAGGCTCTTCTCAAATAAATTAAATTGATATCTTCTTCACGAGGTTTCTGAGTTAGAGGGTCAGAGAGAAACCCTGTGGTGCAAGGAAATTCTGATTATGTTATCCTTACTTCATGGGAGCATCCATAATCATTCCTTTTCGACTGACGATCTGGGGTGACAACGAGGGGTCACATTGGCCCCTCAATGAATCTGCTGTCGTCTTCATATGGAGGATACCATAAACCATCTATTCTTAGAGGGGAAATGGGCAATGACGGTGTGGAACAGGCTAAGCATTTTCTGCATAATTCATGATCAAGAGTTCTTGGGTATTAATTTTCTACTTTTCAGCTTTTAAAATACACTGGAAAACTCATAAGAGATGATGGCATCGACAATGTTCATGGCCACAGGATTTTGGATGCTTTTGAATGCTCGCAACAAGTGGTGGTACAAGGGAAATAATAGTTCAAACCTGGCTGTTCTTATTCGGGCTAAATCTTTAGCCGTTGAATTTACTCCCCTGTTTAAATGCTGGGAAACTTCTCCTTCTCTCCACCAGCTCTTTTAGGGTAAATCCTCACCCAGCACCACTCTTGGATCATCTTCTCAGGGAAAATGGGTGCAATGGTTTCCTCCTGAGGCTGGCCTCAAAATGAATATTGATGGGTCCTGCATCAACGACATGATGAGAGGGGGAGGGGTTGTTCGAAACTAGGACGGCTCTGTCATCTTCGCCTTTAGTGATACTTTCGGCCTAGGTGACTCCTTCATGCTGAAGCGTTGCCCATGAATAATGGATTCTATCTGTGTCTTTCTCACAATATTCTTCTTGCAGAAGTCATGATAGACTCATCCATTCTCCAAGGGTCTCTCACGAAGGATATCACAATCCCTTGGTCTATCATATATGTTGTTCACAGATGCAAAAACCTGATTTCCTGTCACACGACTATTTCCCACACGTGGAGAGAGGGTAATATGGTTGCTAACTTCCTAGCCTCCTAGGGCTCTCCTGTAAATTCATGCACCGTTTTTACCACCACCAGTTCCCTTTTCCACAAATGTGTAAATCATGTTATGGATAATGCTCTCAGACATTACTATTTTCACCTTCCATTACCTTAATGGGTCTTTTCCCCCTTTTCTCAATAAAATATCTTAATGTTGGATGGATATTCATCTATCATTCTGTCCAATGTCTTAGTATTTATACTTTTTAATATGTTACTATTCATACAGTGAAATTTCAAAAATCTATTCATCCCCTAGTCTACAAAATTCTGTTAATTTAACACTAAAACAATGTATCCACTCCAAATTATATAAATTGAATTTTCTCTACTAAAATTCCAATTAAAGATAACTAGCCAAAGATACATGAATTAGTAAATAATTTCACGATCCTTGGACCTTATAGAGATGGTAATCATCAGCCTCCTTTTATGAAAAAAGGAAAATGATAAAAAAAATTCAAAAAATAATTGTTGTATATACAACTCATAATGATTGTAGATATTCAATTTATATAAAACGTAATAATTGATGTAATTTATTAAATAATTTTTTTTATTTGGATAACAGGTACATTGTCCTATAAATTCGAAAAATGTTGCTGAATTACAAATATTTTCTAGATATAGATATTTTCAATCAGTCATTCACTATCAAATACCAATTTAATTTTATCAAAAAGGGTCAAAAATAATGCGGAGATGGTAATTATGGAGTCAAGAAGTACTCAATTTATTGAAAGAAATGTATTGTGATTTTCAATACATATTTATTTATGAAGCTCCCAAGATAATATTCTTATATGATATCCACTAAGTATTTCCACTAGTAGATAAATTTCTTTTTTATCTTTCAAGTAATCACATTTCGTCTTATAGTTATGGTGAAATTATATGATACATTTTAACAAAAAGCACAGTTCCCAAACACATGTTTTTTTCTTGTTTATATCAATAAAACAATTCATGGAAAATAAAATATGGTCACCTATGTTGAATATCAATCAAAAGTTAATTAAAACTCATGTGAGAGAAATTGGTTCCCTCATAAGAAATGTTTATCCATTGGTAGGATTTATTGTATACCAACGACAACATGGGAATAGTGTTGTGTGCTAATTATACTTATTAAGATAAATGTTACAACTTCTTGTCTTGAATTTTTTATAGTGAACAAAAAAATCATCATACATCTAGGGAGGCCAGTTATAGTTTGGGATAACTAGATGTTGATAATGAGTTCATTAAAGTTACCACAAAGGAATCACTATGTGGTATTAGAAACTCATTTTGTAGATTATTTACCAAAGTGTTATTCTCAAATATGATTTCTCAGCCTCATCATATTTGGAATAAAAAATTAAATATATTGAGTGAATATATTCTCTACAGTCAATAACAGAGGATAAAAATACTTTGTATACATATTAAAAAAATAATTGTTTTTATTTAAATTACTAATTGAATTTTTATCTTCTAATTAAAAGAAAAATAATCTCTTTTACAAATTAAATGTATTGTATTTCATATTATTTTAATATATATTCTAACATATATCATTACTAACTAGTTTTGTACTATAATAATTATTTCAAAATAGAAAAATCAAAATGTTTTGAATTTTTATATATTAGTACAAAATAACAAAACTATTATGATTTATAATGTAATATTTGATATTATTTTCATTTTTGTTTGTTTTCATAGTGAAAATAAATGTTTTTATAAAAAAAATATGCTTTCATAAATGGTTATAGTATATTATCAATAAAATTAAATCCCATGTTACTGTATTTCCTTTTAAAATTCATAAATATAAGAATTAAAATATTTAATTATTTTAATCCATGTACTTATGAATTCTTTTATGGGATTATTTTGTTATGTTATAGATATAATGTCTATTTACATATATTTATAGTGCCATTATTAAATTCTAAAAAGATATTTCAGTTCCCAATAAACAAATTCCTAAAATGTTTTATGCTAGAACTTATAATGCTTTTCGATTTTAAGAAACTGTGTTACATTCATATTACTTCCAAACCCTCACATTGTTCATGTTGCTTTCATTTTTCATACATCATTACTTAACAAGTTAATATTTTCCGTGAATATATATAATATGTAATAAAACAATATTCTTTATTATATTAATGAATTTATTAAAAAAATATGAATATACAGTTAAAAATTAAAAAACATTCATTTTTTGTTTTTTAATTACAATCAATTCGTGATTTATTTTATCAATTTCCTTTATATGAAACATTTAAAATACTATCTGTCATATTATATTCAATAACAATAGTTAAATTAGTTAATACTATTTTCATAATAGTTTATAAAAGAGTTTTTTACTTTTTTGAATTAACACCCAATGATCAGAAATGGAAAATATATATATTAATTGAAATATATAACATTGTGTACACCAATGTTCAACTATTACAATGTTACACTCTATTGTATTTTTCTTATTTATTATTGGTTAATCAAAGAAGACACTTAGTTGTTGAATAAAATAATTATAATAATGAAATTCTTAAGAGGAGGTGTGTGAAATTATATATATAAATAATACACAAAAACAAAATTAATTTTTTTTCTTGTTATTATGTATCAAACAACATTTGATATTGGGGATTTATATGGATTAACAGAAAGGAAAATGTAAGACATTCATATTGATAACATTAACATATCATTTATAGTTAAAATGTAATATTTTTCTTATTGTTTCTTCTAGTGGAATGGAATCATTTTACTTGTCGGAGGGTAACACAATATAAATTTGATATTTTAGAATATGATTATGACCCTTCTGTTTTCAATATGCAATAAAGTGATGATCTTTCATAGCTATATGAAGCATAAATTCTCGAAATTTTGGATTGGGAACTGATGATTCATAAACATCATTTTTAAACTGGTGATCATTATTTGAGAGGAAAATTTTCATTAAAAATATTCCACTGACTTTAACATACCTTTTAAGGGGCATAATATTGTATGGAGTGGTGATTTTAAGAAAATATTACATGATATACAATAAGAAATAATATTGACATCATATTTTCATGTATACATTCATTATATTTGGGGAATTTCATTTTATTATTGGAATTTGGGAAAAAATGCTACATAATGTTACCTCTCATGATGATTTAGTTGAACAAAAATAATTTTCTAAACAAATATTGAATATATGTGATGGAATATTTGGTGAACCAAATTATGGTGAAATAATAAATAAAATTCGATCACAATATCACATTACCATAGTTAACATCCCAATGTATGAAATTGTTAACTACACAAACACTACTTCCTTTGATATTTTTTGGATTATGAGTAACTTTAATGTACATATTGTATTTTCAAAAACCTCTAATGTAACACCATATGTAAATGACTACATGTTATCATCTTCTAATCACAATGAAAAAGATTACATCGGTTTTAATTTTATATGGATAGAATGTTCTGGAACATATAGGATAAATAACATATACATGCATGATATCTTAAATAGAACCAACATCTATGGGTACCTTTCCAATAAAATTAAAATGAAAATTATGTTTATAATTATTTTTATCAAAAACTTATATCAATCATTATTTATATGTAGTGGTATACAAATGATTGGTGAAAAATTAGGTGATCATGTCATGAAAGATGATGTATTACCGAGATCCCATTGTGGCCTTATTTCATTTATACATAGGAATAAAATGACAAACTCATATATCATTAGAAGGTGTCTGGGAAATATTCTCAATAATAAGACCCAAGTGCTTCACACATGTCGTGAAGGGAACAAAGTGGCAGATCACCTCGCCTCCGTGGCCGAGCCCAACTCCAACATTTACTGTGTCTTGAATGTGGATCTCTTGAAACCAGAGTGTGTGGCTCTCATTCAGGGGGATTCCCATGGGATACATTATTTCAGACCTCCTTAGGCTTTTGGTTGTCTTTTTCTTGTCCTTGGGGGTGTTTTCCCCCCTTTTTTGTCTCTGAATAAATAAATAAATTATGATGATATTGTTGCCATGCTTTAAAAAATTATTAAATATAATATCATTTTATTGTTTCTTATGAAATAATTATTAAAAATATTCAAGTAAAATATCAATATTTTTTTATTAATATCTCCAATATCATTTTTACTATCCTGGAAAACTATATGTTGTAGTATGTAGAGCCAAAACCAATAAAGGTTTCAGAATATTTTTACTTGAAAAAGACCACATGTCCTATGATTTCATAATATATATTTTGTATAAGTAAATTCATAAACAATTGAATTATTTATCCATTGAAATTTATATGAAATTATTTTGATTTTATTTTCAATTATTTTTATCTAGAATTACATTAATATATTATATTAATTCGTACAAAAATATTTATATTATTTAACAAAAATTAACAGATTTGTAGTAACGTCGCATTAAATTGAATCATTTCATGAAATTAACATTATCAAAGATAAAACTCTAAATATTTGTGTTTTAATTCTCAATTTTTGGATCACTATGTTTATAATGTACATTAATTATGTTGTTGTGGTGGAACTCATCCTTATTTTTTATAAAGTGAGGGTCACATAAAATAATATACCATATAAATTTAATATTGGTATTCTTATAGTAAAATTTAGAGATACTACATTGATTTATTTCTTCATAAAAACAAACTAATATTTGTTAACTGTATTTATTCTAAATGTTATGATACATTATATTGTGAAAAAATATTCAGCCAGTAATAATGGAATGAAAATTAATCCCTAAATTTAAATAGCTTCTTTATGAGGGTTTCTAATATATTATAAAAAATTTCCAAACTTCTCCAAATTATGGTATCTTTTTAGAAACCCACTATGGGTATAGAATAATATTTAACTCAATCGCCAATGTTTTTCGATATAAAGTGGATTTTTCACCCATTAATTTTGTTTAGTATCGTTTTATGACATTTCCTTGAAAATCATTCTTAAAAAGAATCTGATATGTAATCTATTGTTACATATTTATTGATTTTCATTCTATTCATTATATGAAAATAATTATCAAAAAATTAGTATAATAATATTAAACATTTATTTTCTTCCATAATATAAACATCAATTACATTGATTGTTGAAGATAAAATTTCATTACAATTAAAATTTCTTCTTTTAATTTATCATTTCCCTACTGTTGAAAATTCTATAACTCTAATTTGGATATTATAAGGTCATAAGCTATACAAATGTTGTCTTTAAAATGTTTCACATGATTATTAAACTGTACAGAATAATTTTCTATATATTATTATGTCCAAATATACCAAATAAATTATTAGAAATATGAAATATTAAAAATTACTGAAACCTTTAATGAATTTAGAAAAAAAATTGGAAATTTTATAATATGATCAATTTTTATCTGTTAACTAATTATTTCATCTTTATTAACTTGACAACTAAAACTCAAGAAAATTTGTTTTTTATCAGTTTCATAGTTCCACAAGTTCATTACAGTTTATGGGATAATTTTTCAATATAAAAGAAATTATATTTGGAAGATAAAATAGAGTATATAATATTTTGGTGATAAAACCCATTATGGTAGGGAGATAAAGTGGGAACATTTCCCTTTTTGGATAAATATTTAAAATCTGTTTATACAGTTTGTTTTAAAAATATCTTTACTAATTATATAACCTTTAATTTTGGAATTTATCGCAAATTTGGTTATTTTAAAAACTATATTTAATGAAAAAATATTATTATGTAGTCATAATATTACAATAGTAGATACATTCCAAAAAAAGATGAAATTATAAAATAACACGTTGTTTTTTTTGTATATGTTTTATGAATTTTTACACTTATTTAATTATCATCAGTTTATAGTTCATATCTCTAAGTCCATTCCAAATTATTATTCTAGATACGATACCATATACTACATATAAAACACCATTATTATATTTCAACAAAAAAAAATCTTTGATATCAAAAAGTATCACGATAAATGAAACTTTTTTAAAATGTTTTCATTACTAATATGTTAAATTATATTGATGTCTAGGTGTTATTATTATATGTAAAATATTTAACTACTCACTATATTTTAAATCAATAATTTGATCAATATTATAAAAAATGTAAAATTTTTAGTAGATATAATTTTTATTATGAATAATGTAGAATATATATGAAAAAAAGATTAATGATTTGATGGAAATATTTAGTTTGGAAACTATAATTTGTCTCCTTTATAAACCAATAAGATGATTAATTTTATTATTTTTAACAATTATTATTTACTAATTTCTCAAAAAATATTTTATTTAAATTTTATTATTTAACTTATAACAAAATTGTAAAAAAAATTATAATTTAATAGATTTAGAGTACATCTTGGAGTGGTTGACCATATCAACTAAATTTAAATGTTTGTATTTATTATGAATGTGATTCAGTTTAAAATAAAATTAAAGCATAATTGAAAAACTATTTAATTTATATAGAAATATATATTTGAAAACATTATGTCACATCATTTTCACTTGAAATAAAATATTTTTTCTATTAATGTACTATAAAAGAAAAAGATGAGTTTGGATTTCCAACATAATTATAAATTTTATAGTCTAAGAAGGTTTTTTTATTGTCTAAAATATCAAATTAATATATTCAAACCCAAACCCATTAATCTGAGAAAATATCTAGAAACCTATGTTCTTCTAAAAATGATGTTTTTATGACATATTAATTAAATATTGACTACAACCATGTTTTATTATCACAACTATTTTTTATTTCTAAATATACAATCAAAATACTACTCAAAATGATATTTCCATTTTTCAAATCATAATTTTTAGAATCATGTAACCTATGGTTCTTCATAATGTTTTCATACAGAATACAAATTGGAAAATTCAACCATATAAACTACCCAAAGTGAGGTATAAAAGTATAATATAATGTTAGAAATATTATCAATCACCATTATGGATCAAGAAATGAATAATCTATTTTCAATCAATGTATGAAATGGTGAACTACTCCATAATTACAACTTATTGTGATTCTTATACCTTCAACAACACATAAAAACACAACAATTTTGTAACTATAATTTTGTTAAATTTTTTCACTCCAATTATTCAATCTAAAATTGTTTGGTTTCTCTTCTATTTTAATTTCATGTTCTTCTTCTCATCCCTTACATGATAAACTCTTACACATCACTCTGTACGTTAAAA
Organism: Viscum album; assembly: GCA_963277665.1. Classification (NCBI taxonomy): domain Eukaryota; kingdom Viridiplantae; phylum Streptophyta; class Magnoliopsida; order Santalales; family Viscaceae; genus Viscum; species Viscum album. The sequence goes on along the minus strand of OY728165.1, from coordinate 1,237,903,830 downwards.
TTTTGTATCATTATAATTTCATAGTTTAAAGTAAATAATATATTCTATATGAACCTCCCTTGTAAATATTATGTTACATATCTTTTGAAAAAAATGTAATAAATAGTTGTAGTTTTTTTCTCTACTTCTCTTTCAAAGAATGGTTACCATCACTTGTATAATGGAACATTTTTATTAAGAAAACACTATGTATTATTTTTTGTAATTATTCATTATTATTTACTCACCCTTTAATTTACATGAAATATTATATTTTATCATTCAACACATTCAGTATTAAAATTTTGTTTTTAGACTACATCATGTTTCTAGTATTATAATTCATGTTTCTATATGTACCATTTGTTAATGGATATGGATTTTTTTTGTTTATTTATGTCAATTTATTTTAATTTCATGGTAATCTAACATATTTATGAACCATTTTTGTTTTTGGGTACATAATGTATTTTCTATTACTCTGGTTTGTGGTCCAAACCCATTCTAAATGTGTTTTATATGATGCATAATCACTAGTTTCCTTCTCATAAGGATTATTAATACCCTTCGTTCATATTAGAGATCCAAATTGGGTAACAAGTTGAGTTATCCCTGGAGAGATCATTAAAAATGGTATTAGAGCATATATTCATAAAAGGTCATTGAATATTGAGCGACCCCTTTTATTATTTGATAAGGTTCATGGTCTTATAGACATTGGGGTATCGAAATCTTGTGGAATGATTGGGGGATTCCTGACTAGCCCTTAAACATGATGAACCTCATGTTTCTATGGGTTTTTGGGGTTTATTCAACACATTTTATTCCTTTCCTGACTAGTCCACTATGTTTTTATGTAGAAAGATTGTATTTGAATCCCCTATTAGTATCGAATGTTATATTAAGAGTTATTTAGAGATTTTGGCTAAAAATATAAGTAAATATTAGGATTTAAAGTTATTAGAAATTATTTTTTGAACCTTGAGGATCCTAGAATGATATTTATATTACCTTTACATATTATTTAATATGGTTTTTTTATGTATTGAAAAATTATATATCTAAATATTGAAGAACAATACATCCTTCTTAGTCTTGTTTTTTTAATACCTATAGGTTCTGAATTTCTCCAAAAATGGTTCTCACTTCTTAGATATGCGTTGAATGGGATTTAAAAGAGGTTTTTATGTGTTTAAAATTTGTTTCTTTCTTAACCTATAGTATTATGATTTATTTAATATTGGGTTTTTAAAGAGTTTTCTTTTAAATAAATGTTGAATTTTATAAAATGATTGATTATGGAATCATTAATTCTGTTGTTTTTAAAATGGTCTAAATTTTTTACATTAACTATTTATGAAATTTATTTATTTCATCCTGGAATCAAAAAAATAATTTTAAATTGGAATGTTTTTTTCTGATTTTTTGATGAAAATGAATTCTTTAAGAGATAAATTCAAACTGTAACAAGTGGTAAAATTAAATTTTTTAATTTCAAATGGAAGTGAAGTATTTTAAAATGGTCAGTTTGATTTCACAAGTGAATTATATAGTTTCAACATTATGAATTTGGTGAAAATAGTTTAAATTATTTAGAGGGATATTTATTATTTTAATGGATAGAAATGTTTTATACATAAATGATGTGTTTCATTTAGGAGGAGTCCTGTTTTTGATTTTTACCATTGGATGAAAATGAGACTATTTTGTTTGAATTGAGAATAATTAATTGATAAAGTGCATGAACTATGTTATTTAGAGTATGATTCCCAAGAAGTGTGTGGAATAAAGTAGAAGATCAAATGTAAGAATGATTCTATTAATGGGTTCTATTACCACATGGCGGAGGTATATTATGTTTTCGACTCTACTGAGAATCATAATAGTGTTTTTCAAAAAAACAAATCCCTTTATTGATAACTCAATATTGATATTATTATATCATGATCCACTATTTTTTGGTAGATATCAATTTTAACTAGAGATGTGGATTTTCTAGATAGGATTGGGGTAAATCCTCAATTCTCTAAAGACAATAAGTATTCAATTTTGGGAGTTATGGTGATATTTCTAGTCAATTTAATTTTCCCTTGAGATAATCCTTAATTAATCAAAGAAATATCATTTCTTTGGAAATGGTATTCTCCCAAATATAAAATATTTTTTTCTAAATTTTGGCCTTAAATCATTTAATGAGGTACTGAAGAGGGAAATGTGGGTGGAAGATACTTAGTATAGACAAACTATAGTGGGGGATACCTCATTTATATTTATTATGATTGAGGTTAAACTAGTGGCCTTGGAGTAGGTGTTTGATGAGCTTGAATTGGAAGCGTGTGTGGGAGAGATTTAGTCTTTTTGAGCTACATTGTTAATTATTAGAAAACGATACCTCTGGTATAGTTGTAGTGTTGTAATTTGGATCACTTTATACCCTATTTCTTTTATTATCTGAGGGATTTCCTTCGGTGTAGAAATTTAAGACTTCTTTAAAGGGGTTTTAAGTTAGGTTTTCTGAATAAGTATCATGTGTAAAATTATCTGGGTTTTTTATTTTGAATATTTACTTTTTATAATTATAAATTAAATATATATTTTAGGTTCTCATTTTGAGTTTTATTAGGTGTCTCTGGATGACTACTTGAGGGATGTTAGTTATTTTTATATAAACTCAAGGAATAATGTTTCTTTATGTTATTCTATGTGTAATTCCAGTCTTGTTGAGGTTGATCATTAATGGTTGGGACGAGGGTGAATCTTGGGTCCATGCTTAGGTAACTAAGTCTTTTTTTGCTTTATATTAATAACCAAAGGGTGCTTGTTTTGTTTGATGGGTTGAACATGAGATGGTATCCAATGCTTGATTTCATATTTTCCCTTATTGTGTGATAACATTAGGTGAAAGCAAATATTATTTCTTTTAAAGGCATGACTATGTTTGTTTTTTCTTTTCTATTGTTGTAAGAATGATGTTAATTGATTCCTTTATGGTCATGATGAGATCATTTTTTGGGCTTGTTATTGGAGGTTTATTTTCATTTTTTAATATTGGATTTTTTTTGTTTGTTAGTCTATTAAAATGAGTGGAGTATTCCCTGAATAATGGTTGAATATATCTGGTGAATATTTCTCAATCATGGGTTTTTATTGATTATGGAGTTTTTATATAGTCATTTATTTCTTTTAGAAGTGTTCACTTTTTGTTTTACTATTTTTAAATAATTATAAAAGGTGGGGAGACATATAATGGGTCTTTTATTAAATATATCATTATGTAGATAGTTATTGTTGATATATGATTTGAGATATTGGTGATGTTTGAGCATTCTGGTTTCTTAATTATAGTTTTTGTTCTCTCTATTTTTTCCAAAACCACATACTTTAATCCTTCAAGTGTAGTGGTTTCCATTTTTTTATCGCTTTCTACATTTACTAGGGAATTTATGGGGGTATAAATTTGTTTATTTAGGAGAGTTGAACCACTAATTTGTTATTATTTTTTAATATCTTATATTATTTAATGATGTTGGGGTGTTTTTTATGTTTTGGGAATTATAGAATCTTTAACATTGAAATATTTGTGATGTTTTGGAGTTTCACTATTTACACCCCGTTTATAGTAATTGTATAATAATCATTTGAGGGTGATTCAATTATTCAAGGTGTAATTATGAATTGTTTTTACATGGTCCTCTAGGCCATGAATTTATTTCTGAGTGACTTTGTGAACCTTTTTTCCTTGAGGGTGAATGTCATGAATAGAACATGGTTAGGAGTAGTCTTGTGCCCAAACTGTGCAATTTCAAAGTTCTTTTCTTGTGGATTCTAGACAGTTGTTAGATGGTTTTCCAAACCATTTGGACAACCCATTTGGTTTACCTATTTTTCAATTAAAAATGAAATTACTAAAAAAATCACAATTTATTTTTCTTGGTATCCCTCTAATTCTCCCTTTTAATGTGGAAAACTCTCTTGGAATTATGGGGAGAGTAAAATCTCCCTTATAATTCAATTATGGATTTATCTCTTTTGATTTCAAGTGTACTTCAAGGTATCTTTTCCCTTTTCCTCCTATATTCTCCTATAATATCCTTTTATTTTATTTATCCTTGTTTTTACCTTTCACCAAAACCATAAATAATTTTTCCATCTAGGGTTTTAGTTCAAGATCATACTATCCAAGTGAATTTTTTTCTAGGACTCGTATATGGTGCTTCCTTGATTGTTTTGGTGTTATCTATTAATGGTAAATTATTTTTACATAATTCCAACCATTTTGAGGTAGGTGTTTCTATGATCATTATTTAATTTGAGAATCATTACATGATTACATTTGGTAAATTAAGATTAAATTACTAAATAGTATAATATGACAGTTTGGATGAGATTATATTATTTTATACAAAAAACGTGGCTTGGAATAAAATATTTTCCCCATGGATTTTTTGTATTAAAATGTAATTAAACATTTTCACAAACCAATTGTTTATAAAAATAACTGATATAATCATTAAAATAGTTGTGGGGGATAATTTAGGCCTTCATCCTTATATTTTTTTCAAATAAGTTTCTTTTATATTTTCAAGGAATGATGTAGAATTAAAAAAATTATATTCTAATTCGGTATAAATTTTATAAAATTATTATATTTCATATGAAATGGGAGGAATCAGCATCCTAATTTAGTTTTTTTATTGTGGGGAATTTTTAGTTTCACAAAAAAATGGTTGATCTTGTGGGTTGCCCTTTGATTTCCCTTTAAATTTGTTCTTTAGGTACACATTATCTATTTATGTGTTGTGTGGATGATGATAAATGATGATATTTTGTTTTAGGGTGTTATAGGAAATGTTTCAAAATTTGATTATAATTTATTTTGAATATATTGATCTCTTTCTTTCCTCTATATTCATTTGGTAATGGGAATCTAAAATACTAGGTTACATAACATGATTCAACAACACTAGATAGATCACACACTAACAAGGGACCTTTAGTGTATGATTGTCATGGACTAGGGGAGTGATACCAATGAGTCATAAATGGAAAGATAAGGTGTCTTGTGCATTTTTTGGGAAATACATAGTCCAATAGGAGTGCTATTTTTTAATAGTGTTATTAGGGTTATCTCACTTTAGAACCTAGGGTGGTTCCCATGAGACATGTCCATTCATTAGTGTTTCTATTATGGGGTCCTCATTACATATTTTTTGTGTCCCAATGTGATTATATTTCTTGTAGAACCCCATTTATTTAATATATCTTATATCCCCCCAACTTCATATGTATTATATTTATTTGATATATTGGTTCCCATAATATTTTGTTTTATTCATTTATGGTTAATCTGTTGTAAAATTTTTAATTAGTTTGTTTCATGAAAATTTTTTTCTAATGAAGGATTAATTCTTTTTTTATAATTGATATTTTGATGAAAGGATTTGGAACTATGGAAAAATTGATTTTATTTATTTTTCATAAATTATGAAACTCTTGAATTGGGTTTTTAATGTTTTTGTTACCTAGAAAGGACCCACATGATTCTATAAAGGAAGTTATTTATTATTTTAGATAAACTTGATTTGTTTTTCTATGAACCTCTAAAAAATCGAAGACATTATTTTATAATGTATTCTAAACTATAATAAAATAAAATTATTTGAAATTAATTTCAAAGAAACCATTGTGGGATCATACTAGGCATGTTTCCCCACACCTACACACACACTACTATGTGTGTGTAGTCTATATATTTTCTAAAGGATCAAAGATACATTTTAGACATTCGTCCATTCATTGGGCCACCAATCTTGAGTTGGTATATAGGGGGAATAATTTGTTGTATGGGGATAAATATGTGGTAGTAATAGTTTTGGTCTTTTATTTTGGGTTTTCAACATATTAGCCATGACATATTTACCCTATGTTCTATTTAGAATAACTTATTACATGAAAATATGTTTTTGGCTAGAATAATTATTTTATATTTATGTATGTAGGTAGATTCGGTTTATTGGATATTTATTGCTTTGTTTTACCATATATTTGTATATGAATATTTTATGTGTATATTCATGAAAAACACGGTCCAACCATTTAAAATTTTCAAAAAAAAAATTATCAGTTTTAAATTTCTCTTATTTGAGGATGAAACCATTCCCAATGTGTTTATAGTGATTCCATGGCACTAGTCTTCAATGTATAGGGATTAATAAATATTTTCATTCCTAGAGGTGGATTGGGTTAGGGGATGATTCAGACTATCCCTAGTTACATCATTATGAATTGTATAAGAGACATGGTTCCTAGAAGGACCTAGTTTCTTGTTATTACCATATTTTTATATGGGACGTTTTATGGTGTTATAGATATAGTGGTAACATGAATCAAGTGGGGTGGATAGGGGGTTCCTAGCTAGCCCTTCCTCATGATGAAAATTGTGTTTCCAAGGGTTTGTGTGGATGAGTATTTACATTATTTCTTTTTTAGCTGGTTTTGCTATATTTTGTTTTTGGGAAATGATATTAGAATCCCTAATGAGTTTTGAATGTGATTCTGGGGAGTATTTGATGATTTGGTGTGAAAATATATATAAAACAAGGGCATCATAGGTATCCCGAACAGATATTCAAACCATGTTTTACCTTTGCAGAAGGTTTGGTAAGATTCATATGTTGTTTATTAAATTTGGTACTTGTCTTCATAAACCATACATCCCAACTATTACTAGTTCTAAATCCATAAAGGTTTTTTTACCTCTCATACATTTAAATTTCTCTGAACATGGTTCACAATTGTTTCAGATTAGTTGAAGGGGGTTTTAATGAGTTTTTGGTTTGTTTAAAATGTATTTTTACTTGACGTATTGTATTATATTTGTATATTATTGATGATATAAATTTTTTTCATAAGTGAAACATTACTTTGACAGAAACATTAATTATGAATCCTTTTTTAGTATATATTTTTTAAAAGGATATCTTTATTTTCATGAAGTTGTTTATGAATAGGCCGATTTAATTTCAGTATTGTAGAAAAAAGTTATTAATGGAAATGGTTTTTAATGTTCTTAAACTGATGCAATTATTTAATATATTTTTAGGAATTTTAATATGCGATAAAATTATTTTTGTTAATTTTAAATGGAAGTGATGTGTTTTAGTAATGTAAATTTGATTTAAGAAGTGATTTTTTTTCTACATTATGCCTTTTGTGAGATGCATTTATAATATTTAAATAGAATTTGATGATTTTAAATGAAATTAGTTTTTTGATGTTAGAATTTAATTTTTTAGTATTGATTTATTATTAGATTTTTACCTCAGTAGGAAATAGGGAAATTTTATCTGTATTGTGAGTCCTGAATCGATTAGGTTGATGATTTCTTTTATATTGAGTATGATTCCACGGTAGTTTTGGGAATACATTAGAAGTACAAATCTAAATATAATCTTCCTGGTGAATCCTTTTATCAATGAAATATACCCCATTATTTATAAGCTCTAACTATAAACTAAATAGAGTGGTGTACTTACAAAATTCCTTTCTTGAGGATCCAATCTCAAAATTCTCAAAATAGTATCATCCCCTTTCGATGAATATAATGGTTCAGCTAAAACAGTTTAATGGTTATGAATTGTGGGAAATCCTCAATTATATTAGGGCTCTGAAGGATTCATAGGTGAGAGAAACACTGAGTTATCTTATTGGTGGAATTTTCTATTAAACTAGTCAGTAATTACTCAATGATATAATATCTCATTACCAGGTGTCCTTAAAAATATCACATATTAGAAATTATTTTTCTTGTTATGACATATTTTGATGTGGTGTATGAGGGGAACATGTGGGATGAAGGTGAGAGGTTTCAGAAAATTATAGTGGGTGACAACTCAGTTATATCAATTATAACCAAGGGTGACCTAGAGGGTCTGGAGAATGAGTCAAAAGATCACCAATAGGAAGTTCATGTGGGTGATAGTTAGTCTTTAATAAGCCTCATTATTCCATATTAATAGGGTATACATCTCATGTACTTATATTGTATGTACCTGTCAAAAATAAATTAATATTTCTCAAAGGACCGTAGTAACTACGTTTGATGTGGTTATTATTAATTGTGTGGATATTACATTGTAAAATATTATTTATTGAATTTGTTGTGTGTTTTATTCTAGTCATGATGATGTTGGTATTTAATGGTTTAAGCCTTGGAAACCCTGGGGTATGTGATTGAGTAAGATAGTGTTGTTTTATTTCAAGAAGATATGGATGCTGATTTTGTTTCATGGTATTAATAATAGATGTTATATCATGGTTTAGGACATAGTTTAACAATATGGAGTGACAAACCATGGTGAGATCCCATGTTTTTTCTTGTTAAGGGTTAGTTGTAATTTTTTTTCCAACACATTATGGTTGAGAATAGATTGGTGTATTATTTAATGTTATTAATGATATAATTTAATTTTTTGGTTGTGTGGATGTTATATATAGTTTATTTTCATTTCATGATATATAACTTTTTATATTTTGTCAATCTTGGTGGAAAGTGAGTTGGAAGTCAAGAATGGTCATTTTTGGGTAGTGGATGTTTCTATATCATAAATGTTATATTGAGTATGTGGTTTATCATTGAATGTTTTTTATTTATAAGAATTATAAATTGTGGGGAGACCTAAAATGGATCTTTATTCTAATATATCATTTGTTATTCTATTCATAGTAGAGTATTATTGGATATGTTGGTGATATTTGAGAATTTAGGATACATCATTTGAAGTTTTAGCCTCTCTAGTTTTCCTGAAATCACCAAACTCAATCGTTTAGGTGTCGAGGTTTTCCTTTTTCCATTGAATTTTAATTTAACCAGAAAAATCACGGGGAAGAAATTGATATGGTATGGAGAATGGTAACACACACCTGTTACAATTATTGATAATTTTATGTTATGTTAATTATAATTTGATATATTATGATTTATGTTTTTTATTTATTTTTGAGATTTTGGAGATATTTGGGAGTCCCATGGTTACATGTAATCATGTGTTATTCTTGTGATAGTGTGGTAATTATTTAAAGAGTGACTCTACAAAGTTTTTGCATAGTTCCCAAGGCCATATGGGGTATTCTATGTCTCCTTGTGACCCTTTTGGTTATTAAGGGAGACATGCATGATTAGAACATAAATAAGATCAAATATTAAGCCAAAAGGTTATGGTATCTAGTTCTTGTTAAGTATAAGTTTCATGGTTTTTACATTATATATCAAACCATACAACCAAACCTTTAGGCTACTCATATATCACTTAAATTGAAATTAACAAAAATTCACATTTGATTATATAAAAAGGAAACCCTCCTACACTTCCATTTTATGTAGATTCCTCTCATTAAATCCTAAGTAGAATTAAATCTCCCCATTTCTTTGATTTTGGCTTCTCTTAACGTAACCTAAAACCACACATTAGGGTGTGGTGCTAAAACAAACACTTTACAAACATTCTTTAATATCGAGTCGGAGGTTCTAAAAAAAGATTAATATATTACCAATTATTTTCATTATTTAAACATTACACATCTCAATAATATAAATATCCAAAGAATAAAATGTTTAGTGTATTTTATGTTCAATGAGATAAGAATATTATTTAATGATACTTGTGTACATTTCACTATAAATGAACTACAGTACACTCCCTTATAAACTCTTGAAAAGTTATTCTCATCTTCATAACCTGTGGATTGGAATCATAAAGACTGGGTGAGCTCAAAAAAAATTTACTGGGAAACCCATAAATATATCATCTAGGGTTAGATTAAAATTATTCAATAAAATAGTATCATGGGAGAAATTTTATATTAAAAAGAATATATGATACTGAGTGTCTTCCCTCAAGAATAATATAATGAAATGTAGTCTGAACTGATCAAACATATATCATTTAATTAGACTGTAAAAATAAGAAATAATAAACCTGATCCAATATCATATAATTTAACCATATAACATTGAAATTTATAATAAGAAAAAGAATAAGAAACAAAAACAAAGTAGAGAAAGCCTTACAACCTAATTCTCAAAACATAGTGGGATTAGGCTAACAACTAGTGTACCTTCTTTGGTTTGGGATGAAAATTTATATACCTTATCAATGCTGTATAGACAACCTATGTATCCTATGGGGATCTGTATAGAAATACTTATATAGTATTGGGTGTGGGCTACTACCAGTGTAGATTGTTGGTCATGGGTGACAAACAACCCACCCTATTGGGATTTATTTACTACTTATGTACCCTATTTGGTTGGGTTAATATCATTTGAACCCTCATGGGTTTGGCCTAACAACTTGTTAAACCCTGTGGGCTTGATATATTTCCTATATTCCCTTTTGGGATCATGATACATAAAAATTAAACCTCTATATTGAAGGGTCATATAGGGTCCATCCCATAAATAATAATTTTCCAAACATATTTCTTCCAATAAAACAAGAAAACAATATTATTTCAATCTTTACATAATTAATCCATGAAAATAAGACATGTTTCATGAAAAAAATAATTGAAATTTAAAACTCCATACATAGAAATAATATGTCTATTGGTATTTAATCATATTCCCATTGTAATATAAGTAGGATTAAGGATGTTTTTATAGATGAAAAATAGTTTTCAAGATCAATGGTTAATGCACTTTGAAAAATAATAGAAAATACACATTTTTATTTTAAAATCCTTGTTAATATTATTTATTAGGAAATCAATTGAAATACACAGAATGGAATCTTCATTGAATAGAATTCTTGTAAAATCAAAATTATGTCTTCACATAGAAAAACCATGAAATAGATTTTAGGAAAATTATTAAACATTATCATAATAATTTGAATCTCTGGGTAACTTTCAAAAGTTATTTTCAAAAATAGGATGTGATAAATTTATAAAAAATTTACTTTTATAGAAATGAAACATTGATAATTGATACTTGAAAAGGTCGTAAAATTTATCTAAAGGATATGTAGAGATGAAGACAAAATAAATGATCCTTGAATGAAAAAAATAGTATTTAAAAAAACAATGATAAAATCAAACATCATAAAAAGTTAAATTAAAAACCTTTAGGAAATAATAGAAGAGAAATGTAATGGACACATGATATTAAATATAATTGGGTTTCCAAATATGAAAGCTGACATTGGTGGGAAGATAATATCTGGTTATGCAAAAAAAAAATCATTTGGAGAGGGTTGTAATTATTCCTAACGTCATCAAATTTTCTATAGAAATAAATTCAGAAATTTAATTCATAAAAAAATATAGAGGAATAAATATAATATCATCATGTAATGTAACAAAAATCTTATAACAACATATTTAAAGTTTAATCATTATAAATTAAGATATGAATTGGATATAAGAAAAACTCCTTAGAACATCATTATCATTAAAATCATTAAAACATGAAAGATATTATAAAATAAGGATTCATAAATTAAAATAATTTCATAATGAACATGGATAAAATAGATAAATATGTAGTATAGAAATCATAAAAAATTAAACAAATGGTCGATATGGAATGTGTCTCAAATTAAAAAAAGGATGATAAGACCTTACAACTTGAGAAACATTTTAATATAAAATAACATGAAAGGGGGATATTTAATTTTCATGTAAAATACAAATAATAAATGATAAATGATGATATAATATATCAAAAATAAAATATACACACCATTTAAATGAAATTTGATGCATTAACTAAAACTTTTCTAAATAAATGGAAATTGAGATGTAATGCCCTTACATTTAATCATGCTTAACCGAACATGATATAACCTGCTGAATAAAAAATAACTATCTTAATAAAAAAAATTAATAAAAGTATTCAAAACTATAGACATTTACAAACATAATTTAGAATGATTTTTTAAAAATATATTTTTTAATTATATTTTATTTTTATTTTCAGACTTTTTAAACATTGACTATTTTGTTTAATATAATTTCTTATGGTGTTGTCAATTCATGTTTATTTATTTTAATTTAATAATTATAAGATAATTATATGTACATTAATATATTATTCATGACAATTATATAATTTTTTAATTTCATTTCAGAATAATTTTAGTTATGATTCACAATTATGAAGTTGGTGACTATCTTGTTTCTGTAAATATTAACGAAAAAAAGGGTAATACAATAATAATAAGACTAATATTAATATAAATTTTATAAAATCATAAAAAACCTTATTTGCTGATTAATTTTTAATAACAATATTAAATAATTTCCCATCATTATCCACAAATGAAATTTATTGCATTGTTCAAGTTTGTGGTCAAACAAAATTGAATAAGATAATGTTATAATTTATTGGTGAGTATAGTGAAGAAAGTGTTTATTTTTGAATAATATGATTATTAAGAATCCTAATGATATTATTTATGTTTTTAAGTTGTTTAATAATATTATATGTTATTTTTACAAATAATAAAATTCTATATGATAAATGAAATATGCCACCTTCATGGATAAGGTTGTCTCCACTTGCATACATGTGACACATTTGTTTCCAAAGAACAACAGTTAGATATGGAATAGATTATACATTAAAAATATTAATAATGATATAAATTTCATATTAATCCATTATATACCCCATTTTAACCTTCATTTCAATGAGGTTTTGAAAAACAGACTATATCACTTATGAATGTGGTAGTCTGCATGTAACATGAGCGATATTTTCATTTTCTGAATGGTTGGGAGGAAGGATGAAATGATTTATCCCAAAAAATATAATAACATTATAGTTTGATTATAGTACATATGTGACTATTTTCAAATATATTATATTAGATTCATATGAGTAAGACTAAGTATGAAAGGAGAATAAATAAAAATTGATTAATTGAGAATTTTACATTAATCCTTTGAAAATATCCTTTCCAAATTGGATTATGTATTTATGAGGATTTCCATTAATAAAAATATAACCAATAAGAGGATTCAATGAGTTTTTGTGAGTCATTTAGGTAGATGTTTTTCAAATAAAATTGGATTGGGGTCTGGAGATTAGTGGAGTATTGATTGATCATTTTGTAAGTAAGGAAAATGGAATGTTTGTAAATAATCCTTAAATTAAAGTAATGTTATTACATTATTCGAATTAAAAGTCACTAATAATGGAAAATAGGTGATCTTGTGACCTTTTATGGTCTATTATCCTCTAAACCATTCAATTTGAACACATATTTTTAGTGCTTGTAGGATTTTCTCTTTACATTTAAATTTTCATCCATATTATATTTTACAATGTTAACTCTTTTTTAAAGTCGGTGATTATTTTTATATATTAAAATTAAAATTTATACTAAAACCAATTTTAATATTATTACTTAAACTAGTATAATAATTCTACTATATAAAATTTATAATGTAGAGAAAGGAAAATTTTTAAATTAGTGTACATAATGCATAGAAATTGTTTTTTCTTTTCATAACATAAATTGGTTAATTATAAAAGAAATTAATATTTATGTAGATTCCAAATGAATTTAAAGCATAAATTTTAAAAAATATTTAATCATAATAAAAAACAAACATTATGTTTTTTTGAAAATATTACCAATTTCCTTAAAATGCTAATCATAAGGTTTCTAAATTGAATATCGTATTTTCTAAATATATAGTTTTACTTATAAAATTAATATTTAACATGTTGGAAGGTATTATGAAGTTATTTTACATACATATATACTAATAAATTCATAATATTAAATTTTTTAGTGAAGAATTCAAATATCTTTATTCATCTACAGATAAATAATTTTATAAGAATCTCAAAAATTATCCGAAATATAATATTTACATGATGAGTCAAATAATGAAGTTGATTTTATAAAATAAATGTTTTAAAATCTATAAATTTATATTTGAAATTAATTTAAAATTATTAAAGAAAAATTATTTTATATAACAATAAAATTTTTAAACATTATGTGTATGTTATATTTTTCCATATCAATTTATAATTTTATTATTTTTAATATACTTATTCATATATTATAATAATATCATAAAAGTGATCTGTTTAATTTATTCAGATAAATTATAAAAAATTAAAAATAGTTATTTAAGAAAGTGAAATATTTTTTAAAAGATAATCATACTAATTACTCACCTTATAAATGTATTCAATTTTATTATAGTTATATCTTTTTATTTAATGGTGGTTTTACAATACATATAATTTTCTTATTAATATTCATCTAATATTTTGTAATAATTTTTTAGTTTTTTGTTTCTTGTTGAACAAGCTATTGATCATAGTATTATGTTAGAGAGAAGTACATTCCAGAATCTCAAGGAGTTACATTCCCCACCCCCCACCCAGACATAAATAAGCTTTTGTCCTCAATGATTTAATTATAACATAGTAGTGAACATAGGAAAGGATATCTAAAAGTTAGACATGAATAATTTTATAGTTTTTAATTTAGGAAATATAAATTTTCATCGCAATAGGATAATTCTTAATATTAGTATTTTTTACTCCAAAAATTTGAATTGTGTGTCTTTTTTATTTTATATAAATACCAAAAATAGATAATTTTCTTTAAATGGGAGTTCATAATCAACCTTGGAATTATATACTATAATATCATGATATGAAATTTTATTTTATTATTCCAAAAATAATAATATTTTTACTATGTATAGATATCTAATCAATTAAAAAAATCATATTAAATTTATATAATGAATTAATAATAAGATTTTCATAATGCATTTACTATAAACATGAAATTTGGAAACAGTAATCAAACAAAGAAAATTTTTAATTGAGAATAAAATATCAAATAATTGGACAAGTTAATTGTTGATCATAGAAAACATTGTACATATACTAGAATTGATAGAATAGAGTCCAATAATACATTTTGAAATATGAGTGGAGGATCAGTGTACCTTTCACAATTTAATTATCTCTATCCACTTCCATAGTATCATTTTCATATGATTTAACATGTTCTTCTAGTTTAGGTGGTTATTGAGGTTTATAATTCTTATCAAACCATGAATTAGAGCATCAATTTTTATATGGCCCAAACTATTTACATTTTATGGTTTGGATATTCTTACCATACATTTCATTGATTGGATTCATCACCCCATATTAACTATCATGAGATCTATTTCCAATCCTTTGATAATTGAAACTTATTCATTTTCATTTGAGACATTACTTTTTGTATATTATACAACATTATTGAAATTCGGGAATTAGAATTTTTATTCCTATTTTTTCTTTATCCATATAACTTCCATGAATCATTATCCTTCTCTTCAATAGATGTCCTGGGAGATATTTACGGTTCTCATGGTTAATCACAACTAATGATTGCTATGTATTTATGACCATAATATTAATAAAATTAGATTATATATAATTTATTTTATCAATGGGAAAATCGGTGCCTTGTGTATTTCTCCATGGTTAACTAAGTTCCCTTGGGATTCATCCCCTACTTTCCATAATAGAAATTTTAGGGAGAAGAATAGTTTAATTAATAAATCAAAAAGAAAAACCAAAATATTATATGGAATAAAAAATTAAATATAAATACTAAAATATAAATTAGTAGGTTAAAATTTATGTTATCCCTGAATGATATTACATTATTTTCTCTAACCTAAATGTATATAAAATCCCACATAATTGTTCATAAAGATAATGTGAATTAAAAAATAATATCCCCTAATACTATCTATTAAAGTACGCAGTATTAGGAAGACTCAATTTCACCAATTTTATATTGATTTATAATGAAATAAGATTTTAAAGGGTTATTATCCCTATATGCATCTATTCCACACCTGCATCCACTTGATAGTATCCCAATAGGGATGCAATTTCTCTGAAACCAGATGATATCTACTTTAGAAAAAATCCATATTGTTATCGTATATTTAGAAGCATCCCTAGGTTTGTCAATAAATTTATCTCATCATATTCCTTGAAAATAACAAAATTTAACTAAATTTAGAAACACACATTTTTTTACATGACTATTACATCATTTTTATGATAAAAACAAAATAATGATAAAATGCAGGATCAAAGGGTTATGTATATTAATCTAATAAGGTTATACAACACATATAAATAATAGAACATAAACAATTTTTAAATCATTATACATTATTATCCTATAATATATCAAATTATCCTTTTAATGTGAAATCAATTGAGGGCTTACATCAAAGAAATTGGTGGTATAAAAGGAGAGTAATTGGTGGAATAAGGGAGGAAAATCAAAATTATATGGTTTATTATAATCTATATCATCATGTTATATGCATAGGATCATAATAATAATAATGAGTATTTTTTTAGTGTCATGTAATATGTATTATGAATAATAATGAATCATCATAACATAGTGGCCAAATACCACAAATAGTCATGAACAAGGTAAGCACCATTCATACATAATATAGTGAGTAAATAGTAACATCATAATTACGGGAAAATCTCACATCATGTTCTTTCATAATACACATAATCTCTTTATATATATCACATTAATCATTTCATTGTAGGGATATATTATTCAATTCCCACCTATCAAATTGTAAAATTTAAATCATCACGCATTCCACATAAAAGGTATTAAAATCATAAACATGAAGTTAACCCATGGAAATGATTGAGTTTGATAAAGGATTCTTAAGGAATAAATTCATGAATAACATTTGGTAATAAAATGAATGAGTTAAATCATTTTTTGGCATAAAAATCAGTGTTATTGAGTGGATAATAAATAACTCAAGCATAGTCAATGTGATGTTATGGAAAATAATTTCCTTTTGAAAAAAAATTATAAATGGGTCATTCATAATTTATAAATGGAAGAAATAACTTTAAAATTGAAAATAAAATATAAATAATATTATAAGAAAATTTAATGTAATAATAATAACATAATAATAGAAAATAATTTGAAGAATAATACAATATAAAGAAGAAGAAATTTGGTTAGAGAACCACATTACCTCAAATCCCATATTATTTCATTACTTTTATAACTCTTATATAATATGTTTATGTTTATTAAAACATTTAATAATAAGTGCATTATTTTAATTTTATAAACTCTTCATCAATTATAATCACTGGATTATATTCCTTAATTCACTTTGGTAAAGTAGAACAGTTTTGATATCAAAGTTTCCTTACAAAACCTCATTTTTTTATTTTACTATTTTTGCATGATTATTTATACATAAGTTGACTTCATTAAATATGATTAAAATAAATATATTCAAATATATATCTATAATAAATAATTTATTACAAGCAAACATAAATTTGGTGATATGAAAGGGCACAATAATGATCTTATTAGAGATTAACCGAGCATAAATGAGACATTATCCAAAGAGACGGAGTATACAATACAATATCTTGTTTTATTGAAAAAAAATATTATAGTTTATTAACTTTAAAAATATAATATTATAATACCATTTAATTTATTTTATTACAGTTTATATTTGAAATAAAAAAATTCTATATGAAATTATTAAATGAAAATTAAATAAAAGGACAGAATGACAATACCTCTTTCTTAACATTATTCCTTTTCTACGGGAGTTTAATTCTTGATATATTGGAGTTTGATTACATGATAATGTGCCTATGGATGATAGGGGTCATAATATATGGTATTTGCGTGAAGTATTTTCTTTCTTAGGTGGAAGGGAATTTGTTTTCTGTGGGGGTTGAGGGTTATTTATACTTTAGTAGAGGGGTATTTTTGAGTTATAATATTGAATAAGTTAATATATCCAAGGTAAAACTTTTATGAGTAATATTTATAACATTATGAAATATATTTGAATTATATAACATGATTTTATGACTTTAAAATGATTTATATCTTTAGAATTTATTAATTTAATCAAAATGAAATCTTGACAAAAGACAAAATACTTTTTTAATGGAATACATTTACCTATAGGATTTGGAAAGTACTTTTTTAGGTTCGTGGAGAATTTTTTTATTTAAATTAATCATTTATCAAATTAAATAAGTTTTTGGTCTAACAAATATTTTTAGAATTATTTAAGTAATTATTAAATTGTGAATGATGAAATTTAAAATACACTGGTTTAAAAAAACGATATTTTTAATATTCACCAAAATATTGAAGTATTTTTGAAAATTACTAAGAAACAACCCTTACACAACTCTAGCATGATGATTAGAAAAACGAAATTAATGATAAAAAATAAATTTATATGATAGGTAACAATAATGATTAATATAAAAATCAATGTTTTCTATTAAATACATTAAAATAATATTTATTTAATTTATGCTTATATTTTATTTTAGTTATTAATATGGATATTTGTTTTACGGTGTTATAATATTTCTATTTTCTTAAATAGAACATGATAGATATTTTTTATATTAAATATTATTATTCTGTGATTAAATTTCTATTATAACGGTCATGTTACTATTCCCAATGTTTTGGTTATTATTCCCAATGGTTAGTTTACTATTCCAACAGTCACATTACTATTCTAGTGGTCATATTACCTACTTTAAATACATAATAATTCTTTAGTAAATTATTCACTAAAATTACTCCTAGGGTTCATTTTTTCATTTTTAAATATTTTTATTTCTTCACTAATATTTTATTTCTTGTCTATATTGTTGTTCATGGGGGTGATTATTCTAGTAAATTAGAAAGAAAGAAATTATTCAATTCTACTTTTATTGTTCTCTATTTTTGTCCCATAATAATGTTTTTAATTTTAATGGGATTAGTTGAGGAATATTTTAATGATATTTATTATTGAAATAATGTTTTTTTATTTTCACTATGTATTTCATGTATACAATACTCTATAATATAGAATAATATAATAAATATTTATTCAAGAATAAAATATCACATAATAGCTCTAGTTTGATGCATTCTTCCCCCATTTAGAAAACTTTTTCCCAAAATTTCAAATCATATTAATGATTTAGGATAGATGTGGTTCCTTTTCATCATTTCATCTGGTTCCCACATCACATGTTCATATTTTGGGTTTCATCATAGCACTTTTATAAGTTGATTTTTTGTTTTGTATAACTTCTTCTCCACATTCTAGGATCTTAATGGGATTTTCCTCATAATATTTGTCATGATCTGGTTATACCACCTCTTGAATCAGTACATGTGAGGGATTAGATATGTACTTATTTAATAAATATACATGGAAGAAATCATGAACATGATCCGTCGTGGGTAGAAGTGTTAGTAAATAATTCATTGCTCATATGAGATCAAGTATCTTAAAGGGGCCAATGTACCAAAGTCTAAGCTTCTATTTCTTTCTAAACAACATGAATCTCTTCCATAGAGATATTTGATGGAAAAATTTGTATCAAAAATCAAACTCCAAGTCAATTCGCTAGTATTCAGCATAGCTCATCTATTGACTCTTGAAAACCATTATATACTATTAGATGACTTGAACCTTCACTATAATATCTTACACATGATTGGGTACATTTGTTTCACAAACATAATCCTATTAATTATGAGTTCTACAGATTTTCCTATATAGATATTCATATTCATCCATTTGAATACGTGAGTAGATGCTATTGTAATATAAGAACTCAACTAATGAGACATTTTTTCCCCTGAACAACTAAATTTCATTGATTATGTTCTCAATATATACTTGATAGTATGAATGGTTCTTTTCGATTTAGCATTTGTCTATGGGAGATAGTACATACAAAAATTTAATTTAGTATTCAGATCATGTTGAATTACTCTCTATAATTTAGAAGTGTACCTCAGATCCTGATCAGAGATAATCAAATTTGGTTACCCATGAAACCACAACACATTTATTAAGTGTATCATTGAAATTGGTTCAAGAGATAAATTTTCCCAAATATTTATGATGTAGGTAGTCATTTTGAGTCAATCCACCACAATCCTTATCATATTTCTTCCTTTAGACATCTTCAGGGGACTAATGAAATGGTTCATAGTGATGTTATCTCACTTCCTAGTGTGTATGAGAAATGGTTACATTACCCATTATACTTATTCACTCTTATTTGACATATTTAAAAACCATTCACTTTGAGTTTTACTCAACAACCTGCTTCTTTAGGTTGTCCCACCAGAACTATTCTTAATGATTATATCACATCTTGGTAATTCTAGTATGGATAGTGAAAGATGATAAATATGAATTTTACAATAGGAAATTATCAATATATAGTGATATATACATAAAAATTATAGTTCCAAACCATATGACCCCATATTCTTAAATGTGGAGTTTAGGAAGGTTCCCTTCTTTTACTGCTTCCGCCATCTCATGAAGCTCTAGATCATCCTTTTGTTTCACCCTAGTCTTCTCTTGGATAGATGGTTTGAAAATAATTTTGGTAATTTATGATGAATTAATTTCCATTATGTTATCAAAATACATACATTGAATATCCAAGAATATTGGTTCTTTGTGAATCTACAAAATATTTAGAGTTGTTTTTTTTTTCTAGTATGAGCTTCAGATACCATGTTTTTCATTCTAAGATGGTAATGAATAGTGAAATTATAGTCCATAATTACCTATAACAATATTTAATATTCATTATTAACCATTTCTTGGTTAATATATAATTTACACTCTTATTAGAAATATATATGTCACACTTCTCACCATAGACATAGTGGTTCTAGATCTTCAAGGAAAATATCACAACTGCTAACTCCAAATCATGTGTTGGGCAGTTCTGCTCATGGATCATCAAATGTCATGAAGAATAAGATATAACATTATTTTTATACAAGAATAAACATCATAATAATTTTTTAAAGGATCATTGTATATCATAAAACCATCTCCACTTGAGGGTAGGTTCCGTATAGGTGTAGTTATTAGCCTCATTAACAGCTCCTTAAATATTTCCTTACATTATTTCATCCATAAATACTTTACTCATTTCCATATTAACTTTATTTATGGAATATATATTGATGAGAAATTTTTAAATAAAATTTGGTAGTACCCTAATAATTTAATAAAATATTAATTTCCTTGAAACTAGTGGGTCTACGACATTCTTCAACTGCCTTTTTCTTCGAAGGGTCCACAAAAAATCAATCACTTGTGATCACGTTCTCCAAGAATGTGACTTGAAACATGATAAATTCACACTTACTAAACATAACATAAAATTTATTGTTCGTTTATTCCAATAGTAAAATACTCTATTTCTCTTAATTATCCTCATATCTACTAGAGTAAATAAGAATATCATCGATGAAGACTACCTAAAATTGGTTTATGTAGTATATGAATACTCTATTCACCAAATAGATCAATATTACATTGGGATTTTTAATAATGGAAGGAATCAATATGAACTCATAGTTTCCATATCTTATAAAGAAGGTTTTATTCCGAATATATTTCTTATTCACCATTTGTTGAAGATATCCAGAATATGGACCCACATTTGGGGAGTAATGAGATCCTTTCAATTGATCGAATAAGACATCAATCCATGGAAATGGAAACCTATTATTTCTGTTTATCTTTTTTTCACTTAGTAATAAATGAATAACTTCATTGATCCACCCTATTTCTTAATAATGATAATTTGAAGACACCATGGTGATGCACTAGGGTGCATAAACCCCGTGTACAAATTCCCTTTTATCGGACTCATAAACTCCACTATTTTAGTTACGGTGATCTGAATGGGGGACTTTTAGATTGTAGTGGATCTAGGTATAAGCTCAATTAATAACTCTACCTCATTATCTGGAGGAAGTTTGGGTAACTCTTCAAAATAAACATTAGTTTACTCTTTATAATGGGAATTTCATGAAGGTTGATACTTTCCACTAAATCAAACATTTTGAAAATGTATGACTCTTTGGTGGGAATCAACACCCATATTTTTGATAAATTTTCTAAAAGAGATTCATGAGATTACTTGTATTTGTTCTGGATTATGAGATGGTTTAGAATATAGAACAATATTTCCATTTACTTATAGTTGATGGGATATATATATATATATATATATATATAACGAGATACAATCCATGCATAGTATGGTATCAAATTCCACCAAGTTATGGATTATGATATTCACTATGATAATATTACCACAGAATCACCCATGCGAAGACTCTAATACTTGGGTTGGATTGATTGAATGACTATCTATGATTATGTATATCTCTACATTATGGTATTGGAGATGTGACTTGATAGTTTTACCAAACTCAAATGATATAAAACAATGTGTAGAACCAAAGTTAAAAAAAATCCATTCTTGAGTATATAGGAAGTGTAAATTTTAATAATTCATTTTAATGTTCCACTTATATGATAGTGATAGAATAATCATTATCTTACTCCATTGGAATTGGTGGTTTCTAATACCGATTACCCTCAATGACTCATGGTTTAGTGCACCAGCTTCCATAGTACCCTCAACTCCCTATAGTTGAAGTATTAAACCATGTGTGGTGTGGTGGAAGGCTCCTTCCATACCTCCATCATTTTGGTCAGCTCAATCATGTATCTTAAAAATTAATGATCTTGGTTTCCTTTACTCATATACATGAATCATTTCCATATAGATTTTAGGTCAATCCCAAAATTTTTCTTTCCATATTTTTGACATATGGGAGATAAGATCTATTTTCCTCCATTTTCATACGATCTTACATCCTAAATCTCCATATTTATTTTCTTGTCTTTATAACCACATGACCATTTTTTGAACTATATATCTACATTGAGAGAACCTAAAACTACTTGTTCATATCTCCAAAATTCTCTAAAACCTATATCCTTCCAAAGATTTAATTTTAATCCACTCTTTTGTGTATCTATTTTCTCTATCATTACTGATAACAAAAACTAAATAATATCTTATAAATCATACGAAATTTTCATTATAATGAATAAAAAAATTCCTAATTTTTCATAGTCTATATAAATCCGTTCTCCATATATTTTCTAAGATTGCATGGGAAATGCATAATAATAAGTAGAATCTTAAAGTCGTACCACTCCATTTCTTCCATTTCACCATTTGGATTGGTATTCTATATCAGTATTCACAATTGAACAACTTCTCCATCAAAATTATATACAACCAAGGAAAAATTATCATTCTCAAAATAATAGATAATAGAAAATATCTTCTCCATTATCTTAACCCACTATTCCATGACAAGTGGATCATATGATCTACTAAACATTAGATGTTGTTTCCTCATAAATGAATAAGAAGCTAAATGATCCACATGGTTCAGTTAATTGTTCAATGATTTATAATACTAGAAAATAATCTCCATTATTTTTAAACTCAACATACCTTTCTATTGGTAATTTCATTTATAAAGTCATTAAAATGTCTCTTAAAGGGTTTTTTGGTATGTTAACTTCTTGTTTGAACCATTTTTATAAATGGAAAAGTTTTAAACAAATCGTAAGTCCAATAATAATTAATAATTAATTTTTTACTAATTAAAAATTCATTATATTGTCATATCTTATGGGATCCCTAAGTTTATAATTTTTTCTAAAATAATTCTTCTAGGATCATGTAATTTAATCCATTTCTAAGAAATATTCACTTTATCAGTATATCCATCATACTAGTTTATATAGAGATTATAAAAATCCAATCAATATAATTTGTGTGTTTTAAACTAGTAATACATGAAGGCATGTTTATTGTTCACCAGGTGATGATAAAGTCAACTCACAGTCTCCCCTTTTTGTGGTTATTACACATAGTAGAAACTATGTTGGAACCTAGATTTTCGTATATAGATATTACATTATATTATATTAATATTAAAAACATTTCAAAAACACATGCTTGTAGACCATATAGGTTTTGAGTCTTCAGATACTAGGTATATGATATTCTATTTTGATGAAAGATCCTCAATATATCCAATAAATATATTCTCATGTAGTAATCCTCTTAGGTATACACTACCTGAACTATTCATTATATCATAGAAAGGAAACAGAAGAAAGGGTGAGATCATTTTCTCAAAAGGGGTAAATATAAGAGATATCAATATATGATAATATGAAGTCATGAGAAAATAATAAAGGTATTTGATCATGAAAAGAACATATGCAGTTCATACCAAACCTACCACAGATTTTAAACCTGATTTTTTACAAAAAACATTATCATTTACAAAATCATGAACCATAAGAGTGAGAAATCATCAGAAATCAACCATGAAGCATAATATCATGTCATAAAGGTGTGGTTACATCTTAAATTTTGAAAACCATTTCATATGTCATGCATAACTACTAAGACCATCAATATAGTGAATTAGGACACATCACATGTTTACCATTGTCAATCTAGAGGGACCTATTTCTCATAGTTGATCAGGATTTTCCTATTTCCCATAGTAGATGAGGATGTAATAGTTTCATATAGTTTAATGGTTTCACCCTCAAACCCATCAAATTAGTTAAGGTTCACTCCGAAGACCATCATAGTGGTAAAATGCTCTTACCAAACCAGGTTAACTCCCAATTCTGGTAATGTCTATCTCATGGGATATAAATCTTTACCCATTACATTAGAAAGATACATGGGCCCCACATGTCACATAATTAACAAAAATATGTGTTCCACAAGATCATAAAACATTCTTCATATCATAACCGATTAAATGAAATGGGTTTCATAAACATTTCATTATATCATAATCTATAGAGAATATACTTGTTTCATAGTCATTTCATCGTTTAATCATTGTATATCCCATTAAAAGAGTCTGGATACATAAGAATTTTTTCATGGTATAAACTTTGGAATAGAAATAGGTTTCCTAGAAATCTTTTAATCATAAACATAAACCATCCTATGAAATAATAAGAATAGTATATTTGTAAAATATCCCTAGGAAAGAATAAGTAGCATCCATGGATATCATTATATCTATAGAATGATTTTGAAATATCACTAGGAAGATTTCTTGAGGAAAATTGCATTCCATTAAAAATTATATTTTTAAGATAATCTATTTTTGAACTTTTATTCTTTAAAAATAACCATGAAATCATATAATAGAATATTTAAATATAAATTAAAACATTTCTTGTGTAAAATATCATTTTCATTTTGGAATTGACTGTTTAAAACAAAATGTTTAAAAAAATAAAAAAAATATTTTCTTGTAAAATAACCATTGAAACATTTTAAAATAATATTTAAGATTATGAATTTGTCATCATGGTGGAAAATATCATTTATTTCATACATGTTAAATAAATTATTCCATTCAAATTTTCAATAAAATCAAAATGTCCATTGTTTGGAAAACCACATGAAGATTCTTTATAAGAATTTTGTAAGAAAAAAAAATTTGTTAAATATTTTACAATTAAATCATATCATAATTTTAGAATAATTTGTTGATACATTTATACAAATTATGGTTTTGTAAGAAAAATGGGGTTTGATTAAAAAGATAAACACCTATAATTTTTAAAAAAAACCTTATTTTAAGCTATTGGGAACATAAAGAGAGGGTAAATGAATGGTAAACAATTATTATCATAACGTAAGTATAGAAAAATAAAGTTCATGTGTTTCTTTAGATATGTATTATAATATTTTATCATTACAATCTTAGTAATAAAAAATGTGGAAACTGATGAGATTTTAACATAAAATACTTACCACTTTTGGTAAAATTAAATTGTAATCCCATGAAGGAATAAAATTAAATGAAACATAAAATATCATGGAAAAAAATAAATTATTTATATAAAATGTCAAATGGGTGGTATATATCACCCATAAAATCATATAGGTTCCAAACGTAACATATGTCTGAAGGAAGGAACATTGGGAGTAAAATCCCTTACTTATTTGGTAAATTTTGAACCGTAAACCCCTTTCAAGAGGGATCCTAAAATGGATATGTAAATACTAATAATTTTTTGAACAATAATATTAAAATCAAATTTTAGGATTTATATTAAAATCATAAATTAAAAATGTGGTCAATATGGCATGTGTCTTATAGAAATAAAAATTAATCCTAAAATCCCTTATAGTAAGTCTTGACATCCTTCTTATACATTCAAACATCCTATATAATAAATATAAAAATATTATATATATATATTAATTAAACATAATTACATATATAATAAAATAGATTATTTTTTATGACCTTTTATTAACCATTTAATAACAATCCTATATTAAAGTCGCCTTTTAGGCAGGAACTGTTTTTCCTAAAATGTATGTTTTGATTTTTTATTTTTGGTCCTCTTACATTGATCATGGTTAAATAATCTCTAATATTTTAAGAATGATATATATACATATATACATATATATTATGTATTATGTATATATAGAGAGAGTAATCAATAAATGTTAGAGATGGAAAATAAAATATGTATTTCATGGTGATGTTAGGTCATACGTTCACATAAATGCTCTTTCCATTTTCTCAACGAATTGAAAGAAATAAATATAAATAAGATATTACAATTATAGAATTGTTTTTTTCCCATATATCACACATTATCATTTAAACCATCTATATTACCATCCATTTAAATAGAAAATTAATTAGATCTCTTTGTGAGGTGATATTTTGTCGTACACATGACTGGTGTTATTTTTTTACCATAAGGATTGGGGTCAAGCCCCTTTATTAAAAAAGAAGAAAAAGACAACAGAAACCAATTTAAAACTAGGTGAGGGAATCCCATTACATGCCCATAGGGCCAAAGGAATTAACCTCCCAAAAGCAGAGAGGGATAACCCATAAAATGCTTGAAGTACAAAGAATGAGTCGAGACCTACAAGATACAGAACCCAATGAAATCTGTTGATCCAAAGGTCACATAGGAAAACCTAGGAAACCCTAAAACACACTGCTATAAAATTTTAATCGGTAAGGTCTGCCACTGCCACCACGAACCCGCACAAGGTCGCTGCCGTAAATTTTTGAAATCAAATAGCCAGAACCAAATATAGAATTGTAAACAAAGGCCATGAAGACCAGAAAACATCATATTCCACCCATGCCACTGGATTTTACCGATCCATGGTTTGGAATTCATCAAATGTGAAAATGAAACATCTCCCGAATGGATCATTCGTCGACTTAAGAGTTCTTACCTGCTGGAATGAAATGCATGGCCTCCAGACACCAGAAATCCCCCCTCCCCTCCGCAACGCTCCAGGGCCGACACCACTCCCACCGGACAAGGCTGGAATACCTCTCTGATAATAGAATTTTTGAATATATATGTGGTACAATTGTTCTAGAATTATAATAATATTAGGAATATTATATATAAAAAATTTACTTAGTTTAATATATATACATATCATTAAAATAATTCACCAAATTTAGTTTTTAAAATTTATTGATGTGAAACATGTTATTGTGCATAGAAATAGTTTTTCATAAAAATATTATCTTTATTTTAAAAAAGTTTTTATTTTCCTTTTAAATTAATTGGTTTCCAGACAATTCATTTTACATACCTATTCAAACCATTTATTTTTATAATATAGTTAATCCTATTCACACGCACCATTCTAATAGATATTTGATAACTATGATATTTAATAATAATACATAAATTGTATGTCACATTTCATTTATACTTGGGGTTACTTTTAATGAAAGATACAATCAATGGTGTTTGTAATGTATGATAAACAAAGTGTTTAATTTAACCCAATATAAACTTAGTGTTTCATATGGCTCAAGATAAACTCAATGTTTCATGTAACGAAATGTTAACTCAGTGTTGTGGAAAATTTATCAAAGATTGAATTTATAGGATAAAAACTACAAAATCATATAGTGTTACATTTAAAACCCATTAAAATGAATTTCACCCTTAAAATTTGTCATTTGGAACCAATAAATGAGGATAATTCAACTTCATTACACCATAATGTTCCCAAATAACATCACCAAGATGGTGGTTTCTCAACATAAAATTGATCATGGATGTGTAATTGTTTAATAAACCCTTATATATATGATCCATAATCTCAAATAGATGTTTCCCATAATAATTAATATGCTCTGGTGATACAACCTCAGAGTTCATTACTTCTCATGGATAAATTATGTATATTCTTGTGATAGGTACATGGAACACATCGTGAACCTGAGATAGGATCATTGGTATCTTCGATCAATATGATGTCATCCAAATACGATCAAGAATTAGGAAGGGTATGATATACCTAGAGATTAGATTTCCTTTGTATCATAACAACAATTTCATCCTTTCGTTATGCTACAATAAATTTCCACTTCACCTATTACACATAGAAATGAAAATTAATATTTTTATACTTTAATCACTAATTGATGAGATGATCCAAAATATAATGATTACTAATTCCTTCATTATGAAGTTATAAAAACGATCTTATCCATAGTTTTGTTATAAGGACCTGGCCTTATTACATTACATTATCTTGAATTTTAGTCAAAAAATCACTTCCTTTCACATTGAGGATCTGTTAAAAAATTTATTTTTAGAGAATTAGTATATAATACATAAATATAATTCCATATTTATACTAAACGGATACCAAAAAAATACTATATATTTCTTTCAAAATATAAAATCATTTAAATAAAACACGTTTTCTTTGATATGTCATCATAACATTTAAAATTGATTCCTTATTAGTCTTAAAAATTATTATAACCAGGGAAAATCATTTAAAAACATGGTATTAGAAAAAAACCTCAGTAAGGGACATAAAAAATAAGAACAAGAAATATTAATCTCTGAATACTTGTAAATTTATGAAATCATTTTCAAAAAGAAATACTTGTCACCCATATGTACTTACATTGTCAAACATTAGATTTCTACCAGATTCCCTAAAAAATAAAGAACATAAAAAGAACCATAACGGTATCTGATGAAATTAATTACTTGTTTGGTAAACCTCTTAGATACCTTAATATTTGTAACCCTCATGACTACCTTACAATGTAACCCTCACGGCTACTTTATGGTGTAAACCTCTCAGCTACACATGGAGTAACCATACGACTAACCTCCAACATACACATACCAAATTCAATGGAGGGAGATATAGGTCCCACCCATAATCATAAACAATCTCCATGTACCACAACATAATCATACAACATGAATAATTTCATAAAACCACTTCTTTTGAATTTTGTAAAACAAAATTTTAAAAGAGTATTTTAAAAGAAAATCCCCTTATGAATTTTATATAATTGAAGTGACAATTAATAGAGTGGAATTAACATGTATATAAACTATAAATAAACATAATTACACATAATATAAAAAAATTTCATCACAAATACATGTTTAATACCACATATTTAATGATATTGAAGGTTAACCTAAAAAATGGAAATTGGGTTAATAATTCACTTTCCTCATGTTTGTCTTACTTAAAACTTATTTAAATTTTTTTTATAATTTTTAAATATTGTTATTAGTATTTTAAATAATCATGATCATTTTTATAGAACATTATATGATCATTTCACAGCATCATTTCACCCTTTAATTATGTGTATTTTATCCTTTCATTATTTTGGTTGTGTTCTTTACATGATTTCCATGGCTGATATGTATTAGATTTTCTTCATGTATTGAAATGAAATTCTATAAAGTTTAATGAAATGGTAGTAATATGTATCCATAATATTTAATGATATCACATCTGATTTTTTTTATCATATATGCTGATAAATCATTTGATAAAACACTAATAATATTTGTTTAGATCATTTTTTGTGGTTCCTTGAGAGTCATGAACTTGTTTCATTATATAATTTAATTCCACAAAAATAAGATACTTCAAAAACATAAAATAGCTTATATAATAAACTTTAAATTATGTTTCAACCATTGAAATGATTTTATAACCAGTTTTGAAGGATGTAAAGGAAATTTGAAACACAACGTCCACGATTCTGGAAAATCGGCACATCACTGACAATTATTTTATTTTTTGAATAATAGGAAAAGGAGAGAAAGAGTGATGTTGAATTTTTAACATAAACATGATAACATACAACATATATAAGATTATATAGATTTCATGGATTTTGGAAAAGTGGTGGGTGACGAGGGTATAAGAAAAAAAACAATTGAAAGGAAAATACAAGAAAATGGAAGAGGATTCTTACCTCTTGATCTCTGTCCTTGAGATCCTCCTTAAGGCATTGGATTAGGCTATTTGTTGGGACCAGATGGTCTTGGACGTGGTAAAATCCGTGATGAGTGGATTTGGTAGGACATAGAGAATGCATAAGGCATAAGATGTGTGAGAGGAAGACGGGAATGAGTGTTGTATTTATAGTGTAGAGGAGGGATTATACCTTATTTTAATCATTATCTTAATATTTTTGTACAAGAATATGAATAGTCTTCATTATTGTGATAAAAATAGTAAATTGATCATGTGAGATAGAAAAACGTGGACCTACATCAGTAAGGATGTCAAAAATAGTGTATTTAATTTATAAATTGTATATATAGTATTTTATCGTATTTCAGTTTTAATAAAAAGATTCATGTTTTTCATAAAAATCCAAAAAATTAACCCTTACAATTTTTCAACAGGTATAATTCAAAGAATTAACTCCATTTTCTGTAAATAATTATCTAAATATGATTAATTTAGTTTTTAATTAAAATTATACTTTATTCAATAATTAACAATTTAAAAAATCTGACTCATTTTATTTCACATTACAAAATTAATCATGATGTCATTATCCAATATCCTTATAACAAGATAACAATAATAATACAATTTCCTATTCATTAGGTTCATATATCTATTCATAAGGGTATTCAACTATTCACTAAAAATCTAGTTAGTTCTATTAGACTCCAAATAACTTACTAATCACAATTGAAGATGGTTGTTTTTTAAAATTCAAAACCCAGTAGGGGAAAAATCATATAAAAATTGAAACTTTATAACTATCTCTTTAAAATAATGTTATGTTTTATATTTTATTATTATTTCATGTATTTCATTTATTTTTAAAACCATAGGGTGGTACATCCTCCCTACCATCTGTAAATTGTTTCATCATAATTTTTTTCATTTAATTAATTATTAAGCAAGTGAGGGTACCTTTCCCTCATTAGATTTTCAAACTCTCATGTTGCTTCTTCAACCATGTGGTCTCACCACAAAACTTTTACCTGGTAAATTACTTTATTCTAAAATAATTTTTCCCTTCGATAAAGATTCTGAACTGGTTTCTCTTCATAATAATGGTTCTCTTTCAATTGAACTGCCTCTAAGAAAAAAACATGAGCTGAATCTAGAACATACTTTCTAAAAAAAATTCCTGAAAAAAATTTTGTGCCTAAGATAAACTTGGTGGTATAGCTACTCGATAAGTGAATAGTAAAAACTTCTCTAGGAATACATAAGGTACAATGATCCATGGACTTATCTTTCCTTTATTACCAAAACACATAACACTTTTACATGGTGAGATTTTATGAAAAATATGATCAGCTATCTTGAAAGAAAATTCTTTCCTCCCATTTTCTGCATTACTTTTCTTCCTACTCTATGTTTTCATCATGTGTTTCTGTTTCATCTTCACTTTCTCAGCCACTTCCTCTTCTAATTCTGGTCTCATAATCTTTTTTTCTGTGAATTCATCCCAAAAAGTTATAGCTATACACCACTTCCCAAACAATTCGTTAAGATATGTCATATGTATACTAGAATAAAAAGTTTTATTATAAGAAAAGACAACTAAAAAATAAGTTAATCCCATCTACTATGGTAGTCCATTGAATAAGATTAAAGCATATCATTTTAGCCTGAATCGTTCATTATAACTACCCTTCTGATTGAGGATGAAAATATATACTGAAATTTAATTCTTTGATGAATAAATTCATAAGGCCCTTCCAAAAATTAGAAGTTTGACTAGGATCCCGGTCAGATATGATGGAAAGAGGAACTCCATGTAACCTGAAAATATCTTTAAGGTATTGTCGAGAAAGATGATCCAAATACATAGTATCTCAAATAGAAAGAAAATGTGCAAATTTAGTTAGTTGATCATCCGTAACCCATATCGCATTGTCACCTCAAGAAGTCTTTGGAAACCCGACAATGAAGTCCAAGTATATATTTTCCCACTTATACTCTGTTATATGCAATGTCTAAAGTATCCCCTTCGGTAAATACCATTATAATTTAGCCTATTGAAATTTCTAACATTTCATATAAAATTATGAAATATCTGTTTTCATTCTATCCCAAAAATAATACTCCCTAAGGTTTCCTTACTTCTTAGTACTGCTAGGATGAATTGAAAATATAGAACATTTAGATTCACACAATAAATCTTTCTTCAAATATGAATAAAAATTTACACACAATCTTTTTCCAAATCTCCAACAACAATCTTTATCAAGGTTAAATTCTAGAAAATTACCCATTTTAACCAATTCTACCTTTTTCTATAGCTCGTGGTCTTCCTTCTAAACTTGCTTAATTCTATCTGATAATAATGATTGCAATGAAACCTAAAACAACACATATTTATTTCTTACACCAACAACTTCTAAGAAAAAATTAATCAAATCATTAATCAAGGGATCATGTTCCAAATGTAACACAGTTAATGATGCATGTTGTTTTCAACTCAATTAATCCACCACTTTCTTTACTTTTCTTGAATGGTAATTGGTCTTGAAATAATAATATTTTATCAATTCAAGAAATATTCTCTACCTGATGTTTAATTTCTTCTGAGTGAATATATACATGAAACATTTATGGTGAGTATATAATTGACATTTGGCTCCGTATAAATGATGCCTCTAAATTTTGAAAGCTAAAACCACATATGCTAATTTCAAATCATCTATGGGAAAATATAACTTGTGAGGTTTTATTTGTCTTCAATCATAATAAATTATTTGATCATTCTATATTATAATACAACCAAGTCCCTTCAATGAGACATCACTGTAGATGAAAAACTCACCATTTGGGGAAGGTAAGTCCAAAAATGTAGCATTCATCAATCTCTTCTTTATTACCTAAAAACATCACATTATTCTATCAAGTTAAATTTAGCACTTTTTTGTGTTAACATAGTTACTGGTCCAGATAACCGTGAAATTGTTTTAACAAACTATCGATAAAAATATACTAATCCATGAAAAATATGAATCTCTATAACATTTGTAGGTTTTGGACATTCATCAACCACATTTTTTTATATTAGATGTTTTTAAATATTTATTTAAAATGTTCTAATCAAATTATATTTGTTGTAACCCAAAATAACACTTGATAATTTTTCCATATAATTTCATTTTCTTTTAAGGTTTTCAAAACAACTCTTAGATGTTCTTCAGGATTATATTTACTCTTAGAAAATAAGAGAATTCCATTAATAAACTCAACCAAAAACTTATCAAAGAACTCATGAAATGTTATATTCATATGATCCATGAATACATCAAGTTCATTAGTTAACCCAAAAAAATAACAAAAAATTCATAATACCCATATCTGGAATAAAAAATATGTTTTTGGGATGTCATTTTCATTCACCTTCAACAGATGGTATTTGGATCTCATGTAAATCTTGTAAAAATACTTCTCTCCCTGAAGTTGATCAAACAAGTCATCGATATGCACCAAAAGATACATTTCTTAATTGTGATTTTTTTCATGAATCTATAATCAATGAAAATTCTAATTGAACAATCATTCTTTTAAACGAACAAAATAGAATCACCCCATGGTAAGGTGCTCGGATGAATTAAGCCTTTATCAAGAAAATCCTATAACTAATTTTCCAACTCTAAAAGCGCCATTTGATCCATTTAATATGGGGGTTTTAAAACTGTCTTAGCATCATGAAATATTTCAATTGAGAATTCAACATCCCGATCAAGTATAACTTTGGGTAACTCATCAGGATAAAACATCAGGATTTTCCTTTAATACTGAGACATCATAAATCTCAACTGTCCCCTTGTTTTCAAAAAAATGAGCAAGATAACATTCATTTTCATCATTCAACAGTTTCTCAGCTTCCTGAGATGTTATCAATTGAATGGTTTCATTCTTTTATAAAAACTAAAACTATTTCAAAAAGAAAAATTCATTAGCTCTAAAATAACTTTTAGCATGATAAATAATAATCCAATCTATACCAATAATAATACCAAACTCTACTAAAGGAAAAATAAAAATGTTTTCATGTAATATCATTCCATAGATAAAAATAAAAACATTCTTATTATTCCTCTTTTATGTAATATTTCCCCATGGTGTTTTAACAATAATTTATTATCTCATTTTTGGAGTTGATATTTCTAATTTACCAGAATATTCCTCATAAAAATTAAATGCGTAGAACCCCTATCAAAAAATACATTAGAAAAATATTAGTAAAAAAATAAAGTACATGATATAACATTGTTGGATGTCCCGACATCTTCTGATGTAGTTGCAAAGGATCTCACTACACCATTCTAGTTATAGTCTAGCATCTTTGCATCATTCAGATCTTTCTTTGGGTAGGCATTTTCATAATTACATATCTCACCATATTTAAAAAACATTATCGTTTTATTATCATGGTTAGCCTTGGGATCATTTTTATTAAAATCTCAGGCCTTATTTCCAAACTAACCACATCGAAAACACATCCCAATTCTGGTAAGGTATTCCCCAGGGTACCTTTCACAGCACTTTTCACAAATTGGAAACTGGGATTTCTTACTATTATATTTCTTGGATTGATTCTTACCCATCACATTCCATATGAACCTCTTCTTATCCTTATTTTGAAATTTTATGTGATCAGTAGTGAACTCCATTTCTATTCTCTCAATATATTGGACAAGTTTCTCATAACTATTGAATTCATGGGAGGCCAATGCCCTCTGATACCTTAGCTTCAATCCTGAGTAAAATCTTTTTATTTTTCTATCAAAATCCTGAATATTATTTAGAGAATACATCCCCAGTCAGGCGAAGTTTTCATAATACATGTCTATTGAATATTCCTTATTTTCATCAATTTATGGAATTGATTCTCCATCCTACATCGAACCACCATATTAAAATTATTTTTAAGAGACAGACTCTTAAATTCATCCCATTATTTGGAATCAATATCCTCCTTAACCCTAATATTTATTACCATTGACCACCACTGATCACATTCATCTTTAAAAAAAGGAATGACATAACTTTTTATTATCTATCTATTCCATTACATAGAATAACTTTTCAGCGGCTTTAATCCATCCTTTAGCAGCTATTGGGATAGAAGATCCACTAAAAGCAGGAGGGTGTTTCCTTATTAAATGTTCCATTTTTGTCACGTTCCGTTGTGGTAGATCCGGTTGTTCTACCTCATGGATTCCCCCACCATTTATATCTTGCTTTAGCTGAGCCGTTACTATAAAAAACTAATATGTTCCAACCCCTACCATTTTGGGTGTCAGATTCGGAAGGATATCATTCTATCGATGCCTCTCCACTTCAGCTTCCTTGTTTCTTCTATGGAAAATAATTCTGAACAAACATATTTTAGTCAAAGAAATATAGTAATCAGTAAATTAGATTTCATTTAAAATTAACCATAGAGTAAATATAATTTATGGTATTCTATTAACATCTTCCTAACCCCAAACGTTATTTAAACCATACCCTCGTACCAACTATAAGGAAACTGCCTTATTACATTACATAATCTTGAATTTTTGTCATGAACTCACATCCTTTCAAATTATGGATCCTTTCAAGTTTATATTTTTATATAATTGGGATATATTACATACATAAAACTACACATTTGTACTATGAATATACCACAAAAACAATATCTATTTGGTTCAAAATATAAAACTTTTCAAATAACACAATTTTTCTTGGACAAATCATCAAAACAATTAACATGACTTCCTTATTTGTCTTACACATCCTTATATCTTGTAAAAATAATTTAAAAACATTGTATGAGCACAAAAATCTAATTAAAAGATTTAAAAAGAGGAAAAGAAAATATTATTCCATGAATATATTTAAACTTAGGAAATAATTTTCAAAAAGATATACTGGTCCCCCATATATACATACTTTTTGAAACATGAGATTTCCACAAGATTCACAAAAAACATAAAAAACATAAATAGAACCATAAAGGTGTCTATTGGAAATAATTACATTTATTTTTACCCTCATATCTACCTTATGATTTTTAACCCTTACAGCTACCTTATAATGTAACCATCGTGGCTACCTTATGATGTAACCATCGCATCTACACATGGAGTAATCATATAGTAGATCTCAAACATACACATAAACATTGAATTGGAGGGAGATCTAGGTCCCAACATTCATCACAAAAAAATACCAAGAACCAAAACATAATCATACAACATGAATAATTTCATAAAAACAATTATATTAATTTTTTAAAATAAAATAGTATTTAAATGAAGTGAGTCCTAATATAGTGGATGTAATAGGTATATACGCTATAAATATACATAATTCAAAATAATATAAACAAAATTCAACACACAAACAATTTTTTCACCGCATAATTTGTAAAGTAGATGGTAAAACCAATAAATGAAAATTCTGTTAGGAATTCCCTTACCTTAGGTTTTTCATACATCAAAATTGTTTAAAACACATATAAAATGATTAAAAGAGTGTTATAATTATTTTATATAAATATGTACATATTTATAAAACCTTATATTATCATTTAATAACATTATTTCACCCTTGAATTATTAGTATTTTGTTTATTTAATTGTTTCGGGTGCGTTCATTACATGATTTCCATGGCTGGTTTGTATTTGATTATCTTGTCTCAAGGAAATGAAATTACTGAAGTTGATTGAAATGGTACTAATATTTTTCCATAATAATAACTGATACCAGAAATCATTTTTTATAATATATGATAATGAATCATTAGATAAAACATTAATGATAATTGTTTAGATCATTTTTCGCGATTCTTAGATATTCATGAACATGTTTAATTATATAATTTACTGTATTTCATAAAAGTTAATGAAATAAAATTAAATATGTAAAATAATACACATTAAATTTGTTTCAAACCTTTAAAATGGGTTTATAAATAGTTTTGAAGAAAGTAAAGTAAATTGGAAACACAACGTCCATGATTTTGGTAAATCGGCACATCATAGATGATGTTTTTATTTTTAAAATAAGAGAAAGAGGATAGGATGAATGATGATGAATTTTTAACATAAACATGTTAAAATAAATCATATATAAGATTATAGAGATTTCATGGATCTCTGATAAGGGGGAGGTGAATAGAGTTTAATAAAATAAAATAATTGAAAAAAAACACAGGAAAATGAAAAGGATTCTAACCACTGATCTCTCACGTTGAGAACCTCCTTAAGTCCTTTAGAGTTTCCCCTTTGGTGAGACCATTAGGTCTTGGACGTGGGGAAGATCCTTGGATAGAGTATTTGGTAGAACATGTAAAATTATCAAGGAGTTAGATGTGTTAGAGGAAGAGGGGAATGAGGGTGGTATTTATAGTGGAGAAGAGAAGAGATTTTACATTATTTTAATCATTAATTTAATATTTTTTTCCAAGACTATGAATAGTCTTAATTCATGTGATCTAAATTGTAAAGAGATAATTTGATTTAGAAACTTGTGTTCTTACATCAGCCATGTGGTCATAAATAGTTTATTTAAATGATAAATTGTATATACGTGTTTTTACTGTATTTCACTATTCATTAAAAATTCATGATTTTCAGAAAAATCCCAAAAATTCACCCTAACCATTTCTTGATGTTTATAATTAATAAATGAACTCATTTTTTGAAAATCATTTTCTAAAAATGATTGATTTAATTTTTTAATAAAATCATACTTTATTCAAAATTTAACAATTTGTAAACTATACCTCATTTTATATCACATTGAAAAATTAATAAAGATAAATTTATCATATAGCCTTATGAAAAAAATAATAATAATACAATTTACTATTCATCAGAGTCATTTTAATTTTCATAAGGCATTGCTACTATTCACCAAACATCAAGTTGGTTCTATGAGACTCCAAATAACTTACTCATCACAATTAGAGGAGACCATTTTTAAAAATTCAAAACATAGAAGCCAAAAAATTATGTTTTACTGGATACATTGAAACTATCTCCGATAAAATGTGTTTTTTCATAGAGTCGTAGAATTTCATGCATTATATTTAATTATAAAACCTCGGTGTCTTAAATTTCTAATATGAATAAGTCTTCATGTGGTTAATTAACACATAAATCTCTAAAACATCATCCAAAAGTAATCTGAAACTATTTAAAAATTGATTAACCTTATACCCTTCCAAAAATGTAAAAACCAATACTTTAGAAATAATGCCACTAAATGATCAAAATGAAATTATCATTAATCACCCAAAAATATGATGTATCTCCTAATTATCAAATATGAATCATGTGAATACCATTATAATGAATTCTCTTCAAACATGGTAATAACCTGAATTACTATAAAACCATAATGAAAACATTCTAACTTCCTAAATCCATTAAGAAAACTAGATATTATTGAATATATTCTATAAATATAATAATTCATTTAACTCCATCAATGATAACATAAACGACTTTTTCAACACATTTTTTATCAGTTCCAATGTAATCACTCCTATCAAATTTAATTTATACATGTAAATCATCACATTATCCCAAACTAAACACCATTTTCTCGACAATCGGAACATATTAAGGGTTATCTTCCCTTAATCATTTTTTTACCATGAAATATATCATTTCCATTAAATAAAATTTCTATTTTATCATTAATATTCAACATATTAATCCAAATACCAATTAAAAAACTTATACTCACCTTCCCTTATATATTTCATGATTCATATAACATAATTCTTCAATTAGAATATATAAACACTTTAATCATTCCAGTTTATTCATAAACCATTAACTAGGCATCATTATCTTCTTCCGTAATACCTCATTCATATAACATGAAATATAAATCATCCCAATAAAATTCATAAACATCAATTTAATCATGTTTATCATGTTTAACATGACAAAAAATTAGAACATAATTATAATGAACCATACTTTAAATACATCGTTATTACTTCAGAATTGAAGCACACTTATTACAGTATATAACAAAACCAGGAAAGGACCGTATAGGTATAGAGTCTTTAGAAACTGGGAAACATAAACAACTGGTTCATAAAGCATCTACTTTACCTCCCATTTATTACATTATATATAGAGTCCATTTTTGGCATATCCTACTTAATAACCTTATCCCAGACCTGGGGAAATAAAACATACAAAAGGGTGAGCTCAAATGCTCAGTGAGGGTAAAAAAATAAATATCAATCACATCATATACATAAGAACATAACTTTTGGAAATCTTAACCTGCAAAAGAAATCATAATTTCATAACATGGGATAAATCATAGTATGGAAATGGAATCCCAATAATCATAACATAAAACATGAAACTTTGTGGCATACACACATAATCATAGAGAATCATTTCTTATTAGTCAAGACTCATTGCCAAGAATATCTTAGTGGACAATGTCCATTTCTGAACCGAGTTCACTCCTCGTTTTAGTCATGTTTCACTGAACCGGTTTAACCTATCATTCCTGCCATGTCTATTTCATGAGATATAAAGTCTTTACCCAATGCATTTGAGGGAGATATAGGTCCCACCCATCTCATAATGATACCATTCTTATGTTGGCCACAAAATCATAAACCATACATCATAGCATAACCCATGTAATAAAAATGGGAATCTTAAACATCATGAAATCATAAAACAATTAATATAAGATAAATGAATTCATAAAAAAATTTCCATCACAACATAATCAAATCCATGTAATAATAGGGATATAAACAGAAACCTATATTATCTTAGATGGAAAATAATTTTGATAAAACTCTTGAACTCCATTCTTGAGGAATATATCCTTTCTACTTCAAAAAATTTTTCCTTTCTTAACATGTCATACAATTTTAAACTAAAATAAGTTGATTAAAAATAAACTTGAAATCTTTTAAAGGAATCTTCTTAGAAATAATGTTTTAAAAAACCATTCATTCCATATAAGTTAAAAAACATTCTTCTCGTACTTTTGTCAGAAAAGTCAAAAAGTACCTCGTACGAAAAACGACAAAATATTCCTTTCATATCTCTTACTAAAAACACACTGAAGGGTAAAATTCGATATAAACTATTGTAGAAGGACATAGATATTACATATTGAGGAAACATGGATGTGGATGATAAAATACACCCCAGTAAATACCAAAGTATAAAAAATCTCAGATAAAAATGAGATTGTGATATTTTCCCTTACCTTAGGTCTGATTTGCTTCATAAGTGTCCGAACCTCCTGTATAATGATTTCAATAATGAAATTGACTTATTTCAGAATCATACGTATTTTTATGATATCATATATGGTCATATTCTTAGCTTCTTATAAATAATATTTCATTACTACTTGTTATTCGGGTGTTTATTACTTTTGGTTCTTATGCGTGTTTTGGGGAATAAATTCTTATTTTTCTTTTTATGTTATAGATAACTCATTTCAGAATGGTATTAGTGTAATATATATCATATTAATTCATTCCATTCATTTATATAATCATTATTCAATGAAGATAATGTAGAACGAGTCGCATCACATCGTGGAGACGGTATTCCGTACGTACGCACGAGTGATGATATCCTTCCCATGATCGTGGAATTGTATTGGAGTGTATGTATACTATTTCAGAATCAATAACACTTTAAAATAATCATATATAGTCATTATTTACACCATTATACCCATCCAAGTAAGGTGGTGGTGGAAAATAGTTTACACCATGGCGTGGAGACGGTATTCCGTACGTACGCACGTGCGGTGATTTTATTTTCCATAGGATGGATAGAAGGTGAAATAGGGTTGTTTCATAATTATAATAACATATCAGTATATGAGTGATACTTATATTATTAATTCATAATGAAACAACTAATTATGAAGAAGTGGAAGAAGATATAAATTTGAAAGAATCGGTAACGGACATTACCTCTTCTTTGAAACACTTCTTTGAGACCTCCTTTTAGGGCACTAAAATTGTTCTTTCAAGAAGACCAGGACCTCTAGGATGTCTCTAGGGAAGTGGAGAGGAGAAATTGGCAGGGTTTGGCCGAGTGTGAAGGATCAAAGTGGTGTGAGGAAGAGGGGAAGGATGTTCCCTTTTATAAGGGAGGAGAGGGTCTCCTTTGGAAAAACTAAAAATATTATTTTATTATAAAGCCGAATTCGGTTTTAAATACCTCTTAATTGATTTATTTCAAATCTAAGGTGGGGATGGGTCTAAATAATCTCATCCAATAGAATTTATACAAGTTTAGGTTCCTATTTTAACCTTATCATTTATATTTAACTTTAAGTTAGATAAGTTTACTTTTACCGTGTCTTTTTGTGTTCTTACACTATAAGATTAATAAACTTACTATAACAAGCCAAAAAAACCCAAGTTATTTATTATTAATATATATAACCTTATCTAAGTCATTTGGATGAACCTTATATTTTTAGGAATAAACTAACAATTAATAATATAATATTTGTTTTAAAAACTATTTTATGTCAATTTTGACACTATTTAGTAATTGATTTTTGTGAAAATAATAAAAGAATGATTAGTTCAAAAAAAGTTATTTAAATATATAATAACATGTCATATTAACCTATAAAATTATTTTAATTCATAGAAAGTCTCCAATTACATTTATTTGGGTATTTATAACATATATTATGTCAATATTTCATTAATAAAATAATTACTTCATCATAATTGTGTCATAAATAAATTAAATTTTTTAAGGTCTAAAAATTACAAATAAAATACCATTATGTAGGAAATCTTTTTAGATTTCTAATTAATATTTATTGTCGAATTTATCTTATGTATAACCATATATTAAAAATTCTTCAGTTATTAAACATTTATTTTAACTATTTTAACCCTTCTTTAAATTTTTTTTTAATAAATGTCCTAATCTAATCCATGTGGCCCTAAATGGTCATATGTTATTACTAAGGTTGTTTTTGGTCAAATTAAACTTATAAAATATAATTAAGACATGTGTTAGGGTAATAATAATATCATTTTTACCCTCAATTACCGTATTTACTTTTAGCTGTTGTAAAAAAAGTAAAAAGTTACTATTCACCAAAAATTATTTTCATCTAATTGAACCCCATTTTAGTCCTTCATATTAACCGTGTCTCTCGGATTTTAAAAATTCCAATCACAGAAGTGGTAAAATTATGTTTTATAAAAAATTCAGTTTTTTTAACTACCACTTAGTGGTTTCACTATTCAACAAAAAATGAAAGTTTCTAGAAAAATACCAAAAATTAGGCCTAATATATATTTGATATTATGAATTCAAAAATGATGTCTTTTTTACCAAATTAAAAACACATCAGTTGAATTAATTTATTTAAAAATTATTTCTCATCGTCAAATCAAATAGCGTGTTTTTAAGAGATAATAACTATCATAAGATTGACACTTGTTTATGTTTGGTTTAAATGTGAAATTGCATTCAATGACCAAAATTGCATTAAATGGTAAAAATATATTCTAAATATACTTTAAAACCACTCAAATTAATAATTTATCACTATTAATTACTTCGATTAAAAAAGTTGTTTTTAATTAAAATTTAGTAATTTTCACTATTCATCAGAATATGAAAGTTATCTGAAAAGTACCAAAATTTGACCCAAAGCTAATTTCGTTATTCCGAATCCAAAAATGAAGTCCTTTTTGAAAAATAAAATTTACAAAAAATTTAAAAGGTGGTTATTATTATTATTAACAGCTAGTTTTAATAATATTTTAATAGCATATCATTGTTTAGTGAAACTCGGTATTGCGTACGACACAATCTATCGACGAAG
Organism: Viscum album; assembly: GCA_963277665.1. NCBI lineage: Eukaryota > Viridiplantae > Streptophyta > Magnoliopsida > Santalales > Viscaceae > Viscum > Viscum album. The sequence continues at coordinate 1,237,860,665 of OY728165.1, read as the reverse complement.
GTCGCGATTGCATGTCAAGAAAGCCAATAAAGTGTTGTGTATAGTGAAAGATTCATTTTATGATTTATAAAAACAAAATATTTCTCATAAAATTCTTGGGTGTTACATTATACCCCCTTAAAATGAATTTCTCCCTCGAAATTCGTCACTTTTTAACAAACAGATGAGGATACCTCTCCCTCATCATATCCTCAAGCTCCCATGTAGCTTCTTCTAATTGGTGGTTCCTCCATAAAACTTTCACCAAGCGAGTGGTCTTGTTTCATAGGACTTTTTCGCTATGATCCAGAATCTCTATCGGCTATTTTTCATAAGAAAGATCTTGCTCTAGTGGTACAACTTCTGAGCTGAGTAGATGTGAAGGATCAGGTATGTACTTTCTCAGGAGAGATACATGGAACACATCGTGAACCTGATAGAGATTCAGTGGAAGCCCAAATCGGTAAGCTACCTTTCCAACGCGATCCTGTATTTTGAAAGGACCGATATATCTAGGGCTCAACTTCCCCTTCTTTCCAAATCTAATGGCCCTCTTCTAGGGAGATATTTGTAAGAACACTTTATCACCCTAGTCAAACTCTAGGTCTTTTCATAGGTTGTCGGCATAACTTTTCTATCAACTCTGAGCTGCTCTTATGTGTTGTTGAATAGATCAGACCTTTTCTGCCATCTCATCAACAATATCAGGTCCTAATAGATTTCTTTCCCCAACTTCATCCCAGCAAGTTGGAGTCCTGCATTTCTTTCCATAGAGAGCTTCATAAGGAGCCATCTTGAATACTGGAGTGAAAGAAATTATTATAAGAAAATTCCACCAAAGGTAGGTGTTTATCACAACCACCTTTAAAATACATAGAGCAATCTCTCAACATATATTCTAGTGTTTGAATTGTTCTCCCAGACTGACCGTCTGTCTGAGGATGATAAGCAGTGCTGAAACTCAACTCTGCATCCAGAGTATGCTGATGACTTCACCAGAACATTGAGGTAAACCTTGGATCTCGATCAGATATAATAGAAAGTGGTACTCCATGAAATCTTACCACTTCCTTTACATATATTCTAGCAAGTTGATCCAGAGATAAATCCTCTCCAATAGCAATGAGGTGTGCAGACATTGTAAGACGATCAACTATGACCCAAATAGCATTATTGCCTTTGGATGTTTTAGGAAGTCCTATGACAATGTCCATAGTGATGTTTTCCCATTTCCATTCTAGTATGGGTAATGGTTGTAACATCCCCTTAGACTTCTGTCTCTCAGTGTTAACTTGCTGACAAACCAAGCATCGAGAGACATATTCAGCAACATCTCTTTTCATTCCATCCCACTAGAAGTACTCTTTCATATCCCTATAATCTTCGTGCTTCCAGGATGAATAGAGAATGAAGAACATTGAGCCTCGTCCAGGAGCTCATTCTTTAATTCTGGGATGGGAGGAACTCAAACCTGATTCCTGAACATTATTATCCCATCACAATCAAGGTTTATTCAGGTACATTTCTCACCTTCTTTTGTAACTCAACATATTCATTATGTGCCTCTTTAATCTTCACATGTATAGATGGTTGAACATTCATTTGAGAAAGATAATATTTTTCCCCTTCCAATATAATTCCAAGATCCATCCTTTGTAAATCTATAAATATTGGATCTTTTGTGATCCTTATCGTGGATAAATTTTCATGGTCTTGTCGACTTAATGCATCTGCCACCTTGTTTGCTTTACCAGGGTGGTAATGGATTGAACATTCATAATCCTTAATCAGCTCCAAACATCTCCTTTGGCACATATTCATCTCCTTTTGTGTGAAAATATTCTTTAAACTTTTATGATCAGTATAAATGTCACACCTTTCTCCATAAAGATAATGCCTCCAAATCTTTAATGCAAACATTACCACAGCTAACTCCAAATCATGAGTTGGGTAATTTTTCTCATGGATTTTCAACTGTCGTGAGGCATAAGCTATCACCATATCATTTTGCATAAGAACACACCTCAATCCCTTCTTGGATGCATCACTGTAGATCACAAACCTTTCTCCACTACAAGGAAGTGTGAGCACAGGTGCACTGGATAACATTTTTTCAACTCCTTGAAATTCTCTTCACATTCCCCCGTCCAAACAAACATAACTCCTTTCCGAGTCAACCTGGTGAGTGGATTAGATAATGATGAAAAATATTTCACTAAACGTTGATAATATCCTTCCAAACCAAGAAAACTTCAGATCTCAGTTCCTATTGTTGGTCTCAACCATCTTTCGAAAACCTCTATTTTTTCTGGATCCACAGATATACCCTCTTTTGAGATTATGTGACCCAAAAATGAATCTTTTTGAAGCCAAAATTCATACTTGGTAAATTTGGAATAAAGCTTCTCCTTTCTCAGGGGATTCAATATAATTATCAAGTGATCTTTATCTTCTTCCTTTCTCTTTGAATAGACAAGAATATCGTCTATAAAGACTACCACAAACTGATCAAGATAGTCTCTAAAGACTCTATTCATCAGATCCATGAAGATAGCAGGGGAATTAGTAAGATCAAACGGCATCACTATAAATTCATAGTGTCCATACATTGTACAGAAAGTCGTATTTGGTATATCCTCCCTTTTGACCCTTAATTTATGATACCATGAACGTAAATCAATCTTGGAAAAGTATTAAGCTCCGCGTAGTTGATCAAATAAGTCATCAATTCGTGGGAGAGGATATTTGTTCATGATCGTGATCTTGTAAAGTTCTTGATAATCAATGCAGAGTCTCATTGATCCATCTTTCTTCTTAACAAATAGAACAGGTGCTCCCCAAGGTGACGCACTAGGGCGTATGAATCGATTATCAAGATTTTCTTGGAGTTGCTTCTTCAATTCCTTCAACTCAATTGGGGCCATTCTATAAGGTGTATTTGAAATAGGCAAAGCACCCGGTACAAGTTCTATTGAAAACTCAACATCACGATTTGGTGGAAGACCTGGAAATTCCTCTGGAAAGACATCATCAAACTCCAATACAATGGGAATATTCTTAATCGTGAGATTATCTCCAGCCATTTGAGATAAAAAACCCTTATTTATTGGAATCAAGACCCATAAGTTGGAAGAAATTCCCACTGGAAGGGTATGTTCATCCTTGCATCGATAGACGATCATAGATTGATCCGAAATATGAAATGTGACTTCCCTTCTTTGGCAATTGATATGAGACCCATATATAGAAAGCCAATCCATGCCATGATTCACATCAAATTACACTATAGGAAGGATCACAAGATTTGCAGGAAGCACTTTCCCACAAACTTCAATCGGGGAAGAATTATAAACTTTTGATGCGCCTGTTGTGCCATTAGGGGTTGTCACAACTAACTCAACATCTAATTGTTGAGGTAATAGGGTGATAATCTTAGAAAATTCTTCAGAAATAAAAGAGTCGGTGGATCCAGAATCAAATAAAACATTTGCTACTTTAGAGTGGATGGTAAGTGTACCTTTCACCACATCGTTATCATACTCCACATCACTGATAGAAATTGCATGTGACTTTCCTTTGTCTTTAGCCTTAAGAGTTTTTTGACGTCGGCCATCATCATCAACCCTTGGATTCGGGAATTGATTGGCATAATGCCCCATCTCCTTGCACTTGAAACAATTAAGTGTAGTAGGTTCATTCTGTGTATCCCTTCCTTTGTTTGAATTATTAGACAACTTCTACCCATCACTGCGGCATTCAAATGCCCGATGACCTTTCTTTCCACATTTGAATCATTTACTTGTCCCTTTAAGACAGCTCCCTCCATGTTTCTTTCCACTCTTTGAGAATAAGGGAAAGCTCATCTTCTTTTCAATGTGCTCTTTATATTTTCCTTTGAATTCCATTTTCCTCTTCTTATCATACCCATATCACTAATGGGTTACTCTAATCTCCATCTCAACTTTGAGAGTACATCGAATGATTTCCTCATATCTATTGAAGTCCCTTATGGCTAACACCCTTAAAAGACATGGTTCTAAGACACTAAATAATCGATCGATATTACTCTCAGGTTGGATAATAATACCAGAAGCGTACCTTGAAAGTCTTGTAAAATTTGCTTCATTGGTACCAACAGATTCATCATCCATTTGCTTCAGTTCATGAAATTCTTTCTCCATCTTTGTTCGGAGAATACAAGGGAAGTACATATTGAAAAATAAGTTCTTTAACTCGTCTCATTCCATGGACTCAATTTCATCCCTTTGCCTCGTATTCTTAATAAGATCCCACCATTGATTAGCATCTACTTCAAAACGATACACTGTTATGATGAATTTATCATGTTCAGAACATTGAAGAATTGAAAATATATTTTCAGTATTACTAATCCATTGTTCAGCAACTAATGGATCAGTAGACCCACTTAATGAAGGTGGACGCTGCCTTATGAAGGATTCAACAGAATGTTGCTCCTTCCTTTTCTCTTTTGGAAGTCTTGGATGATTCATAGCATGAGAAAGATGTATTATCATGGTTACAATATTTTGTATTCCAGCCCCCAAAACGTTTGGTTGCTCAGGGGGACAATCTTTGCATTGCCCGTCGCATTCTGCATTAACACGGTTCCTTTGGGTTCCAGTCGTTGACTAAAACCAAGAATAATAGTGTGAGAAACACTACTTATAATTGTAAAACCACATAATCAAGAATAAAATATCAAACTTAAGGTCTTATCCTAGGTTATTCATGGCCATTTCTAAAACACTATGATTGTGTTCTATGCTTAGACTTATCCTTAGGGTTCTTACTAAGGCATTCACATCCTAGTTTCCAAAGGATGACTATACCTTTCCTCTGATACCAACTATAACGACCCATACTTTACAAACATTGTTATTACTTTAGAATTGAAGAACACTTATTACAACATATAACAAAACCAGGAAAGGACTGTATAGGTATAGAGTCGTTAGAAACTGGGAAACATAAACACCTAGTTCATAAAGCATCTACTTTGCCTCCAATTTATTTCATCATATCTAGAGTCCCTTTTTGGAATATCTTACCTAATAACCTTCTTCCTGAGCTGGGGAAATAAAACATACAAAAAGGTGAGCTCAAATGCTCAGTAAGGGTAAACAAAAGAAATATCAATCACATCATATACATAAGAACATAACTTTTGGAAATCTTGACCTGCAAAAGAGATCATAATTTCATAACATGGGATAAATCATAGTAGTGAAATGTAATCCCAATAATCATAAAATAAAGCATGAAACATTTTGGCATACACACATAATCCTAGAGAATCATTTATTATTATTCAAGACTCTTTTCCAAGACTATCTTAGTGGACAAAGTCCATTTCTGAACCGAGTTCACTCCTCATTTCAGTCCTATTTCACTAAACCAGTTTAACCTGTCGTTCCAGCCATGTCTATATCATGAGATATAAAATCTTTACCCAATTCATTGGAGAGGGATATAGGTCCCACCAATCTCATAATGATACCATTCTTATGTGTGTCACAAAATCATAAACCATACATCATAGTATAACCCATGTAATAAAAATGGGAATCTTAAACATCGTGACATTATAAAACAATTCATATAAGATAAAGGAATTCATAAAAATATTTCCATCACAACATAATAAAATCCATTTAATAATAGGGATATAAACAGAACCCTATATTATCTTCAATGGAAAATAATTTTTATAAAACTCTTGAACTCCATTCTCGACCAAAATATCCTTTCTACTTCAAAAAACATTTTCCTTTCATAACATGTCATACAATTTTAAACTAAAATAAGTTGATTAAAAATAAACTTGAAAAATTATAAAGGAAGATTCTTGGAAATAATGTTTTAAAAAAACATTCATGCCATATAAGTTAAAAAAACATTCTTCTCGTACTTTTGTCGGAAAAGTGAAAAAGTACCTCGTATGAAAAACGACAAAAGATTCCTTTAATATCTTTTACTAAAAACTCACCAAAGGGTAAAATTGCATATAAACTATTGTACAAGGATATAAATATTACATATTGAGGAAACAAGGATGTGGTTGATAAAATAAACCCCAGTAAATACCAAAGTATAAACAATCTCGGATAAAAATGAGATTGTGATATTTTCCCTTACATTAGGTCCAATTTGCTTCGTAAGTGTCCAAACATCCCGTATAATGATTTAAATAATGTTATTGACTTATTCCAGAATCATATGTATTTTTATGATATCATATATGGTCATATTCATAGCTTCTTATTAGTAATATTTCATTACTACTTGTTATTTGGGTGTTTATTACTTTTTGTTCTTATGCGTGTTTTGTCAAATAAATTCTTATTTTTCTTTTTAGGTTATAGATACCTCATTTCCAGAAATTTATTATTGTAATATATATCATATTCATTCATTCAATTCATTTATATAATCATTGTGCAATGAAGATCATGTAGAACAAGTCGCATCACATCGTGGAGATGGTATTCCGTACGTACGCACGAGCGATGATATCGTTCCCATGATTAGGGAATTGTATTGAAGTGTATGTATACTTTTTCAGAATCAATATAACTTTACAATAATCATATATAGTCATTATTTACATCATTATACCCATCCAAGTAAGGTGGTGGTGGAAAATAGTTTACACCATGGCGTGGAGATGGTATTCCGTACGTACGCACTCGCGGTGATTTTGTTTTCCGTAGGATGGATAGATGGTGAAATAGGGTTTTTTCATAATTATAATTACATATCAGTATATGAGTGATAATTATTTTATTACTTCATAATGAAACAACTAAATAAGAATAATTGGATGAAGAAATAAAGTTGAAAGAATCGGTAACTGACATTACCTCTTCTTTGAAGCGCTTCTTTGAGACCTCCTTTTAGGGCACTAAAATCGGTCATTGAAGAAGAACAGGACCTCTAGGATGTCTCTAGGGAAGTGGAGAGGAGAAAGTGGCTAGGGTTGGCTAAGCATGAAGGCTCAAAGTGGTGTGAGGAAGAGGGGGAGAAGGTGCCCTTTTATAAGGGAGGAGAGGGGCTCCTTTGGAAAAACTAAAAATAATATTTTATTATAAAGCCATATTCGGTATTAAATAGCTCCAAATTTATTTATTTAGAAGCTAAGGTGGGGATGGGTCGAAATCCTCTCATACAATAGAATTTAGACAAGTTTAGATTCCAATTTTAACCTTATCATTTATATTTAACTTTAAGTTAGATAATTTTACTTTTACCGTGTCTTTTTGTGTTCTTACACTATAAGGTTAATAAACATACTATATCAAGCCAAACGAAGCCCAAGTTGTTTATTGTTAATCTATATAACCTTATCTAAGTCATTTGGCCGAACCTTAGGTTTTTAGTAATAAACTAACAGTTAATAATATAATATTTGTTTTAAAAACTATTTCATGTCAATTTTGACACTATCTAGTAATTGATTTTTGTGAAAATAATAACAGAATGATTAGTTCACCAAACATTAATTAAATCAATACTAACATGTCATATTAACCTAAGAAATTATTTTAATTCATTAAAAGTCTCAAATTACATTTATTTGGGTATTTATAACATCAATAATGTCTATATTTCATTAATAAGATAATTACTGCATCATCATTGTGTCATAAATAAAATAAATTTTTTAATGTCTAAAAATTAAAAATAAACTACCATTATGTAGGGAATCTTTTTAGATTTCTAATTAATATTTATAGTCGAATTTATCTTATGTATACCCCTATATTAAAATAATTTTAGTTACTAAACATTGATTTTAACTATTTTAACCCTTCTTTAAATAAATTGATAATAAATGTCCTAATCAATTCCATGTGGGCCTAAATGGTCATATTTTATTCCTAATGTTGTTTTTGGTGTAATTACACTTATCCAATAGAATTAGGACATGTTTCAGGGAAATAATAATGTCATTTTTACCCTCAATTACCCTATTTACTTTTAACCGTGGTTAAAAGGTTAAAAGTTACTATTCACCAAAAATTATTTTCATCTCATTAAACCACATTTTAGTCCTTGATATTAACCGTGTATCTCAGATTTTCGAAATTCTACTCACAGAAGCGGTACAATTAAGTTTTATGAAAAATTCAGTTTTTTTAACTACCACTTAGTGGTTTCACTATTCATCAAAAAATGAAAGTTTCCAGGAAAATACCAAAAATTAGGCCTAAGCTATATTTGATATTATGAATTCAAAAATGATGTATATTTTACCAAATTCAAAACACATCAGTTGCATTAATTTATTTAAAAATTAATTCTCGTCGTCAAAACAAATAGCGTGTTTTTAAGAGATAATAACTATCAAAAGATTAACACTTGTTTATGTTTGGTTTAAATGTGAAATTCCATTCAATGACCACAATTATATTAAATGGTATGAATATATTGTAAATATACTTTAAAACCATTCAAATTAATAATTTATCACTATTCATTACTTCGATTAAAAAAGTTGTTTTCAATTAAAATTTAGTAATTTTCACTATTCATCAGAATATGAAAGTTATCCGAAAAGTACCAAAATTTCTCCCTAAGCTAATTTCGATATTCCGAATCCAAAAATGAAGTCCATTTTTATAAATAAAATTTAAAAAATTTTAAAAGGTGGTTATTACTATTCATAACGGCTAGTTTTAATAATATTTTAATAGCATATCGTTGTTTAGTGAAACTCGGTATTACATACGACGCAAGATATTGAGGAAGGTCGTGATTGCGGGTAAATCAAGCCATGAATGTGTTGTGTGTAGTGAAATATTCCTTCGATGATTTATAAAAACAAAATATTTCTCATAAAAGTATCGGGTGTTACAATAATATAACATTCATATGAAATTTTTCATCTCTTCTTCATTAATAGTATAAGAATTAATCATACCTCCTTGATAATTCTCTTCATGATCCCACCATATAGGATATCTATTCATATAATACCCATAATTTTTGAATTTATGACATTAAAAAATTGATAATTTGTTAGGGTGACCATTATTCTCAACCATTTTTTTATCCAAACATTTCACTTTTCATCGACAATCAATTTTTTCTATTTCCATCTTTTAACACTTGAAAAATTTTCCTCTTCTTATGCGACATCCACATCGGTAATTATTCACAGATTCTCGACATTTAGAAAATTGAATATTCTTTTATATATCCTCTCCACCAACCAAAATCTTAGTAAATTGTATCCATCTATTTATTAGTGGGCATGAGAGGTTATTAAAGATCAAGTTGTTATTCATATACCATTATAACTATTTTGGGAGAATCATAGTATCATTCACACCAGTCATCATCCTTTTTATATCACATCAAAAAAATTCTACCACATTCAATATTACCCTAGTTCCTTCTGGTTCCCACTATTGAATAAAACGAAAAGGTATAATATCATCAGAATAAATCGTAGTGGGAAACCACATAATCATGAGAAATACCTAATATAATGAATTAATCATGACACCTTACTATCAATCTGTGACACCTTATTCATACCCTAGGTCATGTGTTGACATTATTAATATCCTTCAAGATAGATTTTAAAGAGTTGTGAATATCCAAATCAAATCCCCTAAGAGAGTCAAACAAGGTGTGGAAAAATGCATGTTATCATGAATCCAGGGAGGATTTATCCTTGGTCAATGCACCATTTTTAGAGTTATTACCCCTTGGTATATCAATTCTAGAGCCACATCCATTAGTAGTATCCATAATGTGAATTCATTGTTTGGAAACCACTCACTCTATCCTTTAACAAAATCCTACAACAATGTTTTTATAATTTGACTCATCATCAAACTTATCCTTTAAAATATTTTTATAAATATCCATAAGTATCTCCATAATGTTTTATCATCCAAGTTAAAAATGGTTATCTAAATATTCCTCTTATACCAACTGTAGTGATCTGAGCTTTTCATACAAAGATATTACAACTTTTTAGATGAATATTCAATGTATTACGCAAACACACGCCTGAAGACTATAATAGTTAGTGTATTTGGTGACTAGTTTCAAAATATTATAGTTTGGTGATTGATTTCTAACATATCCCACATGTATATTCCTACATAGTACTCTTATTAGGGATACCCTACCCAAACATTTCATTATAACCTCGGAAAGGAAGCATAAGAAAGGGTGAGGTTATAAGCTCATTAGGGGTAAACATAAGAGATATCAATCTAGTATAATATAAACTCTTGAGATTGGAATAAGGGTATTATATCAAGAACATAACTTTCGGATCTCATACCCAAGTTTTCATAGATCATAAACATGATCCATTGCATAAATATTTAGTATTTTTAAAAACATGTCCAATAAAGAGATAAATAATCATAAATTATTCGTGAATCAAAAACCCATGTCATAAAAATGTGGAACCATCATAAATTTTTAAATCCATTTCATATGTTAATTTTAATTACCTTGAAAACCAAGATTCATTAATAGTTTCCTATAGTAGATCTGGATGCACCTGTTTCCCACTGTAGAGCAGGAAACACATGTTTCCCATAGTTGATCAAGATACACTGATTTCCCATAGTGGACTGGGTTCACTCCCTAAACCATCATATTAGTTTGGGTTCACTCCAATGACCATCATATTGAACCAAATCCCTTACTAAACCTAGTTCACTACCCATTCTAATCATGCATGTCTTACGATATATAAATCATTATCCAATAAATTGGATGGAGGTATATGTCCCAAATGTCATATAATGAAAATCCAACATATGTGTTCCACAAGATCATAAAAAACATTTATCATATTATATCCCATGAAATGAAATGAGTTTCGTAAACATTTCATCATTTCATAACCTATCTAAATGATATATGTTTCATAATCATTTCATTATTTCATCATAGAAAAAACAGAATAAAAGAAGCTGGTTTCATAAGAATTTTATGATGGCGTAACTCATGGATGAGAAATGGGTTTCATAAACATAATTTCATTATAAACATAATCCATCAATATAAATAATAAGAATGGTATCCTTTTATGATATCCCAATAAAATTACAAGAAGCATCCAAGGATTTCATTTTATATGGAAAATGATGTAGAGATATCTCATGGGACATTAATTCAAGAAATTAACTTTTATTTAAAAATCAATTTCCAAAAAAATATTTTGGATAAAATTTTCATTGAAAATAACATTTATGACATATATAAGTTTCATTCAAAATGATTTAAAAAATTTCAAGAGAAAATTCGTATTACATTCAGAAAATAAACTTTTAAAACAAACTTTCGTTAATAAATATTAAGAAACTTTTACAAAGGCCTTTGAAAACATGTTGTATAAGATTTAAAACCACTAGTATTTTATTATAGTGGATAATAAAACTCATTTTATTCAAGTTAAAATAAATATTCCTTCCAGATATTTTTAAAATCAGAAAGGGTATTGTTTGAAAAAATAAATGGATATTCTGTTAACAAATATTTGTAAAAATAATAAACATAAGTAAAAATGTATTTAGTAAATCATTTTTAAATTTTTTAAAAAAAAATTAAATAATTATTATTAAAAATGGTTTTGGATGAAAAATGTTTTTGGAAGAAAAATAGTCTTTTGACTGAAGAAATAAAAAAAGAAGATATTTCTTAAAAATATTCTTTTCAAACCTCGTGTACAAAAAGAGAGGAAAATGGGGAGAAAATATGTATTATCATGAAATTAAAGTAGTATAAAATAAATAATTTGTTTCTTGATATATGGATCATAATATTTTACCATCCTAAACCTATTCATAAACAATCCCGATAACTGATGAGATTATAACATAAATTCATTACCACATTAATAACATTGAATTCTAAGCCCCATGAAGGAATAACGTTAATTGAAACTTAAAATATCATAGGAATAACTAAATTCATCATATGAAATTTCCAAGGTTATCTATATAAACCTCATAAAATAAGGTAGGTGTATATCATAACATATGTCTAAAGAAGGAAAATTGATTACAAAAAACCCTTACCAATTTGGTAACTCTTGAACCATAAGCATTATGAATAATAAATCCTCAAATTGAAATGTAGACACTAATAATTTTAAGGATACCTTTCATAAAATACATTCACTATAATTATATACAAAATTTATAAGAAATATATCTAAATATGGAGTTTTTCTCACATAAGTAAAAAGTGAGACATAAATCCCCTACCTTAATCTTTGACTTGCTTCATACACATTCAAACCTCTTGTAAAATAAATATATATTTTTATAAATATGTTTAATAACCATGAATATAGATATATATATATCATTCTGTATATCATTGTCTTCTGACCTTTTATTGCCCATTTATTGACAATTCCATTTTAAACTCACGTTTTTTAGCAATAACAACTTTGTTATTCATGTATGTTTTGATTTGTAATTTTTGGTCCTCTTACATTTCTCATGGATCCAACAATTTAATAATTTGTAAAATGATATAAATATCAAATATATTTATTATATAATTATTTATATTAATCCACAAATGTTAGATATGTAAAATGAAATACATCGTTCATGGAGATGGTAGGTTGTACGTACGTGTGGATGGTGTTTCCATTTTCTCAACAGATTGAATGAAAGACAGGTAAACAATATATTACCATTTAAGAATAATTTTTATGTCATATAAATCACATATAATCATTAAACTAATCCTTATTACCTTCCATGTAAATATTTAATGAATCGCATCTCTTCTTAAGGTCGTAGACCACCATACACCCGAGTGATGCTATTGTATTCCCACATAATAGATTGTATGAACGTATATGTGATAAAATAATTATAGAAGTATAATAATATCTTCAATATCATATATAAACATTTTATTGAATATATAATATATATATTTCATTAAAATAATTCATAAAAATTGATTTGTTTGTTTTATTGAGGTAAAACATGTTTGAGAAAAAAAAAGTTTCTGCATGAAACATATTAATTTTATTTTCAAAAGGTGGTTATTTTAATTTAAAATTATTTATTCATAAAATAATTCAATTTATATGCATTTTTAATCCATATATTTTAATAATTTAGTAGATCTCATTCACACCTATCATTCAAACAGCTAGGTGGTAACTATCATATTAAAAAATAATATTTTAATGTAATTTTATATTTTGTTTCAATACATTGTTGTGTTTAATAAAAGATAAAATTATTTTGTATGTAATTAAATTTAGTCACATTTTTTATGTAATGAAATCATAACTCAATTTTAATTTTAAATCAAGATAAATTTAGTGTATTGTGTAACACAATCTTAACTCGGTGTTGCACAAAATATCATATATAATAAATTTATTTGAAAAACAATTATCATAATGTTGGGGTGTTATAACCTATTCTAGATCCAGATATACTTTTTATATCTATATATTTATTTCATTTCCCAGAAACCATGTACTCTTAAACATTACCAAAAAAATTGTGTTTACCTATAGTTTTTCACTATTTTTTCTATTTTTAATTGAAAAATTGACTAAATCATGCTCTAATACCAGCTATATCATCCCAGATTATTCTTACATAAGTGTTACAAAAAATTTTAAATAAAAAGACATAATATTGATACATTACATGGTGAAAATATTTAGTATATTTGGAAAATTATGCTTATACATCACTTTTATATTAATGAAAACAGTCATTATTTAAATCATTATTATTTATTCTCCTATAAGATTCATGTTCTCATTATTACATGTAATCGCCTGAGGACTTTTATTATATAAATTGGTGAGCTTAAATCATGATAAGGAAAGGGATAAATGACATGAATCAATAATACATTTGTGAGCATAATAAAAATCATCATATAATAATCATAGGATCATCATATTAAACATGAGGTAATCATTACATAATGGTTGGGTATAAATAATATGAGTAATAATGAAACATTATAACATAGTGGTCAGATGCAACAGATAGATTTTAGCAAAACTAATATCATGTTCATGTATAACATATGTGCACAAATAATAACAATGTAAATGTGAAAAAATTTAGTACCATTTTCACATATAATACTCTTAATATTATTAGATATATCACATTACTGATTTCAATGTATGGCTATATTTTGATCCCACCCATGACATCATACAATGTTTATACTCGTGTATGCCACATAGAACATAAGACAATCATCGACATGAAGTAAACCAATTAAAATTAAGGGGGTTCATAAAGGTTTGGCAAAGAAAACATACATGAATAACCACTGGGGTACCCAAATAAATAAAAGAAATCATATTTCTCCATAAAGAATCCTTATTCATTAGTGGATAATAGTAAAATCAAGATTAGTCATCTTAATGTTTTGAAAACTATTGTTTTTTAAAAAAACTTATAAATGGATTAGAAATAATACCAATAGTTATAAACATGTATAAAATTAAAAATAAAGGAAGATAATATTGGAGGAAAATTTTATAGAAATTATAATAACATAAAAAAATTAATGTGATATAGGATATAAACCTGAAAGAACAAATTGGGTTCGAGGATCCCCTTACCTTAAATCTAACTTTACCTTATCTCTTTTCTACCCTTGAATAATAATAATGGGTTTATTAAAACAATAAGCTAGTGTTAAATTATGCGCATATTTTTATATCTTGTTCAATTTTAATTATTAGATTATATTTCTTATTTACCCTAGTTAAAAGTGAAACATTTTCAAATCATATAATCTATAAAAATATCCAAATTGTTTCATTTTTTCTATTTTTATTCAGGTTCATTTGTACATAAGTATAATTAATTCTGGTATCATGAAATAAAGGTTATATATACATTTAAATATAAAAAAATTATTATCGTCTATAATGTTTGTGGTTAGAAAAGAGTTAGAGACATCTTCATTCGCGGTTAACCAACTATTAACAAGACATTTTCCAAAGGGAAGGTGTGATAAAAAAAATTGTGATTATATTAATTTTTTTCATATTTTCATTATATATATCATGTTAAAAGATTATTAAGTTTTTTTTAAATAATTCATGAATTAGAAAAGGAAATGAGGATCCAAAATTAGAAAAGGAAAGTGAATTTAAAAGATGGAATGACATTACCTCTTTCTTTAAGTTGTTCCTTTTCTGTAACTCTTAACTTCTAGAGTTCTTCGAGTTTTATTAATTTAATTGTGTACCTAAGGATTATAAGTGGATTATGTAAGGGTATTTTGGTATAAAATTGGATTTTTTTATGTGTAAGTGAAGTGTTTTTTCAAGGGAGGGGTGAGTGTTACATATACACGAGGGTAATGGTTTTTTTTAGTTATAATATTGAATAAAATATTATATCTACGGTAAATCGTTCAATAAATTTATCTATGGAATTGTAAATTATATTTTAATTATATAACATGGTATTATTACATTTAAACAAATTTTATTTTTAATTTATTGGTTTAATCAAAAGGAATGTTTGAAATTGAGAAACTATTATTTTAATGAAATACTATAGAATTTGGACACTAGAAATTACTATTTTAAAAAAAAAATTGTTTATTGTTTTTAAAGGACTGCTTTAAAAAATTAAATATATTTTTGTAGTTGCAGAATTTATATAACATTTTATGTCATTTTTAAATCATGGATGAAGTAATTTGAAAAACACCAATTACAAAAAACTGATTTTACTATTCACCTAAAGATTCAATTATTTTATAAAATTTCAAAAACACCACATACATAATATTATGATGTGATTATTCTAATAATTTAGTTCAATTTTAAAAAATAACTTTCTCACATATGGAATTTTAAATTTTAATAGAAAAAAATATGGTTTTTATAAAGTATATTAAAATACAGCTTATTTAAAATGTGATTATATTTTCATTGATTTTTTAATGTGGATATTTATTTTATAGTAATATAAAATTTATATTTTCCTAAATTATTCTTGATAATTATTATTTATATTACATTTTATTATGTAGTGCTTAAATTACTATTCTATCTACCAGGATATTATTCCTAGTAGTCAGGTTATTATTCCCAAATGTCATGATACTATTATAATATTCACATTTTAATTCAAACTATCATATTATATCCCATAAATTCATCTACATTTCCTAATCCATAATCCACTAAATATTCCTCCCAAGGTCCCATTTGTTCCATTTAGAATATATCAATTAGTTTAATAAAATTATGTTTCTTTTATATAGTGTTGTCTGTGGGGGAATGATTCTTATATAATTTGAGGATCCCAATTTTACTAATATACATTACATATTTTATTTTTTTTGTCCCATTTTCATTTTTCAAATTTTCATGGGTTTAGTTTCTAATTAATATAATGATATTTATTACTGAAAAACAGATTTGTTAGTTTTTCACTATGTTCTATGTGTATAATACTATATAATATAATATAACACACATTTATTTAAAAAAATCTCAATTATAAAATCTAGGGAATTAAATAAAATTGTCTTTCATGCCAATTGAGGTCCCATAGACCCACACTCTATGTCTGGTGTTAGAAAAAAACTTATCCAGTTGGGTTTGAAACCATGTTAGATGACCCAAATTAAGACTTCATATATTACATATTATTTTTAGAGTTCAAAAAATCATATAATAATATTGTAATTTATTTATATTGATTCTCCCCCACATGACTAAAACAGGTTTTTATGTGACCTTAGTTCAGCCTCCCCATAAGCTAGAGGCTATCGACTAGTAGAGATGGTTTAAATAATATATTCGGGAGAATATACCATCCATAAAAATTAGAAATAACAATTTAAATAAATTAAAACAAAATCTAACATTCACCTCATGAAGATACACATATAAATACAAATCAAAAAATAAAAATAAACCATGTCATGTCATACTGAATATCTAAAAAATCATGATGAATGTTCAATATGAAACCAACTAAAATAGCAAACCCAAAAAGAACACACTATACCAAACACCTTGTTTGGTCTCATCTCTGATATCTAACCACATCCAATAAAATGTTCAATCATGAACATGGCCCATTTTACTTTTCCATTATGGTATCCATGATATATTCACATGTACCAAATGGCACTCAAACAGGGTTTGAGTAAAAATATTTAGGCCGACACCAATGGGTTATAAAAAATCAAGTTGAAATAAATTTTGGATACTATAGTATGATAAATATGGGGATTAATCCATAAATTAATATAAAATATTAACAAATAAATCCTTTGACCCTCGACCTCCAGGTAGACTCCCATGGTCATCAATACCTGATTGGACATAATGATGGATTTCCTTGTCCATTAGTGTATTCTCCTACCTAGGATGAATCACCCATACCATCGGTGGATTCTATTGTCGAGGATGAATCACCCATATCTCATATTCAGTGATAGTGTGCTTTTCCCAATAACATTAAAAATTTAATCTATGTTAATTCTCATTCTATATATTCTTAAATATTCCCATGGAACAAAACAAATGATAAGGGTGAATTATTACTACACCCAATTTTAATTCCCTTGTTAAATCCATATATGTTTTATCATGTGCATTACTAATGACAAGGGAGAAGTAAAAAATCCTTTTTTTAATGGAATCTATGGAAATTATTATGTTATATCCCCTTAAATGATTCTATGTCACATTACCCATGACACAATAAAATGAATCATGTAGTGAAACATCAAGTATATGAAATCCAAATTCATTCCAAACACCAAACATGTCAAACATGTTAAAAATTTATGTATTGTTTAATAGATAAAACTTCCCAATTAGAAACTATTTATTATATTATTCCGAGTTACCAATTTCTAATATTATTTTAACAGGTCCATTTCATATATCAATTAAACCCAAATACCGTTTTCATGTATTTTTATCTATATCACATCATATTATCATTACAAACCAATATTCATGAAAATTAAAAACATTCAAGCAGAGTTATTCTTTATCAAGATGGTTTCAAAAAATTACATGTTTATCAAAATCAATATTATTTCTAATTCAGAATAGATCTCTTGATTTATATATTCCATGTTCCAAAATGGGGTCAATGGTTAGCACACCACTCAAGTGGCTACAAGTCTCTATCTCAATACTAACTTACCCAACATGATCCATGGTAGGATTGTTCATATGAATTCAAAAATTTCACGGGGTTACCAATTAGGATAGGTTGTGTGCATGGAGACTCAGTGTTATTCAATATGTTTCACATACTAAAATGGAACTCCAATCCTTAGGTAGATATTTCCAAGTACCCACTTCATGCAATATTGAATAAAATCAAGTTTCAAATATCTAGATCAAATAATCACACAATGCTCTCATATGGACATCGATTGACACATTCCTACATGGGTAGATTAAGATGTTTCAATGTGGAATCAAGAGTATTTCACTAAAACAAGTGAAACATATGGATTCTTCTCGTCCCAATTGACTAAAGGATTTAAGAGATCTAATAGAACTGTTGGAGAAGCGCTAGGATCCTTGTAAATCCCTTTACATTTAAAAACTCGGAGTTAAGGTTGAATCAGACGTTATTATGATATTAAAAGTTGATTCATAGGGGGTTTGAATTTATTTCATGTTACTCTAGTCCAACCCAATGCCATAAACTAGCCATTGAGTACCACCAGTTAGTTGGGGGTGTCCACAAGTACTCCAATGTGGTTGGGAACCACACCAACTAGTTTTTGGGTTCCCACCATCCAGATGTTTGGTCTCACCAGCTATCCAATGAGCCTCATATTGGATTACTAGGATTCTAGGAATCCCATCAGTTTTCCTATAGCCTAAACCATCTAGTTGGTGAAACTGAGGAATCTACTATTATGTGATCCACCTTTGACCATCCACTAGCCTGGCTTGTTTGACCCCCATAAAACCTTTAAAATATCAAATTAGGTGGGATAAATATCATTCTCATAATTTAAAGTGGATCCAAAAAAATTCTTAAATAGGAACGTACCTGGGAAAAAGATGGGATCCTATAACATCCCCATGATATAATAACACATACTTGATTTATGATCCCAAGAATTACTGAGATGTTTCATAGAAATGTTGCTCTACTGTGTCGATATATCAGACTCCCACTCTCAAGTCTCCTATTAAATATTCCCATTCTACTATCGCACTCGCACCAAAGGAATGGGAAACCCTAAGATATTTTCCCACTATGATCTATGATGCGGATTGGATGGTCCTAGTTGGAGACATTATCATCATGCTTAATATCATCAACATATATAATGTGGGAGAGGTCATGGAGATGTCATTAAAGATTTAAAACATGAATCACATTATTTATGTCACTATAAATCAATTAAAAATTAAATTAGCATACCACTTGAACAACTCTCTCCACAATATCAAATAGAATAATAAACTTGGTTTCTATGATTCCCATGTTTTGGAAACATTGTTTCTCCATCCTAGGCAACACCCATATAAAGTTCTGGTGACAAACCTCTAACTCTATATGGAATCTTCAATAGCCATTATAATACTTATGTCCTCCCTTCATGGTTCCCAACCACATTATGGTAAAGAAATCCTACTCACACCTCTTCTCCATGATACTATTTAAATTATGATTTGACTTTCCTACCTCTAAATAGAAAAAAACAAAATGATAATAGAATCCAAAAAAGGCCTCAAAATGATCTATTTTGGTCAATTCATAGAAAGTATAATTAAAAAACTCCATTAGTTTGGGAGGTTCCTCCAAAGAACCAATGTAATCATGAATACAAGAACATAATATATCATCTAAAATTTATATCATTCTCTCAATTTGGACATCAGTATGAGGATGATAGTATGTACATAGAATGATGTATGTTCATAGAGTATTTTGAAGGCCTTGTGATAAACATGATGAAAAATAGTGTTCTCAATTATAAATGATACTCCTTGGAACATTGTGAAATAATAGTATCTCACAAACATAGATATTACACAAATAATATATATTGATAGTATCCCTAATTATAAATAAGTGGTCCACCTTCATTGGTCAATCCAAAATCAAGCACACTATATTATTTTTCAGATACATCTTGGATAATCCTGTCATAAATTCCACGGTGAAATTATCTCATTTCTATTATGAAATGGAAAATGGTTATGGTAACCTAGTATGCCTCAGATGATTTCATTTCACCTGCTTATAGATGAATAATACTACTAGAATGCCTGATATCTCCTTCTCCATTCCTTTAAACTAGTTTCCCCTCAGGATTTCATGATTCATATTTATAAATCAAGGACCTTCCACCCATTTTTAAGAATAGAGTTACATTATCATATCCTTGTGTAAGCTGATTGAAACCTTGATATGGTCATGGATAATAACCACATTTCTACCAAGAGACCAACATAATGGTGGTTCTCCATCATATATATTATCCATCATGGATAATGCCTCTCTATTAGATAACATACATCCCATGATCCAGCCTACATGAAAGGGTACAATAGATATTGATGTCAAATTCATCCATCCCATGGTCTCATGAATATACAGATACCTATCCATAGAGAGGTACATTAGACACCACTCATCTCAATATTCTCACACTTACTGAGTCTATATCTTCCCAATAAAGTGATCATTAATGTAGTTTCTTTTTCTTAGATTTCATACCAACTTGAATTCTAAATCATGTAGTTAATAGACCCACTTCCTGTACTAATGGTTCTGATCCCGTAGTGAAAATAGTTTCTTTAGGAACTTATGATTCATGTACATCACAAACATCTCAATCAAAAGATAATATCACTGACATCTCAGAAAATATAACACCATATCTAAATACAAATCATTATTAGGGTGATTCCTCTCAAAAGGTATCAACTTTCTATAACCATAATCAACAACTCAATTATCCAGAATCAGAATTACTTTGAGCCTAACTATGGATGCATCATAGTACATCGTATACTCCATACCTGATTTAGTTAAAGTGAAGATATGTATTGAGGTTATACTACACTTAAATTTCTAGAAATCATACTCATGTTAATCATACCAAAGAAACTTCACCCCTTTCGTGGATTTCCAAAGCAATGGTGATTATAGATGGGAGAAGTCGTTGATGAAATGCTGGTAATATCATACTAAACCAAAAAATCTCAAAATCTTAAAGGTGTTCTCATTTCATTCCAAAGATACTACATATCTTAACTTCTCAGGGTCCACTAACACTCTAGAATATGGGATAATGTGACCTAATAAGTACACTTTATTAATGCATATGTGATATTTATATTACTTCGTGTATATCTATTTCTATATTAGAATACTCTAGATTATGTAAAGAAGTTGGGAATTATCATCTCTACACTGGGAGAATGCCATTATGTTAATGACCCAAAAAAATCCAATAATCGATTTAAGATCTGATTTATTATGACCATGAATTTCTTTGGTTTATTCATTCAACCAACAACATTATCATAAAATCGTACAATCCATACCTACTCTTAAATTTTGTTGGGGGTATATTAGATAGTCTCAACATAATCTAATAATACCCTCTCCTCAATTAATTATTATAGAAAATTGTTCCTCTCTCAACTTATTTAAGAGATCATTGATGCAAGGAAGGGGATATTGATTCATTATCATCATATACTACAGTCTCTAGTAATCCCCACATAAATGGATATCCCTATCAACTTTCTTGTTAAAAACTATAGGAGAACCCCATAGTGAATTACTAGTTTGTATTAATCATTTTTATTTTAGATATTCCTATTGAAAACTCAAATAAAAATGATCCATTGGTTCCACCCTATATGACATGATAGAAGAAGTTTCAACTATACGAACTAACATGATAGTCAACTCTATATCCTTCATGGATGGTAACCAAGGGAGTTATTTAGGAAAAAACTTGAATGAATTACACTACTAGATTAAAGTACTACACTACATCTCTGTATATTCTATAAATATGCCTCCTAGTTGGGCCATGAAACGATATAATCTACACTAAATTGGTCCTATAATAACATCATGTTGATCCCATTCACCGTGATGAATATAAATTCCCCCTTCTAGAGATGGAAAATAAACTCTTCTCTGATAAAAATAAATGTGATCCATGTATAGAACTATTCAATATATGCCCAAAATAAAATCAAATATAGATATTTCCATCAAAAAATCTCCTAATGTAAATAGTAGCCACCAATTTCTAGAGAATACTAATTACAACGTCTAATACCCTATAATTGAACACCAAATGGTCTATTAATGGTCATAACCTCATCCTAGCCTTCCATAAACAAAAAACAATTCTTTGAAAAAAATATTAGATATAAATGAATGTAATGACAAAATATCAAAAAAAATAGCAAAAGGTAGATGTCACAAGATTCATTCATCTGGTGGTAGAAGTTTATGCATCTATACTAGTAGGATTATACTATATAAAATGCATCTAAATCAACCATATACCATATGATCTATCGTAAATCTCCTGAGATACACCATCCAACTGATAATTTTGTTCATGTGTCATGATACCACATCCCAATCCTTTAAACAAGAGACTCGTAAAAATCAACGAACCCTAATGTGGAGGGGTAGTATAGTATTTCCCTGAATCTACTACCTACCATCCCCACTTCCACTACCCAGCTACGTTTTGATCATGTTTAACACCTATAAATGTATCCTCCTATACTAATAGAGGAACTCTATAATTTGGAAAGGAAACTTAATGTGCTTATAGATAGACTTTATGCACTAAACATATTTCCCCTATCAAAGTTCCTAAAATGGTTTTTCACACTATAGTTTTGATTTAATTTAGTATGATATCACGTTATTGGTGAACATATTTCACCTAAAAAAAATCTCTTACATGATGAATCAGTATCTCATCACTAAAGGAAACATAAGGGAGGTCCCTAGTGGTAGGAAAGATTTCTTGGTAGAATGATCAGGGATCCCTACATCAGGTAACAATCCTAGAAGTTCTTCACGCTAGCTATCTCATATTTTACCACATATAGATAAAATTATTTAGGTCAATAAAACCTATAACATATTCCATCACTAACATATTCTCTAGTGTTTAGTATATGAACACTCGATCCCCCTCTTCCCATGGTATATAGGGATAAAAGTGGTTCAATAACTTAACCATTAAGTCCTTCCAGGTTAGATCCTATTGATTTCTAACATGATCTTAAATTTCCCACCAATAATTGGGTAGTCGTTATTACATATAAACAGAAATCATTATATTTCATTCTATGGGTGTTTTTGATTTTTTAATGATTGTATTGAAGGAATTGGTCTAGATTTTTTCTTCCTAAAGACATCCCTACCTAGTGAACATAAGATGGTTCTAAATCTATTAATCTGTCTAGATCAAACATTTATGTCATGGAATGTGTTTTATCCCTCTCCATATATTTCATGACTTGTTGGAAACTGTCATAAATCTATTCTACCAACTGGTTCCTGAGAGCTATAAGATGTTTTGTATTTTTTGTGTATGTTTTTTACTGGTTGCCACTCTCACAATGCTAAATCCATATATGAAATGGATTCATTTTTTTATAATTCTTAATAAAATCATCAAATAATAGTATACATAATAATATCAACATTGAAAGAAAATGTTACAATAGTGAACCCCAGACAATAGTTACACCAAAACATTGCTTAATAAGTGTATTGGAATGTCACAACAATTTCAATTATTCAATTTAATGAAATATGTAAAAGTGTTGAACTTAAAAATTTTAGAAAAGAAGACAAATCAATTATTCCAATAATATTCTTTCTAGGAATGTGATACAAATAAATTTGTTTTTATACTTAAAAACGTTATTTTCTCTAAAATAAGGGTTTGTCACGATTTTCATAATTATTTTCAAAATATTTTTTCCACTATTATAAATATTTGTTTTAAAATATATATATTATTATTTAAAATAACATTTAAAGGTTATCTTATATTTAATTATGGATAATTTTCTAAAATGTTTAATTTTTCAATGAATAATGAAAAATTTTAATTTTAATTAAAAACTTCTTTTTCATTTGAATAATTTATATAATTAAATTTTAATTTTAAAATTCACTAAAAGTAATATTAATTTCATAATATTATTATTAATCCAATTTATTTAGTTTTTATCAATTTAATGGTGACTATTCATATAAAAACTATTTATAATTATGAAAATGTTATCTCTAAAAACACACTTTTTCGTATTTTCTGTGGGATTAATTATAAATTATATTTTTTCAATTTTTTAAAATTGAATTTGGTATATTATATTCAATATTTTTAATAATAATAATTAATATTAGGTAATAATTCGAAGTTAATTTTTGGTAAAATTTAATTTTAAAAATAGTAAAAATTAATTAACGTGGTTAAGTTTAAAATAGGGTTTTACGCATTATGTGTACCTATGATAAAATCAATTTTCCACACATATAATAATATTATTTGAAATTTTTTATTTCATATTTAGAATAATTGGGTATAAATGATCTGATAATTCTTCTTCATATTAATTCTTAACAGATAAATTACCAAGTTAAATAAAAATGAAAACTAGTTGTGGTGTTCAAAATAAAATGGTAAAAGTAGATACACATTGTGATTAATGAATAAATTTTTTATAAAAAGTTTTTTTATTTATTTAGGAGGTTATTATTGACTATAAATTCCATAAAATCAATTTTTATTCACTTTTGGAGGCACTTGGGTTAAGAGTAACTTCTAGTTGTTGAATAGTTTTTTGGTATTTTCAAAACATTTCACTCCTCCTCAATTATAAAACGGAACCTCCTACACACACATATTCACACCTTATAATTAATTTGAATCAATGAAAGACTAAAAAAACTTATCCCCAACATGATTATCCATGTTCTATAGTTATTTTTCTTTACCAAAGACCAACCCTGGGGTTCTTAATAAGAAATCCAATGGAGTTTTTTCTAAGAGAATGTAAATGTCTTCACTAAGGTCTTTATTTTTTACTTATACTATTAACACATTCTTTTATGTATTAATAATTCCAATATAATTATAAATGTTTCTAAAATATTCTGTTATATTTTTATATTTATGTAATAACCTATATACATCTTCTCTTCCATCAAATGGGAAACAAAATACTTGATCGTCGGTATGGCACACTACTGCCACATGAACCGAAGTAATTATTTTTATTTCACCATATTTAAATGTTGTATATAATTACTGATTAAATATTTATATATGATATTTATGAATTATATATACAAACATAATCATTATATCATATCTACCTTTTTACATTCTAATCCATCGGAAAATGATAACGTTGCCCGTGCATATGTGTAGACTACTACCTCTACAAAGCGGGTAATAAAAGTTTATAATTAATTAATATATGGTATCATATATATGATTATGGTTTATTAATAAATGTAAAATAAATATTTATTATACAAGAGTTTCGAATGCGTATGAAGTAATTCATACCTAAGTTATGAAATTTTCATCTAACTTTTATTTTCATGGGATAAACACTATATTCACTATATATTTATTTTTTAGTGTATATAATATCTTTGAACATATTTTCTGATTTTTATTATTATTAATTTTATGTGGATTAAAAAATAAATATATGTTTATAACTTTTATGGGTTATGATTCAACGATTACCAAAGTGGTAGATGTTTTATTTTACAATCTTATTGTTTATCAAGATTATTTATCATTAAGTTTCTAATGATGAAATATTATGATCTATATCTTATAAAACACATTGAATTTATTTTATTATAGTTATTTAGTAAATTACTTGTTTTTATTTCGTTTTCCACTCATCATGTACCCAATAGTCTGAAATAGATTTTTGTGGAAAACATAAATTTATTTATATCTTCAGTTGAAAATCCTTTAATTTCAATATCCACACATTCTAAAAAATATTTGAACGATGTTTTTAACATTCAAATATGGTTACTTAATTTCATTTCTACCCTATATTGATAGTTTATAAAAAGGTTTAAAATGAATCTTCTTTCTATTTTCAAATGAGGTATTTTTGACTTTTTACCAAGAATTTTGGGGATGAATAATTATTTTAATGTGTATATAATGAATGATATTTCTTCCATAATGATCACTCAATTATTTAAATATTAAATTACATGTTTAAAAATATATTTAAAAATAAATTTTCTTCTTTAATGTTAGGTATTTATTTTGATTTTAAAAAATTTCTCAGTAATGTTTTAATTGTATTTTAAAGTAATTTATATTGATTAATAAAAACATTGATTACTATTTCGTATGCCTTACTGGTGATATAATTCAATGGTACATTTATTATGCATTACAAGATGGTTTATGATTATGATGAAATATTATTTATAGAACCCATTTATTTTTTATGGTTAAAATTAAAAAACCAATTAATATTTCACATATTATTTAATGATGAAATATTAAAGAAATACATTTACTTTATATGGGTGATTATACGATTAAGGATTTATGATTTTTTGTTACAGATACATATGATTTTTATTATGTGACTACTGGTCCTAGAGTTATATGTCCCTTTTAAAGAAACTGGTAAATATTGATAACTCATTACGAAATACGTTATATGTGAACCTGATTTCATGATCACAATTTTATGCATGGACCTAGTAATCATATCCATAATATTAAGTGAGGGAATGTTTTTCATGAACATATGTTTATTCATAGACATATAATTCATGTTTATAAGATTATGTGTGTACATAGATTTCATATCTATAAGTTTATGTGAGGGCTGAATTTCATGTCCATAATGTAATGAGTGATCTTATTTCTATTTATACATCTTCACAATGTTATAATTTTATGATTTTTACACATTCGTATGTAATTAATATACAATTATGGATAGATTTTCTTTGTGATTCATCTCATATGAACTTCAAATATTTATTCAATGAATCATGATTATGAACTATGTTATGAATGGTATGGTTTTAAAATTTTACGTTCATATTATCACACTCTTATACTACCTTTATGACTAAGTGATTATTGATATCATCATTGACTAACCATACTTTGTATTTATGCTCACTATTTTTTATGATTTCATTCCACAGGTTTTGAAAAAATATTTTAATTTTTTGTTTTTATATAATGATTTCTAAATGTGGAATTATTTGTTGGTAATGTTGAATATATTTTATGAAATAAGACGATTGTGTATCTAGTCTCCAAATACACTAAACCAATATGGTCTCATGAAGTTAATTTTTTAATTTTATTGAATATTCATCCCAAAATATGTAATATCTATGTATGAAAATCCAGGGTCATTATAGTTTCTATTAGAGTAGGGATTATAAAATCATTGGAGATTAGGGTTCAAAAGCTTTAGTGAAACCCCTTTGTATATGTCAAAGTATAGGAAAATTTCATATAATTTCGGTGAGGGATAAAAAAAGTGGTTTCTATGAAAATAAATACATTAAAAAATACAATAATTATACATGTATCTATGACAATTTTAACTTGGGATAATTCTTCTGAAAAGGGTGCATTCGGATTTGACTCGATCATCTACTAGTGCACAACAATGAGCCTTTTTTCACACTTAGTTTAACACTCATGAGGGATATGTTTCATAAATTCATAAAATATTTATGAAGCATCATTAATGGTTTTAGTAGATAATATCCAAGAATTTCCTAGTTTAAACCTAATGATTTATAGATTGAAATTAAGGGTTCATGATTAAGAAATATAATAAATGATTTTTTATTATAATGTGGTTTCAAACGTTGAATATTATTTCCTACACTATACTTTTGGTTTTTAGTCAATTTTTAGAACCCCAAGGAATCGTGTGGATAATGAACATTATGGAAAATTCAATGATTATCCTCATAATAAAAAGAGTTATATTATAATCCTTGATGAAATATTTTGTGGTTACAATCGCTCGACTCTCTCAAGCAATACGTGAAAATTGTGGTCAAGTTGAACTTCAAAATTTACTAAGGAGAGGAAAACAGGACATTGAATTGTTTATATATAGAAATACACTCTCATTATATTTGAATTCTGATCCACTGGATCTTGAGAAATAGATCAATTTGATAGAATATATATTTTTTATTCTTAAGTGCTTGAACTATGGAAATGTTTTCCGAGCCATTTATCATTTTAAAGTTGAAAAATATTAATGGTAGAATATTATTAAGAATATAAAGAATGAGGATGAAACTAACATGATGGGATGGGATAATTATAAGGGGATACCATTTATTAAGTACATCCATCATATATTACATAAAAAAATTAAGAATTCCTTATGCCATAGTAGTATATTAATGAATCCATTTGTAACTCTGAGAAAAATTTTACCACAGAGCAATGGTTTGATTTTGGTTTATTCATCAGCTTTGAAATTAAAATATATTGATTCGTGAGTGGTTTGAAACCATTTCCTTTGAATGAATTATCCATAAGGAATTTTCGAAGCTATGATTAAATCTCTCGATGTGTACTCAATATGGATATGAATTCTGGAAACCATCATGGTTCTGGTGATATGAAAATGAATATGCAGTTTCATAGAATCTCAAGTATAATTTCACATAGATAGAAGAAAACATTTTAACAGGATATATTCCAAAAATTTAGGAAGGAAAACCTATTTGATTTCTTAAAAGTAACATGAATATTATTCAAGTGTGGGAAAATAGCCATTGAGATAAAAATTATAGATGCAATGTTAAGAAGCATGGTTGGGAAAGGAATGAAGTGAGGGTTTAATAGAGTAAAGCACCAACACATCAGTGCTATAGATGAAATGAGATTAGGAATTATGTGAATCAATGACCTAATGTAAGGAATAATGAGGATAATAAGCTACAACCAACTCTGAATATAAAGGAAAAATGAAAAATCTAGGTCATCACAACTGCTAAAATTAATCATGATAATTAGAGAACTCTTATCATATACTCCAGTGTTGGGGATTTTGCGTTAGTGTTTTGATAAAAGATACTTATTAAATTTTTATTGATAATAATTTAGTGATATTTTTTGTGCTTCTTGGAAAATATTATCACTCTCTATATATATTCTTGAATAATTAAATCACCATTGAAATTTTGAACCAACCTATGATCATCTATCAGAAAAAAAAAAACTAGAGCTTCAATTGGAAATGTTTTTTTCTAATATATGATCGTATTTGAGGAATACATTCTGAATTATCTATTAGTAGAATATTTTATTTTATTTTTTAAAATTAATAGGTTATATACCTTTTGGTATGAGACTTTATGAGTGATCTCAACATAATTAATTAGTTGATCATAGGTGGATATGAGATCAAACCATTCCATTATATGAGAGTCATTTTTTATTAGACATATTTTGGAGTAGCCTTTTGTTTTATTGCTTATGTAATGGGTTTATTTTAATAATGGGTGTTATTTTTTATATTTTAGAACTCAATCCTTTCAACTTATCCAAATTGGATAACTTTTGCTTCCATTTTTGTTTTGGTAAATACATTGAGATTTGGGAAATAAATTCACATAACTTTATAGAACATATAATACATTAAAGATTAATTTCATTTCCTTGGGATTAAATCATTCAACTTGAATATTTATTTCTTAGAGTAAGATTTTTTATTTCAGTTATTATTGAAAAATAAATATTTTTATTGAATATTGTCTTTTCATTCAACGAATTTAAAAAGATAAATTTTGTTTTAAACTATTTTAAAAGTAATGTTAGTCAATTATATTATATGTGATCCAATTTAGTTCATTGTAATTAATTTAATTTTTAATTTTTATATAACAAATATTTATACTTATGAAAATTTTCAATTTTGAAAACATATTTTTCATCACGTATGAGGGTTTAAATTAAAATTAAATTCAAACACATCAATAAATTGAATTAATATAAAAAATAAATTTATTATTTGGAATAAATATAATTAATTTTATATAATAATTTCAGCTTAATTATTTATAATAACTAATAGTTAAATTAGTATAAATTAGTTGTTGCACTTAATGTTAAAAAAAGGTTTAGGTTGGGTAAATAAAAAAATATAAAGGTTAAAAAACCTAAAAACATTTATAATACCTATATTATAGAACTATTATGGCCCTATATCATATAATGTTTGATATTTTCCATTTTATCCTTTTGGGATGTTGAAAATATTGGTATAACTTTTTCTTTTCAACTATTCCATGTGTGTCATATACCCCACTTTTAAAAGGGACCCCCCTATCATCTCCTTTTTACACATCCAAAAACATTATTTAAGCCAATACATAACAAAATGTATACCTTACTTATATACCCATGTCTCATTTTTCTTATTTTTAATATAAACAATCCTATGAAGGCTTTTGGAGCTTACCAAAGGAGGTTGTTCGAATAAACTGTATTATTATAAACTGAGCATTTTTATTTTATTTATTCCTCTACATCTTTAAAATGTTATTCAAAAAATGATGATATAATGAAATAATTATCTCCAATATATGATATTTTATCATGTTAGTTTAATTAACCACATCCATAACCTCTCCCATCAAATGTAAAATGAAGTTTTCAATCACGTGTACTACGAACAACCGCCAAGTAAACTGATGTATTTAATTTTCCACCACAACTTCTAATAGATGGATATAATGATGTATTTAATGAATATATAGAGTATTTAAAAAATAATTATAATAATATAATTATAATATCACATATAACCTCTTACCTTATAATATGATTAAAAATCATAACATCTCTCATTAGTACAGGTGGATTACTACCTCCAAAAAATGATATGATATATTATTCATCTTATTTTAACATTGAACACTATAAGGATATAATTAATGAATATAAATGATATTTATTATATAAAAATTATTGTGGAAAATTTTTTAATATTTACCTTACATTCGTTCCATCTATCAACAAATTTGAAACTATTTTCATGCATACGTATGGCACACCATATCCATGAATGGTGTAATTCATTTTCCTATATATAAAATTTATGAATGACTATAAACATGTATATAATTATGATATATAATATTTATATCATGATTACAATTATGGGGATTATAGAACCATAATAAAAGTACAATGAACAAAACTACTAAACCAAATCATACATGAAAATAAAATAAGTTATTACCCAAAATAGTGATTAAAAAAATAATTGTTTATTAATGGGTGATAAAAGTGAAATTACTCATTCAGGATTCTTGTGTCACAGATAGTTTTAGGTTTGAATTAATTATATATTTTCTCTTATTTTTTCTTTTTGATACAAACTGAATATGATTCGCATCACATTTTCTACCTCTTTCCTTAATAAGTCTTGCATCACAAGTTCTCCAAACAAATTTTGATTTTTGTGATATATAAATCAGAAAAACATCATCATATTTACCAATAAATTTATAAAGTAAATAGATTAATAATTTTTTACATCAAAATACAACACTCTTGAAAACATCCTTTTATTACTTCCAAAAACGTCTCCATCCAACTCGATCCCACAAAATAGAGTATAATTAAATAATAAATGATACGATATAGATATATATATATATGTGTGTGTGTGTGTGTAAGAATGGTTATATAATAAATTTGTAATAAGCATAAATTTATTATCTATGATGTTCAAATGTGGTTAACGAAATTTGATACTTGAGGTAATGGATTTTATTCACATTATTATTTCTATAGGACACATGCCATATTCACCACATGTTTTTATTGTGTAGTGTGTATACTAACCATGAATTTATTTTAATATTATAATAATGAAAATTTTAGGATATTCATATCCATATAATGTTTTTTTTCATCGGATTAGGTTTCAAAATTTTCCAAAGTGGTAATGTTTTTATGTTGTAATCTCATTTATTTAGATTTTTTATGATTATGTTTCGAATGATGAAATATAATGATATACCTCTCAATAAAATAATGGATTTTCTTATTCAATCATTTTTTATATAAATTAAAAGCATTAATTTAATTTTCATCTTCTTATGTACTCCATAATCAAAAAAAAATTTTTTGTATGGAATGCCAACGTTATTTCTCTATTCAGTTGAAAATATTTTTTCATCCATGTCATTTGTTTCTAAAAATGTTTTCATCAATCATTATATTATTATCCAATTATTTTTTAAATTCATCTTACACATGTTTTACATTTTTAAAATGTTTTAGTTTTAATATTCTAGTTGTAATATAAATGAGTTTCTTTTTAGTTTTTTATTGAAAATGTTAGTGGAATATTTGTTTTACCATTTTACCGTACGTGGGATAACCAAAATATTCCACCATCGTAACCACTAAATTATTTAAATCTCCCATAAAAAAAAATCAAATTTATTTTCACATAAATTTTTTGTAATATATTTTGGAAATTATTAAATTTTAAATAAGTTATTTCTTATAGAAAATTAGATTTTCATCATGAATTGTTCTAAGTCATCTTTTAAAAATCATTATCTATATAAGATGGCATCCGTTGATGTTACAAAATATTTATTATAGATATGAACCAAGGATAACATCCTTCTTCTTTATCTGGATGGTGTATGGTTTTTATGAAAATATTGTTTTGATACCAATTTCTTTTCCATGAGTTATGCTATAATAAATTTCTTAAATGGTTATGAAATTGGTTTTTTTTCTTGTGTTATTCCATGATAAATTTTTTAAGGAAACCATTTATTTTCCATGGTTTATTCTATGGTGAAATGCTTATTTTTTCAATTTTCTTTTCATGGGATCTGATATGATGAATGTTTTATGTTCTATTAGAAAACATATGTATGATTTTTATTGTATGTAAGGTGGGACCTA
Source organism: Viscum album (assembly GCA_963277665.1). Classification (NCBI taxonomy): domain Eukaryota; kingdom Viridiplantae; phylum Streptophyta; class Magnoliopsida; order Santalales; family Viscaceae; genus Viscum; species Viscum album. Next base: position 1,237,827,677 of record OY728165.1, on the reverse strand, counting down.
TATATCCCTCCATTGAATTGGGTAAATATTAATATCTCATTAGATAAAAAGATTGTAAAAGGGGGTTAACCTAGATTAGTAAGTTTATTTTTACACTATGATAGTTGTGTGAGTGAACCTTGATTACTATGATGGTTTGGTCTGTAAACCCCTTCCAAAATGATCACCTTTTAAATAATCCTTTACTATTAATGAAATTATTTTCTCTTATTGTATGTATTCCAAAAAAACCATTTTGTATTAATATGTTATGATCTCTTGTCTTGTTTTCTTTAATTATTTTATGATTCATGTCTGATGGACTACAAATATATATTCCATGACTGAGGTTTATGACCATTTATTTGATTTTTATAGTTTTCAAATGTTATTCTCATGTTCACATGCCCTTATTATCAATTTATGATTATGTAATCATTTATGTCACCCTTGTTTATCTTTTTAAGAATCAGAGATCACCATTTATAATGTTTGTTTTCCCCATGGTATAAATAAAGGTTTTAGGTATGATATGTTTATAAAGGGTTCTCGTTATGATGAAATAGGTTGGATATGTTGTTGAAGTACTATAATTTATTTTATATTTCTATGTATCTAAAGTCATTATACCTATACAATTATGGAATGGATAATTTTGTTATGTAATAAGTAGTCATCTATTAATAGGATATATCTATGTATGAATATTGTGGGTTTCTATAGTTGGTATTAGAGAAAGTTTTAGTTAAGAACTGGAAAATTTAATGGGAAAATATGAATGAAACCGATATCGTTAAGTCTATGTTCAGGAAATTATATTGTAATTTTTATTAATGATAGAGCCATTGGTTTACAAGATATTTTTTCCATGTCTTCATACTACAAGTGAATTTGAATCTGGTATAAATTTCCATATGGGTAATAAAACTAAAAATGGTGCATTGGGATTTGACTCAATCTTCTCCTAGTGAACAAAAATAAGTATTGTTTCACATATGGTTTGACAATCCTAGGGGATATGTTCTTGATATTAACAAACCCTTTATGAACCACCCTTCGGGATTTGTAATAGATAATGATCTTGAATAGCCTAGATAAGTCTTATGGTTTCTTTGATTGAAAATAAGGTGTCTGTATTTAGACATCCTATAATTTTTTTAGTAATTATGTGGAATTACATGATGTTAGGAATATTATTAATGAATTGTTTGATGGAAAACATAGCGATTTTCCTCTTAAGAAACCAAATGTTATGTGATATGTAATATAAAATCATATTGTTAAGCTAGCACAACTTTGTCAATCTATGAATCATGTTATGAATAAATATTAGAAAATGAGGTACCAAAGTTCTATTTACACCTTCATAAGGAAATAACCACCATAATTTAATTGGTATGGTGATCCATTAATTATTGAAAAATGCACTAGGAAAATTGAAAATATATTTTCTATTCTCTTGTATCTGAAAGATGGAAAAGTAATTTTGGAAGTCAATTATAAGGCCCCAGCCTTAAACCTTACTTAATCATGAGTTATTACAAGATTACACATTGAGGATCTTTTCAGGTTTAGAGTTTTAGAGAATTAGATCATGAAACTTGCATTACATTCCACATTTAAACAAAGTGGTTACATAAAAGATAGTATTCATTCTTCCCATCAACGGAAACATATTTAAAATAAAAAATGGATTCATTCTTGACACATCCTTGACACTATCATCACATCTTGTACCTTTCCCTTGACCTGTGAAAAACATTTCAAAAACTTGGGATGAGCATAAAAAGATCAGTAAGGGTTATAAAAATATAGAAAGGAAACATGAGTTCATATATACATAAGAATGAAATCATACTTTACCCATAAAACATAGGCACTTTAACATACCTCATCAAATCATGAATAAATCATAGAAATCATAAGACATAAAAGGTAACTTGAGGCATTCATAACATTCTTACGTATGGAGTAACCCTCTTGGTTACGTTTTGGAATACCCATCATAGTATATTCCCTAAATCACTTCGGAGAAACATTAACGTTTCACTCCTTCACGTTACCCAATGCATTGGAGAGCTATATCGGGCTCACCCGCCCATAGTTTATCACGGAACCACCCGTCTTCATAATAATGCCCAAGAAGCTCAACATAATCGTATCACATAAAACATGTATAAAGGAAACATAACATTTCATCCTTTCAATCACAAGATATCAATACTACACATTGATATAAAAACATTATGAAAACCATTTTCAATACCAAAATAAAAGAAAAGTAAAACATGGTATTTATTTTTCTTTTAAAAAGAAGGTATGGCTTGTAGAGGAAGTCGAAACTCAAATAATCGTCAGCGGCGGAGAAGTCATTGTCGCCGCATATGTGTGATAAAAACATTCCCTTTTGTCATTTAGTAAACACTTCGTATAAAAAAATTTCCTTTTGAATAAATTTAAAAGTCAAAGGGGTTTATACAGCTTATAAAAGAAGGTTGTGTATAAAACAAAATATGCCTTAATGAAAAGAGATTGAGACGAAGTCCCATACAAAGCCGGTATCCTTGGTTTAAGGATAAATCAATTACATAATTATGTGTGACAAAAAAATACACCAAATATAAGTGGATATTAAGTGTTAAATAATCAAAGGTCATTCACACATATTCAAAAGATGACATATTCAATAACTACATGTTGAACCCAAAGAATTCGAAATTGGGTTAAGAAGTTCCCTTGACAGCCTAACGACGTCACATCAAAATGAGTTGATGAGAGATAAAAAGTGTATCTCATCACTTGGACATAAAATTTACATCAATAAGGAGATATGAGAACATATCCCAACATAAAAATATGTATATTAAAAGACCCATAAAAATAAGTCTTTTAAAAAGAGGGGGGGTGAAAGGTTCCCTTACCGACTTTGGTATCTTTCAAAACATACACCCCATGAAAGAAGGACAATACATCATTGATGTAAATAATCATAAACGAAATTATATTACACAAAGAATAGAATAATGGGCAGTACATACACCACTCAAAGGAAATTGTGGCAAATGTGGCATAAATCTCACAGGAATAAAAGTGAGATGAAAAATCCCTTACGAAAACTCGGCAGCCTAACGACGCCACTTAAAACATCCAAAAATGGATTGATGAGATCAAATAGGGTCTCTCATAATATTAAAATAAATTTTACAGAAAGATTAATATAAAGGAACATCCCCCAACATAACAAATAGGAGCTTAAAATAAGTGACATAAAGGAGAGGACTTAAAAAGAAAGAGAGAGGTTAGATCTCTTACGAAAATTCGACAGCCTAACGGCGCCACTCAAAACATCCAAAATGGATTGATGAGAGAGAATATGGTCTCTCATCACAGAAACAAAAAAAATTATAGTAATAGTAATGTAAAAGAATAACCCAATAACAAGAAATATGTGCTTTAAAAGTAATGAAATAAATGAGTGTACTTAAAAAGAAAGAGTGGAGTAGGATCCCTTACCTCAAGTCCATCTTATATTGTTCGTTTCATTATATTTCTGAATAATAAACTTTTTTCAATTAATAATTGCCTAAGTACCTCCTTTAGATATTATTATTAAGTTCATATCACATATTATAATGTTATAATAATTGTTTAATAATGTTAGTTCATATCAGACGTTTTTGTCGATGATTGGTACATGAGTCAAAAATGAACTTGTTTGAAAAAAGATTTCCCATGTAGTTATATGTAAAATAATTTCCAGAATAGTATTAATGATTAAAATATAATATATATCCAGTAAATATTCATTTTATACTATTCCATATCATTTGGAGATAAAAAACGAAAAGCATCGTTCATGGAGATGGTAGGTCATACGTAGGCATGAACGCTACTTTCATTTTTTGTCATATTAATGGAATTAAAACAAAATGAGATATATATATATATATGATATAATTCCAGAATTATATCCATAATTTAGATGTAATATATTACATATATATCCATTATATATATGTACTTATAATATTACTTAACATTTTGAGATAAGAAATGAAACGTACCGTTCATGGAGACAGTAAGTCGTACGTACGCATGAACGATGCTTCCATTTCTATTTCATTTTTAATGGAATTAAAACATAATGATACATAATAGTATTTTAATTCCAGTATGTTATCATATATAATATCATTAAATATATCCTTTATACATACCACATATGGTATTAACGAATCAAATCACTTTGATGGGGCGGTAGTCCGCACTTCCTTAAATGAAGATATCGCGTTTACCCATAATGGAACCCATAAAGGTATGCCATAAATGAAAAATACAGAAGCTTAAGTAAAACATAAACATATTAGATATCATATATAAAAATAGTGTCATATTAATGGCCACCTTTGAAGGTGTTAGAAGAATGTTGAACAATCATCGTTTCGGGAGGTAGAAATTCACCATCCACGGAAACAGTATGTTCTTTAACCATTAGATGTAAGTGTGGGTAAGTGTAGCTCGAATACTTCTTATAAAAATATCCTAGTATATTGAAGATACTGGATTTTTTACAAAATAAATGAATAAAAATATTTTAGGGGGTTGGATAAGAAAAATAAAACAAAAGGACACAAGTGAAGACATTACCTTAAAATCGGGTAACTCTCTTTGGTTTGAGCTCAAAGGCTTTATTGGGAAGACTTATACCCAAAGTGAGGCTTCAAAGAGTTTGAGAGGGAAGTGGAGAGACAAAATGGGAAGGTTTTGGCAGCAAAAGGATTTGGGAGTGTGGGTACCGAGGTAGAGGTGGGGGCCTTTTATAAGAGGAGAGGAGGGAACTCTTGTAATGTTACAAAATGTTACGTTATTTTCAAAAGAGTTTCGGATTTTAAAGCTCCCACATTGATGTATTTCGAGTATAAGGTGATAAGGGTTATAAATACACTCATCCAAAAGGTTTTGGACATGTGTAGGTCTTAGATATTACATTATCTTTCCATTTTATTTAAATCGTTAAATAATGAGGTCACCGTTGCATCATCATGATGTCATAAATAATTTAATTTATATAATGTCTACAAATTATAAAGAAACTAAAATGATGTAGGAAATCGTTTTATATTTACAATGACTATTTATAGTCAAAAATATGACTTCTATAACCCCATGTAAAAATTATTTTAGTAAAACATCTCATGTTTGTGTCACATTTACTTTAACATTAAATAAAAAGATATTTATGTCATTTTCCAACCAAAGTGGCTCCATGGGGTCCACAAGTTGACCCATGGATTTTCTTGGTCGGACATGACACATCCAATGAGGGTAGGACATGTTTCTAGGTCATTTCATTTTATTAAAACATTATTCTTACCATAAACTACACTAATTACCTCTAATCGCGATTAAGAACTTAAGAGTTACTATTCACCAAAAAAATTATTTTAATCTCATTGAACAACATTTTACTTATTAATGACAACCATGTATGTCGGATTTTTGAAATTCAAAACACAGAAGTGGTAAAATTTCATTTAAACAAAAAATCAGTTTTTATAAGTACCACTTAGTGATTTCACTATTCATCAAAAATTGAAGTTTTTCAGAAAAATACCAAAAATTCACCCTAAGATATATTTGATATTAAAAATTCAAAAATGAAGTCTATTTTAAAAAATTCAAAACATATAAGTCACATTAATTAATTTAATAATTAATTCCCGATGTCATGACAAATAGCGTGTTTTTATGAAATAATAAGTATCACAAGATTGACCCTAGTTTAAGTCCGATTTCAAAGTGAAATTAATTCCAACGACCACTATTGGATTTAATGGTAAAAATATTTTCTTATTTCACTTTAAAACCAATTCAATTGATAATATAATCATGTAAATAAATTAGATTAAAAAGAGTTTTTGAAGTAAAATACAACATTTTACACTATTCATTAAAAAAATGAACTTTATCGGACAGATACCAAAAATTTCCACAAAGTAAATTTTGATGTCCCAATTATAAATAAGAGTTATATTTGGTCCAATATAATTTATAAGAGTGATCAAAGCTATATTTAATGACGGTTCTCCATCAAAAGGCGATAAGTGAGCCTTTAGTGAAAACTAGGGCATATACGCCTAAAATTGAATTCATTCCGTATTTTAAGCCTTTATCTTTTATTGGATAAATGTAAAAACATTTAAAAACATATATAATCATATTTTAGTTATTTATATCCATTACCTCCAATAAAACGGCTACATGTTAACTACCATTTAAAATAATATTATTTTATTATTAGAGTGCAACGTAAGATTTCCAAGAAACTCGTTGTTGCGTGTTGGGTACGCCATCGAGCATATCGTCCCCTTTAAAGTCATATTAATATTTTATTCACAAAAATGTATAAATATAAAAATTTCATATACTTTATTTACCTGGGGTGTTACATCCTTCCCCCCTTTTTGGAATTGCATCCTCGCAATTTTAAAATTGGGCTTGGAAACATCATTGAAAATCCCACATCGAAACAAGAGTCGGTAAAACAATCACTTTAAAATAATGAAAGATAAGTACAGAGGTCACCCGAGTTAACCCACACTAGGATTCCATGTAGGAAAACATGGACATGTAGGAGAAAACATAGGGTCATGTTCTGATGGAGAGTGATAGAAAACATGTTTAGGAGAAAGGTAACAATAAGAAAATCACAAACTTGTGATGGGTTAAACGGTGTTGTGTTCCCCAGTAGGAAACGTTAATAGACAACATTTTTATTTTAAGTTACTTTTTATTGAGGAATTTATTTTTGAGCTTAACTAAAACATTGGGAAACATACTTACTTGTCATGTTGACTTTCAACTTTTACTATATTTCTTACACAGACTCATACTTTCTCCAAAAGACGAGTATTTAGGAAGACTTGTTCGCATTAAGAGTACTATAAACAACTTCTAGAGGAGCACCTAATCCACAAAAAAAGAACTATACATTTCCCCTGTCTTCAAACCTTAACCAAAACCAAAACCAAAATGGTTAGTACAAGGTTAGATAATCCATAAAAGGATAAGCCTTTAAAAAGAAAATATATGCTTAATCTCCAAAAATTTTCCAACAAAACCCAAAGTTCAATGAGGACCATCCGATAAACAATTTGTCCATAAAATTCTTCAAAGTAACCCAATATAAGATTGAAACCCAAATATTTTAAGGATTTAGTCACATAGTTTTCCATGTTAAATCGTATCATTTATCTCCAAACAACATCAGTTGCTCCTGAAGTATCGTATTGAAAAGTAATTAACCTAATCACATATCTTCCATGATAGGTTAATCATTTTCATAAATAACCCAAAATCAACTTACTCTTAATTCATAAAATCATATAACTAAAAAGAATCAGTCATACTAACTAGGGACTTCATGTAGTCCAGTGGTAGGTGATAAATACTAGTTGCACTTTGGTTGTGGGTTCGATTCCCGCAGCTTCGTCCGACGCGATGGGTTGTCACACGGTCTATGTGTTGTCCTTTTTCAAAAACTATATAATTCTATAACATTCCTCAAAAAGAGACAAATTCATCAAAAATAAATATAACATATTCCTCAAGTTTATCTCATGCCTTCTTATTCCATCATATCATATAATAACCCATAATTACCTCAAAAGTAAGGATCATATAAACTCTAATTGTTACCTTTATAATTATTACCTAAACTTCCACATCGATTTGGTAATCTCATACTTGATTCATTATAGAACATACCAATGTTCAAGTGGTTGATCATGAATCCTTTATAGTTGGTTTAGAACAAACATGAGATTCCTCATTGAATCCCCCATTTCATCCAGTCTCTTAATCAGAGAACCACCACAGTTTCCTTCAAACCTGTTGTCTCTTTGGTGCCTGCTAGATCCAGCCATTTACTAAAACCATAAAGGTCAGTGTGAGTATATCAATAAAACAATCATGTACTAATGAGGAAGATAAACACTAAGATATACTTACTCATTCAATTTATCTAAAACTAGGACTCTTTCTAAAATCCTAACCATTATGGTAATGACACTTATGCTTAAAGAATACCCTAACCTCTAATGTTATATAAACCGAACTTTGATACCGAATATAAGGCCCCAGACTTAAACCTTACTTAATCATGAGTTATTACAAGATTACACATTGAGGATATTTTCAGGTTTAGAGTTTTAGAGAATTAGATCATGAAACTCGCATTACATTCCACATTTAAACAAAGTGGTTACATAAAAGACAGTATTCATTCTTCCCATAAACGGAAACATATTTAAAATAAAACATGTATTCTTTCTTGACACATCCTTGACACTATCATCACATCATGTACCTTTCCCTTAACCTGTGAAAAACATTTCAAAAACATGGGATGAGCATAAAAAGCTCAGTAAGGGTTATAAAAATATGGAAAGGAAACATGAGTTCATATATACATAATAATGAAATCATACATTACCCATAAAACATAGGAACTTTAACATACCTCATCAAATCATGAATAAATCATAGATATCATAAGACATAAAAGGTAACTTGAGGCATTCATAACATTCTTACGTAGGAAGTAACCCTCTTGGTTACGTTTTGGAATACCCACCACAGTATATTCCCTAAATCTCTTCAGATAAACCTTAACGTTTCACTCCTTCGCGTTACCCAATGCATTGGAGAGCTATATCGGGATCACCCACCCTTAGTTTATCACGGAACCACCCGTCTTCATAACAATTCCCAAGAACCTCAACATAATCGTATCACATAAAACATGCATAAAGGAAACATAACATTTCAACCATTAAATCAAAATATATCAATACAACACATTGATATAAAAACATTATGAAAACCATTTTCAATACCAAAATAAAATAAAATTAAAACATGGTATTTATTTTTCTTTTAAAAAGAAGGTATGGCTTCTAGAGGAAGCCAAAACTCAAATAATCATCACGGCGGCGAAGAAGTCGTTGTCTCCACATACGTATGAAAAAAAAATTCCCATTTTTCGTTTAGTAAAGGCTTCGTATAAAAAAAATTCCTTTTTAATAATGTAAAAGTCAAAGGGGTTTATACACCGTATAAAAGAAGGTTTTGTATAAAACAAAATATGCCTCAATGAAAGGATATTGAGACGAAGTCCCATACAAAGACGGTATCCTTGGTTTAAGGATAAATCAATTACATAATTATGTGTGACAAATTAATACACCAAATATAAGTGGATATTAAGTTTAAAATAATAGAAGTTCATTCACACATATTCAAAGGATGACATATTCAATAACTACATGTTGAACCCAAAGAATTTGAAATTGGGTTAAGAAGTTCCCTTGACAGCCTAACAGCGTCACATCAAAATGAGTTGATGAGAGATAAAAAGTGTATCTCATCGCTTGGACATAAAATTTACATCAATAAGGATATATGAGAACATATCCCAACATAAAAAATATGTAAATTAAAAGACCCAACAAAATAATTCTTTTAAAAAGAGGAGGGTGAAAGTTTCCCTTACCGACTTGGGTATCTTTCAAAACATACACCCCATAAAAGAAGGACAATACATCATTGATGTAAATAATCATAAACGAAATTATATTACACAAAGAATAGAATAATGGGCAGTACATACACCACTCAAAGGAAATTGTGGCAAATGTGGCATAAATCTCACAGGAATAAAAGTGAGATGATAAATCCCTTACGAAAACTCGGCAGCCTAACGACGCCACTTAAAACTTCCAAAAATGGATTGATGAGATCAAATAGGGTCTCTCATCGTATTAACATAAAGTTTACAGAAAGAGGAATATAATGGAACATCCCCCAACATAACAAAGAGGAACTTAAAATAAGTGACATAAAGGAGAGGACTTAAAAAGAAATATAGAGGTTAGATCTCTTACGAAAATTCGGCAGCCTAACGGCGCCACTCAAAACTTCCAAAATTGATTGATGAGTGAGAATAGGGTCTCTCATCACATGAACATAAAAATTACAGTAATATTAATATAAAATAATATCCCAATAACAATAAATATGAGCTTTAAAAGGAATTACATAAAAGAGTGTACTTAAAAAAGAAAGAGTGGAGTAGGATCTGTTACCTCAAGTCCAACTTGTCTTGTTCGTTTCTTTATATTCCTGAATAATAAACATCGGTCAATTAATAATTTCCTAAGTAACTCCTTTAGAGATTGTTATTCAGTTAATATCACATATTATAATGTTATAATAATTGTTTAATAATGTTAGTTCATATCAGACGTTTTTGTCGATGTTTGGTACATGAGTCAAAAATGAAATTGTTTGAAAAAAGATTGCCCATGTAGTTATATGTAAAATAATTTCCAGAATAGTATTAATGATTAAAATATCATATATATATAGTAAATATTCATTTTATAATATTCCATATCATTTGGAGATAAAAAAAGAAAGGCATCGTTCATGGAGACGGTAGGTCGTACATACGCATGAACACTACTTTCATTTTTTGTTATATTAATAAAATTAAAACAAAATGAGAGAGATATATATATGTTATAATTACAGTATGATATACATAGTTTTGATGTAATATATTACATATATATCCATTATATATATGTACTTATAATATTACATAACATTTTGAGATAATAAATGAATTGTATCAGTCATGGAGACGTAAAGCCATACGTACGCATGAACGCTGCTTCCATTTCTATTTCATATTTAATGGAATTAAAACATAATGATACATAATATTATTTTAATTCTAGTATGGTATCATATATAATATCATTAAATATATCCTTTATACATACCACATATGGTATTAACGAATCAAATCACTTTGTGGGGGCGGTAGTCCGCACTTCCTTAAATGAAGATATCGCATTTACCCATAATGGAAAAGATAAAGGTACGCCATAAATGAAAAATACAGAAGCATAAGTAAAAAATAAACATATTAGATATCATTTATAAAAATAGTTTCATCTTAATGTCCACCTTTGAATGTGTTAGAAGAATGTTGAACAATCATCATTTCGGGAGGCAGAAATTCTCCATCCACGGAAACAGTATGTTCATTAACCATTAGATGTAGGTGTGTGTAAGTGTAGCTCTAATAATTCTTATAACAACATCCTAGTATATTTAAGATACTGTATTTGTTACAAAATAAATGAATAAAAAGAGTTTAGGGGTTAGAGAAGAAAAATAAAACAAAAGGACACAAGTGAAGACATTAACTTGAAATTGGGTAACTCCCTTTGGTTTGAGCTCAAAGTCTTTCTTGGGAAGACTTATTCCCAAAGTAAGGCTTCAAGGAGTAATAGAGGAAAGTGGAGAGACAAAATTGGCAGGGGTTGGCCGAGAAAAAGGATTAGGGAGTGTGGGTAAAGAGGTAGAGGTGGGGGCCTTTTATAAGAGGAGAGGTGGGCACTCTTGTAAAGTTACAAAATGTTACTTTATTTTCAAACGCGTTTCAGATTTTAAAGGTATCACATTGATTTATTTCGAGGATAAGGTGATAAGGGTTCTAAATCCACTCATCCAATTGGTTTTGGGCATGTGTATGCCTTAGATATTACATTATCATTCCATTTTATTTAAATCGTTAAATAATGAAGTCATCGCTGCATCATCATGATGTCATAAATTATTTAATTTATTTAATGTCTAAAAATTATAAAAAAAATACTATGATGTAGGAAATATTTTTATCTTTCCAATGACTATTTATAGTCAAAAATATGACTTTTATATCCCCATGTAAAAATTTTTTTAGTAAAACATTTCATATTTGTGTCATTTTTACTTTGACATTAAATAAAAAGATATTTATGTCATTTTCCAACCAAAGTGGCTCCATGGGGTCCCCAAGTTGACCCATGGATTTTCTAGGTCGGCCATGACACGTCCAATGATGGTAGTACATGTGTCTAGGTCATTTCATTTTATTAAAACATTATTCTTACCATAAACTACACTAATTACCTCTAATCGCGATTAAGAACTTAAGAGTTACTATTCACCAAAAAATTATTTTAGTCTCATTGAACCACATTTTAGATCTTAATGACAACCATTTATGTCGGACTTTTGAAATTCAAAACATAGAACTAGTAAAATTTCATTTAAACGAAATATCAGTTTTTATAAGTACCACTTAGTTATTTCACTATTCATCAAAAATTGAAGTTTTTCAGAAAAATACCAAAAAATTACCCTAAGATATATTTGATATTATGAATTAAAAAATAATGTCTATTTTAAAAAATTCAAAACATATAAGTCACATTAATTAATTTAATAATTAATTCCTGTTATCATGACAAATAGCGTGTTTTTATGAAACAATAAGTATCAAAAGACTGACACTAGTTTAAGTTCGATTTCAAAGTGAAATTAATTCCAATGACCAATATTGGATTTAATGGTAAAAATATTTTCTTATTTCACTTTAAAACCAATTAAAATGATAATATAATCATGTAAATAAATTAGATTAAAAAGAGGTTTTGAAGTAAAATACAACATATTTCACTATTCATTAAAAAAATAAACTTTATTGGACAGATACCAAAAACTTCCAAAAAGTAAATTTTGATGTCCCAATTCTATATAAGAGTTATATTTTGTCCAATAGAATTTATAAGAGTGATCAAAACTATATTTAATGACGGTTCTCCATCAAAAGGCGATAAGTGAGCCTTTAGTGAAAATTAGGGCATATACGCCTAAAATTGAATTCTTTCCGTATTTTAGGCCTTTATCTTTTTTTGGATAAATGTAAAAACATTTAAAAACATATATAATCATATTTTAGTTATTTCTATCCATACCATCCAATACAATGGCTACATGTTAACTACCATTTAAAATAATATTCTTTTATTATTAGAGTGCAACGTAAGATTCCCAAGATACTCGTTGTTGCGTGTTGGGTACGCCTTCGAGCATAGCGTCCCCTTTAAATTCATATTAATATTTTATTCACAAATATGTATAAATATAAAAATTTCATATTCATTATTTACCTGGGGTGTTACATCAATAATTTAGAAGTTGAATCATATAAATAGTGGAATATTTTCAGGAATATATATAAATAAGAAGAAATTGACATCATGGTATGGGACAATGTTAAGAAATTGTTTCTTAATACGTAATTTACTAGTATTATTCATAAACAATTTAAAAATGAATTCCCTAATCATCTATTAATGGATGATGAATCTATTAATACACGTGATTAAAATTTCATAAGACATACAATTCATGCTTCTAGAATTATCTTCCAACATGAATGTAAGATTGATTTATTCTTAAGTGGCATAAAAAACTCTCTCAGGGAATTATACTTAAGTATCTTTAGTAGTTATGAGTATATAATTTTTGTGATCTCATGGTGGAAATAGTGATTTGAGTTAACCATTAATATCATCGTTTTGACAAGAAAATAATGTCTGAGTTCAATGGAAATTAAAAAAACCATGGATAGAAAAACATGAGACTTAACTTATATTAATTGTGAGAAAGGAAAATGGTAGAGATTATTTTATGAATATTGGTAAATTTTTTATGTCTGTGAAGGAAGCTTATTGAATATTCAAATTCCAAAGTGGTGGGATGAAGATAGATAATGATTTGAATAGAGGAAAATCACCACAGAATGCACCACCCATACTCTGTTGTTTTAAATTAAAGGAATATGATAATTATTCTAATCAGTTCCCAAATATGAATTTTAATGATGATTATCAAAACTAAAATCCTATTAAGATGATAGAAAAAGTCAATATCATGTGTTCACTATTTTTATTCACAGGTACGATAATGTTGTGGTAAAATGTACACTAACCATCCACTCAAGAGATGGTAATGACTTATTTGACATTAGATCTACCAATTATTTTATATCTGAATAATTTTTTAATGATATGAAAATTCCTCCCCAATTATTATATGTTAAATTTTTAATCAAAATATATAATGGAATAATGATCTCCTCCTCAGTCTAAGATTCTATTCAAGTGGGAGTTTGTGGGAATGGTTTTCCTATAAATCTTGTTAGTCTCTATCTGGTTGAATCGAATGTCATCATAGGGATAGATTATATTTATGTACATAAATAACACATCAATTTTTGATTAAGGGAATTCATGTTTGATATTAAAAACCAATCTATGTTCACCTATCAATGTGATGATAAATATGTACTTCAAAGGGAGATCATGTCCCTGTTTGGGATTTGTTTCTTATTCAAAAGGTGTGTTTATCTCAAATGGTTGGGGATAAACTCAACATCGATAATATGCCTATTTTGTAAAATTTTGTAGATGTATTTTCAGAAGATTGACCTAGTCTTCCACTAAATCGTCAAGATGAGATCTTAATAGAACTCATACCTGTTGGTACACCAATTTCAAAACTCAATAAAGAATTTTCCCAATTTAATTGAAATAATTTACTAAGAAACACTAGGATAATATTGAAAATTGATTCACTAGGATAGTTATGTCACCTTAAGGGTTGACTATAATTTTTTTTGGAATAATGATGTATCAGTACGGATTTGTATTGATTATTGAGAAATAAAATGGATTATAATAAAAACAAGTATTTTATGGCCTGTATTGATTCTTTTTTTACCAACTCTATAAAGATACATACTTTTAAGGTATTAACCTTCATTCTAGATTTCATTAATTTAGGGTTAATAATGAGGATATAAAAAATAAAAAGGTGTATAAAGGTATGGGAACAATGAATATATAGTTATAAAATTAATCTCATCAATATAAATTTTTATTTAAAGAATAACTTTAAAAAAGGTGCAGTGGGAAACAAAAAAATATACAACTAACCTAAATTTAAGAAATTGGGAATTAGGTTGAATACCCTAATGAAGGAGAAAAGGTATTCAATATTTAAAAATTGTGAATTTTGACTACAAAAAAGTTTAGTTTTGTGTCCTATAATATCAATCAGTGGTATAACAATGTATCCATTAAAAATAGGTTCTATTGATCATTTACAAAGAACAACCACTATAATTGAGATAAAAAATTTCTAGTCTTAGCTATATATTACCCACAATTTTGGGAGAATTTATCATGGATATGAAATAAAATAAAAAATTAATTATGAAGGGATCCCAGTTCCTCTAAATAGATGAATGTGAGGAAATGTTTGGGAAATTCAGAAGAATATTAGTTAGTGCACCTATGTATACACTAGACTACAATGTAGAATGGTTTGTAATATATATGGTTTCATTAGTGAAGGTTTTGGGATAAGATCTATTTTATAATGATATGTTGATAGATTTTTCAGCATGATAATTGAAGGTTTATGTGAAAAATTACCCAACACATGATTTAGAGTTTGGTGGAGTAATTTTTGAAATAACTTTAAAGAGGAACTATCTTTACAGAAAAAGGTGTGATATATATATATATAAATATATCATAA
Organism: Viscum album; assembly: GCA_963277665.1. NCBI lineage: Eukaryota > Viridiplantae > Streptophyta > Magnoliopsida > Santalales > Viscaceae > Viscum > Viscum album. Next base: position 1,237,812,194 of record OY728165.1, on the reverse strand, counting down.
TTGATTAAAGTATATATTCACTTTTATGGATTAGAGCATGTTACAAATAATATGGTTTTAACTAATTATGGATTATAACATATTGAAACATTACCTCCCTATGAAGGCAAACAAGGTGGAATGTTATTTGATTTCAAGGTATCATTCTAGCTTGTCAATGATTAGGATCACAAAGTGTAAAATATTTAAAAATTTTAAAAGGTTGGATCTAGAGATATTAAAGGAAGGGAAGTAATATTATCTTCCTCAAATAATTGTTCAACCATATATCCAGTAAAATATTATGTAGTAACATAAGGTAGATGTAGAGTTGTGGAAGGTTAGCAATGTTCTTGGGTTTAACCTTGATTACGCTGGAATTATATAGTTCATGAAATATTTATGTGTTCTAGTAATACAAAATTTAAAGGAAATATTAGAGGAATCTTGTATTTCTTTATTCCTTATTAATCCTTGAATTACAATAATGTATACATATCTGAATGGGTAATTCTATTAGGATGGAATAAAGAGAGATATTGAAGAGTTTGTTTCTTAGTGGATAGTATGTCATCGTGTTAAGGAAGAGAGAAAATGGTATAAGGGAATTTTACAAGAATTAACTATAATAAAATTAAAATATGAAAACATTGCCATGAATTGTTTCATCGAACTGCCCAAGACGCCTAAAGGGTACAATGCTATATGGGTTTTATTCGATTTCCTTAAATGTTAGAATACATCATTATTATCTAAAAATATTTCCCTCATGATAATATTACTAGGATATACATTATAAAATTAAAAAGGATACAAGGATTAACATATAATGTTTTATTTTATCAGGATCTAAGTATTACCTTTAGATTATGGATAAGTATTCCACAATCTCAGGAAATGGAATTGAGTTTTAGCTCTATATATCATCCTTAGATAAATGTTTAGTCTAGAATAACATTTAAAACTGTCAAGTTTATATTGATATATATTTATATGTATTTTATTGGTGGTTTGGTTATACAAATTTATCTAGTCATGCTTTCATTCAATAGTATCTTTTACTCATGCATTAAGATGGATATTTATGAATCCCCATATGAAAATAAGTGTAGAACTCCAAAATGGTAGGATAATGTTGAGAAAGAAATATACTGGGAGCGTTCCTAGATAATGAAATATAAGAGAACATTATAGTCATTCATCAATATAGAACGGTAGCACAAAGTTGATAGAAAAGTTATGTTGGTATTTCCTAACATGGTTTGAAATTTTAAAGTTTGTGAGAATGTGTTTTTGTGAATTTATCTGTGGAATAAGTTTATGATATTTGAAAAGAAAGTAATTTTTATCCCTAGGTATATTTCCCCATTTGATATTCTAGATCTACTAGGTACAATGGTTTATTTATTTGTTCTTCCACCAAACCTCTATCGAGTCCATGATATGTTCCATGTATCTATATTGAAGAAGTACATAACTGATCATTTACATGTAATGAACTCATAACTCCTACCAATGGATCTTGATGTCTCCTATGAAGAAAAACCTATGGCAATTTTGGAACATGTATAGAAGTGTTTATTAAACCATAACCCTAGCCTAGTCATGGTTTTAATGAAAATCCCCAAATTGAGGGAGCTACATGAGAACTTGAGGATAAGATGAAGAAGATTTATCCTAAGGTGTTTATATGAGCATGAAAATATATCAAGGGAGAAACTAATTTTAAGGGTATAATGTAAGAAATTTATATTTTATGAAATATTGTTTTTCAAATAAATTTAATTTCATTGATAGCTTGTGTTGCACGCCACAACGAGTTTTAAAGAACCATGATAAACTACAAATATAATTACTTAAAATTGACCATTACAAACAATATATTAAAATTTTTGTTATGAATAATAATAATAAAATACTGAAAAATAAAAATAATTTTTAATATAAATAAAATTTATTGATAAATTAGTACTTAATTTTTGGTAACGTCTTTATATAAATTGAAAATACTTTCTTCTCAAAATCTATTTTAATTTTGTTTTTTGAATTAATAATACAAATTTAATTTTTTCCACTTCGATAAAATTTATTTGACAAAATAAAATTCATTTTTTGGAATTTAAATGTTAGAATTATCTTAGGTTGAATTTTTTCGAATTTTTTTAAAAGACTATTTTTCAAGGAATCGTAAAAAATAATTTTTTATCGAAAGCATCATTTTCATATGAAGAACTAAAAAAAGATTCAGTTTTTCATAAAATGGTTAAAAATAAAATTTGATAAATTGTATTATAATTAATAAAATTTATTTTATTATATTCAATTTATGATATAAAATATTATATTAAAATTTTTATACTTATGAAAATATTCTCCTCAAAAAACAGATTTTTCATCATGTTCATAGGTTTAATTTTGAATTAAATTCAACTAATTCTTTGAATTTAATTTTGGAAAAAGGATCACATATTAAGAATCATTATAATTAAGATAATATATAATATCTACCTAGTTTGTTCATAATTAATAATAATAATAGAAAACATTAATTACCACAGTTATAGTCAATATGAGTTTACCGGGGGTCAAACTCATCTTCCTCATTTAGAAAAGGACAACTAATCTTCTCTCCAATTTACATATACAAAGAATTTTTTTAAATAATTTTCCAAAAACTCTCCTTAATATATTATCAATATCATAATGGACTTATTTTTATTAGTAAAACCTCATATGAAGGATTTTGGGGGTAACCAAAGGAGATTTTCTAAAGATGTGGTATTGTTCTTAACCAAGTGTTTTTATTTTATTTCATCATCCATATCATTCATATAAACTTTTAAAATATTGATATAATAACATAAATATCTATCATATACTTGTATTGTATTATGTTAGTGGTATTACCCACATCCTTCTCTTCTTCAATCAAATTGGAAACCAAACTATCAATTATGTGTGTGGCGAACTACCTCCTTGAAAACCTATGTATTTCATTTTCCATGACCTCCTATCAAGGATGGATATTATGATGGATTTGAATTATATATATTAAAATTATTATATATTTAAACTTGTATAATTAAAATAACACATATAACTTCTTACCTTCCAATGTGTTGATGCGGATCATGCGTGTGGACTACTACCACAATGAATGGATGTGATACATTATTCATTTTATTTTGAAATATATCATAATAAGGATATATATTTTTGAATATTAATGATATATATCACATAAAAATGATTCTAAAAAGGTTAATTAATATTTTCCTTTTCTTCATTCAATTCATCTAGATAATGCAAGAAGTGTTCATGCCCATGTACGACCAATCGACTCCATGAACAGTGTAAATCATTTTTCTATCTCTAAATTTAATGGATCACAATAAAATTTTTTATAATCAGTGTATATGATATTTTTATAATTTTTAATAATATTAATATTATGTAACAATAATAAATTATATGGACCAAAACTACTTAACTAAAACATATACGAAAAACAGAGAAGTTATTACATGAAAAAGTGATTTTCGAAACAGTGGTAAAAGCATAAAGGTTGATCATTTATGGATTGATATATGTGATTATGGATACATATAATACATTTATAATGAAAATATATTTATTATACATTAGTTTCAATTATTTAATAATTAGTTTCAAACCTATGGTAAGGGATTTACACCTCAAATTAATTTCTGTAGGACACAATCCATATTCGCCACTTGTTTGTTTTGTGCGGTGTATATACTACACACAAATGTATTTTATATTTATTTTAATTAAAATTATGGTATTTTAATATTCATATAAGTTTTATTATTTTTTGGTGCTTATGATTCAATATTTACTAAATAGTTAAAGGTTTTATGTTACAACCTCACTGTTTATGGATATTGTCTATGATTATGTTTCTAATGAATAAATGTTATGATCTACCTCTAAAGAATAATTTGAATTTTATTCTCCTGTATTTATTTATAGAAATTATTTTTTACTCTAATATGATCCTCTTTATTTACTCAAGAGTCTAAATGAATGTTTTAAGGAAAATCCACTTTATTTCACCAATCGATCAAAAATACTTTTTCTTCCATATATATGTTTTTTCAAAAAATGTTTTCGTGAATGGTTTTAATATTATCTAATGGGTTTTAAAAATAATTTTAACCCATTTTTTATTTATAAATTTTTTTTAAAAGGAATATTATTTCCATTTTATAACCTAGTTACTCTTGAATTTTTACTAAAAATATAAAAGGAATAATTATTTTAACATTCATGGCATGAAAAAAAATTTATATTTTTATAAACACTAAATTATTTTAAGATTCATTTACATGTTTTAAATTATATTTTCAAAAAAAATTCCCATAATATTTTTTAAATTTTTTTATTTTAAATATTTTATTTCAAATAGAAATTGATATTTAACTCAACAAACGTTCTAAGTTATATTTTGGAATCATTATCCTTCTAAGATTACATCCTTTGATGTTACCGAATCTTTACGGTGGACGTGATCCAATGATATAATCCTTATTATTTCTTTATATATTTTATGATTATGAAGAAAAGATATTTTTGAAGCACATTTATTTTTAATAGGTGGTGTTATGATGAATTGAGTAAATGAATTTGAAACTCATTTCTTTTCCACAAGTTATTCCTTGTTGAAATGTTTATGAAACTTGTTTATTTTAAATTGGATATGTTTTGATGAATTGGTTATGAAACCCATTTCCTTTTAAGTAGTTATGATATTATGAATGTTTTATGATATTAGGGAATACATTGGTATGATTTTCTCTATGTGATATGTGGGACCCATATCTCCCTCCAATACATTGGGTAAATATTAATATATTATGACATAAACATGATTGGATTTTGGAGTGAACACAGTTTAGTATGGGGCCTTTTCCACTATGATTTTCTTGGGAGGGAACATTGACTACTATGACGGTTTAGGGATTGAACCCACTCCATGATGATAGACTTGGAAATGATCCTTGACTACTAAATAAATGATTTTCGGTGATTATGTGTATGCCAAAAATCCATGTATTATGCCTTTTTAGTTATCGTGTGGCTCATGTTATTTGATTCCTTTATAATTAATATCTTATTAACTACTAAGATTTATGAAATTACTCATGGTTATGAAATTTGATTTGCAGGTTATTGTTTTAAAATTTGATTCTCATTTTCTCATGCCCTTATTCTCATATTTTTTCATGTAATCATTGATATCTCCTTTTTACCATTTCTTTGAATCATAGTTCACCCTTTCATATCATTCGTTTCTATAAGGAATGAAGAAATGTTTTATGTATGATATTTATATGAAGGGTGGTAGTTATGATGAACTAAGTGGAAGATGATGTAGAAATATTATGAACTAGTTATTTATGTTCCCATGTTCCCAAAGGTGATAGACCTATATGATTGTGGCATGGATTGTTTTTTATGTAATGAATATTCATGTATTAATATTTGTAATATATGTATGAAATTTTAGGGTATTTATAGGTAGTGATTATTGGAGAAGATACTCCATGAAAACATTAGAAGTATTATTTCTCTTATTGAAGATATATTGGCATAGGGTGATAACATTTCAAAAAATAGGGTGTACTTTGACAGTTCTTAATCACTACATTATACTAAGTTTAGAGAATAGTTTAATGAATAATGATATTAATCACTGTGATATCAAAATAATGGATGCCTTATTTCTACACTGATAACATTATTCTCTATTCATTTTATATGTTCATTAAATTTATATATTTATATATCACTTTCATTTAAAAATAGCCCTATTAGAATGGTACTTTACTACAAATATATTAGTTACAATATAATTGTGGAAGTAAAAAATTTAGTTTTATGTGATCTATATCCTCGAGATAGACCCTAGGGTGTGCATTGAGCTGCATTATAATGAAATAATAAATATATTGAAGTAAAATTCATGAAAAATATCTTTATTTATCATTCCATGTTCATATTTATGAATTAAAAACCAATTTAAATTAATTATTTAATTAAATTACATATTTAATGAAAAACCCCCTAGCCATTAGAAATATTATTTTCATCCTTGATCCTTTCATTTCAAGTTTAAATGATTCATTTTTACCATTAATATTATTCAATTATATAAAAAACCCATATCAATTTCATAATTTTGAAATATATTTCACACCACTAGGAAACTGCTAAACATCCCCAAATCAACCAAACAAGCCATATCATATAATTACACATTTATTCCCTTTTCTAAAATTGGAATGGCAGTAGTAGCCCCACAAAATAAGCCAAAACCTCAATCATGCCCCATTATACCATCCACAACATCTTCCACAAGACCCACTATATAAACATCATGAAAAAACTCCATAAAAATCACAAAAACATAACCACAACTATAACATTCACTAAAATACATAGAACTATATTCAAAATCATTTTTTATCACATTCTTCCATGTAAAAAACAATATTCCATGCTAATATCTTTTTTACACCCTGTTTATTACCTTCTTTTTATGATTAACCTTTTATTGAAGGTGGTCCCACAACAAAATCACAATAGTAAGCCACAATTTTTAACAACATAAATTATTTTTATCAAAAGTACTGAATAAGCACCAAGTGTGAAATAAATATCATGAAGGAAGGTAAAATTATATGAATCGACCCTTTTACAACAATGTCATTATACTTATTCATTATATCTCTTCAGTCAATCAATACTACATAACCAATGAATAAAAAATCCTGATTGTAGCACAATTCACGTGAAATAGGGGAGATGCTACAAGAAAAGATGAATTTCATGTTGGTTTTTTAGTAGTGGTTTTAAAAATGGTTGCTAAATATTTCATGAAATATTATTTAATGGTGGTTTTAGAAACCATTTGTAAATTTAATTTATATTTTATTTATTTTTTATTTATTTTCGTTCTAATGTTTTTCAAAAAAAACACAGCTAAATCAGATTTTTTAAATTTTATCTTAGTAGTGGTTTTTAAAAAAACACCACAAAATTAATTGAAAAAATATTACATATTTCATATTTAATTATTATTTATTGTTAATAATTAATAATTAAATTTTATATTAATTTTATTTTTAATTATTAAAAATTATAATTAATTTGAATGTTTTAAAAATTAATTATTTATAATTAACAGTTAGTAATTTTTTGAAACATAAACTAATAGTTGTATAAGTTGAAAATAAAATGTGTGAATTCTTGTTAAGATGATTCTATTACGGATATTAATTCTAAGTTAAAGGAGAAATCAGATATGATAGATAAGATCACCTGAGAATTGGAATATGAGATGAAGAGTGGGACTAATCATTAGAGATAACAAAATTCTCAATTTGATTTAATAGATATGATGATTCAAAAATTGGTAGAAGAGCTAAAATCAGTTGATAAATAAGTATAAAATCAAATTCCAATAGAAATACCAATTTTATGGATGCTCTGCACATACTATTTGATTATACTTCGGTAGGTGATAATGAAATGAAAAGAAAACAACATGCTTCAAGTTAAAAACATCAAGTGATTGTCTTGTCCCAAATGCCATCTATTTTGGGAAAATTTGGTATTGGATATGATTAACCTCCTCCCATTCATGATATTAATAATGTTTTGAAAAGTTCCATAAATACTATAAATCTTCTAGGTATTGGAGATAAGGCTAAAAATTTTCTACATGAATTAGTGATTATAGATGCTATTTATTTGGGATACACGGTTATACTTCAAGTTTTTTTTTTGAGCCATTGGAATATATTTCAAATTTTAAAGAAATAAATATTTATAAATATGGGATTAAATTGAATCTTCTAGTCAAATTCTAATACTATGGAATATATGGATACCCCTTGAGCAGATGTCTAAAAGCTCTAGGGATCAATGATTGAAAAATAATGTTGGATGTGACAAAGTCTCAAATGAGAAAGGGTGAAATGAGGTATTCCTTTAATTGAAGATGTTTTATATGTACTAATCATATGAATTTTGAAATACATTGATTTAGGAAGAAAGAATGTAAGGATAAGGAACCCATAAGAATATCCCAAACACAAGACTGGAATAATGAAAAGTGTTATATTGGAAGTAAGCATGATATGTTTATGAATAGGTTTACAGCCTCGTGGGAATCACAAGGAGTTAAATGAAATATAAATCAATCACCTCTACTATTACACTCATTAAAAATATAATGGAATGAATGTGAACAATCCAAGATAAAAATTGGAAGATATACTTTTGTTTTGATTAAGAATAAAGAAAGTTAAATGGAATGATGAACCCCAACAAGAAATGGTAGAATGACTCCGAAAAATTATAAAAGAATAATGAATAATGATTGCGTTGAAATATTCATATGTCATTCTTCAGGGAATGAAATGATGGAATGAGAAAGAGTTCACCAATAAAGGATGAAAAACATTTATATGACCATTTGAAAGATTCCAGCTCAAAGAAAGAGTCGTGAAAAATGATATATCAGTAAATCATCAATAAGTAAATTTCTACAAATGTTTTTAGACCAAAAATTGTGAGAAAAAGAAAGCTTATATAATCTAAATATCATAATAAGACTCACCATTTAGGTAAGTAATAATTAGTTATATGTCTTGAATAATAGATGTTTGTGGGGCAGTTGGAAAAAAGAAAAAAAATGATATAGTTCATTGCAAGAATGTGTCAAAGGGTTTATCTATCAGGATTGACCACAATCTTCTTCTTGAGGATTCTATAGAATTCTATCTCCCTATGTGAGTAAATTATTTTATCCGATGTTCAATTATTTCATGTTCAAGGGGAGATATAATCTAAGGAGAAGTAGCATCAAAGGATACAAAATAGTGATGTGATGTGCTCGAGAATTTCAACAAATTAAAATTAGTCATAAGTTTTGAAGAATAAATCTGGAATAATTACTTCAATGGTGTTAATGGTTTAAGGATTCTTGAAATTTATGGACATAATTGAGAAACATGGACAATGATTATGTTATTAACATTATTTGTTTTTTCCAACACCGATTTATAACTCAGTAGGATTGGGGGTTTTGATCATGGATTATTTCAAAGTGCCATATGTGATTAAATGTTATAGGAGAAGAAAAAATTTTGTGGGTTTAAATAGTGGTCCTAAAAACTAAAATAGTTTCATATCATGTGGGATCATTCTATCTTCTAATCAGATGCATGATCTCAATGGTGTAGAATGGATGAATGTTTATGATCGATAAGATCGATTGGGGGAAAAGAATCAACATTTGTGTATTTCATTATTATCAATTTTTCTCTAATGATATGGTATTAAATTACTATTTTTAGGGTACTAGGAAGATACAAGAGAAGATTAAAAGTGTTTTTAATAAGTGGTATACTCATTCTAAAGTGTAATAAAACATTTGAAATAAACTTAAAAAAAATTAGTGATTATTTTTATCAATTTAAAACTATATTTTTTCTATGATATTTTTTCCAGGCTAACAAATAATAATGTCATATATAAAAAATTGGGTCTTTCACAACAAGATGAATGAAGATAGTGTATTGATTCAAAATAAATCATGACTAGTCTGGAAAGGGTACTCCCAGATTGAGGATATTGGTGTTGATGAAATATTTTCCCCTATTTCAAGGCTAGAGACAATCAGATTATTCTACACCAGAACATTACAATAAAGGTTCAATGTTCTATGAATGTTTTTCATATCCATAAATATGAGAACATAGTTTTTCGACTGAAGAAGGTGTTATATTGTTGAATCAGTCACCAATAGCATGGTATTAAAAGAAGTTACAACTAAATACGCTTTCATGAAGTAAAAATAATACCTCGGTATATCAAAGGTATTGTGGATTTAATTTTTTACAATGAAAAATATCATCAAGTTTTATTGGACAATGTAGATGTAGATTGGTCTAGATCAAAAAATGACAGAAAAATCAGCATTAAGTAGTTTGTTATATCTTGAAAGGATTTTTATTTCATGGATAAGTATGAAAAAAGATTTCATTTCATTGAGCATGGAATAATCTGAATACATTATTTCCAATCAATTGTTTATGTAGTTATTATGGATGAAGAAAAAACTTGATGATGTTGGAGTTAAAGTGAAGTCTCTAATTGGAATCCATTTTGATAATTCATGTTTTATAAATATTTTAAGAAATTCATTCCATTATTTGAGGACTAAAAAAATTTAAATGAAGTATCATTTTATCAAGATGACGGTGTATCATGGGTTTGTGAAATTGGAATATGTTCCTATAGAACTATAGGTTGTAGACATTCTGTCAAAGGCCTTACCCAAATAAGTTTTTTAATGGCATATACTAGCTCTCGGAACCCAGTCGACTCCCCACACTTGAAAAAATATGGTTGCAGGACCCCCTCTCCCTTATGTAAGGTGTTTTTTATAATGTTCTAATTTGTGTTCATTATCCTATAGAAGACCACGATGAAGTAGAATTCATGTATGTTTAAAAAAGGGGGAAATGTTCTAGAAAAGATAGAAAATGTCTTAATCAAGATGGTGTATAATATGATATGGGAACAATTAATTATGGGGGAGTTTTAAATTTTTTGATGCTAGAGATGATCTATCAAGGAATATATATCACAACAGGTGAGGATCTTGATTAAAGAAGAAGATTGGATTTGTGATTAAAGAAGAAGAGTGGTTTTGTAATGAAATGAAGTGTTTCATTGATGAACATTACATTATACACTTGTTTCTCATGGTGAGAATTTCTATTGTGGGATTAGAGTGTGTGTTGAGTAAATATCTAATCACTATAAAAATCGCAAGAAGTGAATTTTTGGATGATGATGGAAGAATATTTAATGTGGTATCAAAATTTTAAGAGGTTTTAACAAAGACAAAGGGGGTATTGTTATCCAAAAATCCCTCGTGATAATGATTTTGGGTTTATTGTGTTTGTTGAAATGTTTTGAGGTTGTTGAAAAAGTATGATTGTCAAAGAATTCATGAAGAGTTATCACAACACACATTGTTGTATTTGTAACTCTTGATTGGTCAGGAAAAACATTTACAATCACAAGATTGTGCACGATTGAATTTGAGTCAATGGGAAAGTGTGAGTGTTAAACTCTACTTGCAATGTGATCACGTGTGACAATCATGGTTTTATTTAGAACTCCAAATATGCAAAAAAAAATATTAGAAGGAAATAAAATTTTAAATCACCTGATTACACATGCTTTAATTTTAGTCTCATGGTGATATCTCATTCCACACAAGTGATTATCATTAGATCTCGCTGAGAGGTATGGTGTAGGACTCCTAAATGACATTAGATCTCATGAAATGGTTTTCTGTAGCATTCATGATGGTATCTATATTTCACTCCAAGATCATGCACAAAGCATGAATAAGACTCACACTTTAGTGAAAATGGTAATGGAGGGTTCGCAAAGTGTGAAGGATGCATAGTGGGAGGGCTTTCGTATGATGTGAAAGACATGTCCCGAGGGACTTGTTTGGCGCATCACATGTATTTCAATGACTGTGAACACCTATTTCCTCCCCGACTTTTATCCCCATTTTTTTATCTTTAAAAGGTTATAGACCATGCAAGTTGGAATAAGAGATATATGTGATATTTAATCTATTTTTTATGATGCCTTCTATGGCCAATAGGGGTCATATGGAGAGTGTGAAAGCATTTAATGAAAATATATCTATTTATCCCGAGTGTGTTGTGGAGTTTTTCAAACATAGCCAATGAATTTTGTGTGGCATGTCTGATCAAGTGCTCACACAAAGAGTGAATATAGACTTAGGACTCACAAAATGAATGAATTTCGATCAGGGACTCATGAAAAGCATACACATGAATGCTTACTGTGGACTTAGTAAAAGTGTGAATGATAACCGAGGACTCCCGAAAAGAGTGAATTTCGACCATGGACTTATATAATGAATAAGAGAAAATTAAAACTGAGAACTCTCAAAAAGAATATATATTGAAAGAGTAATTGTGCCCTGATCTCACACAAAGAATGTGCATATATCACAGTTGGATCATGTGGAGCACATGATCTTAATGAGGTTGACAGTAGTCCATGATTTGTGGAATAAAGGTATTGGAAACTCTCTTATAAATACCGCAAAAATCATTATTAAATATTGAAAAAAATTGTAAAAGATTGATCTAAAGCTCCTCCGGAGAAGACACTCATATAGAGATCTCGTGATAGAGGTTTGTAGAGAAGTATTATACTCGATTGACATCGCATAAGTCTTGTTCATGATCAGAAAAAGACCTTGTGCAAAGAATGAGAGCAGACAAATGAAAGAGAAATAATGATAGTAGAATTGTGGATTAGACATTCACAAATTGGGACTCATGTAAAGGTGCTTGGGCTTTGTTCAAGGTGTCAAGAGTTTGCTCAAAATTGCCAAGGGTTCACAATAGGATACAAGGGTTCACCCAATGGTGTTCAGGGTTCGCGCAATGTGCTAGGGTTTTGTGAAATGTGATATGGTTTTACTCAAGGTTTAGGTGTTTGTGAAAACGAAATTGGGGCTTTCAGAACGTTTAAGGGGTTCTCACAAGGTACAAGGGGGTCGTTCTATGGGACTGGCATAAGGTGAGACTCACACAAGGTACCACGGGTTCATGCTAGGATCTCACACAAGTGGTTATGTGACAGGGTCTTGTAAAGGGGTATAATAATAGAATATTGCACATGGAGATATGTGATAAAATTTCCCTATGAATAGTATCATTTACCTTCCTTAATTTTAAAGGATAATAAGAAGATAAATGGTCTTCACCATTTGACAATACTCATTGAAGGAGTTTATTCACTACTACATTCAAAGTAGTGAACTGAATACATGGAATCACTTGAATATCATACGAAAGAAGTTGTAATTGTTGTGTCTATCGTAAAAATATTTCTATTCCAGATTTCTAGAAATTGGAAGTGTTGATTCCAAGTGTTTTCCAAGAAGTAAAGGAGAAACCAACAAAGAGCTTCAACTGAGCATCTACATATAGTTGAGGATACATTAATTAGTAATAATGAATGGACCTACATGTCTGCAAACTATTTGGGGATCCTTTTTTGTGTAGTGAGAAAATTGAGTGGAAGATTATGATCCTTTCTTCTAGAAATGATCCTTAGAATGATATATAGTGAGTGAACCTTGGGAAATCAATTAAATGACCCAAAACTTTATAATTTTAGTTATCATAAGCATATAACTGATCTATCCTGAACATCATTTTTGGCATGGAGCCTTAGTTAATTTTGTATAATAATCAAATTTTCAATGTATGCTCCTTGGATGTAGCCCAGGGAGGTTAAACCATGTAAAAATATTTGTTCCCTTGTTCATTATTTATTTCTTTACTTTCATTACATTGTCATTAGAGAAAATTTGAAAGGATACTGCCAATATAAAAACGAAAGAAAAAAAAAGAGACCCTTATAAAAAAGAGGTTAGGATCTAGTGGGGCAAGAGGAATTTTGAAAATAATATCCATACACTGATTCACCCCCCCCCCCTCTTAGGGTATCGAGGCACCTTTTTAACCCGACAATAACATAATTCATGTTTATGGTAAACCAGTTCCTCGTGAAGCGATGTCATTCATTTTTATTACCACATAACATGGATACAATGTGTAATGGTATTTAAATAAATTATCTTTTATTTATGATATAATTAGCATCCTATAAATATAAAATATAAAATAAATTATTTTCATCATGATCATTGAAGAATGGAAATTTTACTTATGTGAACATATGGCCTACCATCATTATGATTGTAATATATTTCATTTTTTCATACCCATATTTCTTGGTTGGTTTTATAAAATATATAAATTATGAATAAAATTGTAAATTATTTCATGATTTTCATTTCATATATGAATAAACAATAATCTCTTTTAACATAGTAACCTAACTAATGTGATTTTTGAAATCTGAGTCCATTTATCATTAAACAACTGATGTAAAATTAATTTGTTATATAATATAAAATGAAAACTTAAAAAATAAAATAATATGAATAAAAATTATGAAAATATTTCTTAATAAATTAAATAATTTACATAATTTTATTATTTAGGATGATAAATAACACACATGAAGATTTGGGCATGAGGTAAGGGTTTCTGACTCAAAACTTCCTCCTTTAATATAAATGTTCTTTTATACACATAATTTATCTTAGTGGTGTATATACTACCAATTTACATACAATATAATGAATCCTTCCTACTTAATTATATTTCTAGTTACAATTTATCTAATTAATACATGAAAATTTATGAGGGAAATGTTACCAATGTGGTAAAGATTTATGTTTCTATATTAGTTTAATCCAGAATTTTTTTCTTGACCATTGTAGTAAATTATTTGACATTTATACAATAAAAGACTATCATTTTCTTATCATTTTCTTATTTTTGATGTTTGGAAGTTTTAGTTTTATTATACTCGATTAGGTACTATAAATTATTAAGGTATTGTTTTTTTGGAATATTGACATCATTTCTCTATTTAGTGGAAAACCCTTTATCTTCCATGTTAATGTTTTCAATGAAAAATTTTAAAAAATATTAAAAAATAATTATATAATTTTTTGACGTAATTTTACCCATGTTTTCATTTTAAAAAAAATGGTTTAAAAGGAATCTTTTTTTCGTTTTCTGAATGAGGTACTTTATGAATTTTTACCGAAGTGTGAAATGAATGTTTTTTAACTTATACGGTATGTATGGAATTACAAAATTTTTAGGACCATTATTTTTTAGGAAAATTCCTTTATAAGTTACTGGGTTTATTTGAAAATAAAAATATTTCCACAATACTATTTCAATTTATAATTTAAAAAAAATAAAAATGGAATGTTTATTTTCCTCATAATTATTTTCATACTCTTTTAAAAAAACATATATTCATAAAAAACCATTAATGTTAAATAATACCTCTAATTTCTATATATGTATATCTCTCTCACATATATACATAGAAAATTCTCCTTTCATTTTATGTGGTAATAACTACCTCATGATCTTTTTCAAATAACTTCATTATCAAACAGACATTTATTTTGAGATGAAGAAGTATTATGAAACCCATTCTATTTTCATTTGTAATTACTATGTTATACCTTATGATTGATTTCCATTGTGCAGCACACATATATCATGAACATGTTTTATGGGTGTACCCAAATAGTGCTCCAATACATTGGATAATATTATAGTATCATGAGATGTCAGTTATGGTATTATGGAGTACACATAATATATTATGGGACTTTTTCCACCATGTCATATTGTCTAGGTAGTTAGACTTTACCTATGTTTATTTCAGGTTTAATTTTTTTTCCACATTTACTAGTATTTCATGAGATTACAAAACCATATTATTTATGTTATTCTTCAATGGGATTACACATGATAAATATATTGTATGATTCTATGTTATACCTTTGAATCACTTGTAATGTTTCTTTATCATGTTTACTACCTTATTGGGGTTTTTTCTCACCCCTTTCTTTAAATATTCCCTAAGTTATACCTTGATGATGTAGGAGCATAGATGGATTCTAAGAGACTAAAATGGAATAAAAAATAATGATTCCATGTTTTATGTGTTAATAACTAAGTCTCATAAATACACTAGTCCATTATGATCCCTATGTTTTAATTATTTGGTACTTATATTTAAGAATCATGAAATAATATGTGTAAAATTATTTGTTCTTCCTAGTTAGTGTTAGAGGGAATTTTTTTATTTCCTTTTAAACTAGGGTGCTAACACTTTATTGATAACCCTAGAGATAATTCTAATGATAAGTCTAAGTATTGAAAAATATACTATAATATTGGTGAAGTGGAGAGGGAGTTGTTTTTAATTAATTAAATCCCTATCTTGATACTACAAGTGGAAGTGTTTCTGGAAAAAATGTATCTAGGGGTAATAACACTAAAATAAGAATATTAGTCTTTACTTTAACATTACCTGGTACACAACAATGCGACTTAATACACACATGTGTTGGAAATACTTATTGATATTTTCTTGAAATTCGCAATCTTTTTAAAAACCATCATGATGGATTTAAATAGACGATGATCTGAAATGACATAAGTTGAAATGGAGATGAATTAAACTGGAATAAAGGTGTCATTATTTGGACATATTATATATAATTTTTCCTGATTATGTTGTTTCCTTATAAAAATTTTGTATCTCACACTAGGATTTATTCTTTTAGTTAATGTTAGGATCCAGAATGAACTAGGTTAATGTTGAATGTGATACCCAATGTGTTGATGTGAAACCAAATGGGATGATGATTGGAGTAAAGGAAATTTTGATTATGCCGAATAATTTGAATGATATATAATTAACAACGTTCACCTTAAAAACTCTTGGAATCACCATAGAATATAAGGATAAAGTTAACTGAGAGCTTAGAGAGTGCAGACAATAGGGGAATGAAGATTCAGTTTCCTATGTGTCAATAATGTGGAAATAAAAAACCAAGTGATTTTATTACAGGAAAGAGAATATGTTTTTGTTGTGGAAAATATGGACACAAAGAAATTAATTTTCAGGGAAAAATGAAAATACCGGTTAAAAATCAATGAGAATAATGGTCTCCCTTAGGTATCAGTAACAATTAAATATTATAAATATAAATAGTGTTATAATTATGAAAATATATTTATTAGGGGAGATAATATAAATATTTACAAGGTTTTATGAGTAAAGGTCTCTCTATTAATGATCAAGAGATGATTAATTACATACGATAGTAAAGAGGTATTAGGGAATAAAATGATGAATCCTATATAATGGTTTAATAATGAAACTACATGATTTAAATTTTTATATACTATAATTCAAGAATTATGTGAATCATGAAATATATATAAAGGGTTTTTCTATATAATTTATGCATTAAGGATTTCCAATAATTTTTTGATAGGTATTAATAACCAAGAAAACTTATTTAAAGGTATGGTGATACTCTATAAAAATACATATAATTGAGGAAAATATCATCTTGGAGATGTTATTGATGTTGAGGTAATTAATTGATTTTTTAGAAAATAATGTGTTGTAAAAGAAACCTTAGTGGTTAAAAAAGGGTGATTTGATAAATAATATAATTTCTAATATGTTCATAATATTCTCAAAAATGTTATTATATCATGGAGAATTATGAAAACAGATATCTCATATGTTTTTCAATTATTTTAGAA
The DNA here is from genome assembly GCA_963277665.1 of Viscum album. Classification (NCBI taxonomy): domain Eukaryota; kingdom Viridiplantae; phylum Streptophyta; class Magnoliopsida; order Santalales; family Viscaceae; genus Viscum; species Viscum album. Next base: position 1,237,794,891 of record OY728165.1, on the reverse strand, counting down.
AAACGATAACCCATAATCCCGGTGACATCCCATCACATTTAGAAAGGTTGCAGGGCTTGAACCCCGAGGTGATGTGAGATACGGGTCAAAATCCTATGATTCTCCTATATAATGTACTGGTTAGTATGAAATTATTTTTACATATATAATTTAATCAATAAATATTAATATGATATAATATTTTTTAGGTAATTTATGATATTTCGAGAGATGTTTTATTAGGTTTAAGTATATATAAACTCTGGGTTAACAAAAATAATTATTTAGGAAGACACTATTGAATTTTTGGAGATCTAATCTGATGTATTTAATCGATAGAAAATTATAAAATGGATTTCATTGATGTTTGAGAGTTACAATTGTGGAATTATATACTAATTTTAGGAACCCGGATCTTCATTTTAGGTATGTTTTTCCTTTTCTGGTCGTTTTTGAGTAAAAGAGGAAAATCTAGAAATTTTCCAAGTACATGTCATGTACTTTATAGGTACACGCCATGTACTTTGATGCAGCGCAAGGTCGTGTGTTGGCAGTGACCGATCCACAAACACGTTGTGTAGGGGCTGTGGAGGCCGCTTAAAGTGTAGTACAGAAAGGCCAAGTACACATCGTGTACCCCACAAGTACACTCCATTTACTTTCTTTTTTTCATTAAACGGACTGGGGTCACGCCTAGTCGATATAATTGTCTTCTTCTCATGGTTCTACGATAGGGAGTGTCTTTACAGCCTTGAAAACCCTCCTAGCCCCCGAGCCTCTGTCTTTTTTCTGAATAGACCTTCGTCTATTGCATTGGAACCGCAGCGGTGAGATTTTCTTTCTTCTTGAGTCTCATTCCATGATTTTCCCTCTTTCTCAAGATATCATTGGTTGAACGTTTTGTGTGTTTTCATAGATCTATGTCTTTATAAAGAAAATCATGCCTCGTGGTTCAAGTATATTGATCTCCTAATATCGAGGTAGGTGGTTTGTGCCTTACCATTCTAAGTATTTCAGTTTTATATGCAAATTCCACCAATACCCATGAAAGGGGTATTACGTGTTTACCATTTTCCCCCTGTTGTTTTCCTGCCTTGCATGTATTCTTGTGTAGAGTTAATTTGATCATGTTTGTAGATATTTGATATACTTGGATGTTTTTCCATGCCTAGTTCTTGTTACAAACTTTGGGTCTTGTTAGCCTTTGGTCATTATACCTGTTTTCCAAGCCTTTGATCATAATATGGAATGATATTCTTTACATACTTGTTATGCTATAGAATGGTTATCCAAGTAGCTATGTAGGTGTACTTTGGACTTATAGATTTATTATGCACTGATTGGAACGATACTGTGAGAACCTAGAGCTATAGACTATAAGGGATAGATCGAGTGAGATTCCCAGAGATTCTTGGACATTATAGACTACAGGGGATAGACCAAGTGAGCTTCCTAGAGAGTCTTGTATTTTATATACTACAGGAGGGTAGACTGATTGATCTTCCTCAGAGAGTCTTTACATTGTGTGAATCTCTTTAAAACCTTTCCATGTTAGAGAATGAATTGAATGAGTGAGCTTCCTTAGAGAGTCTGTGATAGACCAGAGACTATATGAGGAATTGACTGAGTGAGCTTCCTCAGAGAGTTTCCAGACCTTGGGGCTATAAGAGGGTTAGACCATGTGATCTTCCTCAGAGAGTCCCTGACTACCATACACTATAAGGGGATTTGACTGAGCGAGCGTCCCTAGAGTGTCTTATATTTTCATATGACTAAACCATAGGGGTTAGGCTAAGTGCACTTCCTATAGGGTATTTGGTACTTCTTGGATAGGAACCGAGGGGTTGGCTGTGAGTACTTCCCCGAGGGGTACCTGTTGTGGTTAGTTGTTTGCTTCTCTGCTTCTTGGTGTTCTGTGGATTGATTACTATTGTATATCATCCTGTTACTTCTTACTGTTTACTACATGTTATTTACTGTTACTGTCTACTACTCACTATACTGTTACCTGTCATATACTCACTGACTGTTAGGCACAGATCTTCGAGTGGTTTCCTACTAGGATTTTACTCTCACAACCTTTTTGGGCCATGCATTTTGGCCCAAACAAACTATGTTGTTGCAGGGATATACATGGTAAATTGTCCTTCAACTTCTGGTACTTGATTTCTTTGGATTAGGAGAGTATGGGACCAAGCTGAGTCTTGCAATGCTCAAGAGTTGCTTTTTTTTCTTTTGTACTTTGATTTAGTATTTTATTCAGAATTGTGACTTGTTTGGATGATTTCGAAGACATATTTATTGTGCATCATTTCATTTGTACATGTGTGCTCCAGTTGTTTATTGTTTTAGTCTTCCACTGTTTATTATTGTTGGATATTTGCGTCTTCCACTATTGTATGCTTTGTTCACATCTGCAGTGTATTCTGCCAATGTGGGCATAGTTTCCCCACTATCACACCCAAGGCCTTCAATGCTAGTCGGCAGCCTCTGGTGTTTGGGGAAATATGCTTGAGGCCATGTGACCAACCAGGTACGGGGCACCTCTGGGTGGCTTCCGGAACTGGGATGTTACAAAGTGGTATCAGAGGAATTCTTTGCTCTTGACTTACTGTTTGGAGCCTTTATCCAAGGATAGGATGGATTCGATGTTTGTTAATAAGTTGTGCCCGGGAGTAGTTAACTTGTGTACAGTGAAAATCCAATCTACCTCGTTTAATACAGTTTTCTGGTTTTAAGATTTTATGGTTGATATGATTTCACCTAGAGTGATTCACATGCCTAGTTTTTTTATTGTTGTTCTATTGCGGTTCTATTTATGTCGAAACCCGATGAGATGAGGGTATGCCATCTCATGCTTCATATAGGCACTTGTTGAAATCACATTACATGCATTCATGCCATGCCATCTAGGGTGCATTACTGATTGCATGTTGTTTTGATAGACCTTGTGTAGATTATTCGTGCTTTTGTGGTAGATGTTTGATAGAATCCTTGTGGTTTAATAGAGAAATTGTTTTATTGTAAATTTACTTAAATGAACACCAAATTTTGATTCTTGAGGTGTTATGGGCCCTCATGAATCATATCATAGTGGATCATTGACGTCTTTCCCTTGTATATGATATGTAGGGGGTTTCAAGATTTGATTCGCAGGAATTATGGGCCCTCATGGATTGGAATTTGGCACCTCCATGTTTGTTTTTTAGTGTTTTTTGGGCTTCAGTGCAGTTTCTGAGCTACTGCCTGGAAAAACCCATAATACACGGCGTGTACTTGAATACACACCATGTAGTTTTTGACAGTGTCATTGATTTTGTGGGAAGAAACACAGTGTTGTGAAAACTTTTTCAGGAACACTCCATGTACGGTCGTTACACGTCGTATAGTGGTGAGCCGTGTACCTGGTCGTGTCACTATCAACACGGGTCGTGGAAGCTCATGTAGTACATGCTGTGTTTTGTATGAACACGCCATGTACCCTTGTTCTAGGTACCCTTCCCTATCATGAACAACATGGTTTGGTGTTATCTTCTCCTATACACGCCGTGTTTGTTCGGAACATGTCATGTAAAGGTCATCCCTGTAGTTGGCCATGTAACTAACAACACGGGTCACTGAAACCTTGTCTAGTACATGCCGAGTCCTTAGTGAACACGCTGTGTAGTCTAGGGTTAAGAGGACCATGTGGGTTATCCATGTAAAGATTCTCGGGCAGGGGAATGGAGTTCAAGTACACGCCATGTGTGGGGACAACATGTCATGTATTTGGTGGTGTTACACGACCAGAGGTTGCAAAAGTACACGCACATGTGAATGGCTTGAGATTACACAATGTGTAGTTTTTACACATGCCGTGTAGTTGTGTTTTGTAAACTTGAATGTTTCTCTCTCCTATTACCATTTTGTACTCTTGGGTTCTCAATCTTTGATAATACAGATCTAAGGTGTGCTTTTAATCTTTCAGAGCTATGCCTATGAGACATCCTCTTGTTGTACATCAACTGCCAGACGGTGATTAGACACAAGATATGGCCGATCAGGGACCTCCTATAGATCCTCCTTCTATTCCTGTCGTGGCACCAGCAGTTACACCTATTGCAGGCGCTGATGCACAATTCAGGGAGGACATCCAGAGAATGATGCAGACCTTTCAGGGAGTACTACCTCCTGCCCCATCGATGGCTGTGTTGACACGGGTTTTCCAGCATCAACAACCTTCTACTTTCTTAGGGGATGGATGACCCCAGGCTATAAAGTCATTTCTAGAGGCCACACTGACGATTTTCGAACATATGGAGATACCTCCAGAGAAAATGGTAAAGCTTTCTACTTATATGCTCCGAGACACCGCCAAGAGGTGGTGGGAGGTGATCTCGGAGTCAGGTAGCCAGCAGAGTATGACTTGGGATGTGTTTTGGAACATCTTCTACGATTTCTTATACCCGGAGACCTTGAGGGCTGATCGAGCCCATGAGTTTATGAGTCTGGAACAGGGTACTCTTTCTGCTATGGAGTACTCATCTCGTTTTATAGAGTTGTAGTGCTTCACGCCGATTCCAACAGGTGATGAGTTGTTCCTTTCTAGGAAGTTTGAGGACGAACTCAGGTAGGAGATTTGTTCCAAGGTGAATATCTTCAAGTTGACTTCGATATCCTCTATCATCAAACAGGAGAAGATCACTGAGCACAATCTGAGAGATTTTGGAGCAGTGATCCAGGGAGGTTCGACATCCGGAGTCAATGTTCCTCCCACTGATAGCAGGAAGTGTCGTAGGGAGTCTGCTCGAGGAGATCAGGGTAGGCGGAATGTATCTTCAGGCAGTCAGGTAGTATGCTACCAATGTGGTAGGAGTGCGCATACTAGGCCTCAATGCCAGAGAGACCCAATGGAGTGTCGATCTTGCAGTAATATGGGTCATCTTCAGGGTTTTTGTCAGATCTTCTTACCTACAGCTGGTGGTAGGGGTTCATCTATGACCCCGCGTTCAGGAGATGTATTTCCAGTTTCTCAACAGTCTTGGAACTGGAGTTCTTCCGGCTGTTTGGGCTGAGGTGGAGGTCGTGGAGGTGGTGGTCAATCACTCAGTCACCGGTAACAGTAGAGTGGATCTGCTAAGAGTGGTCAGCCAGGGGTGCAGGTCCGTGGTATAGGCCATATATTCAATGTGGAGCAGACCCATCAGGAGCAGGATCCCGGTCCTTCTACAGTTCAAGGTAGGATATTAGTAGCCTCAGATTTATCTTCAACTCTTTTCTATACTGGTGCTTCACATATTTTTATCTCTTTTTCTATTGTGGAGAGCCTTGGGCTTTGTATCTTTTCGTCTGTCGACTTTTTGACTCTTGATACACCGTTGGGAATGAGGATATATAGTATACGTCAGTGCAGATAGTGCCCTCTTGAGGTTGTAGGGTGTTACTTCTTTTGGGACCTCTATGTCCTAGAGATGATAGGCAATGATGTCATTCTCAGTATAGACTGTTTAGTTCCCTTCTAGGCATTCGTCGATTATTATCACCATATGGTGAGATTCGTATCACTAGAGGGCAGATATTTTCTTCATAGAGGAGATTGGGATGTCCAGGCGGGTAGAGCAGGAAAATAGCCTCATGGGATAAGAGGAGTTACAACCCAGATTTCTAGTCTATATATAGATGACCAGGGGACTTAACAGTTATACATTCCTCTAGTGGTGAATTGTTTCAGGGATGTCCTTCCAGAGGACTTTTCAGGTTTTCCTCCGGAGCGTGAGGTAGACTTTTCTATTGATCTCGTTCCAAGAGCGGCACTGGTGTACATTCCTCCTTATATATTAGCTACACCTGAGTTGCAGGAGCTCAAGAAGCAGTTTGATGAGTTGCAAGCAAAGGGTTTCATCTGACCCAGTACTTCTCTTTGGGGTTCACATGTCCTATTTGTGAAGAACGCTAACGGCACACTTTATCATTTCATGGATTATCAGAAGCTGAACCAGTTGAAGATCAAGAACCGATATCCCTTGCCGAGGATTGATGACCTATTTGATCAGCTTCGAGGAGCCCGAGTGTTCTTGAAGATTGACTTGAGATCCGGTTTTCATCAGTTGAATCTTAGACCATCTGATATACCTCTTACAGCTTTCCGCAGCAGGTATGGTCTATACGAGTATACAGTCATGCCATTCGGTCTCACGAATGAACCAGTAGTTTTTATGGCACTGGTGAACCGAGTGTTCCATCCATACTTAGATTCCTTTGTGGTGGTTTTCGTGGATGACATCTTGGTGTACTCTCACACTCTACACGAGCATGCTACCCATCCTGAGATTGTTCTGAGTACACTGAGAGAGCATCATTTATATGATAATCTCACGAAATTCCACTTTTGGATGGATCAAATTCACCTCTTGGGTCATGTTATCTCATAGACAGGAGTATCTGTAGACCCATAGAATGTGAGAGCTGTAGTTTACTTGGAGCAGCTGAAGAATTTCTTTGAGGTGCAGAGTTTTCTAAGGATAGCTGGATAATGCGGGTATTTCATACAGGACTTTTCACGCCTTGTTGTGCCAATGACAGGTCAGACCAAGAATGGTGCAAAGTCATTGTGGTCATATTCTTGTGAGTCAGCCTTTCAGCAGTTGAAAGGGAAGCTAACCTCAGCACCGATACTAGTTTTTTCAGATCCCGAAAATAGTTATATAGTCTATTGTGATGCTTCGGGTGTCGGATTGGGAGTTGTGCTTATGTAGGGAGATGGAGTCATTAAATACAGGTCTCAGCAGTTGAGGCCACATGAGAGGAACTACCCAACACACGATCAGGAGTTGCTAGCTATTTTTTATGCCTTACATTGTGGGATACATTACCTTCTAGGAGAGCACTTTGTGGTTTTCACCAAACACAAGAGTCTCAAGTACATCATCACTCAGTATGATTTGAATCTGAGACAGTGCATGTGGGTTGAGTATCTTCAGTCATTTGACTTTGAGAATGACTATACACCTGGGTAGGGCAACGCAGTGGCAGATGCATTGAGCAGGAGAACTCAGATTTCGGCAGTTTAGGATACCAATAGTGAGTGAAAGCATATGGATCTATTCTCTGATATGCACTTGGAGGTGCACGACAAACAGGGACAGACTTCTCTATCTTCTGTGGATGTTACCTCTACTCTTCTTGATCAGGTACGAATGAGGTAGCTATCAGACTCAGAAGGCCCAGTCCTGTGGGAGAGTGTGTCACGAGAGGACCCTCTTCCTGGATGAACAGTGGGCGAGGATGAGATCTTGCATTTCCAGGGAAGCGTATGGGTTCCAGTAGACATACGTGAAGAATTGATGCCGGATTTTCATTCTTCAATTTGGGTAGTTCATCCTAGCGTCACCAAGATGTTTCGTGATCTACACCACCAGTACTGGTGGTCAGGAATGAAGAGGGATGTTGCAGGTTTTGTCTTGAGATGTTCTACTTGTCCGCGGGTGATAGCGGAGCATCAGCGACCAGAAGGGCTTTTACAGTAGGTACCCATTCCCAAGTTGAAGTGGAATGATGTCACAATGGACTTCGTGACTGGGTTACAAAGTTCACCTCGAGGGGGTTATGTTGTTTGGGTTGTCGTCGACAGGCATACGACGGTTTCTCCCTTCTTGCTGATCAAGGAGAACTTCAGTGTTGATGAGGTGGGCGGCTGTACATCTGAGAGATTGTACGTTTTCATGGAGTTCCACACTCCATTGTTTCAGACAGGGATTCATTTTTTACTTCTCAGTTCTAGAAGGTTCTTTATATGGCTTTGGGTATACAGGTACTTTTGAGTATAACATACCATCCTCAGATAGATGGCCAATCCGAGTGTACGATCTAGGTGCTTGAGGATATGCTCCGAGCATGAATTATAGACTTTGGCGGTTCTTGGGAGAAGCGTATCCCTCTTCTGGAGTTTGCCTATAACAACAATTTTCAAGCAACTATTCAGATGGAACTTTATGAGGCTTTGTACGGTAGTCCATGCCATCTCTTTTTTGATGGCTGGAGGCAGGAGAGGAAGCTTTGTTGGGACCTCGTCTTGTTCAAGGGACCTTAGAGCAGATAGAGTTGATTCGGAAGATGATGGTGACAGCACAATCTCGACAAAAGTCTTATGCTGATTAGAAGAGACGACATCTGGAGTTCGAGGTCTGGGATAAGGATTTCCTACGTGTCGCACCAAGGTTGGGACACAAGAGGATTCAGAGACAGGGTAAGATTACACCACTATACTTCGGGTCGTTTGAGGTGTTGGAGAGAGTTGGTCTGGTTGCCTATTGGTTACAGTTACCTAAGAGGTATCGGGGTATTCACGACGTCTTCCACGTCTCTCAGCTATGGTGTTACATTTCAGACCCATCTAATGTTTTTCAACATGAGGAGGTTGAGCTCAAAGCGGATGCACTGTTTGAGGAGCATCCTATCCGGATTTTTGATTGTAGTATGAAGGTTCTTCGTGGCCGGTATGTTCCTCTGGTACGTGTGATATAGCAGCACGGGTAAGTAGAGGACGAGACCTGGGAGAGGGAGGCCGATGTACGATCGCAGTGGCGGGAGATGTTCGGGGTTTCTTCATCAAGTCCTCGCTAGGAAAATTCAGGGATGAATTTATTTAAGGGGGAAATTCAAGGATGAATTCAGGGATGAATTTATTCAGAGATCTTCATTTCAGGTATGTTTTTCCTTTTCTGGTCGTTTTTGAGAAAAATAGGAAAATCTAGAAATTTTCGAAGTACAAACCATGTACTTTATAGGTACACGCCGTGTATAGTTATGCAGCTCAAGGCCGTGTGATGGCCATGTACGGGCCACAAACACGGTGTGTAGGGGCTGTAGAGGCTGCTTAAAATGGAGTACAGAAAGGCCAAGTACACTCTATGTACCCCTGAAGTACACGAAGTTTCATTTCTTTTTTTCATTAAACGGACCGGGGTTGCACCTAATCGACAAAATTGTCTTCTTATGGTTCTTCTACTGGGAGCATCCGTACGGCCGCGAACACCCTCCAAGCCCCCATGTCTCCATATTTTTACTAAATCGACCGATTTCGATTATGTTGGAACCGCAGCGGTGATCTCTTCTTTCTTATTGAGTCTCATTCCATGATTTTCCCTCTTTCTCAAGATATCGTGGGTTGACCATTTTGTGTGTTTTCTTAGATCTACACTGTTCTAAGGAGAAACAAGCTTCTTGGTTCAAGTATATTGATCTCCTAGTATCGAGGTAGGAGTTTTGTGCCTTAACATTTAATTTCGTTGAGTTTTATATGCAAATTCCACCAATACCCATGAATGGGATATTGCGTGTTTACCGTTTTTCCCTCTATGGTTTTCCTGAATTGCATGTATGCTTGTGTAGAGATAATTTGATCATGTTTGTAGATAATTGAAATTCATGGATTTTTTTTCAATGTCTGGTTCATGTTACGACTTTTGGGTCTTGTTATCCTTTGGCTATTATACCTATTTTCCATGCCTTGTGACCGTAACATGGAATAATATTCTTGACATGCTTGTTATGTTGTAGACTCATTTGCTAAGTAGCTGTGTAGGTGTACATTGTACTTATAAAATTATTATGCACTGACTGGCACAGGATTGTGAGAACCCGGTGCAATAGACTATAAGGGATTGAGCGGGTGAGCTTTCCAGAGAGTCTTGGACATTATAGACTACAAGAGATAGACCAAGTGTGCTTCCCATAGAATCTTGGATTTTATAGACTATAAGAGGGTACACCAAGTGAGCTTCCTCAGAGAGTCGTTACTTTTTGTGAATCTCTTTAAAACCTTTCTAGTCTAGAGAAGGAATTGACTGAGTGGGCATCCTTAGAGAGTCTGTGATAGACCAGAGACTATAAGAGGAATTGACCGAGTGTGCTTCTTCAGAGAGCTTCTAGACCTTTGAGCTATAAGAGGGTTAGACTGCTTGATTTTCCTCAGAGAGTCCCTGACTACCCTAGACTATAAGGGGAATTGACCGACTGAGCTTCCTCAGAGAGTCTTATATTTTCATATGACCAAACCAAAGGGGTTAGCCCGAGTGCACTTCCCAGAGGGTTGTTGTTACTTCTTGTATAAGACCAAAGGGGTTGGATGTGATTGCTTTCCAGAGGGGTTCCTATTGTGGTTAGCTGTTTGCTTCTCTACTGCTTGTTGTTCTGTATATTGATTACTGTTGTATATCATTCTGTTATTCCTTACTGTTTACTGCCTCATTTTTACTGTTACTGTCTACTTCTTACTATACTGTTACCTGCCATATACTCACTGACTGTTAGGCACAGATCTTCAGGTGGTTGCCTACTGGGATTTTAGTATCACACCCTTTTGGGCCATGATTTTGGGCCCAAATAGACTATGTAGTTTCAGGTATAGACAAGGTAATTTCCCCTTTGACTTATGGTACTTGATTTCTTTAGAGCAGGAGAGCATGGGACCAAGCCGAGGCTTGCGATGTTGAGGAGTTTCTTATTTGTTTTTCTTTTGTTCTTTGGTTTATTATTGTATTCAGCATTGTGACTTGTTTGGATGGTTTCCTAAACATATGTATCATGCAACATTTCATTTGTCCATGTGTGCTCTAGTTGTTTATTGTTTTAGTCTTCCGTTGTTTATTTTTGTTGGATATTTATAGATTGCGCTATTGTATGCTTTGTTTACTTCCACAGTGTACTCTGCCGATGAGGGCATAGTTTTCTCACTATCAAACCCAAGGCTATCGCTGCTAGTCGGCAGCCTCTAGCATTTGTGGAAATTCTCTTGAGGCCATGTGACCAACCGGGTATGGGGTGCCTCATGGTGTCTTTCAGAACCGGGACGTTACATTAATGTATTATATTGGATAACTTGTGAAAATTATTTTTCTATTAGTAATGATATGGGAATATCATTTTATTATTTTATGGATCATATGATCTATTAAAAGATAATTTTCATGATTTAGAAATTAAAAATTAATCCTGAATAATCGTCATTTGGAAAAAGGATCATATTATTCCTATGAAATATAATGAAATCAAGTATGTGTATTTTCTGGAGTTCTGTATCTTCCTAGTAAAAGTCACCTCAACATTATAAAAATATCATAAGACAATAATTTTATCCTATTACTTTATTTATATTAAATAAATAGTATTTTAACTCATCATAGATTTATTTTTTTAGTACTTAACTTTCTCATGACCATGTTCTCTATCACATTCTATTAATCCTTGGGTATTATTATTCTCCCCCATGTCCATGTTTCAATTTCCCACTTATGTTCTCCTACTTGTATACCTTGAACTGTGTTATTCCAGATGACAAGTGTACTTCCCTTTCTCTCATATAAATAAAAACTTTTTTTGAAACTTTATAGGATTTAGGTTTCTATCAAAGTTATTTCAATGATCAAACCCTTATTACAATGATCAAGATTAAATTTTGAGTAAATTATTTATTTAAGTGTATATATGTGATACCCAAAGATTTTAAAAGAGTAAAGTCATTTTTGATAGCAAGTATGACATTAGAAACCAATATTAGAAAAAAATATAAAATCTACAGAGTTAATGATAAATTTATTTCTAAATAAATTCAATCTGTTTGATATCTTGTGGTGTATGTAACAATGGGTTTTAAAAAATGCGATACTCAATTAAAATTTTATTATGTAAACAAAGGCATTATAACATAGATATTAATTTAAAGGGTATGAATACATTTAGAAAAAGTATGCAAAATATATGGTTTATAGAGGCAAACAAAATTATATTGTTATATATATATAAGAAATAAAATAAGATCAATTTAAAAGAAAAAGATATATGCTTTCTGAAAAACAATATTTTCTAAAAGGTTTTTTAATGGATCTTTAAGAACATAAATTAAAATTATATTATTACCAATTTTAGAAAATTTATTAGATAATTTAATATTATTTTTTGGAATTTAATATGTAAAAATTATCTTTTAGTGAATTTCAATGAATTTTCTAAAAAGATTATTTTATTGAAATTTTTTGAAAAATACTGGCTTTTATGAAAAACTTCATTTTTTTAAAATATTCACCAAGTTAAATTATTTTATAATTTGTTTATGAATTAAATTTAATTAAATAATATTACATCATAACTAATTTAGGTTATTGGAATCAATTTCATATTTAGATATTACATAAAAACTTCTTAAACATTAAAATGTTTTCATTGGAAATCTGTTTTTTGACACATTGGTGGGTTTATTTCTAAATTAAATTATAAATATTATATTAGTTGAATTTGGTAAATTTTATTAAATTTCTTGAATCAACATGATTTATATTGTATATTAATTTAAAAATAATTATTTACCGTAATGAATAGTTAAAATGGTAAAAAGTATTTACCATGGTCAAGATAAAAATGGGTTTCCCTGGGGGTTAGACTAAATAGTTAATGATTAAAAAACAAAAGACATTTTTTATTACTATTTATTGTAATATATCACCCATATATTTTATAAGGGTCAGAAATGTTTTAGTGTATATCCTTTTTTCATTAGAAAACATATTGCGGAACTGTTTCTTTTCAAAACCTCCGGGTGTGTCCTCCCCCCACTTAAGAAAGGCCTCCCCCTATCATCTCCTATTCAAACATAAAAACCCAATTCTATCTCCCAATAACATCCCTTGTAACTTCCCTACTCCTCCATTCATTCTAGAATATTTTTTGATCATAATTCCAGTCTAGAAAGGATTTTGTTGGAAACCAAAATATGTTATCTCAAGAATATGTAATGTCATTAACATATAATTTTATTTTATTTCTTATTCCAACTCCTTAAAATATTTTTAAAACATTATCAAATAATAACTTTATTATATTACATATAATTATATGTTTTAATGTTAATGTCACAACCTAAAACCTTATCCTCCTCCCTCAAATAGAAAATGAAATCCTTGATCATGTGTATAGTGTACTACTATATCGAAAACCGACGTAATTTTTTTTCCATTAGTGATTATCAAGGATAGATATGTTGATGAATATAATTTTTTTATATTTATTTATTATATAATTATTATTATATATTAATAATTGCACATATAAATTATTATTATCCTTTCCATAGAGAATACGTTAACATCACTTGTGTGTACCGTGGCATACCACCTCGCGAAGTGATGTGATTCATTTTTGACTTTCTATTTACATGGAAGGTAATAAGGATTATTTTAATACTTATATATGAAAATAATTACATATTAAACATTATAAAAAATTAATATATCATATACTTCATTACATTACATTCAATTTAATAAATGATAATGTCATTTATGTATACGGTGGACTACAACCTCACGAAGCCTTGTGTTTTTTTATTATCGTGGAACATGTATGGAATGTGTAGGGATATTTAAAATATATATATATATTAATAATATAACTATCAAAATTAAAATATAAAATAATTCTTACCTTCTTTCCATCATCGTCATCAAATAATGGAAATGTTACTCATGTGTACATATGACCTACTGTCTCTATGTTTGTAACACAATTCATTTTTCATAATCATATCTCAGTTATAGTTTTAAAAAATATATTAAATGTATAAAAATTATAATTATTTCATGGTTAAGACTCTATATATTCTTAAATAACATTATCTTTGACCTTAGTGAACATAAAAATGTGATATTGGACATATGATCCCTGTATAGTTTAATCCCCAATATAAAATAAATTGGTTATGTAATTGAATATGGAATGGTAATGACTAAAATAATTGAAATAATAAACATTAAAAAGGTTCCAAATAAGTAAAATAAAAAATATGATTTTATTATTTAGGATGATAAAGAATGGACATGACGCTTCAGGCTCGAGGTAAGGGTTTCCTTTTGAGAACTTCATTCTTTGATACACATGATCTTTTATGCACATAATTTATTTTAAATGGTTTGTTTTATGAACCTTTAAATAATATATCCTTAATATTTTATGATTCATGGATTTTCATGTTACAATTAATTTACTTCATTTAAGGGAAGTTATGATTCAAAAGATAAAAAAGTGGTAATGGTTTATGTTTCAATCTAATTTTGGTCTGGATTAATTTTTCCTAAATTTATGTTGAATGAAGTTATTTAATAATTTTAGAATAAAAACATAAAATTTTATTATAATTTGGTTTTTTATTAAATTTTCATCTTATAGTACCATTCTCCATTATTTGTTACTAAAAATAACTGAGCCAATGTTTTTAGGAATATTGACATGAGTTCTCCCTTCGGTCGAAAACTCTTTCTCCTCTATGTCGATGTTTTCAATTAAATATTTTCAAAAATGTTATAATATTATTCTTTGATTATTGAAAGTAATTTTTACCTATATATTCTTTTTTAAAAATTGGTTTAAGAGCTATCTTCTTTTTTTCTCAGAATGTGCCACTTTTTAACGTTTTATCCAAGTGTGAAATAACTTTTTTTTAATTTATAAAACATATAATAAATTGAATGCCATAGATGAAATTATTATCTATGATGCTTGATTTATAAGTATCCAAGGTTATTTTCAAATAAAATTATTTTCCTAATATGTCGTTTTTTTTCAAAAAAAAAATCAAAGTGGAAAGTATATTTTCATCAAAAAGTTTTTAGTAAAATCATTTTAAAAGAATCTCATTTCATAAATAAAAACATACATAATTTTATAGAACTCTTATAAATTAAATAAATATTTTTTCTCACATATATACCTAGATTATTCTCCTTTACTTTTATGAGGTCATACATGCCACATAATCATTACTAAACTGACTTTATTATGTAACATCCTTTGATTAAGATATGAATCAAGATTATGGAAATCTATTTTTCTTCCATGGGTATTTATTATGTTATACCTTATGATTGATTTACTTTATGTCAAATTGTGCCTCACTCTCCTGCTCTCTCCTAAGCTCTCAGTTTTCCTTCCATATTCTAGGGTTTCAAATTATCTCAGTAGACGATCTCTCTCACTCTAGTGTGCGCTCTCTCTCACTTCTCTCTAGGATTTCTTTGGAGCACAAGATATGAAAAGTTTTGGGGTAAGTGGTTTGTTAGATAATAGGCGTCCAGGTGCTACTAGAGTCATCATGTCTTCCTATGGTTTCAATATCACTCCTTTAGCAGTTTTTTTCCCATATTATTCTTTCTCCCAGTGGAAAATTTCCATTTCTCTTTCCCACCATTCCCTTCTCTTTGTCAGCACACCAGTTTTCTCCCCATCTGTCTCTCTACACTTTGATCTTCTGTTCCTGAACTCCCCTCTAGGTTGGTTTTGGGGAATGGGATTGACAGAGTTTTTATGTATGCGATTTTGTAGATCAAATATTTTTTATTACTCCTTAGTTAGTCCTTCTTCATAGGGTTTAAATATCATTCCCTTATTCAGGTTTTGTCACACTTTCTTATTTCTTGTTCAGGCGATGGTGGCATTCTTCTCTGGGTCGATGGTTGTTTTCGGTGATGTAATGAGGTGACAATGATGGTGCTCTTGGTGGAAATATGGTTGGAATAGATGATGGTTTCCAGTGGTGGTTTTTTGTGTCATCAATAATGTTTTTTCTCCTAGAGATGATAGGGGTTACAGTGGAAAATTCTTGATGGTGTGTTGATGGTCAACGTCTTCAGTGACTGTTTTGAGTTTTGGTTTTGGTTTGGTGAATCTGATCATTATTTTCATAATTGATTTCAATATTATTGTTCTACTCCCACTATTATTGATCCTCAATGTAAGGGATGTTCTATTGCGAGTTTTCTTTCTCTCAATAGAGATAGTGGTTTCTAGTGAATGAATTTCTAGTATGTTTGGGAGTCCTTTCATTTATTTCATCAATGTTGGATGGGTCTTCACTGGAGATATCATTGTGAAGATGGATATGGTGACTGGTTCATAGGGTGTGCTATGTGAGGTTCTTGTATTGTGACATGTGTTGTTTTTGAATTGTTTAAAATTTCATGCGCATGTTGTGGAATTTTTTGGAACCTCCTAATTTTGGTATTTTATGTATGGTGTAATTTAGTTTTTGCATGGATTTTTTAAGGTTATCACTTCATCCAAAAAAAGTATATTTATTCTAAAAAAATAAAAATGATTTGGATAATTTATGTTACACACATAGATCATGAAAAAGTTATGATGAATGCACCTAGATAGAGATCCACTACATTGGGTAATGTTTTAGTCTCATGAAGGGTCGTGTATGGGATTAGGAAGTAAACGTAATCTATTATGGGACATTTTACATCATTTGATATTGTCTATGAAGTTATTCAATTATTTTTTTCATATTTAGTATTTTTTTACATTTCCTTTGATTCAATGATCTTATGAATATGTGATCTTTACATTATGCTTTGATGTGAATACTCATGAGCCTTCTATTTTATGATATCATGTTATACCTTTGACTCACTAGTTATTTTTCATTACAATTTTTATTACCTTAATGGGATTTTTAACTCAACCCAATCTTTATGAATTACAATAGTAAACCCATAAATATTGAGCAGCTCAATTTGATTTTAAGTGATCACTATGTAAAATAAAATAAGGATGACATGTTTTTTGTATTAACAACCATGTCTCCTAAAGAATATTCTGTTTTACAATTATTATGTTTTTATTTTAGGATATTTTTATTTAAAAATAATTTAATAATATGTGTAGAAGGATTATTTCATCATAGAGAGTTCTCAAATCACCTACCTCAGTTGGTGCTTTATAACCCATTACATCAATATTAGGAATGAAAGAAGTAAACATGGGTTTGAGATTACAGGAGGAAACCCTTGAATAACCTAAATCATATAACCAATCATAAAAAACTTAATTCATCCTCACAAATTCCAACCACATCCCACATTAATGACCTTCTCCATATGTTTAATGGAGAGAAACCATGATGAAAATGGAAATGTATCACCTTCAAACACCTATACACTATTTCTCTAAGAAAATTATCTGAGCCTAGGAATATGGGATAAAATATCTACGAAAATAGCCTTGGGCATCCTAAGATTCTATGGAAGGATAGGCGATGAATGAAATTTAAGGAAGACTCCAAATTTACATCTTGGATGGGAAATATAACATCTTGGTGAAAGGGTGAGGTCCATGGTGAGAAACATATTTTTCTCTCAAAATAATGTTACAATGGAGAAAAGTGAAACTACAAGTTAATTAAGTTAATAAAATCACATTAATCACACCTATATCCATGCTCAAAACACACGAAACTGGCATAATATTATTCTCTTATCATGTTTCTTCTCTCCTATAATTTATTATCTTCTACATTACCACCCTTTTCTATATTTCTTAAATCACATTGATCCATTGATTTCAACACAATATTAAACATTATTCTGGAATAAAACTAATATCATTAGTAATTCTTCATATGAACATTAAATGATATTTAATACCTAATATTTAGTATTTTCTAATAATTAATTATCTTAAATAATAAAATATATAAATTACTATAAATTATTGGGATTTACTTTGATAAAATACATCATATGGGAAATAAAATTTGAAGCATACCATATATTATTTTATGAAGTTTTATGGTTGTCAAGCACATGTAATACATGTGATTTACAAAAAACAGGGACCAAAATATGATAAAAATATTTATTGGTTATCCATAAAAAATGATGGGAAATTATTTCTAAATCAAGTAAATGAGAAAATTGGTTACTACTGGAGTTGGTACATCTCTAGAAAATGATTTAATTACTAAAATAAGTAGTTATAAAAAATGCACATAATAAAGTTCAGTAGTTGAATGATGGTATTTTTAAAAATATTTAATATAAAAAGATTTTAAAATATATCACATAGGAAGAAAGAAATCAAAATACTTTATAACTCAGAAGAAATAGTGGAATTATTTATAATAATGGTAGATATGGTTGGAAAAGGATGATGTTGTAATTTTAATAGAAGATAAAAATACTTACTATAATGATATTATCTTTGAGATTATTCATAATGGGGAGATCTTAGCCAATTCCATGTCCCCTTAATTGAAAAAGAAATGAATAAAAGAGTTTGAAACAGGGAATTTTACAATCTCACTTTCAAAGGGACGTAACATTTCAGTGGAGAGATTATCCTTCTGGATGAGGCCGCTGCTACTCACACCTCCATTGTCTAGTCCATCTACTACCAGGTTTTCTTCGCAATATGCTTGAGTAATAATATAATAAATATAGTCAAGGATGTTGAGGAACACCATTTATTCCACCATCAAAATACATGAGAGATGTTTTATGATTTTTATAATTTCATTCACTATGGTCATAGGGTCAATATCTAATCATACATGGGACCATTCTATTTGTCTAGAAATATTCACTAAATTGATGAATCCAAGCATTTTAAATTCATTAGAAAATTTAATTCCCTAAAAAAACTACAAAAAACCATGCAATTATCCATTGTGATATATAAAGAAAGAAACATAGTAAGAGGGCCCAATATTACCCTTGGAAAAAAATCAATTTTTACCTTAATCCATCCAAGGAATGGAGGCTACTAAAAAAATAAAAAACATACCAACAGGGTGACTGATGTTACTAGTGATGTTGAAACTCCTTGATAAAAAAAATCATTAATGGATTTATGAATTTATCCCATTTGAGTGTTAGAATCCTTATCACATGATACAAGTCCTAATAGAGAGACCTGAATATTGAGGTTGGAATGGTGATGGGTATAGGAATTTTGACATCCTTGATTAAAATATATTTTAACTTTCACAGCTATGTGAAAAGTTTTGTGAATATGGTTACATAGTTGGAAACTTTTTTAGAATAAATGAAATCCAGGAATCAAGTTTTCATTACAGTGATGGAAATTAAAAATATGAAATAAATAATTCCATAAAACCAAGACAGTATTAATGATTTAGAAAATATAGTCTACATCCTTATTTTACTGATTAAAAATGACACATTTGGACTGAAGAGTGATGTGAAAGCACTATAAAAAGACCTCCTTATGGACCTTTATAATGGTAATCCACCAAACCAAGGTAAATATTGAACTGATTTCAAATTTTTTGTTGAAATTAAGAATAAAATAATGAATCAAGCTATCATTACCAGAAGAAAAAGTTATAGAAGAAATCGGTGTTGGGATTGAAGGTTCTATTAGGCTCGAAAAAAAGCAGGTCCTTCTATGGACAAAAGGAGTAATCACTAATAGGTCGGACAACATCCTTACATAAATTCTAGAGATGTCTGAAAACAAAGTCCATAATAGGAACCTTGTGATCAAAAAAGGATTCATTGTTATGATCAAATTCAATCATAGGTGAACCAATCATTATAAGAAAATAGATTTTTAGAGGCGGTTTTTTTCACGATGGTTTTCAAACCCGCCTCTAAATTTTTCATCTGAAAAAACTTATCGGTCGTTCTAAAAATATTTCCTGAAAAAACAGCCGCTAAATGTTTTTAAAATAGTTTTTACTAATGATTTAAAATTTCTCCCAAAAAAATTACATTTTTAGAGGCTGTTTTTTCAAAACCGATACATAATTAAACAAAACACTTTTCAAAATAATTTATCTATTAATAATTATTTATTATTTATTATTTATAATAGAATATATTTTATTTTGTAATATTTTATTTATTTATAATGCATCAATTAATAAATATGTATAATTATTAGTTGATAATATTTTTAAACTGAAAACAAATCTTAAATAAATTGACAAACAAACATCGGCATCAAATGACCATAACTTCTAATCTATGATTATATTTCTGCTCCATAACTAGTCAAATAAATGCTTATCAAATTTGTTAAAACCAAGTGAGATTTATATCATGTGATAATCAAGGAGAAAAAATATATATTCAAATTTCAGAATTTAAAAATCAAGCTTCATCTTCAAACGAACATAACTATTAATCTGAGTGTCTGTTTAGACTCTACAACATATCAAATCAATGCCCACAATGATATCTATATCGTTTAGGTCTGGTACCAACCCTTTGAGTATTGTACCCCTTTTTTATTCTTCCATAAAGGCCCATAAGGCCTCCGAAACTAAGGTTTTAGTTACAGACCCCGATTTCATAAAATTCAAACGGTTATAACTTTTGATCCATGTGTCCCTTCGGCCTGTACCACATATCATATCAAAGATCACTTCATGATCATCAATTTGACTAGTCTTGCAACTGAAAATGGAGTCTCAGGTCAGATTTTATGATCATTCCATTGTTTTAGGTTTTTTTATGTTCATAACATTTTATGATTTATTTAATTAATTGTTTATTTATTTATTTGTTTGTTATTTAAAAATTAATTAATTAATATTTAGTTATCAATTAGTTATTATTATTTATTATTTATTTGTTTATTTATTTGTTGATTTATTTAATATTTAATATTTAATATTTATTTATTTATTTATTTTTTATTTAGTTATTATGTACACATTAAATATTAATTTATTTTAAATTTATTAATTAACTATTAATAATATTTTTATTATCAGTTTAATATTAATTTATTAATCATTTAATTATTTATTATTTTATTTATTCTTTATTCATTATTTGTTAATTATTTATTAATTATTTATTAATTATTTATTAATTATTTATTATTTATAATTATTTATAATTATATATTTATATATTTATTAAATATTCATTATTAAATATTAATTATTACTTATTAATTATTATATTTTAATTAAGAATTGAGAAATATTAATTATCAATTTTTAATTATTAGTTATTATTAATTATTAATTATAAATTACAAATTATTATGTATTTATTTAAATATTTCATTATTTATTTATTTATTCTTTATTATTTATTCTTTATTCTTTCTTTTTTCTTCTTTCTTATTTATTATTTATTATTTATTATTTATTATTTATTATTTATTATTTATTATTTAGTAATTTATTAATTTATTAATTTATTTTTATGTTACTAAATATTAATTTATTGTGAGTTATTTATTATTTATTTCTTTATTTATTTATTTCTTATTTATTTAGTCAGTATTCATTATTGATTAATTATTTATTATTTATTCATTAATAATTTCTCAATAATTTATTAATTATTTATAAATTTTGAAATATTAATTATTTATTATTTATTTTTTATTTTTTACTATTTACTATTAATTTTTTATTATTTATTATTTATTATTTATTATTTATTATTTATTATTTATTATTTATTTATTTATCTCTTATTTATTAATTTCTTATTTATTTGTTATTTATTTTTCGTATATTAAATTATTTTTTATTTAATTTAATATTTATACATTACTTATATAATATATGTTATATATTATCTATTATCTATTATCTATTATCTATTATCTATTATCTATTATCTATTATCTATTATCTATTATCTATTATCTCTTATATATTATGTCTTATATATTATGTATTATATATTACATATTATCTATTATATCTTATATATTATATATTATGTATTATGTATTATGTATTATGTATTATGTATTATGTATTATATATTATGTATTATGTATCATCTATTATCTATTATATATTATATATTATATATTATATATTATTGAGTATTTAGTATTTATTATACATTATATATTATTTATTATTCAATATTTATTATTTTTTATTTGTTATTAATTATTAATTATATATTATATATTATATATTATATATTATATGTTATATATTCCATCTATCCAGTGGCACGAAGGCCATAATTTTTTATTATGGATTATGTATTATGTATTATGTGTTATGTGTTATCTAATATATATTATCTATTTTCTATTATCTATTATATATTATAAATTATCTATTATATATTAGTTATTATTAATAATTATTGATTAATAATGATTTAGTGTGTATTTATTTTTTATGTATTATTTGTTTTCCCAATTAATATATATATATATATATATAAGTATATTAAATTCGATTTATTAACCACCTAATGAGTCTACGGGAGTGGTAAAGTATTTGGAGAATAAGCAAGAGGTAAGGGGTTCAAATTTCACCCAACATAGAATTCCAATATATGGGCATGTGCATAGACATGGGCTTGTTCATGGGGATGAGCATGAGCATGGTAATAATAAATAATAATAAATAAATAAATTTTGAAAATAAATAAATAAATTTATTAAACATGTAAATAAATAACATTATTACAAAAATAAATAAATAAATTAGTTAGGGAAATAAATAATAACTAATAACTAATAAATAAAAAAAATTAATTAATAATTTAATTACATAAATAAATAAATAACAAAAATAAATAAACAAATAAATAAATAATAAACTGCGGTTAAATTGTTCTATGGGGTTTTTAAAAACTGCCGCTAATTGATTGTCGACACACAATTTAGCAATGATATTCTTAAAATCATCATCGAATTATTTAGCGAAGGTTTAAACCGCTGCTAAATGCATATTTTGGCGTAGTGGATCTATTTTTCAAGCTATAATATAAAAGGAGATTCCCTAGTATTAATCCATCTAGAATTGCATAAACTACTAGAAAATGATAAATTAAAGGCCAACTAAATTGAATAGTTCATGTCATTATTATCATGAGTCTTATATAACTTCAAAAATCATGATTTTGGGAACAAAATGGATTCATATTTTCATTGATAATCATCCAATTGAATTTCACCTATGTGGAATCCCAGAAATAATTAATATTTTGTATACCCATGAAACCAAATTTTCTAAGTGAACAAAATTTCTTCCAAATAATAAAAACAAGAATGATATTTGTGGTGTTCCTTCTCCAAAAGAAATTTTTTACGTAGGTATTGAGGAGTATTATAAGGTAAGAGGTCCATCTATAAATCATAAATGAGTATAATAGTTTAGACATAATAATATATTTAACAAGGATCACCCTTCCAAACATCGATAGAGATTTCACTTTATATGAAGCCAATTGTCTTTTGACCTAACAATGAAAAACATTAAAGTAACATACCTTTGTATAACACCAAAACATGGGGATTACAATTTACTTGAATGTCATAACACACAATCTTATCCACAACTCATTCGAGATTCCAATTTTTCTATCCATGGGTATATTGTTCCTAATGTGGACAAAGGATTTGTCCCAGCCAACACATTGGCTAATAACCCTTTCATCAATTGAAAGAGTTTCTTTTAATAATCAAATTTTATTATTAATATCCTAAATAAATAAAAATAATATCATTAGCATACATGAGTTCAGGTGGGTTTGGAAGTCCACCTCCATCCTCAATGGTATTCAGATCACCCTGATCAATAGGTTTTTAGAGAGGCCTGTTGAGATAATATTTAGAAATAGATAAAGTAATATAAGATAAAGGATTAACTTTCCTAATCCCCTTGAACTATAATATTATCCACTAGGAAATACATTAACAAGAACAAAAATATTATTATAGTTAAATAGAGTGTGATCCTAGTGGATGAAGAAGTCACTAAATATGAGTTGAATTCCATGTATACTAATTAGTTTTGGAATTTCAAAGATATACCTAAATGGGTAAAAACCATATGATTGAAGTGGATTTTAAAAAATAAAATTGGCATGGATAATAATTTTTAATATAAAACATGGATGCTTTAAAATGTTATAAAAAAACCCATGCTACAGACATTGATGGTATATCTTTATTTTATGTCATGTTAAAATCCATTAAAATTATTCATTATATTATTGTGTTATTTTATTGTGAGATATTTCATAAAAATTTCAAAAGAACTTTATTTAATAATAATTTCTTAAACTATGTATAAATGAATGTACCTAAAGGTTTTATATGTTAAAAAATGTTAAAGAGGTCTATAATTTGTAATAACTGATACATAGAATAGAATAAGTATGTAAAATTTATACTCTTTAGAATAGAAATGTTTTAGTGGGAGTATAATTTGATTTATTTTATAGGAAGATATATTTCATATAATAGTGGAAGAAAACCAATAAATAGTCTGATCTATAATCATCAAATAAATATGTTAATGAATAACATGATATATACAAGCATTACTCATGTCTAGAAATCTCTGTATAGATTGATTTTATTTTATGGAGATAACTTAATGATTCCCAAAAACTCTCACATAAATAAGTATTACATTGACCACTAGGATCCCAAAATGATGTGAGCGGATCCCTCAAACTCTTATGTTTTTATGACACCTTATCATTGAGGATAAGTGGATATCATGGCAGAAGATAGATTTGTATTAATAATAAAAAATCACTTCTAGAAACTTAATGGATGGATTAAACACTTATATAGGATCCCTTCGTTTACTGAAGGGATTCTAGAATTTTTTGACAAAATTTGTAAACTGACATGAATTTCTATAATTCTTACTCTCTACAGTGTAATGATTTTTGTATGTTCTAGTGATCATAATATTTCTTTCTTTCCATAAATGAATTGTCTCTATGATTCATAATCGAAGGAACCCCATTTAAAGATGTATAAACAATCAATGCCTCCCATACCACAAATTGTAATTAATTTGATATATTTCACCATATGATGGA
The DNA here is from genome assembly GCA_963277665.1 of Viscum album. Taxonomy (NCBI): domain Eukaryota; kingdom Viridiplantae; phylum Streptophyta; class Magnoliopsida; order Santalales; family Viscaceae; genus Viscum; species Viscum album. The sequence continues at coordinate 1,237,770,307 of OY728165.1, read as the reverse complement.
GTAAAATTCATGCCTTTTATATTCTAGCCAAATCATAGCCTATAATGGGCATCACATTTATATCCAAGCTTAAGACAAAGATATATCATATAATATAATTCATCTATTTTCAGGAACATCCATAAATATCACAATTACACCAAAATCATGAAATTAATTTATGTGAAAAATCATTACTCTTTTTTGATTCCATCAAAACATCTTTGGGTATAGTTTTTTGAACTCACTTAATTTTAAAAAAACACTTTGAAAAAAAATAAATCTATATTATATGGATTAACTATATAAACCTATAGTCTATTTTTTCTATGACACCCATTGGGTGACTAGTATTTTATATTATGTCCATTTTTAATTTATTTTTTTATTTCATGATTTTTCAGGAGTTGCATATTTGAATCCATGGTTTTAAAGGAAACAATTTTTTGTTTATATTTAGCGCATAGATAATAAAATTGTTTTGATAACCCTATGAGAGGGGTGTTTGTAATGGACAGTGGGGGTTTTTATGTCTTCACGATGGTTTTTATAACCATGTTAAAAAAACCTCAATATTTTGAAAAATAAAACTTTGTTTGATAGCATATACGATATGCATCATCGAGCCTAAACTAACCAGGAAATGTTATTATTTAAATATTGTAATCATAAACGAGTATTTAAATTACTTTGTATTAATAGTATTAACTCGTTTGTGAAATATGTATAATTTTCCTAATAAATATTAATTTATTGATAAATTCTTATGAAATAAGAACTCAAATTTATATGAAAACAATTTATTCTTCAAAAAATATGTTATCTTCAGAAAACAGTTTTTATTTGTTTTGTGAGAAAATATTATAATTAATTTCTTGAAATTTTATTAAAAAAATCATAAAATAAAACACATTCTTAAAATCATCATATCAAAATTAATATATGGTGAAATTTTGCGATTTCTTTAAAATGATTAATTTTTAGTGAATGGTGAAAACTTCAAAATTTTCCAAATACTATCATTTATCTATATTAAATAAAGTAATTTAAAAGTCCAATTATACTTTGGATTAGTTATTAATTTCACCACTTTATTTATTTTAATCTAATTATTTTCATTGGGATCATAAAGTTTCTTTATTTTTGTATAAATTCTTTTTATAGTTAAATTTTTTTTCCTAGAGATGGTTTTTATGTTTATAATGTTTATAATTTTTCATTAATTAAATTACCCACTACTTATGAAAAATTTAAATAAAATTTATATATTATATATATTTATATGAATTTAAATCCATTTAACGATGATTTATATTCATACAGTTAATATAACATAATCTATTACTTAAAAAATGTATTTTCGCAAAAAATATATTTTCATCATGTTTTGATGGTTTAATTTAAAATTAAATTCTACTAATTCTATGAATATAATTTAAAAAATGGATTAAATATTTTAATCATAATATTTCATGTCAGTTTATGGGATCAAATTAATTTTTGGACATAGTAATTACTAAAAAAAGTAAAAAACAATTACCACACTTAAAGTTAAAAAGGTTTTGTTCATTGCATACGCGTGTTTTAATTTTCCACACACAAAGTATTTTTATATGATAAATTATGTTTCATATTTATAATTAGTTGTTATAAAATATCTAATATGTCCCATTGTATTTTTATTCTTAAACGATAAATTTCCTAGGTAAAAATTAGTTATCATGGTAAAAACTAAAATGGTAAAACTGAGTAACCACGGAGATAAATGGAATAACATGATTAAAAATGATTATTTTTTATTTTTTCGGTGTCTTCAGACCTTATATTCTATCCACTCGATTATCTATCAATTTATGTGGTTCTTGGATTAATATTGGCATCCCATTATTGAATAGTTTTGGGTATTTATATTTATGCCACTTCTTCTCACTTATAAAGGAGAACATCCTATCCTCTACTAATAACACTTAAAATTCCATTTTTTCAGACCATCTATAAAAAACTACCTTCCTAACTAATGTTACCACATCCTTGAGGCCATTAGTTTATTATAAAACCCTTATACAAAGTTCTTTGGTACAAATAATTTTGTTTTATAAAGAATATGTATCATTCTTGACTGAGAATTTTATTTTATTTATTCATAATACTCCTTTAAATAATATTAAACATGATGATATAATGAAATATATATCTCTTATATTTTGATAGGTTATTTTTAAATTGAATGACCTACATTCTTCTCCTATTCCATCAAATGGGAAATGAAAACATCATTAATTGTACGAAGAAGTATGGCCTATCGATCCTATGTAATGTTTTTCCATAATCTCCAACAATTGAAACTAATGATGATGGATTTAATGAATATAAATTATATTCATGAAATATGTATCCTTATTTAAATTTAATACATCTAATATTTTCTTACCATTCAATTCATAGAAAAATTATAATGCCATGTGCGCGCATATGTGGACTACCACATCCATGAAGAGGTATGATTTTTTTCATCAACACATTGCATTGATGATATATATTAGTGTATTTAATGAAATATTAATGTATTTATGATATAATTATATTTTTGTAATGTTAAAATAATTCTTACCTTCTTTCCATCATTATTATCGAAAATAGAAATGTTAATCATGCCTATATATGGCATATCGTCTCCATGATTGTAACACGGTTCATTTTTCATAACCATATTTCATCTTTGGTTTTAAAATAATAATTTATATATAAAATAATAATTACATTATTATTATTATTATATATTATTGAACAATGACCTATTTTACAATATTCATCTAACTGAAGTCATTTTGGACATATAAATCAAATTTCATCAAAACATCCAACGTGAGTTTAATTTATTAACTAAATAAATATAACATGGTAATAAATAAAATATAATGAATAAAAATAAATGAATTTTTTCTTATCAAATTAAATAATTTATATAAAATTACTATTCAAAAAGATAAAGTACGTACGTGATGAGTCAAACTTGAGGTAAGTGATTTCCCCTCAATTTCCCTTCATTGATAAAAATTATATTTTTATACACCTAATTTAATATATATGTTGTATAAAATGAGAATTTTAAATATTATATCATTTATCAATCATAATTAACTTAATTTTGTGTTATAATACATTTATATTCAACCAACTTTGTTTTTATTTGAATTTTACTATTTGGTAAGACGTTTCTTAAATCAATTTCCCAATTTTGGGTAATATTTATACTTCTTTGTATTTTTTAAGAAATTATTATGTATGTATGTATCTATAAATTTATTTTCTATATTTAAAATTAATTAGGAGTTTAAATAAGTTCACGTAATAACTATGTTTATTATTTATCACCTCAAATTTTATTATCTTTGATGGTGTTTTCTTTGTCGTACTATCTTTTTTAAACATGTTTCATGTCGTGCAATATGGTTTCCTTACTTGGTTTACAAAATACCGCCTAAATTGATTTATATATATTACATAATTTAATTCATGGGATTCATATATCCATATCATACTTTTTATTCCAATGACTTTCGACTTGAAGTTACCCAAGTGGTGAAGGCATTGTGTTACGAAATACTTTTCTCAAGATTGTTATTGTCTGGGTTTCTTTGGTGAGATAATAAACAATTATTCTATTTGAAAAAATCCATTTCATTCTAATCTGGTCAAGAATGTGGTTTAAATGTTTTATTGTCATTTCCTCCTTTATTGAATAAAAAATATCAATAATGTTTTTTGTATGTAATATTGATCATGTATCTTCTTTATGATCCGGAATATTTCTATTTCATGTATATATTCTCTTAAAACTGTTTCAAAAAATGTTTTCCCTATTCTATAATCATATATAAAAAAATTTATATTTATGATATAATTTTTTTAAAAATATTTTAAATGGAATATTTCTATAAATTTTCAAGTGAGGTAATTTTTGACTTTTTATAGAAGTGTGAGAGGAATGCTTTATTTTAACTTATATGACATGATTGGAAATTCCTGATGTCATGAATGCACAATTATTTGGGTAATAATGTATCATTTTCCATGATTATTTTTAATGAAATGGTTTTTTATAATATTTTGTAAGAATTAAGATTTTAATTAAGTGATTTCAATGTAAAAGGATATTTTCCTCAAGAAATATTCAATGTGATCATTAAAAATCATTTCATAAATGATTAAAAACATAAATTTTAAATATTTGTTTTTAATTTGTCTTATATTTCTATCTCATATATTCCTATATCTTTATCCCTTCCTTTGATGGGGTGATAAATTCTATATGTTCATTTTCTAATTCCTTGTACTTGAAATTTCCTTTGATTATGATATGGGGAAAGATAACACAACCCATTTCAATCCAAGGGTAATTATTTCTATTATTAATTATGATTGGTTTCCTTTTGTGGCACACATAATCATAAACATGTTACGAAGGGTGCACTCATGGATCGCTCCAATGTATTGGTAATGTTTTTTTCTCATGATATGTTTTGTATTGGATTAGGGAGTACACAAAATCCATTATAGAACTCTGTCCAACATGTGATATTGTCTTGGAAGCTATCCATGACATATGAATTTTTCATTTTATATGTTTATACGACATTTAATTTATTAGTATAATCTTATTATACCATATTCTTTATGGTATGATTAAATGTAACTCCTCATGAGCAATATATTTTATGATATCATGTCAAACCATTTTCTCATGGGTTATATTTCCTTTTAATGTTTACTCGCATACAATATTTTTTAGCTCAACACTTTATTTTATATATTCTATAGGTTATCCTATGTATTTTTAAAATTAAAAATGGTTCTAGGAGATCATTATGGGGAATAAAATAATTATTTCTTTTTTTACATTCCATTCGAGGTATTTTTAAACTAGTCTTCTAAATACACTTGGCCTCACTGTCATTGGGTTGTAATAATTGAAAATAGATGTTTAAAAATCATGCAAAAATATAATTTAATGTAAAAATTTTATATAGTTTGTTTTAGATTAAGTTCTATGTATTTTTAGGGATTAGTACTAGATAATATTAGTAAAAATATCGAGGGATAAGTCTATGTATAGTATAACAAACTACTATTTTTGTATGGAAGAGATCATGTAGTTTTCTAATCAATACATCCCTATCTAGATAATAAAAGTGGGGGTGGTTTTGAAACAAATAATTATAGGTCTAATAACAATAAAAATAGTTTTTTCAGTATATCTCAACTATCATTCTGGTGCACAATGACGGTTCCCTTACTAAACACTTGATTTGACACTCATGTGGTATATGCATATGTTAATCCACATTTTCTCTATAAACCATCATGATGAATTAGAGATTAGAACCAATGGAAACCTATTATATTCAATAGAGATATGTGATTAACCTAAAGTGACTTTTGTTGATAATTCTATGGTTGATTATAAGTTTAATGGCATCGATGTCCATTTTAAGGTTCTATGTGATTAGGGCTTAAGATGATTGTGGATGTATTTTTATAAATTTTACAGGAATGAAAACATTTGGTTTATTTTATGTTTTAGTTACTTGAAGTATAAAACATGTAAATTTTTTGGAAATAATTTTAAATTTATTGATAACCTTTACGGTTAACTTTACCATTAATGTTAGGGTAACACAAGTAAAAAAAAGATTGCATGATTATTGGGAAAATTATAAGATGTATAGAATAATTTCATGGTTGAAAACTAATTTGGTTATTCATATTATTATAATTATGTTTATAATAGGTTTTTGGAATGTTATGGGATCTATATTAATTTATTTTTAAAAAATCAAGCATGCATGCCAGGAGAAACCCCTTCATATATGGTATGGCAATAGAGATTAACCCAAACTCAAAGGGTGACAAGGGCGCAATTCCGACCACTTTCTTGAATGATATAATGGTAAATAAGAGAGCATTTTTACTCAAACATTTTAATGGATAAATATTAGGTTCATTTTTGGGAAAAAATAATAGGATCAAATATTTTTCATTTTTATGATTCTAATATGATTAATTATATTTCAAGAGATTTTTTATAAGGATAATATATATAACCATTAGGTTTTATGTAAAATATTATTTGTGAATAATGTATCCTGTATTTTTAGGTGTACGATAAATGGTATGAGATAACCTTTGAGGTTAAAAATGTTTTAAAATTATGTTTATTGAGTGTAATTGTGATATAGGGTTATTTTTTTAAGGAATGATATACGTTAATCCTTTGGTTTTATTACTGAATTTTTGAAATTAATGTATTATTTTTTCATATGAATGTTCATTCATTTTGGGTATTATATTACATTGTGTTATCCATTTTTTATTAATGAAATATATTATTAATGACGTGTTATTCTTTTTTGGATTATATGACATGTTAAACGATAATTTTAGTGATTAAGGTATAGAAAAATTCAACTTGATTTCTCATCATTTAAGGAAGAAGATAATATTGTGGTCGAAATTGATTACAAGAATAGATTCTACTTATTAATTAAATGTATTTTCTTTATGTTCATATTTTATATAGTAAGGAATTCATCAACTCTAGAAAAACTATCTTGAAATGAAAATTGTTTCCCTGTTAGATTCATTTGTGAGGAATCGATTAGGTCTTTCACACCTCGTTGATTTATGGTTTTTTAATTGTTAACATTTTCATGATCATTCACATTCTTGTGATCAATGATCTATTTCACTCACCATCATTATCTAGAAATTTTTATTCTCTTCCATGCCTATATTTTCAATTCCCATCAATTTTATCCTATTTTGAAACCAATTTATATATTATTCCATACTAAATTCATATTTTGTAGTCTCTCTTTTCAATAAGAATATTTATAAACTCTTTTTTCAATGAATATTTCAACAATGGTATTTTATAATGCCAATTCATTGATTACTGAGACCAAGTTCAAATTTTGATGAGGTAATTTATTCAAGATGTTGAGAATTTTACACCCTAATATTTTAAAAATAAAAAATATGTTTGGTAGCATGTATGACACACAACATCAACGCTAAACAACCCATGAAATATTATAATTTAAATATGACCATTATAACTTAGTTGTTAAATTTGTGGGAATAAATATGATTAACTAATTTATAAAATTTAAAAAAAAAGTTCTAAAAAATATAAATTTATTGATAAATTCTGAGAAAATAAGTACTCAATTTTTAATTAATAGATTACATTCTTCAAAAAATATTTTTCTTAATTATTTTTATTGATTTTTTGATTAAATATTATAATTAACTTCTATAGCCTTTATAAAATGTATTTGAGAAAAAATTCATTTTTCAAAACATTATATCAAAATTATCTTACGTTTGAATTTTTTATATTTTTAAAATAGTTTATTATTTAGTCAATAATAAAAATTACCAATTTTTCAAATACTTCCATTTTATTTCTATAAATAAACTCATTTAAATGTGTCATTATATTTTATATTTTGAATTAATGAAACCATTTTTTTCTAATAATATAATTAATTTCATTTGAATTTATAATTTTCATGAGTTTGGTATATGTTTTCTTAAAACACGGTTTTATAGAAACTATTTTTAAGTGCATAAAATTTATCCATTTTCATTACATAAAATATCCTCTCTAAAGTAAATAATTAAATTAAAGGTATATTTTATATATCATTTTATTTTAATTGAAATTCATATATATATGATTTCTAGTTATATAGTTAATATAATAACATATTTTTCGTGAAAATTTGATTTTCCAAAAAAGAGAACTTTCATCATAAATAATTTTTGGTAACAAGGTCAAAATAATTTTTTGTGTGTCCGAGTCATTAAAAAATATTATTAAACATTTTCATCTAATGAGTTTTAACGGGTTATCCCTAATATTTCTCACCAATTATGTGTTGCATCTCTTCCATACCTTGGATCTCTCCTCCCTTAAATATTGGTTGATTTATGTCTTAAATTATTGATTTATTTTAAGGCAATATTAATTTATTCAAGATTTATCATTCCTCCCCCTTTCTCTTCACTATTCTTTGATTCTCATGGAGTACGAAAACCCTAGCAGGGGATATGGCCTAACCTTGGGTTTTTATGTGGGTTTTTTGGTGTTTATTTTTGTCTTGTGTGTGTGTGAGGGAATATTCTACTCAAATATTGTGGATTTTGTCAATTGAAAATAGATTTAGTTTAGTATTTGTAACGTCCCGGACCCGGGTGCCACGCAACGGGTGCCCCGAGCCCGGTTCTCCACGTAACCTCAAGTGCATTTCCCCAAACGCCAAATGTTGCCGACTAGCAGTGCGGGCCCAGGTCTGATAGTGGGGAAACTATACCCTCATTTTTCAAAGTGTAGCATAGCAGAATACAAAATAAAACATACAATGATAGCAGATGTAGCAATCCATACAACTACTAAAATAAAAAACTTCAATGGATATAACAAACAGTATATGAAAGATGATGCTACATGTTTCATGTTCTAAGAAAATAGCCAGAACATGTTATAATTCAACACAGTACAGCAGAAGCAGAGTACAGCAAAGCAATGTAAACAGCTGGCAGTGGCATCGCGAGCCTAGGCTCGGTCCCATGCCCTCCGACTCCTCAGCAATAGTCAAGTACCTATATAGGGACCCATGCCCCTATCTACACCTGCATCAACGTAATATTTTTGTCCAAAAAGCGTGACCCAAACAGGGTGTGAGAAATATATCTCAGTAGGCACCCACCAAAGGCCAGTGTCGAACTGCGTGTAAGCATGCAACAATAGTGTGCAGTAGAAAAATGAAAACACATAAGCATTACTCAAAAGTAACCCATTACCTGTTATATTGCCATTTTATTATCCATTTAATCCATTTAATATAATAAAACACCAAAATTCATTTCTAGTAAACAACTTATGTCCTCAGACACGTAAACTCCTACCCTCGGGTAACGAGTATCCAAAATAAGAATCTGCCCTCAGGCATAACAGAATTTTTTATCAGGCGTAGGTAGTGTCGCCCTCAGGCACAAAATCAGCTGCCCACATGCACGGAAGAAGTTGCCCTCAGGCCGAAATAGCAATAGCCCTCAGGCTAAACAGTGTAGTGCCCACAGGCTAATCACAACAACGCCCTCAGGCTAAACATAATAATGCCCTCATGCAAACTGGGCCATGCCCAACAGGTAAACAAGAAGTAACAAGAAATTCCTCTCAAGGCAATTCTACAATTACTACTTTGAAGACATACCCTCGGGTATCCTGGCCAAAAGGCTAAACAGTGCAACACACCCCCGGGGTGGTTCTTGATCCAAGAAACGATCCCAACCAGAATTTTATTATCCCAATTAAATACCTAATCAATTCTAGGTACGAAATATAGCAACGGACTCAGCCACACGACACCCCAACATGGGTTCGTGGCAGGAAAACGCACAAAAACTCAGGACAGTTGGAAAATAAACACTAAGACACCTACCTTATATGTCAACGAGCATTATACCCAAACGCCGACTCCTGAAACGCCCAACAACGGCGTAGATCTGACGAAAAAAAAAACCCATTCAAACTTAAATAACTTACGTTAGGAAATGAATTGGTAAGAATGGTACTAGGATAGGAGAGGTCTTACAGGTGCGGTTCCAAAGAGATCGTCCGAAGCCGAATCAGATTCCAAACGAACGCCTGGTGGATCTTCAAAGATCTGGCCTCCTCCTTTGGCACCAAAATGGCTCAAGTGCCTCCTCTACCAAATGAGGAGGCTACTGCCTGTTTTAAGCCGAAAAAACAAAGTACACGGCGTGTACTTCTGAGTAAACGGCGTGTACTCCCTTCATTTAACTGTTCATTTGCTAGCACCGCCACACTGTTCATATATTGACATGAGAACACGGTATGTACTCCCAAGTACACGATGTGTACTGTCGCCCAGTTGGCTCGACTCCACCGCCTTACTATTCAAGCCTTCCAACTGACTACACGGTGTGTATGGTACCACTACAAGGCGTGTAGTCGGTTCCTACACCCTTCGTCACCGGCATGGCTACACGCCCTGTGTACTAATCCCAACATGGCCAAATGTACACGGTGTGTGGATGAAGTACACGACATGTAGTTCCAAAATTCAGGATTTTTCCCATTTTCTATATTTTCTCAAAAACACTTAAGGAAAAGGAAAAGAAGAAGCATGTACCTCTAAAATAAGAATCGGGTTCTTACAAACTCCCCCCCCCCCCATATAGCAATTCGTCACCAAATTGCCTTTCCAAATGTGGTGAAGATAAAAATCAGAACAACTCTGGCCATTGAGCATGTACGTCGGCCTCCCGCTCCCAGGTCTCATCCTACACTCGGCCACGCTTCCATAGCACCCATACGAGAGGAACTGACCAGCCTCGGAGAACCTTCGTGCTCCGGTCAACGATACGGATTGGATGCTCCTCAAAGGACGCATCATGCTGAAGCTCAACCTCCTCAGGCCGAAAGGTCTGAGATGGGTCTGAATGGTAGCGATGCAACTAAGACACATGGAAGACGTCGTGCATGGCTCGGTAATATTGTGGTAACTACAACCGATAGGCAACCGTCTTGACTCTCTCTAGAATATTAAATGGCCCCACATACCTCGGTGAAAGCTTACCCTGTCTCCTAATCCATTTGGGTCCCAGCCTTGGTGAAACACGTAAGAAAACCTGATCCCCAACCACAAACTCCAAAGGTTGTCTACGGTGATCAACATAAGACTTCTGATGAGACTTCACGATAGCCATCCACCTCCGAATCAACTGGACCTTCTCAGATGTGTCCTACACGAGTTGTGGCCCCATTAAAGCTGCCTCACCTTATTCTAACCAGCACAAGGGTGATCGGAATGGCCTACCATATAAAGCCTCGTATGGTACAATGTCAATAGTTACCTGAATACTATTGTTATAGGCAAACTCGACTAAGGGTATATGCTTCTCCCAAGAGCCCCCAAAGTCTAGGACGCCTGCGCGCAGCATGTCCTCTTACACCTATATCGTCCGCCCTGACTGACCATCTGTCAGAGGGTGGTATGTTGTGCTCAAAAGCACCTGTGTACCCAGCGCCCTCTGAAAACTCTGCCAGAAAAGAGACGTAAAGCAGGTGTCCCTATTTGAAATGATATAAAAAGGGTCCCCATGAAGATGTACAATCTCTCGGATATACAGCCTTCTGAGCTCATCCACACCGAAGGTCTCCTTGATCGGAAAGAAGTGAGCTACCATCGTCAGTTTGTCTACAACAACCCACACGGCGTCATTTCCTCGAGTTGACCTTGGCAAACCCATCACGAAATCCATCGCGACATCATTCCATTTCCACTTTGGAATGGGAAGATACTGTAACAGCCCAGTTGGTCTCTGATGCTCTGCCTTCACCTACTGACAGGTGGAACATCTCGTAACAATCCTAGCTATCTCCCACTTCATACCTGGCCACCAATACTGATGTCTCAAGTCTCGGTACATCTTGGTAACCCCAGGATGAACTGCCCAAGCTGAAGCATGAAACTCCCACATTATCTCCTCATGTATATCCCCGGGAACCCATACACGTCCATGGAAATGCAAAACCTCATCATCGCCTATCGTCCAACCGGGAGGAGGGTCCCCACTTTCCACCGACTCCCATAGAACTAGGCCTTCTGAATACGATAGCTACCTTACTCTCACTTTGTCCAGGAGGGTAGAAGTCACAGCTAATGAGGAAAGATAAGTCTGCCCCAGACAGTCATGCACCTCCAAATGAATCTCAGAGAACAAATCCATAACCTGCCACTCGCCACTGGCCTCATGCACTGCCTGTATCTAAGTCTTCCTACTCAGTGCATTGGCTACTGCATTACCTTTACCAGGCGTATAAGCAAACTCAAAATCGAAGGATTGCAGGTACTCAACCCACCTTCTCTGTCTCAAATTCAGGTCACGTTGAGTAGAGATATACTTGAGACTTTTTTGGTTGGTGAAAACCACAAAATTCTCCCCCAATAGATAATTTCTCCAACATCGCAACGCATGTAAAACTGCTGCCAACTCAAGATCATGTGTCGGGTAATTCCTCTCATGTGGCCTCAACTATCGTGACCGGTACGCAACAACTCGGTCTCCCTGCATCAAAATGGCCCCCAGCCCAATCCCTGATGCATCACAGTAAATTGTATAGCTCTTCCCCTACTCTGGGAGTATCAGGATCGGTGCTGATGTCAACCTTCCCTTCAGGTCCTGAAAAGCTGTCTCGCAAGCTTCGGACCAAACGAACTTCACACCCATCTTAGTCAGACCTATCAAAGGTGCTGCTAAGCGGGAGAATTCATGTATGAAGCGCCTGTAGTAACCATCCAGCCCTAAGAAAATCTGTATCTCAAACACGTTCTTAGGTTTCTCCCCAAAAACAACTGCTCTCACCTTCTCTGGGTCTACTGCAACTCCTGCCTCTGAGATAAAGTGACATAGGAAGTGAATTTAGTCCATCCAAAAGTGTCACTTTGAGAGATTAGCATATAGTCGATGCTCTCTCAGTGTACTCAATATGATATCAAGATTGGTGGCATGGTTGTGTAGAGTGTGAGAGTACACCAAGATGTCGTCCACGAATACTACCACAAAAGAATCAATATACGAATGGAACACACGATTCATCAGAGCCATAAAAACTGTTGGCGCGTATGTTAGTCCGAACGGCATAACCGTATACTCATATAGACCATACCTACTTCTGAAAGCTATGAGAGGTATATCAGATGGTATAATGCGTAGCTGATGATATCTGGATCTCAAATAAATATTCGATAACACTCATGCCCCACAAAGCTGATCAAACAGATCATCTATCCGTGGCAAGGGATATTGGTTCTTAACCGTCAATTGGTTCAGCTTCTGATAATCCACACAAAGTCTGAGTTTACCATCTTCCTTCTTCACAAAAAGGACCGGAGAACACCAAGGAGAAGTACTGGGACAGATAAAACCCTTTGCATGTAACTCCTCTAACTACCTCTTGAGCTCCTGCAACTCAGGCATGGCCATCCTGTAAGGAGGAATGGACACCAGTACTGCTCTTGGCACTAGCTCAATAGAGAAATCCACCTCCCACACCGGAGGTAGACCTGAAAAGTCGTCCGGGAAGACATCCCTGAAACGATCAACAACTAGAGGGAAAACCATCTGACAAGTCCCCTGATCATCCAGATATAAAATAGCAATATGTGTTATGACTCCACCTCACCCATGATGCTCTGGTCTAGCTCGACTCGCCTGAACATCCCAATCGCCCTAGTATAGAAACTCTCCACCCTCTGGTGACGTGAAACGCACCCTGCAACGATAGCAGTCTACAAAGGCTCGGAAGGGAACTAACCAGTCCATCCCGAGAATGATGTCATAGCTCGTCATCTCCAAAACATAGAGGTCCCAAAGGAAGTGACACCCTCCAAACTCAAGGGGGAACTCCTTGTACTGACGCACACAAGTTGTCCTAGTCCCAAATGGAGTGTCTAGCGTCGTGATATCAGAATAAGTAGAAACACAGAGCCCAAGGCTCTCCACTACGGGTACAGATATGAAACTATACGTAGCACCCGTATCAAAAAATTACTGAAGACAAAACAGAAGCTACTAGAATAGTACCTCTAACAGTAGAAGGTCTGGGATCCTGCTCCTGCTGGGTCTGTAGCACTGCATATGCCTGCCCAGTGTCGCGGCCCTGCGACATAGCCTGGCTACCTTGAGTTGTCCCGTCCTACTGCCTCTGAGATCCTAGTGTCTGGCTACCATGGCCATGACCACCATCTCTGCCAGCACGCCCTGACATATTCCAGTTTCCTGACTGGTAAGAAGCCACTGGTCCTGCTCCTGCATGCGAAGTCTGCACAGAACCCCTCTCACTAGCTTGTGGAAATGCCCTGCAAAAGCAATGTAGATGATCCATCATACAGCAAGATCGGCACTCCACTGGGTCTCGTGGACACTGCAGTCTCTTGTTCCCCTCTCTACCACACCGGTAGCACATAACCTGGCCACCTGAAGTATTCATATGACCAGTACTACTGCCCTGAGTGAATTCTATCTGTATTTTCCTCTTGCTAGCAGAAATAACACCAGTAACTGGTACTGAACTTCCCTGGACCACACCACTCGATTCTTGTAGTTTCCTCTCTATAATCAATGTCTGGTTCACAATCGAGTGTATAGTAGGAAACCTGAAAACATTCACCAATGCTCGGATGTCATACCAAAGACCATCCTCCAAACGCCTGGCTCTCAATGTCTCATCACCCTATAGCACGGGTGAAAAACGCTAAAGCTCTGTAAATGAGCAGAATAGTCCATCACCGACTTGGCGCCCTGCTGCATATTCCTGAACTCTCGAGCTCTATCTTCCCTCAGCATCTCGGGAAAAAAGAATTCATAGAAGACTGGCTAAAAATATTCCCACGCCATGTCTCTGTGATGCTCTGACTGGGTGGTAGCATCCCACCACCTCTTGGAAGAATCATGCAGCATGTAAGTCGCGAGCTTGACCCTCTTCCCTGGAGGCATCTCAAGATGCTCGAAAATAGTCTGCATCGACCCCAACCAATACTCTGTATCCTGTGGTCCTCCATCCCATGAAAACGTAGGAGGATGTTGGTGCTGAAAGATACGTGTCAGCTCGGCCATAAATGTGGCATCCTACGGTGCTCCCTGAAAGGTCTTCATAAACCACATAAAACCTTCACGAAACTACGCCTCCATGCCTGTGTCTGGTATAACAGCTGGTGTCGCATCTGGATCTACTGGTGGATCAACAGGTTGCCCATGGCCCACCATCTCAGGAGTATAATCTTCGCCGCTCTCTTGGAGAACAACTCCTGGTCGTCTAGGCGGTATGACACTACAAGTTCAAAAGCACACCTCAGATTCAAGATTATTAAGACTGAGAGTGAAGGAACCACAAAGGGAACAAGAAGAAGAAGTCTTTAAAAATTATCAAGACAAGACTACATGGCGTGTAAAATGACTACACGGCGTGTACAATGACTACACTGCGTGTACTTGACTTCCCTTCCCCTGCCCGAGTCCTTCTACACGGCTAAGCTACACGGCTTGCATTCAACAAAACTACACGGCGTTTATAATATCTACACGATGTTTATGGTGTAATTTTCCAACTGCTCGTGTCGTCTGTAACACGGCCGACTACTCGGTCTTTACACCACACGGTGTATTACACCCGCACACGGTGTGTACACCATCCTTTTTCCCAGCCCCACGGCTAACTCCACACGGTTTGTCCTTGGACAAGACTACACGGCATGTCCCACAAGTACACGGCGTGTCTAGGGAGAGGTAACACCAGCCCGTGTTGTTTGCTACACGGCTGAGTCCCCGGGTCACACTACATGGCGTGTCTATTATTGACACGGCGTGTTCTGTCAAGGAGTTCACAGACTTGTGTTGTTAGTTACACAGCCAGACTCCGGGTCACACTACAAGGCATGCACAAAATCTACACAGCGTGTTTTACCCAAGCCCTTCCCTACCCCGTGTCTTCGCCCACACGGTTTGTGACACGGGAAGAGACTACACGGCGTGTACTCGGGGTACATGGCGTGTACTCAAAAAGTTCATTTTTCTTCCCAAACAGAAGAACACACACGACATGTATGAGGTCCTACACGGCGTGTATTCTGGTTTTTCCAGATAGTATGCCTCAGAAACTTTCCCGGAACCCAGAAAATACTAAAAACCAACACCTAAGCGTCAAATTCTGAACCGTGGGGGGCCATACTCCCCATGAATCAATGTTTGACATCGTATATGTGTTATAACCAATAACAGTCAATGATCCACCAAAATTAGGTCAATGGTGGCCCATACCCCCCAAAAACCAATGTTTGGCGTCCATTCTATAAACAGTCTCACAGCAGGTATTTTTATCAAGAAGCTATCACAACAGCATGCCTCTCTAGCACAACAACTATCACAACAAAATGTGAATTTCTAATGAGCCTACATGGCATGGAAACTATGAATGGCATTTGATATCTATCATGTGCCTATATGATGCATGAGATGGCATACCCTCATCTCATCTGGTTGCAACTAAATAGAACCCACAGATAAAATATAAACTGCACAATCCATGTGTGTCACCCAGCGGTGAAAACATATCAACCGTAAAATTGCAAAATCAAAAGAATGAAAAATACCAGGTAGACTGGATTTTCCCTGTACATGGGTAAGCTACGCCTGGGCACAGCTTATTACCAACTACCATTCCGTCCTATCCCTAACTACAGATCCATATAGTAAGTCAAAGAAAAGAGCCCCTCTGATACCTCATTGTAACGTCCCGGACCCGGGTGCCACGCAACGGGTGCCCCGAGCCCGGTTCGCCACTTGACCTCAATGGAATTTCCCCAAATTCCAGAGGTTGTCGACTAGCAGCAAGGGCCCACGTCTGATAGTAGGGAAACTATGCCCTCATTTGTCAAAGTGTAGCGCAACGAAATACAAAATAAAACATACAACGACAGTGGAAGTAGTAATCCATACAACTACTGAAATAAACAACTGCAATGCATATAACCAACAGTATATAAAAGATGATGCTACATGTTTCAAGTTCTAATAAAATAGCCAGAACATGTTATACATCAATACAGTACCACAAGAGCAGAGTACAACAAAGTAAAGCAAACAGCTGGCAGCATCATCGTGAGCCTAGGTTCGGTCCCATGCCCTCATACTCCTCTTCAAAATGTAAGTACATGTATAGGGAATATTTACCCTATCTACACCTGCAGTAACGTAATCTATTTGGGCCGAAAAGAGTGACCGAAATAGGGTTTGAGAAATATATCTCAGTAGGCACCCACCAAAGGTCCGTGCCCAACAGCGTGTAAGCATGCAACAATAGTGTGCAGTAAAAAAATGAAAATACGTAAGCAGTACTCAAAAGTAACTCATTACCAGTTTTATTGCCATTTTATTATCCATTTAATCCATTTAATATAAGATATCACTGCAGTTCATTTCTAGTAAACAACTAATTTCCTCAGACATGTAAACTCCTACCCTCGGGTAACGAGTATCCAGAACAATAATCCGCCCTCAGGCATAATAGAATTTTCCCTCAGGCGTGGGTAGTGTCGCCCTCAAGCACAGAATCAGCTGCCCACAGGCACAGAAGAAGTTTCCCTCAGGCCGAAATAGCTACAGCCCTCGGCCTAAACAGTGCAGTGCCCACAGGCTAATCCCAACAACACCGTCAGTCTAAATACAACAATTCCCTCAAGCAAACCGGGCCATGCCCAAAAGGTAAACAAGAAGTAACAAGAAATTCCTCTCAAGGAAATTCTACAATTACTACTTTGAAGGCATACCCTCGGGTATCCTGGCCAAATGGCTAAACAGTGTAACACACCCCCAGGGTGGTTCCGGATCCATGAAATGTTCCCAAACCACATTTTATTATCACAATTAAATACCTAATAAACTATAGGTATTAAATATAGAAACGTCCTAAGCCACACGAAACCCCAACATGGGTTTGTGGCATGAAAACGCACAAAAACACACGACAGTTGGAAAATAAACACTAAGCCACCTACCTTATACGTCAACGAGTGTTATACCCAAACGCCGACTCATGAAACGCCCAAGAACGGCATAGATCTGACGAAAACCAAAACCCATTCAAATGTAAATAACTTACGTTGGGAGGAAGAATTGGTAAGAACGGTATGAGGATAGGAGAGGGCTTACCTGTGCGGTTCCAACGAGATCGTCCGAAGCTGAATCGGATTCCAGAAGAATGCCCGGTGGATCATCAAAGAACTGGCCTCCTCCTTTGGCTCCAAAATGGCTCAAGTTCCTCCTCTGCCAAATGAGGAGGCTACTGCCTGTTTTAAGCTGAAAAAACAAAGTGCACGATGTGTACTTCTGAGTACACAGCGTGTACTCCCTTCATTTAACTGTTTATTTGGCGGCACCGCCACACTGTTCATTCGTCGACATGAGTACACAGCATGTACTCCCAAGTACACGACATTTACTGTCGCCCAGCTGGCGGCGACTCCACCGCCTTACTATTCAAGCCTGTCGACTGACTACACGGCGTGTAAGGTACCACTACACAGCGTGTAGTCGGTTCCTACACCCTTCGTCGCCGACATGGCTACACGCCCCGTGTACTCATCCCAACACGGCCAAATGTACACGGCGTGTGGATAAAGTACATGATGTGTAGTTCCAAAATTCAGGATTTTTCCCATTTTCCATATTTTCTCAAATACACTTAAGGAAAAGTAAAAGAAGAAGCCCGTACCTCTAAAATAAGAAACGGGTTCTTACAGTATTGAGGTAGGTGTCTCAATTAAATGGATCTTTTCCATGTATCTCCTTTGATTTTTATTTCTCTTGTTTGTTTTCATTACATCACCTAAATTTACAGTTATTAGCGATGGTTTAACCATTATTGATGTTTTTTTTTGAAATACATTGTCAATTTAATTGTTTTAATATGGTTTCCAATGGTATATATATTTGATCTAGTCCATATTTTTTTTAGAATTATTCAAATAAATTTCTTAATTTCAAATAAATTTTTAAATATTTTTTATATAGGAATTTTATGGGTTTAAATTTAATATTTTTTATATACATGAATGTTTTTTAGTAATGTTTTTAAATGGATTGTGTGACTGGAACATATTGTTGTTTTTTTGGAATTTTTTATACAAGGGAGACCATGGTAGTGTATAGATTATTTAGTTATATAGAAGCTTATACTATGTCTTGTAATATTAAGGGAGTTTTATCATATGTAGTAAATTGTACTTTTGGATGAATAATAAAGGATCTTCCAAAAATAGTCTATGCAAATAGAGAGTTCCCATGGAATCATTGTTGGGCTCTCGTAAGGCCTATAGATCTCGAAAACTCATTATAACTTTCTTATATGGATTCAAAAAATATTTTACAGATTAATCCATAATAGAAGGTATTGGATAGACCCCATGGTGTGTACTATTTATAACCTATTTGTTTTATTTATACTTTATGTGTGATGTGAGTTCCCTGTTTTTTTGCGATATATTTTTATTATGAATATTCCTATGTTTATCCCATGTTTGGATTTGATGAGAATGTTTATGAAATGTGGATATATTTATTTATTTCATCCTTAATTTTGATGTTATAAAAATATAGTTCATTTCAGAAAAAACAATGGGATATCTATAGTATTTTTTTCAAGTAATCTTTCATTTTTAAAAGTGAACATGGTTTTGAAAATATTTTTTCATACTAGAAAAATTATTTACATGGGTAAGGTCCTCAAATAGATTCTTGGTGGTATCATAGTGGCCTTTGTGCCGCATACCTTGAATTTTCCTCTAGGTGTATGTTGACTATGTTTGTCATGACATGATAAGGAAAAGGAACTTTTCAATTCAGTTTCCCTTCCTGTTCATAAATGGTTGTTTTTTTTATGATGGTAAATACATGGCCTCATGAAATTAGATCATGTGTAGTGATTTTGGGATTATGTATTGTTGGAATATTATATATTATCTTTTTTGGCCTTATTCCCTATTTTAAATTTTACCTATGGATATCATATGTATGAGTATTTTTTATGACATGTGATGTTAATATTTTATGATATTGGTTTTTTCATTACTATATTTAAAAATATTGTATGTTTATATCTATTGATGTCATTTATGGGTTGTAATTTTCATCCAATTAATGGATGGGACTATTTAAATTTTGAAGGATGAAAATTTTCTGGAATGGTTATATGGGATGCCTAGTGTTTTTCACCATCCCATAGTGATTGGGAACATTCTTTAGGCCTCTCGTTGTTCTAAATTTGGTTATAGGTTGGGAGGAATTAGGATAGTTCACTATAAAATTTTATCAGATGTCTTTTTTATTTGGGGGTTAGTGGTAGATAATAGAGAGTATCACTGATGCTCAGGATGTAGTCATAGAGGAGTTCTTGTGTATCTCTTTTTGTGAAATGACTCAACATTCCATGGGTGTTCAGGGGATTATGATTATGATTTTAATAATGTTTTCTGAGTTATTGATGATATTTTATGTCTTTCATCACCATATAGGGGTTTTGGGAAGAACCCTTGAGTGAAATTGATAGATAATGGTTTTAGGGTAAATAGGGAAGAAAAGAACATGCATACGGTTTTGGTGCATGGTTCAAGGTAACCAAGAGAAGGCCATGTTACAAGGTAAGTAATCTTCCAGTGCTGTTTGGAATGGTTAGATAATGGTTTGTCTGACTGTGAAGAAAAACCATGTACAATGTATAAAATGATTAATTTTTTTGACCCCCTTCATCTTTTATAAGTGTTTTCTAAGTTGATGTAATTTTCTTCAAACATATTATAAGGGGTTTTGTGGTTTATTTGATTTTTTTATATATTTAATTACATATTGAATAAGTTTTACGATTAATTTTGTTGACAATATATCTTAAAAGGACCTTTTATTTGATTAGTTAGATAATTATAGACCATGTCTCATTGGTAAGACCCCAGTTGATCCTACATTGGTAGAATCAGTGTTATAAATCATTCTTTCTTTAGACTAGTAGTGTGAAATAGGTCGGGTAAGGATAGTGAACCATTTTCAATAGTTGACAAAAAATAATCCACCAGTATTTCAGGGTGATATAGGTACCCATGAGAATGATGATTGGATTGATTTTATTGATCATATCTTCTATTTTTTTAAGTTCCCTGATAACTCAAATGCAGGCTCCATCAATTTCATGTTGAAAGGTAATTTTATGTAATGTTTTGAATAAATAGTGAAAAAATATCCATGAGGACCCCACATGGACTATATTTGAATAGTCTTTTTATTTTTATTTTTATCTTTTGACATTTAAGGTTTACAAGGACCATGTTTTCATGATGTTGAATAAATGACTGTGCTAATTTGTTTGTTGGGTTGGTTCATTTATCTCTAGATCACCTGTTGAATGACTATTTCATGGTGAGATGTTTTGAAATGGACTTAAAGGTTTTGTTCATATCGATGCTTATTCTATTTTCCTACTAATGTATGCATATGTATTGGACAGAGAGGATATGGATGAGTATGACATAATAGGGAAAATAGGTCTTAGTGGAGTCTAATCGTAAATGGGTAGAAGCTAGTGTTCTTCCTCTCATTAGAAGAGGAATCAAGTTGATCCTGGTTACAATATTTGAAAGGGTGCTCATTATTCATTATGATTGATACTAGTGGTTTCTTCAAGGTTTAAGATGGTAAATTTATATTAGTGTTGGATGTCTACCTATACTAGACCAAATTACCCAGAGGGTCAGAGGTTGTTCCACTAGTGTGGGAATCTAGGTCATATTTTACACTTTTATAAGGCCTCAATTCTAGGGACTAATTTTTTTTATTATTTTTCTAATGGTTTGTAAGTTCAATCGGATGTTTCTGAGGGTTTGGGATCTCACACTCAGTCTATATGGGACTCTCATCTTACTATGAAGTCTTATGGTTGGTCAAGGTCTGGATTCCTCTATGGAGAAAATATATAACCTAAGGATTTTCTCTATGGTTCATCCCCTATGAGAAGTAAAATTTTAATTAATTATTTATTGTCATTAGCCTTTTTTGATCTGGGTTATAATGACCCCCCATCTAGATACCAGTCATCAATGTCTCAGTTTATTTTATACATCACCTCAAGTGTTTCTACCCATATGTCAGATGCTACTGATTAACGGATAAGCTGATAGGAATCACATTTGGTACATTATAACCTATTATAAGAGTAGAAACAATAATATAAATTACAAATATTCACATAATCCAAATTGAGTAACACCATATAAAAGGAAAGGAAAGTGTCATAATTAACTACATTATCCAAATTAAATAACAATGGATTATTCCATACATGTCACAGTGGATCCCCTATAGTTGGATCGTATACATTGAACAAAAAATATATGAAACTAGAAATAACCCCCAATGGGTACTAGATCCAACACCATACCGTCATCTACACTCCATCCTAGCATGCGAAGAAAAAATCATGGAACAATCACTTTCCCAATAATTGTACATGTGACCAAATAGTGTTATCCTCTCAGGTACCCATGTTAAATGGTGTCATAAGTAGGGTGTGAGTACATATTTGTAGGACACCACTAACAATATCCCAAAACATAACCATTCTCAAATAAATGTTTTTGAAAAATTAATACAATTATTTATATAAATAGTTGTAGAAATTTAATGAAAAATATTAAGAGACCACTGATGTCCAAGATCTGTTGTGACACCTGATATCTGACAATACCATCATCAGTCCTAAGGACTATGGTCCTGATCGACCATACATTATTTGGTCATTGTTGATGTCTATCTCAGAACATCGCAGAGATAATGTAAATTATATTGTCACAACCACCATTTTGAGGTTTTCCATGTATGTTTCATGATTAGCCCATTTTTTAATTTCCATTAGAATACCATGAACTCCTAGAGGGGATTATTTACAATATACAAAAAGGTAATTTTCATGACCACCCTTATATATTTTTTCAGGACCACCCTATAGGGCAGTTTAAAAAAACCTCCCTATGTGTAATATTTATAACCTCTCCATATGTATTTTTCAATATGAGTCTAATAACAAGTTAATGAAATTTTTGAAAACTATTTAAATTGACTATTTCGATATTACCTTAAAAATTCATCCTTATTAACCATTTACACCATTATTTATATCCCACATTTAACATCTAACAAATCACTTAACAATTTATTCCAATTCAAAAGATAATAATTCACATTATAATTTTATACCCATTTCACAAACCACATGTCACAAATGTACCATGTCATTCTCATTTCATGATTCACCTTCTTTTTCAAAAAAAATCCATTTTTGTCGACCAAAATCTTTATTCATGTAAGGTACCAATCCGAATATAGGGAATATTTATAGAATGGACATTTATTTTCAAAGAAATTATTTATATTAAAATTTCATTTACAACATCAATGATTTTGAAATTCCATTTCACATTCATCAATTCAAATTGTAATTCCATTTTTTATAATTATATATAATATTCAATCCATGATTATAATCCAAAACAATATCAAGGATTTAACTCGATTAATCCCCTTAAAATTATCCATTTTCTTTTTTGAAAAACACAACATAGCATTTTGTTCAATAATTACTAGTTCAAATCGATTAATTCTACATTTCATTAGGAATCACCACTTTAAAAAGTTCATGACTAGTCAAATGGGAAATTTTATTACATAAACTATTTAAAAAATCATTTAATTTAAAATCATTTCAATTCATAGAAATTTTATATGATTGTATACTAAATCACTTAAATAAAAGGAGTAAATATTTTGAGTTAAATTTAGTGACCACCTACCTCAATCCTAAAAGTTCTACCCACCAAATATATTCTTATGGTTCATCCTAAAATGTGAAAATTGAGAAACCAAACAAAAAACATGGAAATAGTATATGTTAGAATAAATAAGTGGGATACCACTATTCATTGAAATAAATAATAAATAAGAGTAATAGGACTCATAGAATATCATTAATCTCTTGATAGAAAATGATAATGGATGAAACAAACCATGGATAAGGGAGATCCACCATGGTATTAAATGGAGGAATAAGGGTAACGAGTGGGGTTCTATTGAAAAAAATGGGATTTAATATACTGAGTGGGATTAATAATGGGTAGTCCTTGGTAAAATTATTTGGCAACACCACTATTAAAACAAATAGGATACAACCAATTATCATGTAGCCTACACCAACTGGATGTTGATCCCAATGCCCATACAAGGTTTCTAGATTACTATTGGCTATGCAGTGGTGCTATACCAATAAGGTGGTGGAACTGTATTGGTTCCTCTTACTAAAATTCCATGGTTATCCTTCCAAATTCTTGATCTTGGGCTCTTGAACACCACCTACATGTCCCAAATTGATTAAAAACACCACTATAATGGAGAGTTATGAAAGGATCATTAAAATTACTAACAAACATGTACTTTTGAAAGGTACATGGGTTTTAAAACCACCACACCATATGATATCTCATCCCTTATATTCATAAAAGAACATTACCGATACCCCCTATAAATCTATTATGAACCCTTGGGGTCACTGAACCCTGATACACAAACTAAAATAGGACCCCCTAGCTATGTACATGCCAACCCTACCTAAACTGAGACCACTAATTAAATGGAAAACCATTCAGCCCATGCATTGCAGCACTAGTCATTCAACTGATTCCACTATGACTCCCTAATCCCAGTGAAATATTTTAATTATCAATATAATAACATCATGCCACATATCTTGATTCCATTGGACCTAACTGGCTCATCCCAACTTAAAAATTAACCATAATACATATCCTCACACCAAATTCATATTTCCACTCTGTATGACAGTCTGCATGTCGGTCATTATTCCACTCCAAATATTAAAATTTATATTGAATTGACCATCTTACATCCTCTTCCTAATAGTCATATCCATTCGTATCACTCGACCATTACTCGTATCTAGAATTTATATAACATAAACCATATGTGAGATCACAAGTTATGGCTCTTTCATTATCTATGAATTGGGATTGAACTCACTAGAATTCAATTTAATGGCCCTATCCAATATCAAACCTAGTTTAGTGTATCTAAAACCTCCTCAGTGATGTGTTTTTTAATAAACCATTGTAGTTTCTATATAATACAATAGTTTGGACCTCTCCATAAAACTATATTAAAATTCCTGATATCCACCATTGTTGCACCATTAAAACACTAGATCAAAATTCCTTAAATCGTGAAGGAAATCATTTTGATAATATAAACACCCACCATGATAGTCCAACCTGACACCCAATGTGATTTCTACAACAGTAACACCCATCAATCCAAACTAATATCATATCATAGGTGAATACTAACATTCCACATCACACTAGGTTATTAAAATCATTACAATGATGAGGTTATTACTCAAACCCATCTATTATCTCATATGAATTTACCTCTAGTATCCCCAAGGAAAAATTGTTCAATTTGATCTATCATCTCACTAGTATCATACACCAATTCCCTTCTAATAGTTGGTAATATAACACTTATGGACCTTCCACATGAGGGTCATACAATCACAACCTATACAAAACCCCCCACTATAGGATATTCTTCATAGTATCACCATTGAAATGAAATCCCAGTCTCCAGGGTTCATGTCATATCTATCACTGAACAATATGGTCATACATGGTAATCCTTCTAAAATTCCCTCACTAAAAGAAACATGAAAAAACATGTTTTTTATCATATGTACATCTACATTTCCATATCCCAAATTTTACCTTCATAACAAGGGACACACCCATGATAGTTAATTCGGTACTCCCACCACATGGCTTCCCTGAAATTGCTCGACAAGAAGTAACTAAATAGGTTAAATTATTAAAACACACATCTCAATATTCTTGATCCATGATTACCTGTCGAAAAACTAATCCATATAGAAAGGTGAATATTGTTTAACCATGTCATATCAAACCGGACCCCTACCGTCTTATTCATAATCATTTCATTACATTTACAGGTCACATTGAAATTTCCTATCCACCCACAACTCTCTTGGGAGAAGTTAAGAATTTAGGCTCATTATGGAAGCACAACCACAACATATCTTGACTAGACAACATATAATATAGTAAACCAACACTTAGGCATCATGTTCTATGTAAATATCATCAAATTCCATGGTTATCACTATCCTATATGAAAAAATTCAGAACTCGGATTGCATTCCCATTAGTCATGCCTCGTTGGGACTAAGATCACAGACCTAAACCACTGACCATGCTCTTACAGTTCACCAGTTCCAAAAATACAAGAGAATACTATATTCCCTTTCATATTCAAGAATCATACCCTAAGAATATTTTACTACATGATTTACCTATGATAAAAATTATTCCATAATAAAAAATTCTTACCCACACTCTCACCATAAACTGAAGCGCACTTGATGTCAATAAGGTCAAGCACTCATTGGGCCTTACCCTCAAAACCAAACATCAATACCAAAATATTCTATAACACAAGGTTCAAAAAATCATGAATATTTGGTAAGATAAATTTCTATTCGTCAACCCTTTTATGGGGTTTCACTTATGAAATATGCCTCATTCCAGATCTAACCACAACTACTTGGTCACTGTCATATGTACTATCATCCTATATGCATTTCTTTGTTACTAAGGAAAACATCGAAAGAAAAATTCCATTATATAACATAAAATGAAATAATTTTTGTAAAAAATTCCCCCATTAAGGTACTTTCATGGTTCTTTTATCCCCTATCACAAGATACATTCACAAGTCACAAGGCACCAACTCATTAAACCTAAGTCACATCAATGATTCACTAGGTTCTCCCATCTTAACCACATATTTTATCTCACATAAGTCATATCACACTAGTAACCTTATTTTCCCTATTTCATACTCATATGGAATCCTGAATTCCAAAACACCCATATGTAGGGTTCTGGGACCCATATATAATAGCACCGCCTACCAAAACATTATTCTATAACGCATTTTCCAATCAGGGTGTAATAAAGTTTGCGGGTCATATATTAATAGGAAGCCACTTTAAAAACAAACTCCCCTACCAGATACAAGTGACATTAAGATTATTTAATAAATCATTCACAATCGCTAGACCCAACTACCCATATACAATATCAATTCAAGTACACGAGGGATCTAAGTCCTCAAGATCATTTAATTTTCCATAATTTTTTATTTTACATTAATTAAAATATACATGATTTATATGTAATAAAACTATGAACTCTTTCAAGCCTAACTTACTCTTAAAGGCCATAAATCATTAATTTTTTATCATGTGTTTTTTATTTTTAGTCTTTATAGTACTTTTTATGGATTCTATGTTTCAACATTTTACCATTTATTTGGAAATCACAATCCCATTTTGGATATATAGGAATCTACTCAAATGTTATAATCAAAAAATCATTATAAATTTATTTCAATAAATTTTTTTAACTAAAACCACCATCTAATAATAAATTTAAATTTTTATATTTAATAATAATTCAATCAGTGATATAGTCAAGTAAGATTCTACTATAGACGTATATAGTATAACTCTATATAAATCCATGGCGACACATTTAATAACCAACCCCTCTATATTCTTTTAATCCATAAGTAGATAAAATTGAATTGATGATATAAATCAATGATAGTATATAAATCAATAACATATATAAATAATTGAAAGATATTAATCATAGGAAATATACATATGCCATATCAATCATGTTTTCCTATATTGATGCATAAATACACACACTCTCTTTCTATTTCCTTGCTAGAATAATTGTAAAACCCCCATAAATTATAAATTTATAAATCAAGTGCATTCCTGGATGTGAAATATCAAATTTCAAACATGGATGACAAATGATAGATAAATTATCATCCATTGCAACTTAGTTTTCATTTATATATGTGTTCATCACTCATAGGCATGAGCTTATTACCAAGATGAGACATAATAAAAAATAGATATGATACCAATTTGTAATGTCCCACTTTAGAGGACCACTAATGACTACCTTATCTAGAGTCACTGCATCATCTTAGGAATTCCTCCCTATACATTACAGGCTGATGACAAGTGGTGAGGGTGTAAGGTTGTTTATTGGGGAGACTATACCCCTAGTAACTGTATAAATAATAATATAAATAATAATCAACCACATAATCCAAATAGAATAACTTCATAAAGAAGAAAATGAGAGTTAAAAAAATAAATATAGTATCAAAATTATGTAACAATGTTGTATTAAATAATTTTCACAATGGATCACCCAAGGGAATATTATATATATAGAACAAAAGATGAATAAAATTAAACTAACACTAAAACTAATCCCCAAGTAGTTCTGGGTCTTACATGTTACCATAATCCACACTCCATAACATAATTCCATGAAAATCATCATGAAATGGGTTATTTCCATATATATACATATAACCAAATAGTTTTATCATCTCGATAACCAAGTTTCATGGTTTCCTAAATTGGGTGTGAGTATAACTCAACAGGCCACCAAAGGGAATATTATATATATAGAACAAAAGATGAATAAAATTAAACTAACACTAAAACTAATCCCCAAGTAGTTCTGGGTCTTACATGTTACCATAATCCACACTCCATAACATAATTCCATGAAAATCATCATGAAATGGGTTATTTCCATATATATACATATAACCAAATAGTTTTATCATCTCGATAACCAAGTTTCATGGTTTCCTAAATAGGCTGTGAGTATAACTCAATAGGCCACCACTTAGGATGCCCAAAAATATAACCATCCTTAAATAGAAGTTTATAAAAAAGTTCTAGACTAACTTTTTAAATAGTTTTTAAAATTTAAATAAAATAATTATATATATATATATATATGCTCAGGATATATTGTGAAAACCAAGATCAGATTAGACCACTGTAAATCCATTGGTTTGTGACCTCCATCGGTAAAAACTAATTTGGCTAGTGAAGGGGTTTCTCAGACCATGTCATCATTATTATTCCAAACATAGTATCAAAAAACACATTTAGGTGTTTCCCATATATGTTTCTTGTCCACTTTGAAGTTTAATTTCCAAAAGAGTACCATGTCCCCCGTTGGGGGGAGTTTTCACAACCTTCACAATGGGATTTTTCATAACCACCTTTACGAGTATTTTAATAACCTCCCCATAGGATGTTTTCTTTCCGATTCCAATAAAAATTAAAATAAAATCATAATGTTCATTCAAATTTAACATTTTGAGGTTCCCGTATAGATTCATCATCACTTCCCATTTATACCATTGGTTCTATTATTGAATTAAGATTTCTAATTTTATTAATTCACAACTCAACAATTCACATAATAGATTTCATTCACGTTTCATAAGCCATGAGTTACTAATGTACCTATTAATTATAATTTTATGATTCACCTTCCATTTCATGAAAATACATTACTATTCACCAATATATTAACTCATGTAGGGTCCCAATTCCAATATAGGGGATCAACCTATAATCTCTCTTCATTATAAAAGGAATTATTAAGCTTTCAATTAAATTTAAAATATTATTGATTTTGAAATTAAATTTAAAAATCATATATTCATATCAAAATTTTATATTTTTTAACTTCACATATTAGTCACTCAATTATTACAACCCAAAACAAGGTCATGGTGTCAACTATATTCACCCATTAAAATTATCCACTTACATTTTAGAAAAAAATAACATGCCATTTTTTGGACAGTTCCAAGGTCAGATACATTAGTAGAGAATTACACAATGGAAAATAAAAATTAATACATTTAATTAAAATCACAATGACCCCTTTCCATGTTTAAAGACACGTCAAAAGGGTTTTTTAACTAAGGAATGTAAAAATTAATGCCTTTATTTTAAAATTAGTCTATTCAATGAAATCCTATATGACTGTAAAAACAAAAATTGAGGAAAAGGACTCAAGAATATGGGTTAAATTTATTGACCATATACCTTATTCATATAAAGTTACACTCACCATTTATCATCATTCAGTTCCACCTCAAATGATATAAATCAATAAAAAATATAAAATAACTAGAAATAATAAATATTATAATAATTAGGTTCGAGATCATTATCGATTAAAATAAACAATATAGGGGATCAAGAGGAATCTTGTACTTATCTTTAACTCTTGATTACAATTAATAGTGGATGAAATAGAATATGAATGTCCATGATCCATTATGGTCTTAAAGGAATTAGGAAGGGGTGTGGGATATAGTCTACTTGATTAATGGGTCTAAAATCTGGAGTCGGAATAATAAAAAATTCCCAAGTAAAATTATAGAGCTACACCTAATTAAAAATAATATAGGAGGCCACTAGCAGCTGTTATCCTCCACTATATAGTTAGTGTCACCCACAACTAGTATTAAATGAGAAATTTATATTTATTTATATCATTATTGTTATTGATTCTTTGTGTATGTGAGTGCGGTTGATTCCATTTTAGATGGATATAGTAACCTAATTGGGAAGAAATTCGGGGAAGGATTAAAGTTCCCATCGTTTCATGTTTTGATAAGAGATGTGAAACTATTGTTGAACTCCCTCATGTTGGAACTATAAATTTTTAATCTAGACATCAGTATAGAATAGAAGATATTTTTCAAATATTATATTGACTAATATTTTCACAATGTATAGTATCTATCAAATAATGGGAGAAATATTTTCTTCCAGAGTTAGTATGATGTTATGTTAGGTTGGGAAAGAAACGTTTCATTATATGTGCGATTAATTTTATATAAATTATTCATGATTTTCCTTGATGTTATGGATTAAAATTTAAATGGTCATCTTCTAGTGGTTGTGGACTTAAACGCTGAGATTTTTTTGTTGAATTATCTAGTTTTCATCCCCAATGAGTGGTCAAGTTCACAATTGATCTACTCCCTAGGATGATCCCCGTATCATTTCCTTTAGATGGGATGTCTCTTTCTAATTTAATAGTGTTAAATTCTTATTTAGAGGTCCTTGAATGGAAAGGTTTTATTCATCCTAGTGTTCCAATGTGGGAATTGACAATTCTATTTACAAAGAAGGAAGATAGGAATAACTGGAATTTCATAAACTATGATATGTTAAATGAGGTGTACATTTAGAGAAAAAAACACATTTCCTCTAAGTGATAATATTTTCTAATAGATTATCGTAGCCTTTAGATTTTCAAAATATTAACCTATGTTCAGGGTACCATTGATTTACGTTATGATATAAATATGCTCCTAATATTTCCTTCCAAATCTAGTGTGCACACTTTGCGTATTTTTTTTCCATTTGGACTTAATAATTTTCATTTGATCTTTATTAAATTGATGAACCATATATTTCATTGTATTCTAGGATCCTTTTTAAATATGATAATTGATTGCATGTTGGTGTACACTATAATGGAGGAGGACCATAGAGACAATATAAATATTGTTTTGGGAATCATAAGGGACCAATATTGTATACTATTCCTTCTAATTTTTAGTTATATATATATATATATGGTAATGGTTTTGGGCCACGTTATTTTTGAAAAAAGTATTTATGTGGGTTCTGGGAAGATCAAAGTTGATGTGTATTGGTAATAGACCAATAACTGGTTTAGAATTAGTGTCTTTTTAAGATTAGTCAAATAGTATATGAGCTTTGTCCCAACCATATATAGAAAAGATTCTTCCTTGAAAGAGTTGACTCAAAAGGGGGTGATGTTCAAGTGGAGTGAGAAGTGACATCATACTTATGAGGAGTGTTAGGTTTCCATTACATCATTATATTTTTTATTATTTCTATGACTATAAAGGGATATGAAGTGTACTAAGATACCTCATGTGTGGGATTTGTGTATGTATAGATGAAGGATGGTCATGTTGTGGCCTATATATCTTTTTGACTACCCACACATGAGAATACCTTCCCCACAGATGAACTGGAGTTGGTATTTGTTATATATGTATTGAATACTTTGTTCCTTTACCTTTTTTTGATAGGATTATGGTTTAATTGAATCTTAATATTATCATGTATATATTCATCCAGATGGAATTTAACATCATTAGAAGACATGGGTTCGAGTATCTTTATACATTTTGTTTAAATATTTCATATACATCCAGTAAGGGGAAGGTGTTCGGTGATGCCATGATTATAATGTTACTGATACAAGTTGTCATAGATTTAATGGATTAGTGGGGATTTATGGGATGGTTTATATTTCATAGTATAGAGATATTAAAGGATAGAGAGTGGGTTTCCTTAATGATTGTTTCAGTTACACCCTCCCTTGTTGATTTGGTTTGGGTGAGAAAGAATATGACCTCCACTACTAGTAGATAATTTGGAGTTATAAATGATGGGGATACATTGGATAATTGGTCTAGGTCTCTCAATGGAACCCTATTCATTAGGAAATGTTTGGTGGTTCCTTTCACCTTGAGGTAACAGGTAATTCATTGTAGAAATTATTCAATTCGATTCATTTACTGAGGGTATACCACGTTGATTTATACTCTGAGGAGTCGGTTTTGGTGGCCAGGGATGATACGGTCAGTTGAAAATTTTGTGTCCCGTGTTTTTATTTTCAAGAGGATCAAAGGTGATAATAATAGGTAAACTGGTTTTCTGCAACCTCTTCCAATTTCAATAATGTAGTGGGATGATTTCTACATTGTTTTTTTACCAATCTACCTGATTATTATATTATGAAAAATTATTTTTGGATAATTAAAAAACAGTCAACTCAATCATCGCACTTTATACCAATTAGGAAGTTGATGAAGGTAAATAAGCTTAGACACATGTTTTTATGATTTATTGTTAAGATTCATGGGATTTATTAAATGATTGCTTCCAACTAGGGAATTCAATTAAACGATTAGTTTTAAAGAGTCCACAAGAAACCATTGGGACCCAATTTATGTTAAGAACTATTTATCATATATATAGAAATGTTCTAACTGGGTGAGCCATCCAGATACCATAGAATATTCTTCATCAATGTTATCTTGAATTTGGGGGTTCATGTGAGAGATATTCTTTTTGTTTAATTTTCATACAAAAATAGTTACCATAAATCCATAAATATATAATTTTTAAGGTATTTTATAGGTATTTGTGTCAGTCCCAATCATGTTGGGATGAGCTGGGTGAGAATTATTTTCTACGATCGAGTCTCGTCTATGAGATGATAGATAAAAGGTATTTGATTAAAAATATGTTGCAGAAAACTCAGAGTATCCATAAATCATATGTCCGTTTTCTTCATCACCTTCTAGAGCTTGAGGTTGGTTATAAGGTGTTCTTCCATGTATCCATTCATTTGGGAAATCATTAATTGGGAATGAAAGGAAAGATGGTTTCGTGATATATTGGGTAATTTCATTTTTTGGATAAACTTGTTGAGGTGGCCTATCATATGTGTCTACCATCATGGATAACCTAGATACATGATTTCTTCCATGTGTCATAGTTGAAGAAGCTTTATCTAAACCAATATCATTTTATAGAGTGGAATTATTTGAAGTTAGATCTAGATTCCACCATTACAGATTATCATGTTCTTATATTGGACCATCAAAATAAGGTTACCCATGATAAGTAAATAAAATTATTCTTTTTTATTAGTAATTTAGGAGGATATAGAAACAAGAATTGGGAGTTGGAAGTTTTAGTGAGGGACTAATTTCCTCACTTTTTTCTTTTGAAAAAACATAAGTACATTCTTGCGATATAACATGAAATGGTGGGGATAATTGTTATACTTATTATGTCACCAGTATGTTTTATATTCATAATTTTTTATTTATTAATTTTTTATGATTTTTTTGTAGTTATAGGTTTAGAACCTATTTTTTCGGGTAAATAATATCTTTTACAGGATTATCGTTCTATTAGTAAAACCTTATAGTTAACTGTGTGAGAGGGTGGTTTGGGGTTAAAGGGGTTTTTTCATTGTTTTTCATGGTTTTCATAATTATGATAAGATCACCAAAAACTATATGGGATGTTTTTTGGGGATACATTTCCACATTGATGATTGGTGCATTATTTTTCTAATTGCGAGACTGATGATACATTGTGTTTAGGTCATTAAAAGAATATAATTTGAATATTTTCTCCTTTTATATTTTTTACGGGTTTCTCACTCATCTCTCTCCCTAATAATGTGTAGGATCTCCCCCACACCTTGGATCTCTCTCTCTCTCTCTCTTTGTGTCTGTTTGATTTATTTCTTCCTTTTCTCATTTATTTTAAGTTATGTCGTATTTTATTATGATTTCTCCTTCCTCACCCCTTATTCTTTCTTGTTGTTCCATTTTCATGGAGTGTATAAATCCTATCTTTATATTTGGATTAAAATAGTGTTATTTAGTGGTATTTTATGTTTTATATTAGTTTTTAGATGTGTTTGAGGGTCTTATATTAAAATCGTTTAATATCCATAAAAGGATATATGATTTGGTTTAGTATTGAGGTATGTGTCTCTATTTAAGGATGTTCTTCGATGAATTTCAACTTATTAATGTTTTCCCTTGGTTTTTAATGATTAAAAATTCCCTTATTTTGATTTTTTAGTGGTGGTTTTTCCATTTTTTAATGTAATTTTAAAATAGAGGTTAAAATTTAATTGTTTAAAGTATCTTTTCAAAGGGATTTGTCATTGATTCAATACATGTGTCTATTAAAATGGTTCAAACAGTTTTTATGGTATAAAATAATTTTAAAATTGGTTTTTGAAGAGGTAATTCATAGTATTAAATGCATGATTTTTAACATAAATTAAAGGTTTAAAAAAGGATTCTAAATGGCTTAAATTATTTTTATTTATTAATGTTATGTGTTTGGAATTGTGTAGGACATTATTGACCTTGGGAATGTCGGTGTCTTTCTTTGTGCATGTGTGTGTACATTTCTTAGAAAAATGGAACCTCAGACAATGTCTTGGAAAATCATGGGATTGTTATCCAAGGGAATAAGTTATCGTTTGGGAAGAATATTGATGGATATTCCAAAATGTGACCATGCCAACTGAGAGAGCCCAAGGAATTATGGTTGGTCCTGTGGAATATTATGAGTGCTTCCAAAATATTGAATCCTTTCTTAGTCTGGTAGAGAAATCATTATTTTAAACTAACACACACTATAACCTATTGATTACATACCACAGTGCATACTACTTATACTCATTAGACATTATTTATAATTTATGCATGATGGTTGTCCCATTTTTCATTGCGATATATTTTTCTTATCCCATTTCAATTATTTGTTTATATACTCATGTTTATGATTATGAACATGTTTATTCCATGATTGGTTTTGTGGTTCAAATTTATTTTTAGTGGACTTATTTTATTATTTAATACTTATTTTCTATGTTTATTAAAGTATATTTGTTTGGGAAAAACAAAATGTATTTATAAATTCTTGTTTTTCAGAGAACAATGATTTTTAAAAGTGAACTTGGTTTTGAAAATGAGTCTCAAACTAACTTAAAGGTTTTTTTGGGAAAAGGACTTACATATATTAATGGTTTTATCCTTATAGGTTTTGGGAATCGCACCATGAATATTCCTTTGGGTGTATGCAGACTTTGTTTTTTTGGACACATATAAGGTTAAGGGAACCATGTAGTTCTCTAATGCTTCTTGATTACAAATATTTACGATCATTTTGGGATGGTGGAGACATAGTCTCATGAATTTAGTTCATATGGAGGGGTTAAATATTTTTTTATCATTGGGATATTATGAATTATTTATTTTTTTCTCATTACCTATTTTTTATGGATGTTGTATGAATGTGTCATCTTTATGACATCTGATGTGATGATTTCATAATTGCATCTTTTAGTAATTATTTCATTTACACTGTTAATTGATTATATAAATTGATGTAATCTATGGGGTTTCATGGTCATCAAATTGAAGGATGGGTCATGTAGTGTTTTTATGGGTGAAACCATTTCAAACTATTTATCTATGATTCTCTTGTTCTTTTCTCAAACTCTAGAAATCAGGAATTCACTTCTGACCTTTTGGCGTGTTAGTCTAGGTGAATGATCGAGTCGAGCCATGCTAGTTCTCTATATTAGAATTTAAAACATATATGAATTATTTAATTCATAGATATAAGAATACAGTATCCTCTAGTAGATCATTTTTTCTAATAAATCTACAAAGGGGTATGGCTTGATCCTGATCAAACACACTTGTATTTTCATATGAACATATCCACTACAATATGTATCATATGAATCATATATTGATTATATATTCCTTTATTTATACCATTTAGTGACCATTAGACATGAAACATGTCACTATATTCCATGAAAACTAAAACATTTTTTATTTTTCAGGTAGATTGATTATAGACATTGATTACATTACATGTCAATAATTATAATAGATAGGAACATCACATATCACTTATCTAATCTTGGATTGAATTTCATTAATAACATAAAATATGACATATATGTATTTTATTATCATACATATGGAAACATTATATCTTTTTTTAACTCAAAAGAATACATGTCAAACAACATATTAAACTACCCTCGATTAGCTTGAGCTCAAGGCTGACATAGGAGAGGTAAAAAGAATGAAGGTTCATTTTCTAAATATCTTTCAAAAAACAAATAATAGGGATTCATAATAACATTACACCATTTTTTATTTAAATGACTATATGAAATTATATGTATTATACTTTTATAGGCCAACCCAAGTAATGATTTTCTACTTATTATCTCAGGAGCCTATTCATTCTATCAAATTTAGCTATTTGTCTTAATTAAAAGATTATACTCATTTAAATATTAACAAATCATCAAAAACCATAACTAATCATGATGGTCATCGATTAGGTTAAACTTAAAGTTATACTTTGAAGTTGTATTATCATTCTACTGTTTACTATAATATATATAGCACACATAAATTAATCATAAGTGAATACTTCATTTGTTATAAAAATCACGATAAATTTTAAATCATTATATCCAATATATAATTTATCTACTTAAATTATATACAACAAGAACCTAATGGTTCTAATATGCCAATTTTTTCGTCAAATTATTTTCTACATTTTTTATCTATAACTGCAAAATAGATCTTTACAGTTCCCCTCTTAAAGTCCTCTCAATTGAGATAGCATATATGAAGGTCGTTTTTTGTCCTTTAGTGAGACTTGGATTTCATGGAATGAGAAATATCTCAATTTTCTCATAGTAAATCTTAACTTCACCCTTAATTCTGACAACCACCCAATGTTCAGTGACAAGCTTATTCATCCCCGCAACTTCCTTCAAAGAATTTAATATAGAAATGTATTCTACCTCTATTGTATAGTATGTCATTTTTGGTTTAACTATTCTAATTAACTTTTCATCCATCTATAAAAAATAAAAAACTAGATTTAGATCTCATGTCATCTTTTTCAAATTAATAAATAGTAGTACTATTAACCCATAACATGAACTCACACCCCCCCTACAAATTAAAATAACGTATTCTTAATTATACTCAAGTATAGGTATTAATAACCGTAATATAATAAATTTCCTCAAGACTGGACTGGTATCTTTTTTTTATTCTCAAACAATAAATGTCCTTGGGAAAAGTTAATAACATGGAATACTTGATAGATACAATGATGGAAACATAGTGAAACTTATTTATCCATCCTAACTCATTAAATAGATCAAAAATAATCTTAATATTTTTTCATGTCACACTAGTAAAATCCACTTAATGGATTTATATATTCTAAGACTCTTTATCGATTTAACAATATTTTTTATTTTGACTTGGTCAAACAAAACAATTTGATTCATCTTTATATATATTCATACCTAGTGTGTAGGCTTCTTCACCTATTTTATTCATTCATAATCTCATTTACGCAATGCATATCCAGGATGAAATTTTGGATAATGGGTATATCATCTACATACATTATCAAAAATGTCATGATAGTCCCACTATGATACTTATATATATAATAGTCTTGTATATTATTACTGAAATCAAACTCATTTATTGCATCCTCAAAAAAGATGTTACATCTCTGAAAATATTTCTTTAGCCCATAAATGTATTGTTGAAACTTATAAACTGTAGCATACACATTCGGCAATAAAAACCCTTTGGGGTGTATTATATACATGTCCTATTATAAATTCTTGTTAAGGAATATATTTTTAAATTAATATGATATATATCATAATCATAATGTGTTACTATGGATAGTAATATTTGAATGGATTTTATCATAGAAAATGTGTAAATTTTCATTTCATAGTTAGTACCATGAATTTTTTTATAACACTTTACTGCTGGAAATACTTTATAGGTAGATATTATACCATCTATGGAATATTTACTATTAAAACCACCTTTATCCCTATGTATGTTTTGTTTTAAGGTTCATCCACCATGGTTTAAACATGGTTAGTATACATGTAGTCTATCTAAAATGTAATAGAATTTATCCATTTCATGGAATTAGAACTCTTAATGTCCAATTCATCTGTAGTAATTAATTATCTATGGAAATTTCCAAATCAAAATTTTCGAGAATAAATTCATATCTTTTTGGTTCTTGATAAATCCTAGCAATCATTCTAAGTTATTATGTCACTTTAATAGATTCTTCTTCTGTAACTCTTTATAGAAATAGCTCAAAAACCATATCAAAAATACATCCTCTATGTTGGTATTTAACTTCAATATGTTCAAACTTTCTCAAATTGACTCCATTAACAATGCTACCCTTAGGAAGGAAAACAAAATATTGGGGCACAAATGATTTTTTTTAGTAGGATTACAGAATTAATATCCGACAATATCAATGGGATAACCAACAAATCAATAGATTTATCTAATTTTGGCCTATGTTTATATGAATAAGAATTCCATAAATATGTCTAAAAACACCAAATCCTTAAAACAAATTGGATTAATTCCAACCCATAACTCATATAGTATCTTCTTGGCTTATTTACATGTAATGTAGTTTATTGGGAATGGAACTATTTTAAGATCATATCTCCAAAAATGATATAGGAAAGCCACACTAGTTCATCATTAATCAAACCATTTATAAATTACCTAATTCATTATCTCATATAAAACATTCCACTATGGTGTTCTAGGAAGAGTGATTAGTAAAAAATTCCATAATATCTCAAATCATTAGCAAATTCATTTTGTTTTTATTAACCACCCTAGTCCGGCTGGAGAATGCCAATACTTTTACCCATTGGATTTTTCACTTTATTAAGAAACTATTAATCTTTTTAAATTGTTTTAAATCTATTTACCATCAAAAATTGAAATCTATAATGATTGAAGTCATCAGTATTGGATATGATGTACTTATGACCCAAAATTTCTTATGTACTCATTGGTCTACATACATCACTACATATAAGACCCAATAAAGCACACATCAATTTACCATTTTAACTAAAATTTTATTTGGTAAATTTTCTTAATAAATAGTATTTTCATGTATTAAATGATTAATAATCAATTGAGTCTAATAATCAATCTATGTAGATTATTTGGAGGTGTTTCTAATATATATGACCAAGGATAAAATTCCAAATACAAGTGGTGCTAGGATCAACTGTGACCTTCTTATACTGAATTTTATTGATTTGATTATCTATATACATAATATATAAACCATTTATCATATTCTCAATTCTATAAGGAATATAATATATACAGTCTAAAAACTCTTAATCTTAATAATGAAAAAAATTCCCACATTTTACAAAAAAAATATATAGAAATTAAATCTATATTTTTGGAAGGAACGTCCATATCCAAAACTAATATACTAGGTAGTCTTAGATCGTAACTTTCAACCTGCAATGTATCAAATATTTCCCCATTTACATTAGGTATATCAACTTCACCCAAATCAAATTCTCTTATATTTCTAATTTTGTATTTATCGAAACAAATGTGTGATGTGCACCGAGTAACCTATACCCATGAGTAAAATTTAGATGAAAAATTCTATAACATTTCAATTTATATACACAATGTTTTTATATTTAGGAAATATTACAAAAATTGTATAATCATATATTATTACATTATCTAAAAACATTGATCATAGTGAATTACATAATCTATAACCAGAATATAT
Source organism: Viscum album (assembly GCA_963277665.1). Lineage (NCBI taxonomy): Eukaryota > Viridiplantae > Streptophyta > Magnoliopsida > Santalales > Viscaceae > Viscum > Viscum album. The sequence goes on along the minus strand of OY728165.1, from coordinate 1,237,730,391 downwards.
CTACACTTAAGTATCATGTTTTATTTTTTTTCATTAAAGAAAATTATAAAAAAACTCCTACTAAATTGGTAACCCCAAAAATCATTTCCTTTAGTGGTCCAAGATCAATATTTTAACATGACTTATCCCAGACAATCATGTAATATAATCCATGACTATATCTATTATAAAATCATGTCAATCATATCACATATTTCTCTTATATAGTTTATTTGATAGAATCTACCTCTAATCCATCGTATTGATTTACTAAAATATATTTTGTTGGTATAATGATGGTTAGAGATAATTGTAACTCAAATATTACACCAGATATAGGAACATAATGGTTAGGGTTACCAATAATATAATTTCTTTATTCAAGCTAATTCATGACTACCTAATTGTTAGGGCAATAATACCAAATGAGCAGGGTCATAAAAATAGTTTTCTTTGAAATTTATATTATTGTTATAATTCTATGGGTTTTAATTGGTTGGATATTTTAACAAAAATTTCATCAATATTCCTAAAATATTTATTAAATAACAAGAAATATTAATTTTCTCATGTTTTATTCCAATATGTATGTATGCGTCTAATGATTTTGTTTCAGAATATCTATTCCATCCCCCAAAATAATGTATAACTGTATATTCAACACATAAATTTTATACATATCAAAATATAGAAACTAAACATATTTATAGATGTATAACTGAATCTCATGCATGATGTCAAGAAATATTTTTCATGTTAAGGCTTATAATTATGTAAAATCAATAATCCTCATAAGAGTATTCTGGTTGAAATAGGAATACAATTTCCAATTTTCTAGATAAGGCATACGCCTCTAGGATAGTGAGTTTTATAACTGAAAGTCCATCTACTGAATGACACATTACTCACGATATATTTTATCTCCATCATTAATTTAATACCTAATATTTATAAACTATTTTTAACCTCTAAATTTCAGATAATAAATCCATAACAAATCAAATTCATGGTTGAAGAAAACTTATTTTATATTGTCATACCCTACATGTATTTCATGGTATAATGATTTTATCATAATATATTAATCCAATAAATTGGAGCATACATAATATTCACATCATATAAACTCTTTATATTCAATAATATTTAAACAGATTAAGTAAATAAAATTTTAGTTTTCTTCTAAACAATATATATTAATATGAAAATTTAATATTTTATTTGAGCATAAAATATTAATTTTATAATGCATAACCCTTATCCTTTATAAAATAATTATATACCATATTCATTTTATATATAAAATTAAAATTTAATCAATTTTAAAATATATAACATTAATCATGGATAGTAATATTATATATCATATGGTGAAATTCATTCACATCCTATGATGAGTGTTATTTATGGGGCTTACAGTAAATTGAATCATTTTTTGTGATAAAAAATATATTTGTGTCATGATTCAATGATATATTTTGTTTAGTGTGGAAGACTAGTCATATATTAAGATAAAAAATATCATTTCTCACAACATAGTGTAAAAATATGGGATATAATGTATTATATGATATGATTCAACCAGTCATGCTCTATGACTTTCAAAAACACTAAATCCTATATCACTATATCCCATATCAAAAAATCTAGTCGGTAAATCCATAAAATATTGTTTATGAACATAATATAATACATTATTATATCACCAACTTCATATTACAATAAACATGTTATTTATAAAAAAAATTATGAAAACATTCTGAATTGTAGATGATGGTGGATCTGAAACCATTATTCGGTTTTTTAGGAATGTTGCATTCTCATAACAGTAGATAAAATCCAATAAATTGAAAAATACATGCATCATCATCTAAATAAAATCCATAATATAATTATGTGTGCCTCATATCCAGTAATCTTCATCTTGTTGGAGTCTTGAAGGAGATCGCTTACTGATAGATGAATTTTTCTTTCTCTAATGTAATAAATCATCCACCATAATCCCCACTCTCTACAAGATAATACTTCAAACTACAGATGTGTTCAATCATATTATCCTTGAAAAAAATGAAAAAATGATTAAGATAACATCATCTTTACAAAATAGTATTTCTACTACACACATATAAATATAATGTAATCCTTATATAGGCTCCCTATATTTAATGAAGGGAGTCAAGTATCAGTTTCTAGTACTTGAGTGTCGATTTGGGTTACAATATTGCTTCTCACTTGAGTGTTATGATAATTAGACATTTCAATAGTCATAATGTCATTTTCATTCCATAGATGAATCGTCTCTATAGTTTATAATTGAATGAAAATAGTTTTGTGATTTGGAATAAATCAATGCATCCAATATCACATATCATTGTGTATTTGAATATCTTTCCACATAATAGAGGCATCACATATCATCTTTTGGTATCATAGACTAAAATATACATCACATGAATATCCAGACATACGATGTAGACTAAAAAATTAATATAATTCACTTATTTAGTGAATATCCATCTTTATGCTCATTCTAGTATTATATGTATATATTATAGTTATTATAAAAACCATACTTTTGTTAAATTATGCTTATGGTTTGGATAGGGAATTACTTCTTAAAAAAATACATAGGTGGAGTTGCAGACATTTTAGATATATGTATTTATCGTGATAGGTCGTAAAATATTATATTCCCAAGTCTAAAATTTTTAATTAGTAAAATTATTAATAAAATTAAGATTGCTAATTCCAAAAGGGGATCCATAATGATGTTATGTGGACAGATTAATAAAAGAACTCAATTCCCTCACTTTGGAAAACATGAGTAATGTTATTTATTATTTAACATTATCTTTCTTAATGTGTGTCCTTATTTTCTTATTTTATTGTTTCATACGAGTTTAGTTTAGGGAGTATATGCTAATTTGTTACAAAAAATAGCCACTGGATCATAGATAGGATCATATTTATGATCTTAATAAAGGATAAGGATACATTACAATTTTATAAATGAGTAGGAGACATTTTTATGGGATTACAACTGTGATAATTTATATATATACATAATTAATTATGGATAAAAGTCCTTATATTGATATATTTTCTCATAAAATAGATGAGTTTCAAGTATGCGTAATTTCAAGAAACCTAAAATTTTTAAATTAATAATAGAATATGTGTTTGTAGTGACTTATAATGTATCTAAATAAGTTAACATGATTAATAATTTCATCACTAAAAATGAGTAACTAATTGTTATTATAAAAAAAATTGAAATCATACATGATAGAAAAGGTTCAATAAAATAGGATTAGAAACGTTGGTATAATAATCCCAACTCCAGTAACCCAAATTTAGTGAATACTTTATTACATTGGTATAGATACAAGAGATATAATCCTGAAGGAATTATCAATTTACTAGTCTTTTAGAACCAAATATATACACGATACCCATTTTACAAAGGGAATACACTATAAACATAACAAAATAGAGAGTTAAATTTCCTTGAACTCATTCAAATATTCTTATTCATATCATAGGGAAATGAAAAGGAATGGTGGGATACTATTCCCATTATGTTTTTCAAACTACATAGTCTATCATGGATTATTAAATAATCATCAATATGGTTAGGTAAATAGCAAGAAATACATTCCATTTTATCAATATCTTTATTATGAAATGAATACCTGGATAATATCAATGCAATAATATAATAGATAATAATAATAACTAAATTATAAATGAATGAAATTTATATTATTTTATTTCATGATCTCAGAAATCATTATATCTCTATCATTAATACCATCTTATAAGACAGTTTAAAATAATGGGTTAATATCAATTTAATTTTCCCAAATTAATTGTCACATGAGACCTGTTGATAAATCTAGTGGACATATTATTATAGGACCCCACCTATCATGGCATGACCAATTCATTACTCATATATCCAATGAAAAATTTAATTCTTGAACAATATTCCTTTTCAAAAAAAATATTGAGTAAGGAATACATATAATCAATAATTTCTCAGTTAATCATAAAAAAATCAAAGTTGAACAACATATGTAGAAGTGGTATTCATATTTGGAAACAATAATATCCATAATACAATGAATATGGGTATCTATGAGAAATTTAATGTCTAATTATCATAAAAAGCATGTGTTTTAAGGGAAATAAAATGACCATAAAAATAATAGGAGATATAATATGACCTTCATTTCAATAGAAATAAAGGTTTTGAAATAAATTAATGTATTTTAAAGAGTGGATGAGAAATATTAAAATAAAATTTCTTTGAAGAGTTCATGTTGTAAAATCTAATAAAATTTTTAGAATAATATAAATATCATAAAAAATTTATGGTTATGGTCAAGTCTATTAGAACTATATATATTAAAATCCATCCTTTTGACAATTTGTAAGGAAATTTCAAAGTGACCCATTTTTTAAGAAAAATAGAAATAATACTTAAATACCATATAAAAGGTAAATTATAACTTAAAATATCCATTATAAATTATTTTTTAAAATAATAACAACTTTCTTAAAATATGTTTGATGAAAATAGATATGGAAGACAAATTCACCTGATCAATAAGAGAAATAAGATAATATTTCATTTTAAACATCCTCTTAAAAGAGTAACATGAATTGATTCATTAATAATTATGGATAAATATATAATCACATTAAATACCTCAATGGGTCAATATATACATTGCAAATAAGTAAGTAGGTTAATATTACCAAATATGTCTCAATGGAGTGGAAATTTAGACTAAATCTCTTTCCTCATATCCAACTTCATATGTTTTTCAACCACCTATATAATAAATAAATATTTTTTATAAAAATATTATAGATATTTAATAATATATATCAAACCATAAAATATTTTCTTATAACCTTTTATCACCATTCTATTGACAATTCTTTACTAAAATCACTATTTTGGGTGATAACTACTTCATTCATCAAGTATATCTTGGTTTGGTGATTTTGGACATTATATATGGATCATGTTTCTATCATCCCCATAATTTTAATCAAGAAATAAATTTAATATATATTAATTATACACATCTTTATATTCATCAATTAGACTACAAATTAAAAATTAATTAAACTATTCATGGAGATGGTTGGTCGTTAGTATGTATGTTTGTTGTCTCTATTTTTTCAAAAGGATGGAAAAAAAGAAATGTAGATAATAAATCACCTTTAAAGAATCACATTTAAGTTATATATATATATATATATATTCATTATATTTATACATATTAAGATCCATTATTAAGTAAAATGAAAAAACGTATCACATTAATTTAGGAGGCAATATTCTACAAGTTCACACAAGCGACATTATCATTTTCCAAAAAATTGGAAGGTAATATGGTAGATATGATATTATAATTCCATAGGTATAATTAATTCATAAATATAATATATATTCATTAAATACATAATTATAACCATCTATGAGAGGTCGTGATAGAAAAAAATTACATCGGTTCATGAGGCAGTAGTCTACCTTACACATTATCAAAGATTTCATTAGCCATATGATTGGGGAGAAGATTGATATAAGTAATTATAGTAAATTTATAAAAACTATATATATGAAATATAATAGTTTTATTATTTTATTATGGTTTAAGAAGATTTTATGGAGGTATAAGAAGTAGTAAAATGAATATTTTGGGTTGAGAACAATACATTTTCTTCATACAACCTTTTTATGTTTGAACCAAAATATTTACTATGATGGTTTGATAAAAAAAGACCTATAAAAAATGTAAATTGAGGTAAAAAAAATTATTTGGGTAGTTATTGGATGACCAAAATGACTCTTTATGTGTGGAGAGGAGAGTCATGGAGGTTTCCTTTTAAAATTTGGGGTGGGTAACCACTTGTAAATGTACTAAAAGAATAAAAATTATAAAGTAATCATTAATAAAAACACTTCAAAATTATCTTTGATTTGAATTTACAATAGGATACAGTATAAATTTTTTTTTTAAACAAATTTCTATTCCTTTTACTATTCATTATGTTTAAAAATTATGTTTGAATTATTACCTAGTATTAATTATTATGATTAAAAATATAGAATACATTTTATCAAATTTGATTCATATAATTTTTAGAATTTAATTTATAATTAAACCCATGAGAGCAATGAAAATATGGTTTTCCAAAGATTTTTTTTCTTAAGTATAAAATGTTTTCTTCTAAAAAATTCCATATAAAATTGATTAAAATTACATAAATTAGATCAATAATAATTTAATTTAACTATTTTTACTTTAAAAACAAATAAAACAAAATTATGATATTTAAATTCTTGAAACAAGAAGACAACTTTCAATAAAATCATTATTTTTCACTATTCATTGAAAAATCAAACATTTCATAAAATTACCAAAAATTAACTTTAAGGTGATTTTTATATATTTATTATTATAATTATTTTTATTTTATATTAAATTATTTTATAAAATTGAAAAATAATAATTCTATTATTTTTCATTAGAAATATAAAAATTATTTTTGAAGAAAACATATTTTTTGATGAATATAATGGATTTATAATAAATTGATTGATTATTTTCTCTGCATTAGTTAATATTATTTATTGAATATGAACTTCATATATATTGCATAATTTTGATATTTCCATTTATACCCTCCAACTCAATGGCTAGGTTATAACAGTCATATTTAAATAATAACATTTTATTTAACCTAAGTGTTGCGTATTGTATATGCAATCAAAAATAATGTTCTTTTTTAAAAGGAAGGATATTACATGATTAGATCCTAAAAAATTTTATCCTTTAAATATTATTCATTATTAAATATTACATAAATGATGGTGGTTCTTCTTTATAACATCCTCATGTTTCCACATTGCATTCACTCTTTTATGATTTCTCCAATGTACATTTACCAGTTGAGTCATCTGATTCCTAAAAAATTTCTCTCTAGTGTCAATAATATGGATAAGCAATTAATAATAAGATATATCATGTTTAAATTCTATTTATGTAAAGGTGATAAAATTCTTTTTGTATGTAATATACTGTTATAACAAATAGATATGGAACACATCAAGTACTTTTAAGAGTCACAGTGGTATTTCTAATCAGTAAGCCACCAATCCAATAATAGAAATAATTTAAAAATTTATGATGTGCCTAGGGATCAATTTTACCTTCTTATTAAACCTTATAACACCCTTCCTTATAGATAATTTCAAGAGAATTTGATCTCCCACTTAAACTTCCAAATCATTCCTTTAGTAATCAACATGACTATTTTTCCATCTTTTTGATACATTAATATGAGTATGAATAGTCTAGACCTTCATCATTTTCTCCTAAAAAATATATAGGCCCAAAAATTTACGTTAACTAACTTCATCCGATCAAGTTATAGTATGAAATTTATTACTATGCAATGCTTTATATGGTGCAATTTAAATACTCCAATGGATTCTATATTTATTTTAAATTTCTACCAATGGTAAATACTAATATCATATACCTTGAATGTCAAGTTATCATGAACTCAACATGTCATATAATTTTTGAATGATGGATTTTGAATTTCCATAAGCTTTAGGATGGTAGGTAGTTATCAAATGACAATCAACATAAATATCTTTCTGAATAATTTTTAATAATTTCAATTTAAATTGTGGATCATGATAAGGAACAGTTAAAATATGTGCTCCATGAGACCTTACAACAAGAATTATATAGTGTCTTATAAGTCACTAAGGTGGTAAATTTTCTATAATATCATGGAAATGTGTTATTTGATAAGGAGAATTAAAATAAACTATATAGCATCATTCCTTTTACTATTATTTGGGTATCTAAGGAAAAATTATACAGTAATTTGATCCCCATTACACATAGGAATAGGAAGAGGTTGTATGTCTACTCTTGGATATTATCTCTCAACCTTAAATTGTTGAAAAACAAAACATCTAGACACATAATCTACAACTTCCCACTTTATAGTTTCCCACTAAAAAAGTTCCTCCAAACCTCTACACATCTAGGTGGTACCAAGGGGTATAGAAAACATCAAGATATGTGAATAATCTAATAATTCCCTTATTAACTCATTTATAGGTTAAACACATAACATATTCCCATATTTAACAATTTACTATTCATATATAAAGTATTTAAATTCTCATCATTAATAGATTTAATTTTCATTTGAATATACTCATTATTAGGTGAAAAAACTTCTTATATTTTCCAATAAATATGGTTTGAAAATAATGGAAAATATGAGTGATGTTTCCCCTTCCTTAATAATCCCCATACCCATCTCTAATAAATTCATGAATAGAGGATCCATAATAGTCCCCATTAAGGTTAGGACTCCAGGATATTTCCTTCTCAATGCATCCCCTAACTTGTTTTCCTTCCCTTGGTTTTAGAGTATTGATAAGTGATAGTCCTTGAGTATCTCAATCCATTTCCTTTTACTCATACTGACATCTTTCTGTGAAAAGCTATATTTTACCCCTTATAGTCTCTATATATCTTACATATTTCACTATAGAGATAATGTATCCATATCTTAAAAGTAAATATTACAAATTTTAACCCAATATCAGGGGTTGTATAGTTCTATTCATGATTTTTTAACCACCTTTATTCATATGAATTTTCTTTATAATTTTGTATAAGGACAGAATAAATTAAATTCCTCGATGCATCACTATATATCAAAAATCCATCATTTCTTGATGGTAGCATAAAAATTATTTCACTGAAAAATATTCTATTAAATTCCTCAAAGAACTCTTTACATTGATGTTAACATATAAAATTTACCCATTTATGTGTAGGCTTGGTTACATGGTTATCAAATTTGGAAAAATTTTAATATATTAAATGATAGTAACTTGTCGAACCAATGAAACTAAATACCTCAGTCATATTTTTTGGTGTATGAAATTCATTGACATCTTTATTATTTTAATGGTTAGCTAAGAATATATATTTGGAGACAATGTGGGAAAGAAGTGAAACTTTTTGAAGCAAGGATTCACACATTATAATTTTCCCATATAATTGTTTTTCATAAGTGTCTCAAGAATTGTTATAAATTTATTCTCATTGTCCTCTATGATTTTAGAATACGCCAAGATGTCATCAATGTATTGCTTAAAAAACTATCATGATAATACTTAAATACTACATTCATTTGATCCATAATAATTTATGGTACATTACTCAATACAAATGGTGTTACTATAAAATCATAATGTAAATACCTCATACACAATTTTTTCTTCATAATATGTTCCTTATTTTCTCGAAATTGATGATACTCAGAGTAAAGGTTAGCCTTTTAAAAATATTGAGCTCCATGAAGATGATATAATAATTAATAATTGTGAGGCATGTGATAATTGTTCATTATTTTCATAGCATTGATTTTCCAATAATAAATTTATAGCCTAATATATTCAACATTAATCTTCATAAAAAGAAGAGGGTTTCCCCATGGTCAAACACTGGTGTATATAAAACCCTTACTAAAAACTCCTCTATTTTTTTCATTAACTCCACTATTTATATAGTGTCCATTATATAGGTAATATTGGATATAGGTCATGACTCAGGGATTAAATCAATGGAAAACTCATCTTCAAGATTTGATGTATTTCCATGTAATTATTTAGGAAATAAATCAGTTTATTCTTGTAATATAGGTATATTCTAGATTTAAAATTAAATTTTCCACCTATAGGTTATATATAATATTCATCCCCAACAATATCATTCAGAATATCTATTCGGTGTGGTTCTATACATGACTTTGGTGATGAGCTCTCCCCTTTAAGGATAAGTAATTCCATACATTCACTCTAAATATTAATTTTCTTTTCTTTATATTAAATTTTTTCATCATATTTAGATATCTAGTCCATAATATGGATTATATAAAAATAAACCCTAGTTATGATAATCATCTCTAAAAATATGGAACATTTAAGGGTTATAATGGGAATTGATTGAAACATCCATGTTGTGTTGAGATCTCCTCTATGAGTATTGACAGATAAATCACTTACTAAGGATTAATTGAAATATCAAATTTTATAATAAAACATGGAAGATAAAAAATCATGTCAATATAAAAAATAAAATAAACCATTTTATATATTTAAATCTATTATTAATGTACCTTCCTCCACATAACTTGTAACATTGGATAATCTTAGCCTTCTTCCCTCAGCTTGTTTCACGGTATGTCTTCCTGATAATTGGGGAATTGATGTAAAAAATTCCTCATTTCTCTATAGTTGAATCATAATAAATCATTTAATTATTTATTCCTCTTTCATTTAATGAAATATGGTTCTTAACTCTATAATTGTAACAAACTCTCATTCCCATCAAGTATTTTCCATGATGTTTCATTCCATAATTTTTCAGGAAGGGAATTTCGTTTTTTCTATTATTATTAGTTAATGGTTTAACTTTTTAATTTTTATCCATTGACCAATTATTCTCTTGGTTTCCCATTAAGATATCAGATATAGATAATTACTTCATTATTTTTATGAAACATAATATTATTTCATCATATAAGGAAAAAGTTTGAGAAACTAGTTCCCTTAAAAGGTTTGGCTTATGGACTTCTAAAAAATAGTTGATCTTAATATTTGGATGATTTATATAATCCATGTAATACATGGATAGTCTTCTAAGGGAATCCTAATACTCCAAAACACTTTACTACTCCTTTTTATTTAAATTGTGGATCTTTCTCTTCATTTTAGTTAATTTCTCATGAGTGAAATATTTATTGAAGAATGTTAGTTTAAAATCTATCCACACTATATATTCAATTTCTTATTCCTTGCTAGTATTTAGGACCATGTACAACCATTTATGAGCATAAACTCTTTGAAAATACACTACTAACATTATTTTTTAATTTTAATTAAATGTTAAGGTGAGAAAAATATTTTCAAGAGACTTGATCCATTTCTCAGCTACCATTGTATTGGTATTTCCGCTAAAATATGGAGTCTTTTATCACATAAAATGGTCCAATATAGTTTCATCTTGTCATGGAACATAACTTTTCACTGTATGTGTAAGGTTATAAGAGAAATAAGGTAATATACCCTAATATGCTTATGATCTCCACATCTCTATCACCAACTGTATTGTTTTACTCAGCATGGTGATCCCTATATTGATTATTGGTGTTTATTATCTTTCTTATATTAGGACTCATTAATAAATAATCTCAAAAACTTATTTGTCTAATATCATCATCATTATTAAGTAAATTAAAAAAAATAAAAATAAAAAACCCTCTAATGAAAATGGATTTCAAACACTATAAGAGATTATCATAATTCTCATGTAATCTTTGTTTATTTAAATTTTTGTTCCTAGTATTTCTAATAAACATCCCCTGATAAAAAATTAAACAACCCAAAAACCAATTACCTAGATTCAGTGCCTAATTTATTACATTATTATGGATATATGTGATATAATCCCAAATTCTCGATTATTTTAGTAGTCATACAGACATAGACACATATATGTTACCAATATTACATTGAAAATGAAATATAAACATAAAATAAATAGAAATTTTGATATCCTTGAACTCATTGAAATAATACCTCATCATATCATTTATAAATCAAAACAAATAATGTTTGATCTTTTATGATCATTGAGGGTTATATATTTCCAAATTTAGCATGAGTAAATAAGGCATAATAAATAAGGTAAGGTAAATATCTGGAAACACATGTCATTTAGTCAATTACTTCAGCACAAAATGAATCCATGGATAATATAAATTAAATAATGTCATGAATAATAATAATTATAACTTAATTCTCAATGAATTAAATGCATAATATTGGATGATATGATCTCACATATCATTATATATTTTCAGACAAGACTTTCACAAAGATAATTTAGAACTATGAGTAAAGACCAATTTAATTTTCTGAATTGACCGGTCTCAAGATACCTATTGATGCATTAGGGGTATATATAATTTTAGGCCCCACCTATCATTTCATGTCAAATTAATTCATCTTATAATTAATGATAAATTTAATTCTCGAAAAAATATGTCTTATCAATAAATTTCAAAATTGGTTAATGAATACCAATTATCAATATTTGTAATGACCCGGATTTTTGCATGAATTTTTGGTTAATTATATTGGAATTTTACGAGTCTGTCAAAATTGACGGTACATGATTCTAAGGCCCTATGTTCCCGGAATAAATTTCTGATCTTTTTTCGGGTACGTTAAGTAAGCGCGTGAGCGACATTTTTTAACTTTTGAACCGTTGCTCGGAATTGATATATAAGGACACCGTTGAACTCGCAATGCCAATATTCTCTTAAAGAGACCATCAAATCGACTACAGTAGGATGAGGGAGAAATTTAGTTTTATGGATTTTCATGGTATAAATAAAAGAATAAAAATAATATAATACAACTTTTATTTTATTTCTCTTTTTGAAACCTTGTTTTTGAATTATGGAGTTGTGGACCACCCGAGCATGAAACCCCATCATTTAATATGAGTTAGCCTTTGGAATTATTCAAAATTAATGAGCCAACTTATTTGATTAAATGTGATGACATTAATTGAATTAATTACAGTTGGCACCTCACTTATTTGTTGCGGAATAGTTAGCAAAGGAGATCTTGGGGGAACCATTGTAGAAATATTCTCCATCAAAGAACAACCCTTCAGATCAAGAACATTGACGTTGAAGCATGGTTTAGAAGTGAGTTTTGGAGTAATGAACACTGACATCCCCTTCATTGACTTCACCTCCTTCCTCACGATGTCTCCAACGAGCAAAAAATGTAGGGGATTTAATTTTGAAATATGATTGAATTCATTTGTTGATTATTCATATTATGGATTCACAATGACGATGGCCAAACAAACATGGTCATCATTCCGAATAATTAAACGTGCTGGAAAAACAATATTTTGTTGAGAGTAAAGTATGGACGTGGATCCCACTACCTGAGGATCGAGAATATGCGGTCGACATATTTTTTGGGCTTAGAACAAAGTTTTAGGGACCCACAGAAGATTTGGGTGGCCAACACACTAGCCGACCATATGGAGGTAGGATGATGCACCTCCACACTGCCAGATGAGCAGGAGGCCATGGCCCATCGGCTGCGGTAGAGAAGGGTGGCAACCGGCATGACGGTGTGTTGTGTGGCGAGGTGGTGGCGCGATTCCGCATCACTGTAGTAGGAGACCGAAGTCACTTGTCCACGGAAGAGGCTAAAGGATGGCGACCACCCGTCAGGCCGCAGAGGACAGCGGTGTCGTTGCTCTGATAGGAGGAGGACCAGCTGGCGATCCGGCCTGCTGGGGCACACAGTAGAGGACCCACTCTAGCAAGTCCCGCTTCTAAAGAATGAATGGCACATTGGCCGTACGGGTGACCTGGGAGGTGCCTGCCTCCCAGGTGTTGGCTTGGGAGGACCCCACTACGACAGTCCACCCGAACACGGGTCTCATTGCAAGCTGCGCGAGTGGGATGCACCACCGGGCCACGCCCAGCAGGCCGCCCCCAGAGGGCCACACCACCGGACCGCGCCCATCAGGATACACCCCCGGGCCGCACCCAGTGGGCCGCGCCACCAAGCAGGGTCAGTCCATCCCCTTCTAGGGGCGGGGCGGACCATTTCCTAGCGATTTGGGCCCACTAAGGTCGAGCCCAACTAGGACGGACCCGAACCAGGTCAGGTTGGCCCAACCGGGTTGGACTGTACCTTGGCCCATCTAGACCCAGATACGCCTTTGTGGTCTTATCTTGAGAATCCGACATCCGTTTGGAGAACCATATATGGAATTGGGATCCTTGGATCAAGATTGTTATTTTGGATTACTCCTCTTGATTTTTGGAGATAGTTGGATTATGGTCGGGTTGGATCGAACCCAAATCTAACAGGGCCCCCGGAGAAAAAATGCTTATAACTCACAGACCAGGTGTCTGATTGACGCACCGTCTGTCATGTTGGAACCCTTATGACATGGAGTTCCTCTAGGTTTCTCCTTTTGGGAGCTTAGTGAAAGTTGAAGTATGACTGATATCTGAAGGTAAGATTCTATAGAACTCAAGCACACTAGGTGTGAGGAATCCAGTGGCTGGTAGTGATGCAGAGGTTGGAGAAATATCATGCGGAGTTCTTCACTCAATGATCCTATGTGGGTCGGCGCATATCAATCCTATGTGGGTCATATCCTATGTGGGTTATCACTCAGCGATCCAGAGGTGGGTTGGGGCATAAGGATCCTGTGTGGGTCAGATCCTATGTGGGTCAGTGCTCAGCAATCTTGTGTGGGTCAGCACATAGACATCCTTTGTTGGTCAGATCCTATGTGGGATAGCGGTCAACGATCCTGTGTGGTTTATCACATACCGATCTTCTGTGGGTTAGATCCTATGTGGGTTGGCAGGGTTTATTTACCTACTAATTTGGGGCGGGTCGGATCCTGTGTGGATCATTTCAGGGGTTGGTACCTATCAATCCTATGTGTGTCAAACATCGTATTGTCAGAAGAAGTGCCTCTTTACAAAATAAGATGATCAAGCTTTGTGACTAATCATCTGTACTTTTATACTTCACTGAAAACCTGGTTTGAGCTAAGACTCTTTGAGAGCTGCCTTTACTTTGTGATTGTGATTGAGGTCATTCTACGTGGCACTATACCTATGTGGTAAACTATCTTCATGGTGTTACCTTATGGTATTTCTTTGCAGAAATTTGGGACACCTCTAGGGTCTCGGTCCCTACTGTGAATCATTATACTCACCCCTACAGGGGCTACACCCACACCTTGTTGTGTCTTGTGCAAATGACAGACAACACTGACTGAGGACATGGGTACTAGGAATGGAGGATTCTTGGAGGTGGAACTTAGTCATGGCGTACCACAGAGACTACCATTTTAGATCTATACCTACCATTCAGGTAGGATCCTTGGTGGGTGTTCATAAGAGTTGCTTTCAGTTTTACTTGTACTTTCCATTTTTACTTGTACCATTCAGTTGGGCTTGTAATATGGCCCTCTATACTAACTGTACTTACTCTGTTTTCTATACAGTTTACTTTGTACTCATATCTTGATGTGTTCTTGGTTGTGTGAGTGTACAGGTTATAATGGAAATTCCTTCACGGTTTTGGGGATATGTCTTTCCGGTGATAGTCGCCAGCCTCTGGTCTATAGAAGGAGGGCATTGGCTAGTCACAAAATTAGCCTCGGGGGACAGGTCGTGACAAAGTTATATCCGAGTTGTTTGGTTTTACCAAATTACTATGACTCTGATATTTTATATGTTGCAATACTGTTATGTGTTATGGGTGTGGTTTTCAGTTTGGGGAATCCAGTGTTGGTGCGACGACCAACGTATCCATACACCAGGACCTTGAATTCCGATTTCCGACTCAGCGCATGAAAACACTAATTATGAGTGTTTTGAAAAGATTTATTTTTTATTTCTTTGATCTAGATGACCAGGTAAAACTTAATGACCGTGGCACACCTATTCATTATTAGGATGTCTCCGCATAGACAACCAGCTAGGATTCCCAATAGAGTACATGATAACAGCACACTGAGCGATGAGGCTCTGGTGCGGGGCCCTCTTACAGTGTTGGCACCTTCGGTTGGTGTACCAGCAGCACAACCACCTGTTGGGAAGAAGTTATTACCAGCTGCACCGGCAGATGGTACACGGTGACTGAGCGTGTTGCATGAGTTTAGTGGTATAGGCCTCTGAGGTTTCAAGGAGAGACAGATTCCCAGGCAGTTGAGGACTTTCTAGACACTGTGGCCAAATTTTTCCTTCTTTTTGAGACACCAGTAGAGTAGATGGTGATCTTAACTTCTATTATTTTCCAGTAAATTACCATGAGGATGGTCTGCATACTGATGAGGCTTCGGTAAGTGGACCATTGCCTAATATGGTACCTTCGGGTAGTGTGTCAGTTATATCATTGCATGATTGTCAGCAGTTACGACCGGTAGTACCCGTAGAGGACACATTTAGGATTAGTGCCTTAATCATGTTTTAGAATATAATTCCCTTCAGGTTATGAGGTTATACCAACTCATAGGCGGATAAGGACTATCTTGATGGGGTGGATGAGAGTTCCCTAGATATTCTACAGCTTTGTCGGGACGATATGTCGGTAGTTGATTATTCAGCAAGGCATACTAACCATCCCAGGTACTCAATGAATACAGAAAAGATAGTACTTCAGAGATCAGAACTCCAAGAAATGTGTCTTTAGGGATATCTGGTTCAGAACTATTCCTCTATGCATTCCTACTTATATTAGGGTGCTGGAGAGAACCCTTGTGGTTAAATGTTATTTGGCTGAGAGGATCTATCCAGTGAATGTTAGAAGTGGGAAAGTAATAAATTGGTGCCAGTCTCAAAGACTTGGGAGTGTAAAATGTTTCGGGAAGAGGATGTGATAGGGACAGACGAATCTGCATGGCAGTATATATGGAAGTAGATCTAGGATAGAAGCATGATGTGGTGTACATTTCGACCTGTTATAACCACCCCCCTCCCCCAATGTAGTCCCCACCAGGCTCAGGGAGATGGAGGACAGGGGAAGGGATTAGCTTCATGCGGTCAAAGAGTGTGACCCAATGACTCCATGAATGATTGAAGGTATGGTCTATGTCTATTAATAGCTTCTGTATTAATAGAAATATGTGAAAATCATTCCTTCCTTTCGCAAATCTAGTTCATGACCTAGAGTTTCCTGTCAAGCCATTTACTTTACCCTCATGTCTAGAGGTACCTTTTCCAGGAGACTCGATTATCACACTTACGCTGACAGTGTGATCTGACCATTGAGGTGGGAGTTTCAGTTGGAAACTCTTGGTTTGCAGCATTGAGGCCTAAAAATGTTAGTTTGGGTATGGGTTGGACATCCACAGTTCATACCTAGATTGATTGTATTAGATAAAAAGTTTGTGTTTTATCTACAACGTTGGAATGGGGCTTTCCTTGGTGGGTGAAAAAGGAAACCTAGGCAACATAGGATAATCTCATACATAGGAGGGTGCAGCCGATCACTCTTGAGTCGGCCAACCATACCCTCATGGTTGTAGGAGTTTTGAGATTTCAGTTCCCAAAAATATTGGCAGAGTGTGGGGACATAATTTCAAAAGATGTTTCTAGGATTACCTCCTTGAAGGGATACAGTCTTCTATTTTGACTGGGTACTAGCGAAGATTTGTTCCTCACCTCTCCAAGGTAGAGACTTGCTTTTCAGCTTTGATAGAGAAGGGGGGGGCCTTTCCTGTGGACGGAGAAGTGTCAGCAGAGTATTCAGAAGCTGAGACAGCAATGATGGACAGTGTTCATCTGGGACTATGACCATTAAAATTCTCTACTCTCGAGAAGGAGAGCACGGTCACAGATGCACTAAGTAGGAGGTCTGGTCTACAGCGACTGAGTGAGGCATCAGAGCAGCTAGTCGCACTATGGATATCCTTTGTGGATAAAGGTGGAGCAGCTTACCTTCATTATATGACTGTCAGTCCCCCAATTGTTTTGAGAATTCGGGAGGTGCAGCTTGGGATGTTGACTGTGAAGCTCGACGTGCTCATATATCCTTAGGACAGGCACCTGATGGATTTTCTGAAGGTAGGGAGAACCTTATCTTCTTGAAAGGATTTACCATGGTACTGGTGGCACTACAGGACGAGGTATTGGGGGAGTTCCATAAATCCCTTCTGGAGGTACATTCTGGTGTGGTGAAGATGTACTATGACCTCCGGCGTCCGCAATGGTGGCCATGGATGAATAAAGTAGTGGTAGAGTTTGTTTCTTGATGCCTCACTTGTAAGCAAGTGATGGCCAAGCATCAGGTTCCAACAAGCTTCGTTCAGCAACTAGAAGTTCTAGAGAGGAAGTGGGATGGGATCTCTCTCGACTTTGTGACATGGCTTCCGTGTACATCTAGGTGACATGATTTTGTTTCGGTGATCATTGTCCAAATCACCATATCGGCCCACTTCCTACCTATCCTAGAGCAGGGTTTAATAGAGGTCTTGGGAAGCCTCTACGTATAGGATATTGTGAGACTTCATGGTCTTCCATCGATGACTATATCTGACTATGACACACATTTTACTTCCTGGTTATGTAAGGGGTTGTAGGAGGCGTTCTGGACATAGCTTCGGTTGAGCGCCGCCTTCCCTCCTCAGACCGATTTCCAGACATAGCATACCATTCAAACCCTTGAGGACATGATGAGTTCTTGCATCATAGAATTAGGTTGTAGTTGGTAGGATCACTTGCCTTTGGTGTAGTTTACGTGAAACAATAGCTATCATTCCACTATCGGAATGGAACCATTTGAGGTGTTGTATGGCTAACCATGTGGATCACCTCTGTGCTGGACTAACCCAGGGGAGTCGGCACTCGTGGTACTAGAGATGATACGGGCTACCACGGAGAAGGTTCAGATCATCAAGAAGTGGATGAAGTCTGCACAGAGTAGGTAGAAGTCTTATGCTAATAGGAGACAGAGACCTCTAGAGTTCAAGGATTGTGACCATTCCTTTCTATGGGTTTCACCTCGACAAGGATTCCAGAGATTTGGCCGGGGCTGCAAGTTATCTCCGAGGTTCCTCAGACCCTTTCAAGTCCTCAGCAGAGTTGGAGATGTGTCTTACCACTTATCTCTTCCCCCTCAGTTGCACCGAGTGCATGACAATTTCCATGTATCCAAGCTGAGGAGAAATGTACATGATCCTTCACACATCATTGACTGGGGCGTGCTAGATATCGATGATTGGGTGATGTTTTCAGAGGTTCCAGTAGAGATTGAGGATTGACAAGAGATAGTCCTACATGGGTGATCAATACCTCTAGTGCCCTACCCTGTCATCATGAGAACCTCTATAAGAGCACATAAGAGAGGGAGGCTTAGATTCACGCTCAGTACCCCCACTTGTTTCCCTAGATTGTGTTGTGGATTTTGGGGGCACAAAGCCTAGAGGTGTGGGAAATGTAAAGACCTGTATTTTTTCATTTAATTTTTTTTAATCATTTGGGAATTTTACGAGTCCACGAAAATTGAAGGTGTGTGATTATGAGGCCCGGTGTTCTTGGAATAAATTTTTGAACATTTTTTCGAGTTCGTACAGTAAACGCATGAGCAGCGTTTTGTAACTTTTGAACCGGTGCATGGAATTGAAATATGAGGACACTGTTGAACTTGCAGTGCCGATATTCTTTTTAGGATACCTTCACCTCGATGGCAGTAGGTCGAGGATGAAAGTTTGTTTTTTAGATTTGCGTCGGAGAATTAAAATAATAAAAATAAAATAAAATAAACTTTTAAATTATTTTTCATTTTGAAACCTTCTTTTTGAATTATGGAGGTGGGGACCACCCAAGAATGAAACCCCCTCATTTAATATGAGTTAGCCTTTGGAATTCTCCCAAATTAATGTGCCAACTTATTTAATTTAATTTTCCAACTTTAATTGATTTAATTAAAGTTGGCTTGTCACTTCTTTGTTAGGGAATCGTTGGAAAAAGAGAGTTAGGGGAACCTTTGGAAAAATATTCTCCAATGAATAACAACCCATCCTATCAAGAATGTTGTCATTGGAGCGTGGTTTGGAAGTGAGTTGTGGGATAAATGAACACTGGTGCCCCCTTCATCAACTTCATCTCCTTCCTCACAATGTCTCCAACGAGAAAACGCAGTAGGGGTTTTAATTTTGAAATATGATTGAATTTATTTGTTGATTGTTTATATTATGGATTCACAACAATGATGGAAAAGCAAACCTAGCCATCATTCCGCACATATACCTTGCCTCTTATTTTTATAATTCTATGTGCATTATTCCTACGTTCTACAACGCCAAATAATTAAGTGCACTGGAAACACAATATTTTTTTGAGAGAAACGTATGGACACGGAGCCCTCGACCCATGGATCGTGAATATGTGGTCAGCCTATTTTTCAGGCTTAGAAAAAAGTTGTGGTGACTCGTGGAATAGGTGGCTGGCTGGCACAATGGCCAACCGCAAGGAGGTAGGGTGGCGCACATCGGTGCCACCCGATGACTAGGAGGCCACGGCCCGTTCGTCCCGGTGGAGGAGGTTAGAGGATGGCACGTTGGTTAGCCATGTGGGGAGGCGACAGCGCGCATTCTTTCCACTGTAGCAGGAGACTGACCGCTTGGCCATGGTGGAGGCCGAAGGGCGGATGGAACCCGACCAGCAGCGGAGGACAATGGCGCCATCGCGCCGCTGGGAGGAGGACTGACTGGAGATCTAGCCGGTCATGGCGCACCGAGCAGGAACCACTCTGGCGGGTCCTGTTTCTATAGACCGAATGGACCTTTTTTCATATGGGTGACCTGGGAGGCTCATTCCTCCTGGGTATCGGCTCGGGCAGACCCCACCATGGCAGTCTTCCTGACCGTGGGTCATACCGCAGGCTACCCCAACAGGTCATGCCCCCGGGCTGCACCACCAGGCCGCACCCAGCGGGCAGCGCCACTGGGCCGCGCCCAGCAGGCCGGGCCAGGCCGTCACCTTTGCGGCCCAGGCCGAACCATGACCTAGCATGTCGGACCCACCACAAACCCACCCAACCGGATCGGGTTGACCGAAACTCGGTCGGGTCGGCCCAGGCTGGGTCGGGCCGGGTCGGACCATACTCGGTCCCATCTAGTCCCAGATACACCTATGTGGCCATATCTTGAGAACCAGCCATCTGTTTGAGGAACCGTCTATAGGGGTTGGATCCCTAGACTGAAAGAGTGATTTTGGTTTACTACTATTGAGTTTTGGAGATATTTGGAGTTTGGAAAGGTTGGATCGAACCTGAATCCAACCAGGCCCCCCGATCTAAAAGGCTTATAACTCACAAACTGAGCGTCTGACTGACGCACCGTCTGTCGCGTTGGAACCCTTACGACATGGCAGTCCTTCGGGTTACTCCTTTGTGGAGCTGAGTGATGGTAGATGTGAGACTGATATCTTGAGGGTAGATTTTATGGAACTCGAGCACCCATGGTGCGAGGAATCCAATGGCTGGCAGTGAGGTGGAGGTTGGTGTAAGAACCTGGGTTTTTAGAAAGGGTCAAAATCCTGACCCTATTTAAATTTTTGACTTGATTCCGAGGAAACTAAATAAAATGGGAAGTTTTTGGAAATTTCAAGACTATACGCCGTTTACTTTAAGTACACGTCGTGTATGTCTAGACGAGTGGTCGATCGTGTACTCGCCGAGTACATGTCATGCGGGGTGACCGTGTAGAGTTTTCTTACTACACAGCGTGTAGTTTTGAACACGCTGTGTAGACCACCGATCGTGTGAGGCCATACATTGAGTGTAATCCATTGGTCGGGTAAAAACCAGGGACACGCCATGTTCCCTTTGGACACGCCTGGTAGTCTAGTCGTGTATGAGGGATATACATGGAGTGTGAGTACGTCGGTGAGGAAAGGAAGAGGAACCCAGTACACACCATGTACCCAGAGGTACACACCGTGTACCCAGAGGTACACACCGTGTACCCAGAGGTACACACCGTGTACTCATGTCGGCAGGTTCGAAAAGTAAGTCGGCAGAATATTTTCGTCTTATGGATAGTTAAATGAACCATACACGGCATGTAGTACTAAAGTACATGTCGTGTACTTTATTTTTTTCACTTAAAATTTGTTGTAGACTCGTATTGAGGCAGAACCTCAATATTTTGGCCGGGTTTAGCGAACCAAGTCGGCCAGATCTTCATTTGCTTCCCGGTTCATTGTCTGATCTCTGATCCGATCCCGGTTGGATGTGTTGGAACCCCCTCGGTAAGGCCTCAATTCCACTTTGTCCATTTTGATTGATTTTCTTTATATAATGAGTTATATCCCTTTGAGCGGTTGTGAATCTTTTTTAGATTTACCGCGTTTTAGACCGAATTGGCGGGTGTTACCGGAGGAGTAGCATTGTGCGAGTCTCAGGTAGGTGGTGCATACCTCTTTCTTTGTTTTCGTGGTTGTTTGGGTGACGCGGCTTCGATGTGTTTTCGGGTATTTTTGAGAGGGACCCATTTTATCTTTTTTTCATACTGTATTGTTTATGGGACCTCTGGGATGCTTTTGGGTATGCCCGGTTACAAGTTTGTGTGAGCGGGTCCGGGTGAGGGGTCATGGCTCATCAGGGTATTTCGGTCGTGGAACGCCAAAATGGTTTTAATTTCAATATTATTGTGTTAAACTGTTAGTTTAAATTATTTAAGCCTATTATAATTATTGGAGGCATTTAAGACCTCAGTGCTAGTATGGGACAATGCCTGGTATAGTGCAATTCAAATGTTTAGTTTGTTTTTCCTGGTTTATGTTTTTCTATTTAAACACGTTATATATCCAATTGCTAAATTGCATCTGCTGGACCCTTTGGGTTGTGTTAGGCTTGGCCTGGTTACGCTTGAGTGATGATGATCACAGGCTGGGGATTTTCCTGGGTTACTTTGGGTGGTTTTGACCCCGGGATTGTGCGTCATGGATGTCAGTTTGAGGCAGTAAGACTGCCAGGTTGGGCATGGGCCGGGATACTAGGGAGGAGATGCCATCAGACTTGAGCGACATGGTTGTAGGGACATGAGGTGTCAGTTGTTTTGGTGCCTTATGACTATTTTGGTGATTACCGCTCACCGAGACTTTGAGTAGTGTGCACAAAGAGATACTCCGTGATGAGGTGGTTTTGACAACGCATGTGGGTAGAGGCCCTCGTAGTTGCGGTTAGGTATTTTTGGTTGGGGGTTCTTTCCATAGAAAGCTACGTGGGAGGTGAGGAGCCTTTATGAAATAAGTGTGCCTTCAGGACGTCGGTACTTGAGACACGAGGTGTCAGGAGGCACTTAGAGTCGGGTTACTATTTGGGGAGCGCCTTAGGGACGTCGGTATTTGAGACACGAGGTGTCAGGAGGAACTTAGTGCCATGTTACTATTTGGGTCATGCCTTCGAGACGTCGGTACTTGGAACATGAGGTGTCAGGTGGCACACGGTGCTGGGTTACACGACAGAGATTCCGGTGTTGGCTGAAGCAGGTGTCACTCCATGGTGGTCGTTGAGCACCAGTGGAGTTTGTATTTATTTTTGCATTGTACTTATTAATGCCTTCCTGGTAAATGAATGACTTCTTAAACACATATATTTGGTATGCACCGTTGGGTGGTATCCTACTGAGATTTGTCTCACACACTACACGGGCCCTTCGGGACGCATGCAGACTTCATGGATTTACGTGCAGGAAAGGGGCCAGCTTCAAGATCTGGGTTATGCTAGTTGTTGCATGGAGATGGTACAGACCTTGAGGTCATACCTAGCTGGGGTTTACCTGTTGTGTTTACTTTTCTGGATCAGCATACTTACTTTTTGTAGCTACTTTTGGTTAGCCATTGGCGCCCTTTTGTATGTTGACCAACTTTGGATGCATGTTTTACTTTTCAGCAGTACTTACATGTTATCAGCATGTGGTTGTGTTTATTTCCGCTGTTGTTGTTATAATTATTGCTTCCACTTTTTGTTGATATTGGATATGCTTCTTCTCTGTGGGTCTCGTTTGATTTTGCTGAGTCTTTCCTTCTATTGCACCTTTACTGTTATACTCAGACAAGTACCCTTACTATGATCCTCCGAGAGGGTATAGCCTCCCCACTATACCTATTCAGACCCTCGCTGCTAGTTGGAAGCCTTTGGCGTTCAGTGGAGGTGCGCCTAAGGTAGTGACACCCGACCCGCTCAGCACTGTTCGGGTGGCTGGCCTAGTCTGGGACGTTACAAAGTGGTATCAGAGGTGTTCTTGATAGGGATTTAGTAGCAACGTTTTACTGGCTACTAATGATTTTGAGTATTCTCGTTTCTTTCTACTTGTTTTACTATTTGGGATATGGTATACTGGAGATAGTTTGTTACTGGGACTGGGTTTTGTAGCTTGTTCTTGGGTGACTGTAGCCCCAGGTACGAGGGATGGACCTAGTTTCCATGGGTGGGAATTCTTGTTTTCTTTTGCTCAGATTACGGTTTATACGATTTCCACCTCGGTGGCTCACTTGGTGTGTGATGTTCTGCATTGTGATATGTGACCCTTGGCCCGGTTTGGTAAGGGATAATTGGACCTTGGCCCAGTATCACAAGGATTGTAACTTGGATTTTGATAGGCACATTTTTAGTGTATTTCAATTTCATAATTTCACGTATTCTTTGTGAAGTGATAATACCATGTGAATAAAATAAATCAATTTCCATGCTTTATCTGCTTTGAAATGTAAAATGGTAAAATTCCTGATAGAATTGCTAGTTATTACAATGTGTATTCCATGCTTTAATTTTTTTTTTAGAATTAGGTGTGGCAGGGTTTTGGGTCTGACTCTTATGAGAGCAGGCAGGTACTATGACTGAGGCAGTGTAACTATCAGGATTGGGTGACTCGGTCGTCGGTTTGAGGCAACATGAGTTATCGGGATGGGCATGGCCCGAGGTACATTTGATACTTGGCTCTGCTAAGGGCGGGTAAGGAGGCCATGAGGGCGGTATGCCTTGGGGCATGGGTTGCGGTGAGGTGGAGTAAGGGTAGTTGTTATGCACTTCCTTTTACTGCTTTCCTTATATACATATAATATATTGTTATATATATGTGTGGTCTGTCTAACCATTTATAGTATTCAGTGGGTTACTCCTTCACGTCTTGATGGAGCCTCAGGCAGGAGATGGTACAGTTCCACAGGATCAGGGTCAGAATTCAGTACAGGAAGAGCAGGAGCCGCAGGTGCAGGCTCAGGGAAAGGATATGGTTCAGGATCCAGTGCAGGGAGGACAGCAGCTGGGTTTGGCATTGTTCGGGTCGTGGCTCGATGAGCAGCTCCGGGTGAGCCTTGTACTCATCTTGCAGGGGATGGACAATAGTTTTCAGGGTGTCGAGCCTTCTATGGCGTATCTGACGCGGGAGTTCTAGTCACAGCACCCGCCTCTTTTTCAGGGAGAGGTTGGTCCGCATGCGGCTGAGAACTGGATAGAGAGTATGCAGATGATATTCGAGCAGCTCGAGATGCCTCCAGGGTGGAGGGTCAAGCTGGTGACGTACATGCAGAGAGGACTGTTGAAGCGTTGGTTGGACGTACTAGATGAGGCTCGTAGACACAAGGTACTGGCATGGTAGGACTTTGAGGGCAGGTTCTTTGAGAACTTCTACACAGAGACACTGAGGGCATAGAGAGCTCTGGAGTTCTTGAGCCTTCATCAGGAGGACATGTCCTTCATGGACTATGAAGCTACTTTCACATTGTTGTCTTGTTTTGCACCTGGTATGGTGAGTGATGACACAGCTAGGGTGAGGCGCTTCGAGGATGGTTGAGACACGCCATTTGGGTCCAGGTGAACATTTTCAGGCTGGGTTCTTTCTCTAAGGTAGTGAATCAGGCGCTTATAGATGAGGGAAACGAGTGGGAGAAATCTCACTTGGAAAGGACGACAGCTTTAGCTGACGGTTCGGACAGCAGGAAGCGAGGACGAGATGAGTTCCAGCAGGGCAGTCAGAACAGGGATTCAGCTTGACCACCTCGTGGGAGTTCTTCGGTGATTTTCTTCTTGTGTGGACAGCCGGGTCATGTTCAGAAGCAGTGCGATAGGCCTCCGAAGGAGTTCCGGGCATGTGGACAGGATGGGCATCTGGAGAATTTTTACAGGAAGCCTTCTCAGATAGCCGGCAGGTAGGGACCAGGACAGACTGCAGCGTCTGGAGTTGGTTCAGGTTCGGTACCCGGACAGGGTAGTCGAGGTTCAGCTATGCACGGAGGCCATGATAGAGATTGTGGGACCCAGTTCAAGGGTCAGTGGCTGGTGATTGGAGCAGCACTGCAGGGAGGTCAGGCGTCAAGAAGCCATGTTTCAGGCCAGGTGCACACCGTAGAGCTGCCAGAGGCTGAGCAGGCCGGGGAGCCGATGACAGTTCGAGGTACACCGCGATGTGACCGTGATCTCCATGTTTCCTTTCTGGCATTACCTATAGAGGTATGTCTATTTTGAGTGCACGAGGTGTACAGGATCTTTGTGGACTGACTAGATGCTAGTCAGTGGGTTGGCACCATCTCAGGAGCGTGATATATATATATATATATATATATATATATATATATATATATATATATATATATATATATATCTGTGTGTGTGTATGTATGTATGTATGTATGTATGAGGTTTCATTGGAATCGGGGCATCGTGGATTTGGGTTACATGAGGTTTCGTGGGCGTCGGGGCATCGTGGATGCAGGTTACTTGAGGTGCTAGGAACTAGGACCTTGTAGAGGCAGACATCGATGTGGTGCGGGATACTTTGGGTGTTGGAAGCGACACAGGAGCACCAATGAGGTGCAGGGGTGACGATGCGTCACGGGAGGATTTTGATTCCGGAAAATAGGTTATTAAACACTCTTTGTTTTACATTTTGTTTGGTTGAGACCCGGTAAGGAAATTCCTAAGGTGGGGAACCCCCTTGAGAAATTTGGTCGGAACCTTTGAGACCGGGGTAGTCCGGGTTATTTAACTCGGGTGGGCGTGTTCGGTGCCATCTCTTGGTTTCATTTGGTAGCTCAGGGATGAGCTATGTTAAGGTGGGGAGTTTGTAAGAACCCAGGTTTTTAGAATGGGTCAAAATCACGACCCTGTTTAAATTTTGGACTTCTTTCCGAGGAAGCTGGATAAAATGGGATGTTTCTGGAAATTTCCAGACTACACGCCGTGTACTTTAAGTACACGCCATGTATGTCTAGGTGAGTGGCCGACCATGTACTCACCGAGTACATGCCTTGTGGGTGACCGTGTAGAGTTTTCTTACTACACGGCGTGTAGTTTTGAACACGCCGTGTAGACCGCCGACCATGTGAGTCCATACATAGCGTGTAGGTCGTTGGCCGGGTAAGAACCAGGGACACGCCGTGTTCCCTTTGGACACGCCGTGTAGTCTAGCCATTTATGAGGGATATACATGGCGTGTGAGTACGTCGGCGTGGAAAGGATGAGGAACCCAGTACACGCCGTGTACCCATAGGTACACGCCATGTACTCATGTCGGCAGGTTCGTAAAGTACATCGGCAGAATATTTCCATCTTATGAACAGTTAAATGAACCATACACGTCGCGTAGTCCCAAAGTACATGCCGTATACTTTATTTTTTACAATTAAAACAGGTAGTAGCCTCGTATTGAGGCAGAACCTCAATATTTTGGCCGGGTTTAGCGAACCAAGTCAGCCAGATCTTCATTTTCTTCTCGGTTCATCGTCCAAACTCTGATATGATCCCAGATGGATGCGTTAGAACCCCCTCGGTAAGGCCTCGATTCCTCATTGGCCATTTTGTTTGATTTTCTATCTAGAACGAGTTATATCCCTTTGAGAGGTTTTGAATCTTTTGTAGATTTACCGCGTTTTGGACTGAATTGGCGGCTGTTACCGGAAGAGTAGAATCGTGTGAGTCTCAGGAAGGTGGTGCATACCTAATTTTGTATTTTTGTGGTTGTTTGGGTGACACGGCTTCGACGCGTTTTCGGGTATTTTTGAGCATGACCCATTTTATCTGCTTTTTCATATTGTATTGTTTATGGGACCTCTGGGATGCCTTTGGGTATGCCTAGTTACCATTTTGCGTGAGCGGGGCCGGGTGAGGGCTCGTGGCTCATCGGGGCATTTTGGCCAGGGAATGCCAAAATGGTATTAATTGCAATATTATTGTGTTAAAATGTTAGTTTAAATTTTTTAAGCCTGTTATAATTATTGGAGAAATTTAAGACCTCAGTGCTGGTATGGGACAGTAGCCGGTATAGTGCAATTCAACTGTTTAATTTGTTTTTCCTGGTTTATGTTTTTCTGTTTAAACATGTTATATATGCAATTGCTGAATTGCATCTACTGGTCCCCTTGGGTTGTGTTGGGCTTGGCCCGGTTATGCTTGAGTGATATTGGTCACAGGTTGGAGATTTTCCCAGGTTACTTTTGGTGGTTTTGACCATGGGATGGGGCATCATGGACGTTGGTTTGAGGCAGTACGACTGTCAGGTTTGGCATGGCCT
This sequence comes from Viscum album, assembly GCA_963277665.1. Classification (NCBI taxonomy): domain Eukaryota; kingdom Viridiplantae; phylum Streptophyta; class Magnoliopsida; order Santalales; family Viscaceae; genus Viscum; species Viscum album. The sequence goes on along the minus strand of OY728165.1, from coordinate 1,237,702,216 downwards.
GGGATAATAGGGTGGTGATGCCATCGGACTTGAGAGACATGGTCGCAGGGACATGAGGTGTCAGATGTTTTGGTGGCTTAGGACTATTTTGGTGATTACCACTCACTGGGACTTTGAGTAGTGTGCACACATAGATACTCTGTGATGAGGTGGTTTTGACCACTCGTGTGGGTAGAGGCCCCCGTAGTTGTGGTCAGGAATTTTTGGTTAGGGGTGCTTGTCGTAGAAAGCCACGTGGGAGGTGAGGAGCCGTCAGGAAATGGGCGTGCCTTCGGGACGTCGGTACTTGAGACACGAGGTGTCAGGACGCACTTGGTGCCGGGTTACTATTTGGGGCGTGCCTTTGAGACGTTGGTACTTAAGACACGAGGTGTCATGAGTCCCTTGGTGTCAGGTTACTATTTGAGGCATGCCTTCGAGACGTTGGTACTTGGGACACGAGGTGTCAGATGGCACACGGTGCCGGGTTACATGACAGAGATTCCGGCGTTGGCCGAAGCAGGTGTCACTCCATGGTGGCTATTGAGCACCAGTGAAGTTTGTATTTTTTTTCATTGTACTGATTACTGCCTTCCTGTTAAATGCATGACTACATAAACACATATATTTGGAAAACACCGTTGGGTGGTATCCTACTGAGATTTGTCTCACACCCTGCACGGGCCCTTCGGGACGCGTGCAGACTTCATGGATTTACATGCAGAAAAGGGTCCAGCTTCAGGAGCTGGGTTATGTTAGTTATTGCATGAAGATGGTATAGACCTTGAGGTCATACCTAGCTGGGGTTTACTTGTTGTGTTTACTTTTCTATATCAGTATGCTTACTTGTTGTAGCTACTGTTGGTTAGCCATTGGCGCCATTTTGTATGTTGACCTACTTTGGATGCATGTTTTACTGTTTAGTATTAGTTACATGTTATCAGCATGATGTTGTGTTTATTTCCACTACTGTTGTTATAATTATTGATTCCGCTATTTGTTGATATTGGATATGCTTCCGCTCTGCGGGTCTGGTTCGAGTCTGGTGAGTCTTTCCTTCCGCTGCACCTTTACTATTATACTCAGACCAGTACCCTTACTATGATCCTCTGAGAGGGTATAGCCTCCTCACTATACCTATTCAGACCCTTGCAGCTAGTTGGAAGCCTTTGGTGTTCGGGGGAGGTGCGCCTAAGGTAGTGACACCCGACCCACTCAGCACTGTTCGGGTGGCTGGCTGGGTCTGGGACATTACAGTTGGAGACAAATCAAGCGGAGTTTAGCACTCAAAGATCCTATGTGGGTCAGCACATACTGATCCTATGTGGGTTAGCACTCATCGATCTTGTGCAGGTCAGCACATACCAATCCTATGTCGGTTAGATCTTGTCTGGGTCAAAACTCATCCATCATGTGTGGGTTAGCGCATACCCATCATGTGTTGGTCAAATCTTGTGTGGGTCAGTGGGGGTTATTTACCTACCGACCATGGGCGGGGTGGATCCTATGTGGATCATTGTGGGGGTTAGAACCTATCGATCATATGTGGGTAAAACTAATTATGGTTAGAAGTAGTGCCTCTTGACAGAATAAGATGATCTAGCTTCGCAACAAATCATCTATACTTCTATACTTCACTGAAAACTTGGTTTGAGTTGACACTCTTTATGAGTTGTCTTTACATTGTGCTTGTGACTGATGTTATACTATGTGGTACAATACCTGTGTGGTAAACTAACTTCGTGGTGTTACCCTTTGGTTTTTCATTGTGGAACTTTTGGAAAACTTTGGGGTCTCAGGGTCCCTACTGTGTATCGTTATACTCACCCCTGCACGGGCTACACCCACACCTTGTTGTGTCTTGTGCAGACAATAGACAATGCTGACTTAGGATGTGGGAACCAAGAATGGAGGTTGGTCAAAGGTGGATCTTAGACGAGGCGTACCACAAAGATGATCATTTGAGAGTTGTACGTACCCTTCGGTTAGGATCCTTGGCGAGTGTTCACCGGAGCTGTTTTCAGTTTTACTTGTACCTTTAAGTTTGGCTTGTATTTTTGCCCTCTTTACTTACTGTACTTACTCTATTAACTATACAGATCACTTTGTACTCATATCTTGTTGTGTGCTTTGATGTGTTTGTTTCAAGGTTATAAAGGAAATGCCTTCTCTATTTTGGGGATATGACTTTCTGATGCTAGTCACTAGCCCCTGGACTAAGGAATGTGGGGTTGGGGTAGTCACAACACAGGCCCCCAAGGATGGGTCGTGACAATAATTCCCTAATAAAAGAAAAAAATTCAAAGTAAAGCTCCATATATAGAAATGGTATAAAATTTATGATATAGTAATATTAATTATATAAATAATATGGATATTTAATGGAAATTTAATGTCAAATGGTCGCAAGAAAATTAAGGTTTCAAGAGTATGATAATGACAACAAATTTAATAAGAGATAAAATATTACCTTTAATTCAAAAGATATATAGGATTCGAAATAAATTGATTTATATTGAAGAATGGATAATAAATATTAAGATAGGATTACTAAAAATAATTTTCATTATAAAATAAATTAAAATTTTTATAAAAAACAAATTTTCATAAAAGGTTTATGGTGTTGGGGAAATATGTAAGTATTGAACACATTAAAAACATCCCTTTTGAATTTCTGTAACAGAATTTTAAAATGAAAACTTTCAAGAAAAAATTTGGAAGATTCATTTAATATCTTATAAAAAATGATGGATAAATTTTAAAAAAATATATTTACCTTTAAAATAAAAGTAATTTTTTAAAAAAAAAATTGAAGAAAAGGATATTAAAGAAAAATATAACCATCCAAGATGAGAAATACAATCATATTTTATTTTAAGAATTTTTGTTGAATGGGTGACATTAATTGAATAATTAATCATAATTAAAAAAAATATATATACATTTTAAATACCTAAATGTGGTATTGAATATTCCACACAAACATAGGCAAATGCATATTACCAACTATGTCTCAATAGAGTGGAAATTGAGATGAAATCACTTACCTCAAGTCTAACTTCCGTCACACATGTTCTGACATCCTATATAATAAATAAATATTAATTATAAATATATTATTGATCCATAATCATATATATCATATCATATATTATTTAATTATAACCGTTTAACACCTATTTTTTAACAATTTGTTAAAAAATCATTGTTCTAAGTGATAACTACAACATTCTTCATGTATGTTTTGGTTCGGTAATATTGGTCCTTATACATTGATCATGGTTGAATAATCTCAAAAAAAATAGTCATGACTTTAATATAATATATTTTTATTATATACATAATTATAGTCATATATGGAAGTAGATATAGATAAATTAATCACACCATTTATAGAGACGGTAGGTCATAGGTACACATGAATGTTTTTCCCATTTTCTCAATAGATAGAATGATTAAAAGGTAAATAATAAATATCCTTAAAATAAAATTTTTATGTCATATATATCATATATATTCATTATATCTATCATTATTACCATCCATTATAAGATTAAATGAAAAATGTATCACATTGCTTTGTAGAGGTGGTAGTCAACACATATCCATGAGCAAAGTTATCATTTTCCAATGGATTGAGAGATAATAATATAGATTTTATATTATAATTACAAAATAAAAAAAAATCATATATATCATATATATATATATATATATATATATACATTAAATAAATAACTATATCCATCCATGAGAGGCAGTGATGGAAAACAAATTACATCGGTTCATGAGGGGGTAGTTCATCATACACACGATCAATAGTTTCTTTTCCCATTTGATGGAATAATAAATGGATAAAGATTATTCTATTAACATAATAATATTTAAATGTATAAAAAATAATTTTGTTATTATTTCATCGTGTTTGTATTATATTTAAAGGATATTTTAGAATAATTAAAACAAAAATATATAGTTAAGAATGATACCTCTTCTTCGGACAAACTCTTTAAGTTTTCACCAAAATATTTATTATGATAATTTTAAAAGAAAAAATGTACTATAGGGCATGGTTAGTGAATTAATTAATGGATTGGGGAAGGTATTTTTCAATCTAAAAGGAAACTTGTTATCTGTAGAGTAGAGGATAGGAGGTGTCCTTTAATAAATTTGGGAGGGGAACACTTGAAAATTTCATAAATAATACAAAATGATAAAGTCATTATCAAGAAACATGCTTGAAAATGGACATCTCCTGTAATTTAAGAGATTATAAGATCCAAATATGGCTATAAAATAGTATTTATACTCGTTTAATTGGTATACTTACCCTTATATTTTGGTTTAACCCCAGAAAAATTACTTTATCCTTAATTTGGTTAACATATTTTTACTGTTTTACAATTCATTATGACAAAATTTTAATTTGACTTTATTACCTAAAATTAATTATTCTAATTAAAATATATAATCCATTTTATCAAATTATATTCTATAAGTGTAAGAATTGAATTTAAAACTAAACCCACAATCACGATGATAATACAGATTTCTGAACAAAAAGGTTTTTGATGTATAAAATGTTTTTATATAAAAATTTAAAAAATGATTTCAATTAAAAAAATCGGATTAATAATAATATAATTTAACAATTTTTACCTATAATCCAATTTAAATCATAACTGATCTTTCTAAATTCTAAAATGGAATTGACAATTTTCAATAAAAATGAGTATTTTTCAATATTTATTGAAAAATCATTATTTTTAGAAAAATAATCACACCAATATTTTTTGTATGATTATTTAAAAAATTAAATTCATTTAATAGAATAATGTTTCTAAAATTGTAAAAACTTAATTATATTATTTTCTCGTAATAAGTAAAAAAAATATTTTTGATGAAAACATATTTTTTTAAGAATAAATGTCTTTGTAATAAATTTAGAGTTTCTTTCCTAAGAATTAATATGTAATTTTTTATTTAATTTTACCATAATATATATTTCATAATTTGGTAATTCATATTCATACCCTTGAATTCAATTTCTAGGTCACAGTTACTATCTTTAAATAATAATATTTGATTTAAGCTTAGTGTTTCATATTGTTTATTCTATCAAACCTAATGTTCTTTTAAAAAATGAGATATCACAATTGGTATTACCATTAATCCAAACTTATAATATGATTATATTATCTTTTCTTGGGTGTGATTTAGACTGGTTAAATTAAAATTTGTAAAGTTCCTATATATGAGAGCATATTAGGTCCCCATAAAAACAGTCACATTAAATATATGATATCAATGTTTGGACACATCGTATTATATGAATTAGAGATTGGATAGAGTAAAAAGTGAGAACTATTGGTGTGTCAATTGAAAATAATCATAATATAATTTCATAATATAAATATTTTTTCATTTAATAATTAATTCTTATTAAAAAAACTATTATATATATTTGTCAGGATATGATTTTATGTGAGATGTTAAATGATAATGACTCTCATTTAGTATATTAGATACAATATATCTTAAGAGAAGTTCATTATTATCATATAAATAATAGGTTATGATAATTTACTGAGACTATAATGAGAAAGAACTCATTATATATATACACACTATTCAATTGGGATTTGTGTTAAAGAAAATCTATAAAACATGTTTCTACTTTTATAACATCTATCATCATACATGTCACTAATATATCTCATGTTAATAAAAATAATTTGTTTTTAATTTAACTGAAGTCTATAAAATTTTCTACACTATAACTTCCATTATTTTATTTTTCTTTTACGTAATTTTAGAATTTATTTTTCAATGATAATTGAATGGGTATTTAACTAATATTTGGAGAAATAATATCTTTAGAATAATAGATTTTGTACACTTATATGAAATCTAATGATTCTGTGGTCATTTATTAAGTGATACTAAGAAAATATATGGTTGTGCATGTATAAATATATGATATGTGTTTATCAATTTAATTATTTTATCTATACGGTTGATTAAACTTGACATGATAAATATATGATGATATCACCTATATTCAATTATCATACTTTCAGAATTATAAATAGAGTAATATATTTATAGAGACTTATGCATGTTTTGATGAAAAAACCAATAAATTATTTATATATTTGTAATTAATAATGTGACTTGAAAAAAATACCAATAATATGAATGGATATTGTGTCACATAATGATGTTTGCAAATATGGATAAATTATTCAAATATTTTGGAAAATTTTGAATCAAGTATTGGTTAAAATAAATTCATAATTGAATATTTAATATTTAAATGTTTTGATAAAAAATATAAGTGAAACACATTTGAAAAAAAATAGTTATTATCATATATAATAAAATTTATTATAATTAAATAAGATATATTTAATTAATGGTAATAATACTATATTTTAATTAATACCACCATTAGACTGATTTATGATGAAAAAAATTGTTCCATGTATGTTTTAAAAAATAGTTAAAATATATAATTTTATTTTAAAATCATAAATCATTTTTATTTATAATGTACATTTTATTTAAAAAAATTAAAAAAATTGTTATAAATTAATTAGTGGGAAAAAATAGTCCCAAAAAAACTATTATGCTAACATCTATCAGTATGTTTAGAAACGTTAAGCAAAAATTTTATTTAAAAAGTTAATAAACAATATATACCATAATATATCAAACCTTCCTATACATCCCCATTATGGTACTAGTTTACCTTAAATGGTATCTAAAACACGAATTAAATACTATAAAAAATAGTTAAAATTCCATTTGGGGGAAAAGTAATGAAAATTTTATTTCATTTATTTAACACCTTCAAAACACTTCTATTTCACTTATAAATTATTCTTGAGGTAATATACTATATTAAATTGAAACATAATTATGTGTGAAGTTATTCCAGTATAACAATAATCTTTCTAAAATTGTGTTTCTGTGTGAGTGTGTTCATGTGTGTTCATGTGTGAATAAATTTATTCAAATCCTCTCAATTAGGGTAGTGATTATGTAGTGAGAGAGTGGAATGGGTTATAGATTTTTCTATATGTGAATTATTTATTATATAATCATTGAACAAATTGAAAAATAAAGTATTATGATCTTTTATTTTTGAAATACTCATTATATTTGTAAATATCATCCTCTATTTGGGAAATTCTATTGATTGAGAGAAATAAAAACAAGGTACCTAAAATTATTTTACATTTTAATGTTTATTATTTAATTATTTTAATCATTTGAATCAATAGTGAACCATAATATAGAGGGTGTGTATTATATTTTGTAGTACTACTTTTATAGATCCATATAATCCCAAAATATTACTTCTAATTCCATGATTTATATAATAAATAAGCTTAATATTCACATCATTTTTTAAATTAATTATCCATAAATTATGAAATAAAAGTTCACTATACTTTTTCCATCCCTAATCTAAAATATCATATTAAACCAAAAATATTATAAGGATCCTAATTTTCAAATTTCAAATAAATTTTATAATATATAGATTTATGTCTTAAAATCAATTTATATGTATAAATAATCTTATGTATGATATATAATTAATACACATTTTGAGTTTCCTAAAATATAGATAACGTACAACCCAGATAAAATATGAATAAATTCCATTTCATATGTAATTAATATGTTATTAAACATGTGATCATACAATGATATAGGGTGTTAATAACTAATACACTATCCAAAAAAAGTTCATAATAATGTTTCACTTATGACATCTAGATTTAAAAAACAATACCCTAATTGTGGGAATTTTGAACATTTAAAATATTTCAATGTATCCTAGTCAATTTCAATAAATGGGATAGTGGAAAAATGGAATTTTGATATTATATTGGCAGATTTTTCTCACTCTTATCTATTATTATTATATTATCATGATTGTATAAATGTATAAACACACATAGAAAGGTCGTGGTGGATGGAAATGATTACTCATTTTCAAGGAGAATCTTGCTAAACTATTTTACAATCAAAGGCGCTATTTTTAAACATATAAAAAATTTAATTTCACTTCTAATGAGCCTAATTAAAACTCTATCTTTTATTTATCTATATATATATTTTGTTTTGTAGTATAAATATTCTCAAATAACACCTATTGATTCTGATGATTAGTAATTTTATGCTTAAATGGTTCCCAGTAACTTTTAAATATGGTTTATTTCAGTGAAATTTAATTATTTTTGAATTCAACCCATTGGAAATGAATAATTTTCTATTATTTTTGGTATAGTTTATTTATGGAGGAAAAATATAAAATAAGTCAATACCAATTTGTTTTTCTTACTTAGTTTAGTAAAATTATATGGCAATAGCAGTTATGAATGGAAATGGGTAGAAATAAATTTGTATTCATTAACCTATGTAAAATCAACTAAAATGTGATTATTTATGGGATGTAACATCTATTTTATTCTAGTAACTCCTTCAAATGAATAAAATAGGGTGAATTTATAATCTCTTATTTTCTTTTATTTTCTTTTATTATATAAATTAGAAATAATTTCTTTTCGATTATTGATTTTTTTACCAAACAAACTATAATGAAAGGGTAATCTATTATTCCAAATTATCTCACTATGTTTATTTATGGTTTGTAAGGATAGAGGTGAGCATAGTAATGTTGATCAAAAAAAATTAATGGAGTGATCCATCAATTAGTTGTTTTTAAAAGAGTAAAACTTTTTGAAGATGTGTATCAGTGTTCTTGTATAATTATAACAGGTATCAATACAATATATAACCCTCCCTCATTATGGGTCCTTAATATCGTCTTTATCTATCTTGAAATAACCTCTTCCACATTTTATAAATTTAAAATTTTTGACTAGAGACATCAAAACCAATAGATTGGTTAGAAATTATCAATTTTTATATTATAAAAAACTATATAGAATTAGATCATGGGTTTATTTTTCGAATCAAGAAAACATATTTATGTCTTTGTAACCAATATATTTAGCTGATATTTATTTTTTTAAAATAGAATTCATTTATAAATTTGAAAAATTGGGGTTTTAATTTAAAACCAAGTGTAATTTTTCTTCTATATGAGTTGAATGTAGTATTTGACGATAAACAAATAGATAAAGATGAATCTTTATATTAGGATTTTAGGTATTATCAAGTTATTTGATTGTATCAAATTTTTTCATGTGTATTATAAATATAATTTATTTTTTTAATAATTTATTATGTTGAGAATAAGCTTCAAATTGATGTTTTATAAGACCTTGTGGTTTAAAGAAGAAACAAACATAACATTTGAACTTAATTATCGAGAAAAACTAATTTGTAGAATCATTCAATGCCTAGTGTGAATTATCTTATTATTTAGATAATTCATGAATATTTTTTCATTGTATTATTAATTAAAACCTATTATCAATTAAACTATGATTTTTGGGTTCTTACCTAGATATGTGAAATGTTGGGAGAAGTTTTAGGGAGTCTAAATGATATATTCCCATTTTTTTAGTAAGATTGCTATGATTAATAATGGTAAAGTTATTAAAAATTCAAGGTGATACATTAATTATTAAATTAAATTAAATAATTTTTATTTCTAATGGAATGAGAAGTTCTCCACCCGACATTATTTCTCACTCATGTGGTAAAATTTAGGTGATAGAGTGGTATATGGGAAATTTAAGATCCTAAACTTCATAAGGCACGTTCTAGTTTATGTTTTGATTTGAATCCCTTAAATAAGACTAATTAAATTTTTAACAAGTGAATTAGGAATATCTATGTGGTTCTGAGGTGTTGGGACCCAAAATAAAGGGAAATAGGGCCATCAGGTGCATGTTTCACGACTGGCACACGGTTAGTGAAAACCGTCCAAAGGGTGAGTTCAAAATATGAATCCTTGTAAAGAGGATTTTATCACTGTTAGAAGCATATTTATTCATGCTATATGGGATCCCAAGGAAACCATGTCATGTTAACCCTTCTAGGATAGTGTAAGGCACATAGTTCGTGCATAGTTCTTTAAACTGTGTGGAAAAACCGTTCCACCCATTAAAAAGTGGAAATTTACCAAATTTCCCCAACATGATGCTACGATCCTCACCATATTTTCCTTATATTTCTTCATCCTCCTACACTATTGACAAAAAAAAGATCCCAAATATTCAAAAAGTGTTGATCTCTTTATATTCTAAGTCGTTTGAAATGTCGTTGGTTGCGGATCGAAGGTTCGGGTAAGTCTAACTCACCTCTTGCTATTCTTTTCAAGATTAGGTCATGTGGTTTCATTCTTCTTCTTATAAGGCCCTAAAACCCAGTTTTCCAGTGTATTCTATGTTGGTTCATCAAGGGGTGCATGGATCTAGATCTAATGCTAAGGGTAATGGTTCAATCATCTTCAGATTTAAATTATGTGGTCTACATATTATATAACATACTTTTGAAGTTGATTTGATCATTTATGTTTGTGTTAATGGTTCTCTATTGTTGTGTATTTTATAGCTTTAGTATGAATTGGTAAAAGGAGTGCATAAATGATGAATTAAACCCCTCATGATCCATGTTGGATGAATTGAGTATGATTATACCTATTTAGGTCTTCCTAAGGCATGTGCCAATATTCCTAAACATGGAAAATGGTAATGTTAATCAAGGAATTGACTTATGATAAAGTAGACCCCGATATGAATATTTTAGTATGTTAGTTGTGTTAAAATGTTAATAATGATTTTTTTGTATAGACCATAACAATGGAATATGGGATTGTTTGGCATGGTGTGAAAATGGTTTAATGGGTTAATGCGAATGTGGCTAGTGGTATATGAATTGTAATTGAAATTCATAAGTTGGTTAATTCATGTGAAATGATGAATGTTCATAAGTGGGTTTAAACATGTGAATTGATGAATGCGTTAAATAGAATAATGTATGAAAAACAATGAATATTCTTAATGGGATAAGGTATGAGTTAGGTAAATGCGTTAAATGGGCTATGTAACGTAATTTTTAAATATGCTAATGGGTTAAGGCTTGATGTTGAATTTCAATATTGAATGATTATGAGATGTGAATTTTTTGTTTAATGAGTATGTATGTATTATGATATGGTATATGTGTTAAATAGATAAATAATCATGAGAACATGGCTTAGTTGTTGTGGGGTATTGGACTTGAGGGTCTACTCCCACGAGTTAGGTTAGATTATGGATTTGCACCCCCACCCCATAATCCATGGGTTAGGGAAGGGGACTGAGTCTCTATTCCCCTTAATGTTGCATATGATGAGACCACCAGGACTGAGGCTGTGAGGTGAGTGTGTTTTTTATGATATGTGTATCTATAGTGATATAGGTAACATGATTTTTTCCCTTATTCATCAAAATTTAATAGATTAGGTCATTGTGAAAATAATATAAATTCCTAACCCATACAACATGTGTTGAAATTGAACTTAGTGATGGAGACAAGTGATGGAAATTGAAATAAATATGGAAATTGAATAAGTGAATCTTTTTAACTAATGGAAACTAAGTTTCATTATGTTTAATTTTTCATTTATGTATGGAATTCATGCACTATCTGTTTAGATAGGATTTTTTTTTGAAACCATAGGTGGTGGCCTACTAAGTTGTACTCACACACTACTTAGGCCTCCATTGGTTACATAAGAATATTTCATGGTTGCTAGTCAATGTAAGTTAAAAGGATCTAGATAGGGAGTTAGGTTGGGATTTAGAAGTGGATGGATGAGCATCCAGACATGGAGTTAGGACTCGTTTTTAGCATTCTGTTGTTTCTACTTATTTTGGGTTTTCTTCATTCTTTACACTTTAGAGAATGAAACAGCATATTTACTTATTACTTGTGGGTTATACCCTATTTGGTAAAAGGTTGGTAGTGAATGTTTCTGATTATTTTATATAGTTTCATTTATTTATTATGGTTATCTATTGTGGATTACACTAATTAATAGGGTATATTCATCTCATGGATTGCATTATACCCTCATTTCTAGTCGATAACCACTAGAATATGGGGATAAGAACATGAGGTCATGGGATGAACTATATTGGGGAACCATTTAGTGGATAGTGGTTTGGGGATGTTACAAAGTGGGTTCATATCTAGGTTTTGTTCTATGGTCTAATTAATTGGAGAACGTGGATAGGATATTTGGATGTGTTGTGTCATGAAAATGAGCTTGTGATTGGGAGTATCTAGCCCTTGTATGAGGGAAACCCAAGTTACCATGATGGGAATTATTTTTCTTGATATGTGTTGTTACAATTAAATGTTATTTCACCATTGGAAGATTCCCTTATTTTGGGATGTGACTGTTTTATAATATTTTTCATATGGATAGAACAACATGAGGATATGAATTCGTGCATCAGTATAGGCACCTGGGTATATTTCTGGAATGCATCCTAGTAGGTACATGTGTGGTGAATATGTGGTTCATGAAAGATATGATGCATTTTTCCTCATTAAATTTTGAATAAAATGGTTTCTATGGATGATAATGAAAATTGGTAAATTGAAATAATGTAAATGAGTGACTAAAGAGTAGTGTTTTTAATGAAAACATATATACTAGTTGAAACTTTTTTTTGGGAAAATCATAAAGATATAATGAGGAAAAAAGAGAATGATTTATGTCGTGGTGGTAAAATTGTAAATTAATTGTTCTTAATGAAGGTTGTGAATGAGTTTACATATTTGGTTGTAACAATTTTGAAAAAATTGGAAAGGATCCTAAAGGGTAATGATTTCTCTTGTGAAAGTTAAATATTTTTAAAATATTGTGCCTAATTAAAGACATGTATACATGATTTTTATCTTACCCAATGGTGACCATGACCCATAGTTGGAATGGTTGAGGGTAGTATTCAAGATTCAATCATGTCTGGTGAGATAGAGTATGTGGAGTCGGTTAATTATGAAAGTTGGTGTATTTTCTATTATTTTATAAGATGATTGGAATTCCCTTAAAATATTTGTGGATGAAATTCTTGATATATGAATCTAGATAAGTGTGGATGTTTTTATAAATTCTATATAAATAAAATTTTATGAAGTGTGAACCATTCTATTTTCAAAATATTGAAGTTAATTATAGGAGAATATGTAATGGTGGAACTTTTGGTGAATAAAAGTATTGAGTATTATTTTTGTTGTTTATCTAGAACATTCTACCGGTGGTTTGGGTATTGAGAGTTCCCTAGGATGATGCCTTTAATATATTTTAGGATACCTTGATGAGTCTCAATGTGTGGATAAATGGGTCTTCCATGTTATGATTTCGGTAGGGATTTGACCTTGAGGTTTTCATATGTTTCCTAATAATGTGAATGTGCTAACCCTTATGGGTTGTAATTGTATGGGTTGTATATTGGACATAAGAATGAGTGTCTTGGTTGTGGAATCATTAGTGGTGGTTGTTTTATTGTGGGTGTGGTGACCCATGTGGGTGCAGACCTTGCAAGTTGTGTTTTTAACCCTAGGATGGGGGTTTTGGATCATGGTGTTGATGTATGTGTCTGAGTATTCCTGCTATAAAACCTATAGTGAATGTTTGAGATAGTGAATTGGATACATTGTTCTAGAATAGGGGATAGCCACCTGTGAGTGGAGACTTGTTGTAAGATTGATATATATGGCCTAGAAAGAGGGTCTAGTGACTTTTCACCCATAACCCTACTTGGGAGGATGATGTCATTTGATCCTTGAGAGAGACCCATGAGAGTGGTCAACCATTTTTTTGGTGCTCTTGGTTGTATAAAACATGGGTGGATTTTTTGTATTTGGATAGGTTCATATTGTCCTAGATGGCTAAGTGGGAAGGTCAATGGTTTTGGGATACGTGACTTGAGTTATGACGATGAGTTGGTAGTCTTGGAAAAAATCAAGGGTAACCTTGTAGGGGGTATCCTAGGTGTTTAGGTTCCATTGAATTTTATGCATGACAAGTCAATCTATGGTGGAATTAATTCATAATGAGTACCATCATGTTATTGTAAATATTATAGTTTCACCCTAGTTTTTTCAGAAGGGTAACATAGTGCTTCTGGTTTGTTGTAAGGCCAGTATTTGGGGTGGTATAATCTAGAAGCCTGGCCCATCTATTTTCATAATGATTAATGGAGGCCTTGATGTTGATTTCAATTAGAAGAGATAAGGGTCTCTGAAGTGTGGTTATATTATTTTGTTATGAAGTTGATTCCCTAGGGGAGGCCAGTCACGTTTTTATGCTGTCTATATGAAATGATTAATTATTGGGTGATATGTTTAGGATGCCTTTTTGATGAGGGGGTGAGAGGACCAGTATGAATAGTAAGGTGAGTAGGCTGGTGTTGTCCTAGGATTTATTGATTCTTTTCTTCTGAGAACTAAATTCTTTTTAAGTGGCTGGTCATAAGAAATTGTGAGACCATGAGGACTCTGATGAGGTCCATATGTGGGAAATAATTTATAGGGAATTATTCTGATCAAGATGAGAAAATCGGAAACTCAGAATAAGCACTTTTTCTCTATGAAACCAAAGTAGGAAGAATGGATATGCGAGAAACCATTTGTTTTGATTAATTTGGTGGACCATTTTGATTCTGTTGTTTACTGCCATTGTTGTTCCAGAAGACCAAGAGTTGTATGGTGACAATAGTTCCAATGGAAATTTGGTTAATAGATTATTGGTGGATGGTCCTAGAGTGGTTGTGAGTCTTTGTTTTAAATCTTGTTAGAACGGTAGTGGTTAAGGGTTGATGAGATGTGTACAGGCAGGGAACCCCAAAATTCATGGTAGTTCAGGATGTCCCATAGAGGGAGGGAACATTAGTGATGGATAAGATTTGGTGCTGTTCTTTAAAAAGTTCTAAACATAATTTTAACTGTTTATGATCTTGACAAACAACTTGACATCACCCTGGGCTCACTGATAAGATCTGTCTTTATGTTGAATGACTTGAAAGTGTATTGGTTTGATGTTGAAAATCATTAATTTTATGATGATTGAGGAATATATTTTGAGCTGCATGGTGGAATGTACACCTTCAATAGTTTCTCGGGGAGGCCCTTGGAATTGACTTAGATTCAATGAACACTATAGGTTCTATTCTTGGAAACTGCTAATGTGTATTAGGTGATGTTTGTTTTTTTTTCTGGGGAAATCTTGATAGCCATGTGTGATTTTTAGGGTTCAGCTATAAATTTAATCATGAAATTTTGTGGTTTTAAGTCCATGATAAAAGTGATGGTAATGAAACTCTTATGTTGGGGAGTTATAAGTTAGTCCTGGATGTGTGGAGTAGAGCATGGAGTTGATATGGTGGTATCAAGATTCCAATGAGAGACCTATGAGGTTAACATTGGATCTCTCAGATAGTCCATGTGGGACATGATTGTGGTGGTTGATTGATCCAAGTATTTTCCTTGGGATCAGGGTGGTTCCAAATAAAATTCAAGATGCCTACATAGAATGCATCATGGGGTGTGGTGAGGGGTGAAAATGGTTTATGACAAGGGAGGTTGGGTTATATAATTACATTAGAAATCAAGAATGGATATTGGTAGGTATGTTTGGGTGGACATGGAATGTTATAAAGTGTGATGTAATCATGTCCAAGTAAGGAAATGGAATTACAATAGTGAAGCTAAGTGTTTCAAGGAGGATTCATCATGGGAAATCTCAACTCAGCAAGGAGAAATGGATGAATGTGGTGAGTTTTAGATCTCCTTTAGTGGGTGTATTGGATAATAAAGTATATTTTTAATTTTAGAATGGTTTGGAGTAAGAACTCTATCATCATCAGTCAGTGTATTGGTGGTATGAGTGATTTTGATGGAAATTTTGATCATTTTGGTAGAGCATGATGATGGTTTGGAGGATAGTGGATTCTGTGAAGTAGGAGTTTTACCAGAAGTCTAGTAATGACCTTGGTAGGTGTGTTGGATGATATTGATAGGCATTGAGTAAGTAAGTGACACAGGAAGGATAAAGGGGTTAGTATTCCAATAGTTAAAGATGGATATTCTATGACAATCTAGTCAGGGGTGGTTTAACATGATATGGTAAAAGGAATAGACGTGGTAAGTTGTGACCCCTTGTCCGTTTGGTGTTTGTAGTGGTGAGTAATTTATTGAAATGAAAAAAATATATGTGAGGTCAATTTGTTCTTATTCCCTGAAATGATGGTGTATGGATTTATTCCTGGGTATATTTGATGTTAATGTTGGATGTCAATACAGGGTGAAGGGACTCGAGTAAGCACCATTTTTGTTATTTTACATTGATAACGGGCATCGACTTGGGTCTAACCGATATATTTCCTTGAGTGTTTTTGTTTTATCTTTGATGATTCAATATGGAATAGAACAATTGGACCTCAATTCATGGATCTATGTATGCCAAGAAATATTTTTGGAAATATTGGGTGTTTTATTTGGTTGGTGTTGCAATTGGGGTTACTATCAGTGTTTCGAAAATAAGGTAAAATGGCACCATGTGATTTGGGCCATGAGTCATGAAGAGGATAAGACCGATGGGGTGTTGATTTTCACTTATATGATTGTATGATACTATATATGTGAGAAGTTTCCCTATTTTGATATTTTAGAAGAGTTTCTTAGGCTTCTCTACTATGTTCTAAAGGATGATATATGGTTATATGTTGGTGTATCCACTAGGGAGTATCCGGTTCTTTTTCTAGATCTTAGTGAGAAATTATTATGGGGAAAGACCATGAATATGTTTCAAGTTCATGGTAGCATGATAATTATCAGAAATATAATTAAGAGTGAGATAGGGATATGTGGGATTAGGGGCCCAATCACTTTACCTCTGAATCATATTGATTCTTAGAAGTGCAGCTCGAGGACGAGCCATTATAATGGAGAGAGGTTTTAAGATCCCAAATTTCATGTTGTGTGTTCTTGTTTAATTTTTTATTTGAATCCATTAAATTTTGATAATTAAACAATAACCATGTATGTGAGGAATCTTTAGGGTATTCATGGGGTTCGGGACTTAAATGAAAGGGAAATCGGCCCATCCTGTGCATGATTCACAGTTGGCTCGCAGTTGGTGAAAATCCAACAAAGGGTGTGACCAAACCATGAAACCTTGTACAAAGGAATCCTCTACTATTGTTCCATGATTTGAAAACCCGTACAAGATCCCCTGATAATCATGAAACCTAGACCCCACTTCGGATGAGGAAGGCACACGGTTGGGGCATGGTTTTCCAAAACGTGTGGCCTATTAAAAAGTTAAAATTTACCAAATCTCACTTTGGGATTTTAAGATCATCACCCGATTTTCTTCCCATTTTTCCTCCTCCATCCCAAGTGAGGAACTAATGATCCAAAATTTTCACAAGGTTTGATCTCCTTTGATTCTAGGCTGTTTGGAGTGATGTTGGTTCCAGATCGATGCTCCGAGTAAGTCTAATGCTCCATCTAATTCTCTTTTCTAGATTATGTATTGTGGTTCCATTAATCTTCTTCTAATGAAGCTTTAAAAACCTACTTTTATAGTGTATTATAGATTAGGTCATCAAGGGGTGCTTGATTTCAGATCTAAGGCTATGTTTAAGGGTGTCTTCATCTTCTGATTCATGGTAGGTGGTCTAAAAGTTATATCCCATATTTTTGAAGTTAATTTATGAATGTTTGGTTATATTAATGGTTTTCTCTTATTGGGAATTTGATTCCATTAGTAAGAATTGGTAAAATGGTAGGATTAATGATGAATTGAACCCCTCATGATCCACTACGAATGTATTGTGGATGATTAGAATGATTTAGTGCCACCCATGAGGTGTTCCAAAATTCCCAAACATGGAAAATGGTAATGTTAAGCATTAAATTAACTCGTGATAAAGTAGATCCCATGATGAACATTTAAGTATATTCATTTATTTAAAAATTGAATATTGATATTTGTCACATGACCATGATAAGGGCATAAGGGATTGTTTGCCCTGGTGTAAAAATGATCTAAATGGGTTAATGCGAATGTGACCAATGTAATATGAATTGAAATTAAAATTCGTATGTGGGTAAATGCATGTGAAATGAAGAATGTGTATAACAGGGATTAAGCTTGTGAATATTTGAAGATGTTAAATGAGATAATGTTTGAAAACATTGAAGATACTTAATGGGTTAAGGAATGTGTAAGGGAATTGGGTTAAATGGTCTTTGTAATGTAATTGGTAAATATTCTAATGGGTTAAGGCTCTATGTTAAATTTACAAATAAAATGATTATGAAATGTGAATGGTATGTTAAATGATTATGTATGGTTTGTGATATGGTACTTTTGGTAAATGGATAAATAAGAATGTTCACTTGTCTTGGTAGTTATCGGGTATTGAACAAGAGGATATATTCCCATGGGTTAGGTTAGACTGAGGTTCTACACCCCACCACATAATGCATGGGTTTGGGAAGGGGACTAAGGCTCTATGCCCATAATAGTTTCATTTTATGAGAGCACCTAGACCAAGGAATTGAAGAGTGATTGTTGTATTTATTTTGATATGTTTATCCCTAGTTAGATAGGGAACATGACTTATTAAATTTTGCATAGTAGTTGACTGGATTAGGTTTTTGTGTAAATGAAGTAAATTCTTAGCCCATAAATCATGTGATGAAAATGACTTTAGTGATGAAGATGGTATAAGTGGTGGAAATGGAATCTATGATGGAAATGGTCTAAGAAAATATTTATAACTAATGGAGCATGAGTATTGTAACGACCCAAAGTTTCATTGATGGAAAATCCCTCTTGATCCAGTTAAATGTCTCTTTATGTAAAATGTTTTTATAAGATGTCAACTTCTTTGGTTTTATGTTAAGAATTTTGACCGTTGTTAATATAGCCGTTGAACAATGATCACATGATTAGTATAAATATAAGGCTTTAACGAACCCAATTTTACTCAGACAAAGGAAGTGATGGCCTCATCCAGTAGAATTTCCCCATACGAAGCCCATTTTTCAGAGCTTGGAAAAGAGGTGGCATACTTGGGCATCGCCCTTGACCAAGCCCAAGCTTAGCTTCATTATGTCAAGCTCGAACGTGAACGTCTATGGTAAAAGTGGATGTTGATAGATATTAAAACTTGAGCGATGTTATCCGAGCCGCCCCAAGAGTTTGTCACCATCGCACACCTTACCCTTAGGTCTTATGCGGCTATTTTAAGGGGTTATGTAACAAATAAGTAGTACTATGTTCATGTACATTTTTTTTGTATATAATAATGAATATAATTTCTAGTCATTTGTGATACATTGTAAATAGTTTTTAAAGTACAAATGGTGTTTTTAGTTATTATTTAATTAAGAATTAAATTTTATTAAATTAATGGATTTTTTAATTAAATTATATTTTAATAAAATATTATTATTAATATTAAATTAATTTTTATTAAATATAAATGATCTTATAATTTTATGAATGCAATTAAAAAATTTATTAAGGTTTGAAATCCATTTCTATCATAACCCGTGAATTTTCGATAAATGTTGGTTTTTAGTTTAAAAGTAAAAATTAACATATTTAGAAATTTTTTAGATAAAATAAATGTCATTTCTAGAATCAGGACGTCAAAATTATCCAACGGTGAATTTTTTATAATTTTCTGAGACAGTCAAATTTTTGGGTAAAAATTAAATACTGTTTAAATATATAATGTGTTTTATGACATCATAATGACCCAATGGTGATGTAATAAAATACCATAATCCTTATTTTCGTCCAATATATGTTTTATCATTAAAATAATGTGATTTTGGGTTTGTTTGACTTTCTTTTTCAAGCATTAATGGACCCGTCAAGACATATTCAACACTTTGCCTTTTTAAATTAATTTCCATGGGAGTGTGACTCACCTCCACATAAGCAACCTTATTATTTTAAGAATTTCGGACCTGGGTCTTATAAAATATTTCTTTTCTCTTCTCTTTTCCAAAAACCGTGGTCAAAAACCATGGGATGGTTTGTGGTTTGGATTAATTTAATGTAAGGGGACCCAAACCTAAATAATAAAGAATTCCCTCACCTTTCCTATATAAACCCACCCAAGCTCCCACTTCCTCCGCGCTAAAATCCCTTGGAGTTCGTCCAACCTCTGTCCTACTCTCTATATAATCCTC
This sequence comes from Viscum album, assembly GCA_963277665.1. Lineage (NCBI taxonomy): Eukaryota > Viridiplantae > Streptophyta > Magnoliopsida > Santalales > Viscaceae > Viscum > Viscum album. The sequence continues at coordinate 1,237,682,044 of OY728165.1, read as the reverse complement.
CCAAGGTGCCCCAAGCTCCCAATAATCCTCTCACAAGCCTCTCTCTAGCCTTTGGAAGCACACTTCCAATTAAGGGTTTTTTCTTCCTTTCTCATTTTTGTCAATTTTCATTAAGTTGTATTGCCCTTTTAATTTCAATTATGAATGTTGGGGTATGGTTTATCACCACCCCCATAATTGAGTCTTATTTTTTGAATTATGGGAGACCCCTTTCTTTCTCATTAAATTCCTCCCATGTACACCCGTTACTATGCTGAAATTCCGAAAGGAACTTCTCTCTCTTCTTTTCCATTCAAGCAAATAATTTTGTATCATGAATCTATATTCCATAAAAATTGTTGGGACATGTATCTATATGACCTCCTTACTGTCTATTACATGTACATATGATGAGGAACCCCTTTCTCTCTCATCAACCCATTTTTATGAATTCTTATGTCACGCCGTTACACTGCTGAAATTGCACCGATTTTCTAAGCCAATGTCATTGTGTGGTGAATACCATGCCCATTTATCCATCAAGGGTATTCACCTTTATGAACATTTACTTATTTATTATAAAGTTCCATGTATTAATTCCATATTCTTTTACTGTGGAATAAATGATTATGTTTTATGAATCCATGTTTTATGATCCATGTGGCACAGTTATGCATGAAATGAAATGTTTTAAGAAGGGTGCGCCCTTATAGTGCTCCAATGCATTGGGTAAAGTATAGTATCATGATACGTCATGTGCAATGATTGTTGACTCATTCTAATTCAAGTGAAATAAGGTATTACTCGTGCTTCTTGTGAAATGAGGGTTTACTCATGCTCCATGTGCAATGAGCCTTGGCTCATGCTAATTCAGTGTTAAGTGTTGTTACCACATTTCCATGTTATGATTATCATGCTTTATCATGGCTTTATGTTCATGTTTCTTTTATTATCTATTGATATGCCTATTTTCTAACATGTATTGTACTCCTCATGTTATTCCATGTGTACTCCCTTACTGGGCTTTATAGCTCACCCTTTTCTTATGCATGTCCTCAGGTTATCCCATGCAATGCTAAGTACGAGGGAATGTAGTGGTCATGTAAAGGAAGTTTTCAAAAAAGATGTTGTATTTCATGTATTAAGTTTTTATTTAATGATCCTAATACCCAAATACACTAAACCTCACGATCTTCTTTGTTGTATCAAGTGAAGTTTTATGTAATAAAGCATGCTTAAGTTGTAATAAAATGCAGGGTTGTCATAGTTGGTATCCGAGGCAGGTTTAGTTATTTTTGGGATTAGGAAACCCTAGTAAATCCTTAGATACAAGACTAATTATAATAAAAACATTCCTAATTTTTGGTTAGTACTAAGTAAGTAGTTTATCAAACAAATACATCTCTGTCTGGATACGAGCAGGTAGAGGCGTCTCTGGCACAGATGTATCCTAGGGGTAAAACCCGAAAACACCGCTTTGAGCTAGACTCGAATGGGAACTGGTGCACAAAAATGGGCCTTGTTGCACTCCTGGTTAAGACAATCCCGGGGGATATGTTTTGATAAACTCATAGTCTTAGTATGAACCCTTATTAAGGGAAAAATGCCCCTAAGAATATATGTTAGAAAGTAGATCATGAAAAGCCTAGATTGAAGCCTATAGACTCATGAGTTAAGGAAATAAAAGTTAATTTTTGAGTCATCAAATTTTCTCTTTGGATTACCCTTTATGTGTTACCCCTAACTTTCCTTTTATTCAATCCAATGGCCAGTAATAGGAGGACTCAGGCTAACAACCGTTGTGAAGATCAGTGTGATGACAGTACTAATGAGATGCCAAATTCAATGGGAGTGGGAATCACGAACTTTGTTACACTTCTATCTCAGATAACTCATGTTTTGAATAGAAAGACGGTTCTAGAGGAACGTTCAACCCCCCATATGAAAGAACAAGTAGCTATCGAGAGCTTAATGAGACAAAGGCCTCCTACTTTTAGTGGATCATCTGATCCCAAGATCGCTGAACAATGGATCAACTCCATTGAAAAGATCTTCTCCATCCTCTAATTTTCTGAAAAATAGAAGGTTCTCCTGGCTGCTTATCATATGGAGGGTGAAGCTGGTCAATGGTAGACGTTGATCAAAAATATGAAGCCTGAGTAGGAGATCAAGGCTTGGGAATGGATTGAATTCCAGAAGATTTTTTTCAATAAATATTTTCCATGCACCCTCTGGATTAAGATGGAAAGGGACTTCCTTTCCCTCAAGCAAAAAGATGAGGAATTTGTTGGATCGTACGAGGTAAACATCACAAGGCTTGCATGATATGCTTCTGGATTTGTCGTTACCCCCAAATGCAAGGTTGACCACTACTTTGGTGGGCTGAAGCCTAGCTTGCGGAAAGCATTAGCGATCCGTGACTTCGACAACTATGAGGAAATTGTTCGATGTGCCCTCATGGTCAAAATGGAGATCAGAGAATCATAGGGGTATCATGGGGATAAGAAGCGTAAGGTGGACTTCAATGCTGGTGGGCCGATGGATAAATCCAACGGTGCTAAGAAGTTCCAACACCCCACTTGCCAAAAGTGCGGAAAGAAGCACCCTAGAAATTGCCTTAAGGGGATGAGAAAATGATTCAGGTGTGGAAGAGAAGGGCACCTAGCTGTTAAATATCGGCAAGAAGGACCCATGACTGCGAAAGAGGAGAGGAAAGCTCCGTTCTAACCTCAACCCATTGTTCAATGCTATAAATGCAAATAACCAGGTCATTTTGCAAATCAGTGCCCCAATCCAAGGGTTATCGGAGGCAACCAACAACCTCCAACACAACAAGGAAGAGCTTTTTCCATCACTTCTGCTAAAGTGAACCCCGACAACGAAGTGGTGACAGGTACATTAGTTATTCATTCAGGAATAGAGAACGTACTTTTTGATTCAGGTTCTACGCATTCTTTTATATCTCGAAATTTTAGTAGAACAATCCCAGCACCACCACAAATCATGGAAGTAAAGATGTCGGTGAGGACGGAAAATGGGGCAATCATTTCATCCCATGTATATAAGTCCTCCCCTGTTATAATATGTGGATTGAATTTCCCGGCGAACCTCATCATACTTCCTCTGGTGGAATTTGATGCAATTCTTGGAATGGATTGGCTTTCCTTATATAAAGCCAACATAAATTGTTGGGAGAGAGAAATCACACTCCATATGGAGAATCGACCCCCGATTCATTACAAGTGTCATGAGGAAGATGAATCTCTTTTAGCTCCATCATCTCAATCATGGATATTAATTACCTATGAGCACACGTATCTGGCTCAGATGATTGAGTCTAAGGAAGAAACCATCCTTGAATAAATGCCTATTGTGAGGGAATTCACAGAAGTGTTTCCTGAGGAATTGCCTGGTCTTCCTCTTAGAAGAGATGTTGAGTTCTCAATTGAACTTATACCTCCGGTGTTACCTATATCCAAGACTCCATATAGAATAGCTATTGTTGAGCTTGAAGAGATGGAGAAACAACTACAGGAGAATCTAGATAAAGGTTTTAAAAGCCCAAGTACTTCACCATGGGGTGCACCAGTCCTCTTCGTCAAGAAGAAGGATGGGTCAATGCGGCTTTGCATCGATTATCGTGAACTTAACAAAATCACGATAAAGAACAAGTATCCTTTCCCATGAATTGATGACTTGTTAGATCAGTTGCATGGAGCACAATACTTATCCAATGTGGAATTTCGGTCGGGATATTATCAAGTAAGGGCGAAGATGGAAGATATCCCCAAGACTACTTTTCAAACAAGGTAAGGGCACTATGAATTCATAGTAATTCCTTTTTGACTCACCAATCATCCTCAAACTGATGTCCAATCCGAGCGGACTATCCAAACACTTGAGGATATTTTGAGAGCATGCTCAATGGACTTTAAAGAAGGATGGCATCAACATCTTCCTCTAGTTGAGTTCTCTTATAATAACAGTTTCCACTCGAGCATCCAAATGGCACCATATGAATCCCTTTATGGGAAAAGGTGCAGAACACCGGCATGTTGGGATGAGGTCGGTGAATGTAAGCTGCTCGGACTAGAAATGGTCGAAGAAATGGTGGAGAAGGTGAAAACCATTCAGTAGCATATCAAGTCAGCCCAGAGTCGACAGAAGAGTTATGCAGAAAATCGTCGACGAGACCTTGAGTTTAAAGTTGGAGACATGGTGTTTTTATGCATATCTTCCTGGAAGAAGGTCATGAGGTTTGGAAAGAAAGGGAAGTTAAGTATAAGGTACATTGGCCCCTTCGAGATTCTTGATTGGGTTGGGGTTGCGGCCTATCGACTAGCACTTCCACCAACTATGTCCAAGGTGCATGATGTCTTTCATGTATCCCTCTTAAGAAAGTACATACCGGACCCTTCAAATGTACTCTCTTCCGAGGTGGTACAATTGGAAGATGATCTTTCTTATGAGGAGAAACCAGTGAAGATCTTAGATCGTAGAGAAAAAGTTCTATGAAATAAGACAATTCCCCTCGTCAAGGTGTTGTGGAGAAACCACAAGTTTGAAGAAGCAACTTGGGAATTAGAGGACATGATGAAGTTGAGTTACCCAAATTTGTTTTAGTGTGGGAAAAGGAAAATTTTGAGGGTGAAATTTCTTAAGGGGGGAATATTGTAATGACCCAATGTTTCATTAATGGAAAATCCCTCTTGATCTAGTTAAATGTCTCTTTATGAAAAATGTTTTTATAAGATGTTAACTTCTTTGGTTTTATGTTAATAATTTTGACCATTGTTAATATAGTCGTTGAACAGTGATCACATGATTAGTATAAATATAAGGCTTTAACGAACCCAATTTTACTCAGACAAAGGAAGTGATGGCCTCATCCAATAGAATTGCCCCATACGAAGCCCATTTGTCAGACCTCGGAAAAGAGGTGGCATCTTTGGGCTTTTCCCTTGACCAAGCCCAATTTGAGCTTCATTATGTCAAGCTCGAACATGACCGTCTACGGGAAATGTGGAAGTTGATAGAGATTACCACTCGAGCGATGTTATCCGAGCCGCCCCAAGAGTCTGTCACCATCGCACACCTTACCCTTAGGTCATATACGGTTATTTTAAGGGGTTATGTAACAAATAAGTATTACAATGTTCATGTACATTATTTTTTTCTATATAATAATGAATATAATTTCTAGTCATTTTTTATACATTGTAAATATTTTTTAAAGTACAAATGGTGTTTTTAGTTATTATTTAATTAAGAATTAAATTTTATTAAATTAAGGTATTTTTGAATTAAATAATATTTTAATAAAATATTATTATTAATATTAAATTATTTTTTATTAAATATAAATGGTCTTATAATTTTATGAATGCAATTAAAATTTTTATTAAGGTTTGAAAGCCATTTCTGTCAAAACCGGTGAATTTTCGATAAATGTTGGTTTTTATTTTAAAAGTTAAAATTAACATATTTAGAAATTTTTTTAGATAAAATAAATGTCTTTTTTGGAATCAGGACGTCGAAATTATCCAATGGTGAATTTTTCATAATTTTCTGAGACAGTCAAATTTTTGGGTAAAAATTAAATACCGTTAAAATATATAATGTGTTTTATGACATCATAATGACCCAATGGTGATGTAATAAAATACCATAATCCTTATGTTAGGACAATATATGTTTTATCATTAAAATAATGTGATTTTGGGTTTGTTTTACTTACTTTTCAAAGCATTAATGGACCCCTCAAGACATATTTAACACTTTGCCTTTTTAAATTAATTTCCATGCGAGTGTGAATCACCTCCACATAAGAAACCTTATTATTTTAAGAGGTTCGGAATTGGGCCTTATAAACTATTGTTTTCATATTTTCTTTTCCAAAAACCATGGGAAAAAACCATGGGATGGTTTGTGGTTTGGATTAATTTAATGTAAGGGGACCCAATCCAAAATAATAAAGAATTCCCTCACCTTTCCTATATAAACCCACCCAAGATCCCACTTCCTCCTCACTAAAATCCCTTTTAGTTCATCAAACATCTGACCTAATCTCTCTAGAATCCTCCCAAGGTGCCCCAAGCTCCCAAGAATCCTCTCCTAAGCCTCTCTCTAGCCTTTGGAAGCACACTTACAAGTAAGGGTTTTTTCTTCCTTTCTCATTTTTGTCAATTTTCTTAAGTTTTATTGCCATTTTAATTTCAATTATGAATGTTGGGGTATGGTTTCTCACCTCCCCCATACTTCCCTCTCATTGTTTGAATGATTGGAGACCCCTTTCTCTCTCATTAAATTCCTCCCATGTACACCCGTTACTATGTCGAAATTCCGAAAGGAACTTCTCTCTCTTCTTTTACATTCTAGAAAATAATTTTGTATCATGAATCTATATTCCATCACAATTATTGGGACATTTATATATATGACCTACTTACTGTTCATTACATTTAAATATGATGAGTAACCCCTTTCTCTCTCATCAACCTTTTTTCTGAATTCTTATGTCACGCCGTTACGCTGCCGAAATCGCACCGATTTTCTAAGCCAATATCATTGTGTAGTGAATACCATGCCCATTTCTCCATCAAGGTTATTCACCTTTATGCACATTTAATTGTTGATTATAAAGTTTAATTTATTAATTCAACATTCCTTTATCGTGGAATAAATTATTATGTTTTATGAATCCATGTTTTATGATCCATGTGGCACACTTATGCATGAAATGAAATGTTTTAAGAATGGTGCGCCCTTATAGCGCTCCAATGCATTGGGTAAAGTATAGTATCATGATACATCATGTGCAATGAGTGTTGACTCATGCTAATTCATGTGCAATGAGGGTTTAGTCATGCTTCAAGTTCAATGAGGTTTTACTCATGCTCCATGTGCAATGAGCCTTGGCTCATGCTAATTTAATGTTAAGTGTTGTTTCCACATTTCCATGTTATGATTATCATGCTTTATCATGCCATTAGGTTCATGTTTCTTTTATTATCTATTGATATGCCTATTGTCTAACTTGTATTGTACTCCTCATGTTATTCCATGTGTACTCCCTTACTGGGCTTTATGGCTCACCCTTTTCTTATGCATGTCCTCAGGTTATCCCATGCAATTCTAAGTATGAGGGAATGTAGTGGTCATGTAAAGGAAGTTTTCAATAAAGATGTTTTATTTCATGTTTTATGTTTTTATGTAATTATCCTAAGACCTAAATACACTAAACCTCTCGATCTTCTTTGTTGTATCAAGTGAAGTTTTATGTAATAAAGCATTCTTAAGTTGTAATAAAATGCAGGGTTGACAAAAGTATTCATTTTTTACTTTGTTATTTATCTAGTAATTTCATGAAATATATATATAATACTTGATATTTTGTATACACCATTGGTGGTGGCCTATTGAGTTGTACTCAAACCCTTCTCGGGCCGTCATTGGGTACCTGAGTAGATTTCATAGTTGTAGGTCAGGATAAGGGAAAAGGCCCTATATTTGGGAGTTGAGTTGTTCCTAGGATGTTCAGGTATAAGGAACCATACAATGAGTCTTGAAAAAAAAAATTGATTCATTTATTTATATTTATTTTGTTTTTTCTCCACTTTTTACACTTTAGAGCATGACATAGCATATTTACTATTTTCTTGTTGATTGTACCATGTTTGGGAAATGGTTCGTAGTGCATGTTTCTAATTATTTGTTGTAGGTTCATTTGTTTATTATGGTTGTACATTGTGTTTTAATCTAATTAATAATGTATAGTTTTCCCAAATATTACAGTATACCCTCACTACTATTCGATAACCTCTAGCATATGGGGAGGTGCACTAGAGGTCATGTGATGACCTGGATCAGGGAACCATTTAGTGGCTTCTAGGTCAGGTAAATTAATTGAAATTTTTGGTTAAATATAGTCATATTTCTAGGAAATGTTATTATATTAAGGTTCATGGACTTTGAGTTATGATAAATGAAAAAGTATTATTTTTATGTCATTTTTTTCACTATAACTATTTGTTTTTAAGATGTTGTATGGAAATATACAAGTATACAATGAATGTTTACTAGAATATATTACTACATAAGGTTATTTACATATTATATTAATATATGTATATATATTCTTAAATGAACGGATCCCAATGTTTTTTTTCTTTTTTTAGGATCCTTGTGTGGAGTCTTTCTGTAATAACCTGGTTATCCTGCATGAGTTATTTCGGTGTGCATATCTCAAATGGGAATTCAGGATACGCATGCTTGCATGCCATGCATCAATGCACCCACCCCCAAAATGTCTCTCTTTACCCAGTAACAAGATACAATATGTGTCCCTATATCCCTCCATGGAATTTACACTCATAAATTATAGATCAACCAGATTATCCCCTCATTTCTCATGTCCCTTTCACAACACATGGAAAATCACACCATAGTTGGTTTAATCAGGGTATCAAACCCCTAATGAAAATCAAACCAGATAATTCTTGTTCCATATGAATGGCTACTAATTTTCATTATATAGAACTTTTTTATGGAATTTATTATTAAATATTCATAATTTTTTTTTGAAATTTTATAATGTTTTGCCTACTATTCTACCCATATTAAAATGTTTAATTATTTCAATAAAGTTTAGTAGGATAGTTTATATTTTCTCTTTAATACTTCTAGAAGTGAAATTTTCCAATGATATTATTACTATGGAATTTTCCTTTGAATGGTTATAAAGGGAATTTAATATGAAATGTATCCGTATAAATATATTCTACATTTATTATTTAAAAATAGACATCATTGAAGATAATCTTTTACAGTATAATTTTCTTGTGGTTTTTTGATTTGTGTGTGTTTTTTCAAATAATATTAAACATGGAATCCAACATTGTATATATTACTCCCTGGGTATGTTGAATTTATACATAGTCATTCATTATCATATATATAAATTTTATAATTTGAGTGAAAAAATTTAAAAAAAATGTTTTGAACATTAATGTCAAAAATTAATTTTTCTGAATTAATATTTTAGAAATATATCATATCTATATCTATATGGTTTATTTAACTATTAATATTTTATTTAAAATTATAATTTTAATCTTTTCTTTTAATAAATTTTATTTGACAATATACCATGATGATGTTTACATAATTGATCTTTGAATTGATATTTTCAATAAAAAAATTATATAGGAAGTTTTATATTCTAATTGCTTATGGTAAATATATATAAAAAATTTATTGAATTTTATAATTTATGTTTTATATTGTGAGTATTATTATTTTTTAGTGTAGAAAATATTAAATTTTTATTTAAGTTAATCACCGATTAAAACTGATGCTAAAATGTTTAATGATACCATATGTTTTTACATGAGCACATACATGGGTGGAAAACATTATTTTATCCATGATAATAGTGGGATAAAAGAGTTTTCAAATTAAAATTAGATAATTTCAATACAGAATAAATTTCATTAATAATTGTGATATTTTATCATGATTCATACAGAATCAATCTGCATGATAATATAGCTATACCTAATCAATATAATCATCACATTTCATCATTAATTTTAAAATTTTTATATCATTATATTCATAAATATGAATTATATTAAATAAAGATTATTATTATTATTATTGGATTCCTATTATTTTTAAAATTGTTATTTTTTACTTATAATGCACTATTATCAAACACCATGTTACACATAGATGAATAGTTATATTTTTGGATTTGTAATTATCCTAAATTTTGAGGCTGGTTGTTAAACTAGTTTTTAGTTCTTTTGTATTCATTGTTGTATAATAATATATAATAAAAAGAGATTTTGAGACTGAAAATCAATATTTTGGATAAAATTTAAGGATTTATTATTATTATAAAGTATTAAAATGATAGATATTCTCTAGGGTTTCAATCAGTATTCATTGAGCCTAACATAAGTAATGCTATATACTTGCTTATCCACTAGATAGTTTGTGACCTAACACCAATTATTAAGTGTGTACTTAGTTACTGGTATAGTTACACTACGTATATAGTGGTCTTCTGAAATGTATTCCTTTGAATGATTTTTATAATTATGAATAAAATACTTTTATAAATATTTCACCATGTTTTCCTAGATATATGTATAGAGTTAATCCTCTATTATTTTCATATCCTCTCCTTCTAGATTTTTAGTAAACATAACTTTTCATTCATTAATAGATTTTAGATTATCCAGTGGTAGTGGGTCTTTAGAGGTAAGGATAATTCACTATTTATGATATTTCTAGGTCTATATATATATATATATAAGTGATTCAATATAAATTTGGTTTTATTACTTTTTTATAAATCTTTTTGAAAATTTGAAATAAATATACTTTTTGTAAATCTTTTCCAAAAAAAATCTTCAATTGAGACTCGGTAATGTGGCTTCTATCATATTTGATAATTTATTGGATTATCCAACTGTGTATGAATGTGAATTGTTAGTGAATAAAACTTGAGGTACTATTAGAGGTATCTTTGGTGCCTAAAATTTAATAAATAAATTGTTTATTTTTTGTTATTAATTTTTGAGTATGAGAAATTTTTTGATGTAAACCACTGGGGATAAAGTGAAAGTATCTCTCATGTGTACGTGTAGACTAGCACCTCTATGAAGTAATGTGATTTGTTTTCAATTTTTTACTTGGATGGAAGTAAGGATATAATAAAGTATTATTTATGATATATATTAAATTATATTGATTATAGGGAGGTTAATTATTATTTACCTATCCTATGTTCAATCTGTCAAAAAATGAAAACAGTGCTCATGCATACATATGACATATAATCTCCATAAATAGTGTAATTGACCTTTATTTTTATAACTTTTATTAACAACTACGAATATGTTTTTAATCAATATATAGTATATTTATATTATGATTAAAATTATCGAGATTATAGGGCCATGATCAATGTAAAAGTACCAAAACTACCTAACCAAAACATCCATAAAAACAGTTATCACCCAAAATAGTGATTTTAGTAAAGAATTTTTGATAAAAGTGTTGTAAAAGGTAAAAAAATAAATCATAAAAGGTATGATATATATTAATGTGGTTCTGTAATAAATTTTAAATAATTTTATATTTATTATACATTAGGATTGAACATGTATGATGGAATTCAGACCTAAAGTAATGGTTTTATGCTATAATATCATTATTTATCATCATTTTTTATTATTATGTTCTGATGATGAAATCATGGCGTATAAATAAATGTAATCCTAAAACATTTGTTATCCAATGGTTATTTCTTTAGAATACATGTTTTTATTTAATTTTACTCTCTATAATAACTCAACAGACTGATAGAATGTTTTTAAGTAAAACTGTATTTATTTCTCCCTTCGGTGGAAAACCCTTTTTAGTATATATCTATGTTTTCTAGAAAAAAAGTCAAAAATGTTTTCAATATAATCCAATAATTTTTAAAACTAATTTTTACCCATGATTAATTTTTACTAAATGGTTTAATATGAATATTCTTGTCATCTTTCGATGGTGGAACATTTTCAAAATTATTGAAAAGTATTAAAAGAATATTTTATTTTAACTTATACAACATGAATATAATTTCCCACCATCATGAATAAAAAATGTTTTAAGTATTAAATTAAAATTTTAAATTATTATTTTGAAGGAAAAAATTTTATAGTATTTTTATATTTTTTATATTTTAATGAAGTGATTTCGAAGTGATAAGGGTCATTTTCTCATGAAATATTCCAACTAATCTTTTAAAGACATTTTTCATCTAAGATGAAATCATTAGATGATAATTAAAATCTACTTGTGAAATGTTCCAGTGATACCATCCTTGTTCTTTCTATAGATGGTTTATGATGGGGATGAATAGATGTTTATGAAATTTTTTCCTTTTCCATGGGTTATACTATGATGAATTGATGATAGGTTTATGAAACTTGTTTCTTTTCTAAGGGATATTCCATAATGAAATGATTTTGTAACTCATTTATTTTTCATGGGTTATGAAATGATATTTTTTAATTCCTATTTAGGATTTTCATTATATGATGTGTGGTACCAAAATTATATATCTCCCCAATTTATTGGTTAAAGTTGGATATCTCAATAGATAAACACGACTGAATGGGGTGTGAACCAAGTTCGGTAAGTGGAATTGTAAACTATGAAAATCTTGGGAGTGAACCATGACTAAAATTATAGTTTAGGATGTGAACCCAATACACTATGATAATCATGTACGTAATTCTTGACTACTATGAAATTATTTTCTATGCTTATGGTATGATAAAAACTTAGGCCTCATGCCAATTTTTCACTCTATTGGACTAAATGTTCTTTAATTCGTGTATGATTGATGTGTTATAAACTACCAAGATTTATGTCAATATTAAAGGTTATGATATATAATATACATTTCATGGTTTTCAAATATTTTTCTCATGTCCTCATACATTTTTATCATGTCATGCTTAAGTGGACATTGATATCTTCCTCGTTTACCCTTACCGAGAATATGAGCTCACCTTATCTTATGTTTTATTTCCCTAGGTTATAAAGAAATTTATTATCTGTGATATGTCTAAGAAGTTTTCTACTAATAAAGAATATAGTGGGAGATGATTTTGTTCAATTATGATGGAGTTGTTTAGGTATCCATGTTTCCAAAGGCATTATGACTATATGATTCTAGAATGGATCATTATTCTTTGAAATGAATATTCACATAGTAAAAAGTTATATATGCATTTGAAAAGTATGGGTCATTATTGTTTATAACAAAGAATGTTTTTTTTACCTTTTGAAAACAGGATGATAAAAGTTTAGTGTGAACCCTTAGGATAATCCTAATTATATAACATCATTTGTTATAGTGAGCAAGGGATTGTGGTTTTTATGACAACATTGTTCTACATTAGACACTTAAACATGATTTATTACATAAACTTAACTTGATAAAACATAGAAGATCTATAGGTCTAGTGTCTTTGGGACTTAGTACCATTAAATAAAAACTTAAAACATAAGGTACAACATCTTTATTTAAAACTTCTTTTACATGACGCCTACATTCCCTCATATATAGCATTGCATAGAATAACCTGAAGACATGTATAAGAAAAGGGACAACTATGAAGCCTAGTAAGGGAATTAACATGGAATAACATGGGGAATATAGTACATGTTAGACAATAAGAATATAAATGGAGAATAATAGAAATATAAAGGCATGATAAAGTATGACAATCATAACATGGAAATGTGGCAACAACATTTAACATGATATTAGAATGAGACAAGGCTCATTGAACTTCGAGAATGAGAAAACCCTCATTTCACTCGAATTATCATTAATAAAAGATAATTTCCTTGTATTTTTCATGATATTAATATTTACACAATTCATTGGAGCGCTATCAAGGATAACTCTTCTTAAATATTTCATTTCAGGCAAAAGTGTGGCACATGAGTCATATAATATTGAATCACTAAAAATAATAAGTTAGTCTACAATTAAGAAATAAAGAATACAAACATGAAAGTTCTATTAAGTAAGTATATTTTCACAAAGGTTAATACCTTTGATAGAGACAAGTGTATGGCATTCACTACATAATGATTTTGACTTGGAAAATCACAGTGCAATTTTGACAGCAAAACGGCGTGACATAAAAATTCGTAAAAAAGGTTGATGAGAGAGAAAGGGGTGTCTCATTATATTTAATGAAATTGACAGTAATTTTTCATACAAAAATATTTCCCAACATAAGTAAAGGAATTTAGATTCATAATACAGATGAATTGCATGAATGTAAATGAGGGGAAAGAGATTCTTTACGGAATTTTGGCATGCTAATAGGTGTACATGGGAAGAATTAAAGGAGAGTGAAATGGGTCTCTCATAATTAAAACATAAAGAGGGATTTATGGAGGGTGAGAAATCATACCCCAAACATCTTTAATTGAAATTAAAAGGGTATAACAACATAATGAAATTGAGACAAAAATGAGAAAAGAGGAAATACCTTACTTGGAAGTATGATCCCAAAGGCTTGGGTAAGGCTTGAGAGAGGATTCTTGGGATCTTGGGATGCCTTTGGAGGATTCTAGAGAAAGGAGGGCAGATTTTGGAAGAACTACAAATTCGTTGAGTGAAGAAGAAGTTGGAGCTTGGTTGGATTTATTTAGGAATGGAGAGGGAATTCTTTATTATTTAGATTTGGGTCACCGCACATTAAACTAATGAATACCACAAACCATACCATGCTTTTTTCCCATGGGTTTTTCCAAAGTGGATTGGAAAAAATATATTTTATAAGGCCAATGGACAAACATTCTGTAATAATAGGGTTGATTATGTGGAGGTGAGTCACACTCTCATGAAATTCATTTAAAAAGTTAAAATATTTTATAACTTTTGGAGGGTCCACTAAAGCTTTGTAAAATAAATAAAACAAATCTAAAATCATGGTATTTTAATGATAAATCATATATTGTCCGAACATATCGTTTATTGTATTTTATTACATCACTATTTGGTCATTATGATGTCCTAAAACACTTTATATATTTAAACAGTATTTAATTTTTACCCAAAAATTCAGCTGTCTTAGAAAAAGGAAAAATTCAACATGGGTAATTTTGACGTCCTGATTCCAAAAATAATATTCATTTTTTCTAAATATTTTGATTTTTACTTTTAAAATAAGAACCCATATTTATTAAAAAAACTTGGGTTTTGATAAAAATAGTTTTCAAACTATAATAAAAATTACAATTTCATTCATAAAAATTATATGAACATTTATATTTATTAAAAAGTAATTTAATAATAATAATACTTTATTAAAATATTATTTAATTAAAAAATCCATTAATTCATCAAAATAGATCTCTTAGTTGAATATTAACTAAAAATACTATTAGCACCTTAAAATCTATTTACAAAGTAACAATGATAAAATGAATGTATATTCATTATTATATTCAAAATAATGCACATAATCATAGTGCTAATTTCATGTTACATAACCCCTTACAACACCCACATAAGATTGAAGAGTAAGGTGTGTGATGGTGACAGACTCATGCGGTGGCTCAGATACCATTGCTCGGGTGGTAATCCCTATCAACTTCCACTTCTATCATAGGTGATTCCATTCGAGCTTCACATGTTGAAGCTCAGCTTGGGCTTGGTCATGAGAAAATCCCAATGATGCCATCGCCTTTCCTAGATCCTACAAATGGGCTTCATATAGGGAAAGTCTACTGCATGAGGCAATCGCTTCCTTTGTCTGGGTATATTGGATTTGTTAATGTCCTATATTTATACTAATCATGTGATCAATATTCAATGGCTATGTTAGCAATGGTCACAATTATTAATGGTATTTTAAATTACAAAAACATAAAACCAATAAAATTAACATTTTATATAAACATTATACATAATGATACATTTAATTAGATCAAGAGGAATTTTGATTAATGAATGTTTTGTCTGTTATAATATTCCCCCCTTAAGAAATTATTCCCTCGAAATTTCCTTTTCCCACACTAAAATAGATATGGGTAACTCTGCTTCATCATTTCCTCCGGTTCCCACGTCGCTTCTTCAAACTTTTGGTTTCACCACAACACCTTGATGAGGGGCATTATCTTATTTCGTAGAACTTTTTCTCTATGATCTATGATCTTCACTGAGTTCTCCTCATAAGAAAAATCATCCTCTAACTATACCACCTATGATGAGATTACATGTTAAGGGTATGGTATGTACTTTCTTAAGAGGGATACATGAATGAAATCATGTACTTTGGCCATTTTTTATAGAAGTTCTAGTCAATAGCCCACAGCCCCGACACGATCAAGAATATCGAAGGTATCGATGTACCCAAGATTTTAATTCCCTTTATTTCCAAACCTCATGAACCTATTACATAGGGATATGCATAGAAACACCATGTCTCTAAATTTAAACTCAAGGTTTCATCAATGGTTATATGAATAACTCTTCTGTTGACTCTAGGCTTCCTTGATATGCTACTAAATGGTTTTCACCTTATCCACCATTTTTTCAACTATTTTTTGTTCTAGCTGCTTACTCTCACTCACTTCATACCAATACGATGGTGTTCTTCACCTTTTCCCATAAATGGATTCATATGGATCCATTTGGATGCTCGAGTGGAAATTATTATTATAGGAGAATTCAACCAGAGGAAAATGTTGATCTAATCCTCCTTTAAAGTCCATTGAGCTTGATATCAACATGTCCTCAAGTGTTTGGGTAGTCCTCTCAGATTTTCCATGAGTTTGAGGATGATAAGTTGTACTGAAGTTCAGGTCAGTATCCATAGCATGTTAAAGACTCTTCTAAAACATTGAGGTGAATCTTCGATCTCGATCGGATACAATAGATACTGGTACTCCATGAGGCCTTACCACTTCTCTGATATATATTTGTGCTAGTTGATCCAATTAGAAATCGTCCTGAATTAAAATAAAGTGTGCAATATTTTTAAGATGATGCACAACATCCCATATTGCATTTCCTTTAGATGTCTTCGTAAGTCCATTGAAAAAGTCCAGGGTGATGTTCTCCCATTTCCATGTTGGTATGGGTAATGGTTGTATCATCCCCTTAGACTTCTGTCTCTCATCCTTCACTTTCTAACAAACCAATATCTTTGAGGAAAATTCAGCGATCTCTTTCTTCATATTATCCCATCAATAATGCTCTTAGAGATATTGATACATCTTTGTGTTTCCTGGTTTAATAGAGAAATTTTAACTATGTGCATCATCCAAAAGTTCATTCTCCATCTCTGAACATGATTTAAGGCATATTCTTCTCCAAAATCTCACAATTCCTTCTTCATTAACATTGAACATTGAGGATTTCCCTCCTCTAATAGCTTTTAGTTTCTTCTAAATTCCCGCATCATCTTTTTGAGCATCCTTTAACCTTTAAAAAAGAGATGGTTGAGAAGTCATTTGTGAACGGATTGATGATGTGCCCTTCTTTATGATTCTCATGTTCATCTTAATCAAATCTAAGAATATTGGATCGTTCTTAGTTCTCATTAGTTTTAGAATCACTGGATCCTTTCTACTTAGAGCATATGACACCTTGTTAACTTTCCCATGGTGATAATGGATTGATCATTCGTAGTCTTTGATCAAATCTAACTATCTTCATTGGTTCATGTTCAACTATTTCTATGTTAATATATACTTGAGTATTTTGGGGTTAGTATATATTTAACACTTCCCCCCAAAGATATAATACCTCAAAATTTTTAAATTGATGATCACCGCAACCAACTTCAGATCATGTGTTGGATAATTTTTCTCATGAACATTCAATTTCTTTGAAGCATAGGCAATGTCATTTTCATTTTTCATTAACACACATCACAAGCCCTTCTTTGAAGCATCATTAAATACCAATTTTTTTTTCCTATTGTGGGTAAAGTAATCACGGGTGCAGTGATAAGCCTCCTTTTTAACTCCTTGTATCTTTCTTTGCATTCATCAGTTCCAGAAAAAATTACTCCCTTCTGAGTTATCTTGGTAAGAGGGTTGACAGTTGTGAGAAATTTCTCACAAATCATTGATAATATCCAGCTAACACCAAGAATATATAGATATATGTTTCTGATGTTGGCCTAATTCATCCCTCAATTAAAACTATTTTGGAAGGATCCATAGATATTCCATTACATGTAATGATATGGCCCAATAATGAGACTCCTTTAACCAAAACTCACACTTGATGTTCTTTTCATAGAGATTATCCTTCCTCAAGGTCTCTAGTACAGTTCATAGATGCTCCCCATGATCCTCCTTGGTTTTGGAGTATATTATAATATCATCTATAAATATTACCAATAATTTGTCGAGGTAATCCATAAACACTCTATTCATCAAGTCCATGAATATTTTTGGGGCATTGGTGAGTCCAAAAGGAATTACAATGAAGCCATAGTGCTCATATCTTGTACAAAAAGTGTCTTGGGGATATCATCCTTATTCACCCTTACTTGATAATATCCTGACCACAAATATACATTAGATATGTATTGTTCTCCATGAAGTTGATCAAACAAGTCATCAATTCGTGGGAGAGGATACTTGTTCTATATCATGATTTTGTTAAGCTCATGATAATCATTGAAAAGGCACATTGACCCATCATTCTTCTTGAGTAAGAGTACTAATGCACCCCATGGTGAAGCACTTGGGCATATAAACCCATTATCCAGATTATCCTATAGTTGTTTCTTCAACTCGTCATGATCTACAATATCCATTCTATATGGATTTGTGGATATTGGAAACATCCCAGGTATAAGGTCAATTGAGAATTCAACATCTCTTCATGGAGGAAGACCAGGAAATTCCTCGGGAAACACTTCAGTGAATTTCCTCAAAATAGGCATGTCTTCAAGGATGGTTTCTTCATTTGACTCAATCATATAAGCCAGATACGTGTTCTCATAGGGCAGTAATATCCATGTTTGAGATGATGGAGCTAAAAAAGATTCATCTTACTCCTTGCACTTGTATAGAATCAGGGGTCGATTATCCATATGGAGAGTGATTTCCCTCTCATGTCAATTTTTGATGGATCTATATAAGGAAAGCCAATCCATGTTGAGAATTGCATCAAATTCCACTAGAGGTAGTATGACAAGGTTCTTTGGGAAGTTCAATACACAGATTATGATAGGGGAGGAGTTATATTCATGGGATGCGATGATTTCCCCATTTGTCTTTCTCACCGACATCTTTACATCTATAATTTTTGGTGTTGTTGGGATTGTTCTACTAAAAATTCATAAGATAAAACAATGCATAGAACTAAAATAAAAAATTATGTTCACTATTATTGAATGAATAACTAGAATACCTTTCACCACTTCATTCTCGGGGTTCACTTCGGTGGTAGTGGTTGAAAAATATTTCCCTTGCTACTTTGGAGTTTGTTGGTTTCATCTTAAAACACTTGGCTTAGGGCACTGATTTGCAAAGTGACATGGTACATTGTAGTTGAATCAATGAACAACATGTTGAGGTTCGATTAGAGTGTTCCTCTCCTCTATCATAGTCACGGGTTTTTCTTGACAATAGTTAATATCTAGGTTCCCTTCTCTTCCACACCTAAAGAATTTCTTTGTCCCCTTAAATAAATTTCCAAAGTTCTTCTTTCATCACCTTTCACAAGTGGGGTGTTGGATCTTTTTAGCATCATCGGATTTTTCCATCAGACTGTTATAATTTAAGTCCACCTTACACTTCTTCTCCCCATGATACCCCTGATATTTTCCGATCTCCATTTCAACCATGAGGGCACATCCGACAATTTTCTCCTAGGTGTTGAAGTAATGGTTCGCAAGTGCTTTCCGCAATCTAGGTTTCAGCCCACCAATGAAGCGGTCAAACTTGAATTTAGGGGTAATGACAAATCCAGAGGCATATCGTGAAATCCTTGTAATTTTTTCCTCGTACGCTCTGACATATTTGTCGTCTTTTTCCTTTAGGGAATTTAAGTCCCTTTCCATCTTAAGTCAGAGGGTGCACGGAAAATATTTATTGAAAAACATTTTTTTAGATATAGTTCCATTCCAACACCATGATATCTGTCTCTGGCTTTTTATTTTCGATTAACGTCACCATTGATTAGCTTCACCCTCAATATGATAATCCTCCAGGAGAACCGTCTCTTGTTCGGAAAATTTAATGATGGAGAAGATCTTTTCAATAGAGTTGATCCATTGCTCGGAAATTGAGGGATCATATGATCCATTAAAAGTAGGAGGTCTTTCTCCCATGTAGCTCTCGATAGAGACCTATTCTTTATTATGTAGGGTTTAACGTTCCTATTAACCCATGTTTCTATTCAAATATTGAGGTAACTGAGAGAGAAGCATGACAGAGTTCACAATTCCTACTCCCATCGGATAGGGAATCTCATTAGCACAATCATCACATTGATTTTCAAATCAATTGTTAGCCCGAGTCCTCCTATTACCGGTCATTGGATGGAAGAAAAGGAATATTAGGGGTAACACATAAAGGTTATTCAAAAGACAAAACTGATGACTTATAAATAACCTTTATTTCCTTAACTTATGCATTTATAGGCTTCAATCTATGATATTCATGATCTACTTTCTTTCATATATTATTAGGGGAATATTTTAATTCCCTTAATAAGGGTTCATAATAAGCTTGGAAGTTTACCAAAGCATATTCTCTGGGAGTGTCGTAACCAAGAGGGTAGTAATTATCATTGTCGTACACCAGTTCTCATTTGAGTCTAGCTCAAAGCATTGTTTTTGGGTTTTACCCCTAGGATACATTTTTGCCAGAGCCGCCTCTACCTACTCGTATCAAGACAAGTATGGATTTTCATGATAAAACACTTACTCAATACTCAACAAAACTAAAGGATGTTTTATTATACTTAGTCTTATCTTTAAGGCTTGACTAGGGGTTTCTAATCCTAATCCCAAATATAACTAAACATGTCCTCTAAAGCCAAATATGACAACCCTGTTCTTTATTACACCCTTAAACATGATTTATTACATAAAATTCACTTGATACAACATATAATATCAAGAGTTATAGTGTTTTGTGGCTTAGGAACATTAAATAACAACTTAAAACATAATATACAACATAATTTTTGAAAACATCCTTTACATGACCCCTACATTCCCTCGTACTTAGCATTGCATAGGATAACCTGAGAACATGCATAAGAAAAGGGTGAGAAACAAAGACCAGTAAGGGAATGAACATGGAATAACATGAGGAATACATTACATGTTAGAAAATAGGCATATCAATAGTGCAAAAATGAAACATAAAGGCATGATAAATCCTGACAATCATAATAAGGAAATATGGCAACAATATTTAACATGATTTTAGCATGAGAAAAAGATCATTGCACATGGATAATGAGTAAAGCCTCATTGAACATGAATTATAATGAGTATCCCCTCATTGAACATGATGTATCATGATACTAATCTTTACCCAATGCATTGGAGCACTATCAGGGCACACCCTTCTTAAACATTTCATTTCATGTATAAGTGTGCCACATGAATCATATAACATGGAATCATTAAAAATCATCAGTTATTACATGATTAAGAAACTTGTAATAAACAAATTAAAGTACCATTCAATATGTATATGTGAATATAGGTGAACACCCTTGATAGAGATATGGTTAAGGTATTCACTACACAATGATTTTGACATGGAAAATCGCGGTTCAATTTCGGCAGCATAACGTCGTGGCGTAAAAAATTTAAAAAATGGTTGATGATAGAGAAAGTGGTGTCACAACATATTTAAATGAAATGGAAAGTAATGGGTTCCTATAGAAATATGTCCCAACATAAATAAAGTAATTTTGATTCATAATACAATGGAATTGCTTCAATGTAAATGAGGAAAGAGAGATTCCTTATGGAATTTTGGCATGGTAACGGGTCTACATTGGAGGAATTAAATGAGAGTGAAAGGGGCCTCTCATAATTCAAACATAAATACAGAATTATGGGAGAGGTTTGAAATCATACCCCAACATTTTTTAATTGAAATTAAAATGGTATAACAACATAATAAAATAGAGACAAAAATGAGAAAAGGAAAAATCCATTACTTGGAATTGTGATCCTAAAGGCTTGGAAGAGGCTTGAGAGAGGCTTAATGGGAGCTTGGGGAACCTTGGGATTATTATAAATAGAGGAGGGTAGAATATAGATGAACTCCAAAGACTTTGAGTGAAGAGGAAGTGGGAGATTGGGGGGTTTATATAGGAAATGAGAGGGAATTCTTTATTATTGAGGTTTGGATCACCACACATTAAACTAATCAACACCACAAACCAACCCATGTTTTTTGCCCATGTTTTTTGAAAAAGGGGAGTGACGAAAATAATTTATGAGGCCAATGGCCGATCTTCTCAAAATAATATGGTTTCTTATGTGGAGGTGAGTCACACTCTCAAGGAAATTCATTTAAAAAGTGAAAATATTTTATAACTCTTGGAGGGTCCACTAAATCTTTTTAAAATAAATAAAACAAATATAAAATCACATTATTTTAATGGTAAAACATATATTTACCTAACATTAAATTTATAGTGTATTTATTACATCACTATTGGGACATTATGATGTCATAAAACACTATATATTTAAACAGTATTTAATTTTTACCGAAAAATTCGACTGTCTCAAAAGATTATGAAAAATTCACCATTGGATAATTTTGAAGTCCTGATTCCAAAAATAATATTCATTTTATCTAATTAAATTTCTAAATATATTAATTTTTACGTTTAAAATAAAAACTGACATTTATTAAAAAAATCATGGGTTTTGATAAAAAAATAGCTTTCAAACCAAAATAAAAATTAAAATTTGATTCATAAAAATTATACGATAATTTATATTTAATAAAATGAAATTTAATAATAATAATAATAATTTATTAAAATATTTTTTAATTCAAAAAACCATTAATTCATCAAAATAGATTTCTTAGTTGAGTATTAACTAAAAATACAATTTCCGCTTTAAAAAATATTTACCAAGTAACAATAAAAAATAAATGTATATTCATTATTATATACAAAATAATGCACATAATAATAATGCTAAACTCTTGATACATAACCCCTTAAAACACCTACATAAGACCGAAATGTAAGGTGTGTGATGTTGACAGACTCTTGGGGTGGCTCGGATAACATTGCTTGGGTGGTAATCTCTATCAACTTCCACTCTTCTCGTAGGTGATCCTGTTTAAGAATAACATGTGGAATCTCGTATTGGGCTTGGCCAAGAGCAATGACCAATGAGGCGACTTCCATTCCTAGCTCCGAAAAATGCATTCATACGGGGAAGTCTACTAGATGAGGTCATCGCTTCCTTTGTCTGAGTATATTGGATTTGTTAAAGCCCTATATTTATACTAATCATGTGAACACTATTCAAAGTATATATTATAAATGGTCACAATTCTTAACGGGATTTTAAACTCCAAAAACAAAAATCCAACGAATGACACATTTTATATAAATATTATATATCATGAAAACTCTAATTAGATCAAGAGGAATTTCTATTAATGAAGGTTTGGGTCATTATAGTTTTCCTAGAAAAACTATATTGACCCTCCCTTTTCTTACGTTACTATTTCATCACTATAATGATAAAAAACCTAATAGTATTACACCATTAGTATCTATAGGTTTAGTGCCTTGGGAAAACAAAGACCAAACATTACATTAACAACATCATGCACAAAAGTTTATTTAATTCATTCTTATCTAGCTTTTTATTGGCAATTTACATCTACTTAGTACATGTAGTCACCTAAGTACATACATCAAAAAGGGTTGAGAAAAAATCTAAGCAATAGGGTTGGTAATAAAAATACATCAATGGGTCATCATAATCATAACATAGTAAAAGTATCATGAACATGAGAGGAATCATCAATAAAAGACTAGAAATGTGGAAATGCATAAAAAAAGAAACATCATGTCTTAGTGGTTAACTACCACACATACTTATGAACAAATATATCATATTGTTAACACAACATTTAAATTTAACTAATGAGATTCATCACATTACCCAAGACATTATAGCACTGTATAATTTCGAATGCACCCGTCACGCCATAACATTATCATTATCATGCCTAAAACATAGAACATATAT
The DNA here is from genome assembly GCA_963277665.1 of Viscum album. Lineage (NCBI taxonomy): Eukaryota > Viridiplantae > Streptophyta > Magnoliopsida > Santalales > Viscaceae > Viscum > Viscum album. The sequence goes on along the minus strand of OY728165.1, from coordinate 1,237,658,255 downwards.
CAAAAATGAACATAACTAACCCATGAAAATTATTGGGTTTCATCTTATAATAACACATTCATAAACATTGGGTTCCCAAAATAATTTGAAAAAAAACATACTTGTTATAATAATAATCAACCTTGAGTGAGAAATGAAAGGTTTGTTTTTGGAAAGAAGAGTTGTTTTCAAAAACATTTGTTTGACATAAACTCTAGTGGAAAACATTTATATCCTAGAAAAAGTAAGATAATTATGAAAAAATTATTTATAAGTAGTGACCATACTAAAAATGGAGTGAAAGAGGAAGAACTAGAAGAAATAATTTTGGGGTTGAAAATTTCCCTTTACCTAGAATCCAAACGCTTTCTTCGCTTTAATGTCCTCTTGAATCCTCCACTTGAGATCCTTCTTATGGAAGCTAGGATTTAACTTTTAATGAGACCAGAAGATATTGGTAGTGGGGGAGGGGCTAGGAATGATATTTGGGTAGAGTTTATATAGGGCTTGATGATTAAGAGGTGTGTGGAAATGAGGGTGTGAAGGGTGGTATTTATAGTGGAGGAGAGAGGGGTTTTCTCAAAATAACATTAATTAATTTATTATTTCTCCACAAGGCAAGTAATAATGAGTCTTTAGTGACTAATTATAGTAATTTTATCATTTTAATCTGAATAAATTTTGTTTACATCAGCAAAACATCATACATGACTCTATAATTAATGTATTTAGCTTATTTTGTAAATTATGGTATTTCACTATTCATAAAAAATTCAAGTATTTTATAGAAATCTCAAAAAATAACCCTAACCATTTTTCTACATGTAGAATCCAAAAATGAATTCCACTTTTAAAAAATAATTTTCTGAATATGATTAATTTAAATTTTAATTAAAATCATAATTTATATGAAAAATACAGTTTCTAAAATTAAAACTGATTTTATAATGCTTTCAAAAATTACATAAGGTATTATAAAATCAACATAAAACTTGAATAAATATAATTTTTAATTTGTGAACTCATTTTAAGAAAATTATTTTTCATTTAAATTAATTAATTCATTATAATTAATTATTTATGACTTACAAAAATACTAATACATTTACTGTGGTAAGATGCCTAAATTTTATATAATCATTCATGGGTAAGGTTACTATTATTTTGGACGATTTACTATTCATAAGTTTTATATTAATATTCATAAGGGTTGGATACTATTCATAAGGGTATGTTACTATTCACCAAAAATTATGTTTGATCTATTAGACTACAAAAATCATCCTGAACAGAACTGTGTATGTCATATTTTTTAAATTCAAAACATAGAAGTGGGAAAATTATGTTTAATGGTCACATAATATTTAGTATCATTATATTTAATTGTGATTCCTAATTTGATTATACTATAAGGAAGAATTATTAAAATAGAATTTCATTGATAAAACTTTGGGTCGTTACTTTCCCCCCCTTATGAAATTTTTCCCTTGAAATTTCATTTTATATAAACAGGTGAGCGTACTTCTCCTTCATCACCTCTTCTGGTTACTAAGTTGCTTCTTTAGACTTATGATTCCTCCATAGCACTTTGACAAGGTGGGTCATCTTGTTTCATAGAACCTTATATCTCTAGTCCAGAATCGTTATTACCTGCTCCTTATAAGATACAGCATCTTCCAGCTGTACCACCGCTGAGTTCAGTAAATGTGTGAGATCTGGTATGTACTTCCTCAGGAGTGATATGTGAAACACATCTTGAACTTGATCCATAGTTGGTGGAAGTTCAAGTCGATAGGCCATGAATCCTATGCGGTCAAGGATCTCAAAGGGCACAATGTACTATGGGATTATATTTCATTTCTTTCCAAACTGTGTGACTCTCTTCTATGGTGATATTTGAAATAAGACTTTATCCCCAACATCGATCTCCAAATCCCTTTGACAGGTTTCAGCATAGCTCTTTCTCCGACTCTGAGAAGCTTTGATGTGTTTCTGGAAGACTTGAATTTTGTCAATCATCTCTATCACAAGATCAGGTCCATGTAGCTTTCTATCTCTAGCTTCATCCCAACAGGTTGGAATTATACATTTATTTCAATACAGAGCTTCATATGGAGCCATCTGAATACTTGAGTGGAAGCTATTGTTGTATTAGAACTCAACCAATGGGATATGATGATCCCATCCACCATTGAATTCTAGAGAGGAGGATATTAATATTTATTGAAGCATCTGAATAGTCCTTTCAGATTGGCCATCAGTTTTTGGGTGATTTCCCATGATGAAATTTAATTCAGTAATCAAATCATGTTTAAGACTTATCCAAAATTTACATGTGAACCTTAGATCATGATCAGAGACAATCGAGACTAGAACACCATGTATTCTCACCACATCCTTCACATATGTCATTGAATGTTTTCCTAATGAGAGATCTTCCCGAATAGGGATAAAATAGGTTGTCTTGGTGACTCAGTCAACCACAACCCATATCGCATTATTTTCCTTGGATTTCTTTCGGAGACCCATGACAATGTCTATAGTAACATTCTCCCATTTACACATGGGTATATCTAATGGATACATCAACCCTTTAGACTTTTATCACTCTTCTTTAAATTGGTGACATACCAAGAACTTTAAGATATATTCTTTGATCTCTTTCTTCATGTTATCCCACCAGATGTGTTCTTGTAGATTTTGGTACATCTTGGCGCGATCGAGATGGATAATGAAAGTTGAGCTATGTTCATTTTCCAATAGCTCTTTCTTTATCCTGGTTGATGAATCCATACAAATCCATTTTCCAAACTGAATCACACCTTCATCGTTGATATGGAACTCATGTATCTTTCCTTCTATTACTACATTAACTTATTTTGTAACTCTGGATCATCCTTTTGTGCCTCCTTAGTCTTCTCATGGATGGATGGTTGTGTAATCATTTGGGAAAGGTAGGATCTATCCCTTTCCCTTATCATTTCCAAATTCATCCATTGCATATCCAATAATATATTGTCTTTCTCAATCCATAACATGGATAGAGGAGTAGTTTCATTTCTTCTTAGACCATCATCTACCATGTTCTCCCTTCTAGGATGATAGTGAATAGAGTAATATTAATCCTTGATTATCTCTGACCATCACCTTTGATTCATGTTGATCTCCATTTGTTTGAATATATACTTTAGACTCTGGTGTTCGGTGTATATGTCACACTTCTCACCAGAAAGGTAGTGCCACCATATTTTCAAGGCAAAAATCACAGCTGTCAGCTTTATATCTTGAATTGGGTAGTTATGTTCATGGATCTTCAACTTTTTTGATGTTTGGGCTATCACAATATCATATTTTCTGAGTACGAAAACCAAGAAATTATTTGAAGTATCATTGTATATCACAAAACATTATCCAATTTTCAGTAGTGTGAGTACAGGTGTAGTGATCAGCCTTCTCATTAGCTCCATGAAGCATCCCTCACATTCTTCCATCCAGACATACTTTATCCCTTTCCTTGTTAACATAGTTAGCAGGCTTAAAAATCATGGGAAATTCCTCAAAAAACATTAGTAGTACCTAGATAATCCAAGAAAACTATGGATTTTCGTGACACTGAAGGTTATGGGTCATTCCTCAATCACATTTGTTTTAGAAGGGTCTATATAAATTCTCTCACTTATGATCACATGTCCCAGAACGTGACTTGTTTCATCCTTATGTCACAGTTTCTGAACATGGCGTACAAATTCTCCTCTATCAATTTCGTCAACACAAGTCTTATATGTTCTTCATGTTCCTCATTTCTCTTGGAATACATTAGAATATCATCAATAAAAACTACCACAAATTTGTGTAGGTAAGGTCTAAATACTCTTTTAATCAAATCCATGAATATTTAAGGGGAATTATTATGTACGAAGGGTATCACCAGAAAGTCATGGTGACCACACCATATATGGAAGGTAGTATTTTGAATATCTTCCTTCTTCAACTTTAGCTGATGATATGCAGAATAAAGATCCACCTTTGAGATGTATTGATCTCCTATTAACTGCTCAAACAAGATTTCAGTCCTTGGAAGAGGATAATTTTTCTTTATGGTGATCATGTTGAGTTCCCGATAATCGATACATAGCTACATTGTTCCATCCTTCTTCTTCAAAAAGAGCACTGGTGCAGCCCAAGTTGATGCACTAGGGAGTATGAACCCTTTTTCCATATTCTATTGCAGCTACTTCTTTAAATCCTCTAGTTTGACAAGATCTATCTTATAGGGACACTTTGAGATAGTATTATCTCTAGGTATGAGTTCTATTGATAAATATACATCACGATCTGGGGGAGGTTTGGGAAACTCTTCGGGAAATACATCACTATATTCCCCAATGATGGGCATTTCATCAAGGTTGGCACTTTCCTTTAACTCAACCATTTGGGAGAGGTATGCTTCTTCATAGGGTATCAAAACCCACATGGTTGAAGGATTTTTCAAAGGAGATTCATGATCTTACATTCAATTGTAGTGGAGCATGGGATGGTTTGGAATATTCAAAGTTATTTCCTTTTCTTAATGGTTGATATGTTCTCTATTTAATGATATCCAATCTATTCCCATTATAGCATCAAATTCTACCCAGTGAAGTTTTACGAGATTCACTAGAAGAATATTCCGACATACACCAATAGTATAAGAGTCAATATCTTTGGTTGTAATGATTTCACCACTTGGTGTTTTTATAGATATCTCTACATCAAGGATTCGTGGATTCAAATAAATAGTTCTGCAAAAGTTTCAAGATATAAAGGAATGTGTTGAACCATAATCAAATAAGAATTTTTTAAATATTGAGTGAATAAGAAGTGTACCTTGTACAACTTAATTATCTAGTTCTACTTATGCAGTTGTGATGGCATAAGCCTTCCCTTGTTCATTTAGCTTTAGTGGATTCTAACACTGATTACCCTTAAGGACTCGAGGATTAGTGCACTATTTTGAATAGTGCCCTCTCTCACTACAGTTGCAGCATTGAACAATGGGTGGTTCTATCATCTCCTCCACGGCATTCTCCTTCCTTTTCATGTCTTTTCAAAACTCTTGAGCATGATGTCCTTATTTCCAACACATGAAGCATTTCTCCATCCCTTTGAGGTACTTCCACTGATGAAACTTCCCACATTTTTGGCATGTGGGTCGTTGAGTTTTCTTCCCACATTTATCATTAGATCCCCCAGCTTGGAACTCCATATTTAATTTCATATCACCATAGTCGTGGGACCATTCTCAAAAACCCATCTCCACATTAAGATCACATCTAACAACTTCTTCATAACTCCCAATGTATCGAATTTCAAGATCCGTTCGAAGGTGTGGTTTTAATCCACTAAAAATATATATCAATTTTTCTATCATTGATGATAACAAAACATGAAGCGTACCTTTCAAGACTTGTGAAATTCACTTCATAGGTTGTGATAGATTCTCATTATTTTTTCTTGATATCTATTAATTCTCTCTCCATCTTCATATGGATAGTTCATGAGAAATACTTATTAAAAAACATGATCTTAAAGTAATCACAATTCATCTCTTCAATTTCCTCCCATGGCATGGTGTTCTTAATCAAAGCCAACCATTGATTGGCTTCTCCATCTAGGTGATAAACAGCCAGTGTCACGTTCACCATATCAGAATAGTGAAGCACATAAAATATCTTCTCCATGGAGTTGATGTAGGGCCCCGGGACACCCTGAGATGGGAGGGGTGAATCAGGGTGACCACTTTTTCTTTTAAAGTGACGGATCTTGTTCCCACGTTGGTAGGAACTTGTTGAACCTGTATGATGATTATGATTAGAAAGCAAACATTCACATGCACAGAAAAGACACGGCCCTTTTTACTTGGTTCACCACAAAGGGCTACGTCCAAGGAGCATACGCCGACAGGTTTTCGGTCATACCTAAATCCACTATGCTTCACTAGCTATAGATTACAAAGGTTCAGGTACAGTCACTCTGTCCCAGGCTCACTTCCTTTACAAAAGTTCAGGGATAGCTCACTGCTTCCCTCGGGTCACTCCCGTTGACTCCCACTGGCTCACTGCCGTTGGTGAAGTCCCACTCAGTTTATAGACATGAAGATCTCTTCATCATTTGCATAAGAATGCATCCTTTGTTGTATGTAGATTCTCTATTGATGTCCGATTCACACCAGAAGAAGAATTTCACTTTTCCTCGAATGTATCGGGTAGTCTCTCGGCTTTCGTGCAGCTCCAAACAGGCTGGTGGGCTTCAGCAAAACCCGGCGCGCTTCTCCAAGACAGTCGTGCAAGTCCCACTACAGCGCGCAAGTCCAAACTGGAATGAAAGTGTCATCAACACACCTACACGACGCTTCCTTCCCTGACTTCAAACTTGCGCGGTCCACATCCTTTCTCTTCCAAACCGCCTTGGTAGTACAGCCAACAACTGGCGCGCAATCTCTACTTGCGCGACAAAACTACCACCTGCGCGACTCGACCACCTGCGCGACAAGATCTCGAACAATACCGAAGTCTTGAGCTCTGTGAGAAATGAGAAGTGGTGGTCCAATATTTATTGGAAAACTGGACGCCCTGCGCGGTGGCGCGCAAGTCCCTCGACGGCGCGCAAGTCTTGTCTTTAGTAACCTCTGTCGCGCAACTCACTTGCGCGACCCAACCAACACTTGCGCGACCTTCTTTCCTTAGCCAATTTTTGACGTTCTGATCCTCAAATACATATGGCGCACAAGTCTTCTATCCTCCAAGACCTTGGCATGCAAGTACCTTTGCCAAAAACACTTAACATTATTGGATGATTTTCAGGCCCAAAAATTTGGCAAACACTGGGAAACGGCGCCACATTCACTACTGTTTTCTGCTTGAACGGTATGATCTCTTTGTTGGTACCCATCCTGAACTTCCACTGAGGATTGACAAAAAACACAAACCATACGCCAAATCATGGTTTGAAGACCCTTCTTCCAACAGTTGAATCATCATTCCACAACAAGTGGATCAGAAGATCCAATAAATGTCGGCCGTCATTTCTGCTTAAAAAAGTAGATAGCCAGTTTATCCCTCTTTGGTGAAGGAGGATGTTCGCCATTATTTTGGTTATTATTCATAACCTAACCTAACTGGGTAATCATAACCAAGAAGTTTTGAACTCTTCCTCCAAAATCATTGTGGATTTCATTCTAGAAATCATTGCATAGGCCCTCACACGAGTTGTTGGCCTGGTTTCTCCTGGTTCCCACCATTTTCTAAAACATAAATGGTTAGAAACAAAACATAAGTCAACTATTCATGAATAACTTATTCTTCTGTAGGATTTACACTAAAATAATATCTTATGGGATCCATATCTAAAGCTTCTTGTTTTCATATTTTTACTTAGTCTCATGCTAGATGATTTTTTTATCGTTCACTAATCCAAATTGAAAAATTTACTAAACATTGCCTCTGATATAGACTATAGATACCCTACATTTTATTACATTAGTATTACATCATTATACAGATAAAAAACATAATAGTATTACACCATGAGGATCCATAGGTTTAGTGTCTTGGGAAAACGTTGACCAAACATTACATGTACCACATCATGCATAAACATTTATTTAATTCTTTCTTCTCTAGCATCTTATTGGAACTTGACATCTCCTTATTACAAGTTGTCACCTAAGAATATACATCAAAAAGGGGTGATCTAAAAACCCAGTTATAGGTTTGATAATAATAATACAACAATGGTTTATCATAATCATAACATAGTCAAAGTATCATGAACATGAGATGAATCATTAATAAAAGACTTGAAATGTGGAAATTCATAAAAATGAAACATCATGTCTTAGTGGTTAACTACCACACATACTTGTGAAAAAATCTAGCTTCTTTTTCACACATCATTACACATTAACTAATGAGATTCATCGCTTTAACGAATTCATTGGACCACTAAAAAAATTCGGGTGCACCTGTCACTTTCAAACATTCATATTGCACTATATAATCTCGGGTGCACCCGTCACATCATAGAATTATCATTATCATGCATATGACATAGAACATATATCAAAAATGAACATAACTAACCCATGAAAAGGAATGGGTTTCATCTCATAAGAACACATTCACAAACATTGGGTTCCCAAAAGAAAGTGGGAAAAGCATAATTGATACAATAACCGTCAACCTTGAGTGAGAAATAAAAGGTGTGTTTTTTAAAGAAGTGTTCTTTGGGAAAACATTTGTTTGACATAAACTCTAGTGGAAAACAAGTATATCCAAAAATAGGTAAGATAATTATGAAAAAATTATTCATAAGTAATGACTATAGCAAAATGGAGTGAAAGAGGGAGAACCTGAATAAAGAATGTAAGGTTTGAGAATTTCCCCTTACCTTGAATCCAAGTGCTTTCTTCGCTTCAATGTCCTCTTGAATCATCTTCTTGAGATCCTCCTTAATGAAGCTAGGATTGGTATTTTGATGAGACCAGAAGATGTTTGAAGTGGGGGATGGTCTAGGGAGGATATTTGTGAAGCTTTTAGACAAGGTTTGAATCTTGGGAGATGTGAGGAAATGAGGTTGTGAAAGGTGGTATTTATATGTTGGAGAGAGGGGTTTTCTCAATATAATATTCATTAATTTATTATTTCTCCACAATATAAGTAATAGTGAGTCTACAGTGACTAATTAAAGTAATTTTATCATGTTAATCCAAATCAATTGCGCTTACATCAGTAGAACATCATACATGACTCTATAATTAATGTATTTAGCTTATTTTGTAAATTATGGTATTTCACGATTCCTCAAAAATTCAAGTATTTTAGAGAAATAGAAAAAATTCACCATAACCATTTTCAACATATACAATACAAAAATTAATTCCATTTTAAAAAAAATTATTATCTAAATATGATTAATTTAGTTTTTAATTAAAATCATAATTTACTTGAAAAGTGCAGTTTTAAAAATTAAAATTGATTTTATAATGCTTTGAAAAATTACAAAAGGTATTGTAAAATTATCTTAAAACTAGAAGAAATAGGATTGATTATTTATGATCAAATTTTAATAAAATATAGTTTCTTTTAAATTAATTAATTAATTATAATTATTTATTTATGACTTACAAAAATACTAATACTTTTACTATGGCCAAATTATCACTTATAAGATGCCAAAATTTTATTTAATCATTCATAGGAAAGGTAACTATTATTTTTTAGGATTTACTATTTTTAAGGGTCATATTACTATTCATAAAGGCCGGTTACTATTCATTAGGGTATGTTACTATTCACCAAAAATTATGTTTTTTCTATTAGACTCCAAAAATAATCCTGAACAAAACCGTGTATGTCATATTTTCAAAATTCCAAACATGGTAGTGGAAAATTTATGTTTAATGGTCACATAATATTTAGTATCATTATATGTAATTTTGATTCCTAATATGGTTATAATATAAGGAATATTTATAAGAAGGTAATTTAATTGATAAAACTTTGGGTCATTAAAAAAATCCTTCTTGGATACTAAAAGTTGATGTGGTTTTGGAATAGATACATGTGTAATAACCCAAGAAATAGATTTTTGAGTATATCGCATCCATCATTCTAGTTCAAAGTGATAATTCTCTTAATGTTCACCTAGTTTGACCCTCCTAGAGGATATGCATGGGTTAAATATCATTCTCTTTATAAACCATTATAAAGGATTTAAATATATGATAATCATGAATGACCTAGGTTAAAACTAAGGTGTTATATATTGAAAATATATTTACTTAATTTAGATATCCTTTAAATTAGTTTTCAAGATTATGTCATTTCGCACTATGATTATTGTTTCTCATACTATGGTTTTTGGTTTTAGACAATAGTTTTAACCAAGAGGAATGGTGTTGACATTGAGTGAGTCTAAAAATTTAATGATTTTATATATAATAAACCAAGTGAAATAAGAGCTGAAATTTATGATTATTACTAATCAGATATCTCATTATATAACTAAAAAACACAACTTGGGTGTCTTTATTGACACATAGAATAAGATAAAAATGGAGTTTCATGAATACAATGGAGCGAATAAGATTCATTTTCCTACATGTCATGTATGTTGGAAGAATCACACATGGAAATTTCTCAATGGAATGAGGAGATGTTTTGGTGTGAAAAAGAAGGACAGAGGAAGTAATTATTAATGAAATTAATAGATCAGTTAACATAATAGATGTTAATAATGGTTTCCCTAAGGTATCATCAATGGTTGGACATTTTAAATGAGGAAAATATAGTAACTATACTAAGAAATGTCTTGAAGATAAGCCTCAATAAGAGTACTAGTAAGTTTATATGGGTTGAAGGTTTATTATTGTTTATTAAGAGACTACAAATGACACATGAAAGGAAATAGGTTTTATGGAATAAGATGGTGAAACCAATTGAATGGTTTGATAAGACAGGGGAATTATTGAAGTGTTGATGTATTGAAGTTTTAGGATTATGTCATAGAAATATTTTTATCAATGTTATTTTAGTTATAAAAGTCATGAAACATTTATGGATTATTCTGTAGTAATTTTCCATTAAGGATTTCCAAGCATATGTTAAAGAGTATCGACAACCAAAAAATTGATTTAGTGGTGAGGTGATAGTTTTGGAAAACACATGATTAAGTGAAAGATATAAATTAATATGTTTATAGTGTTGATGTTTAGTTGGGATAAATAGTTTATTAACATTGATGATGTAAATGGGACAATATTTGTGACCTTGATATTTGTTAGTGATTTCATGAAAATGTAGTTTTTAAATATTTCATGGATATTAATTTATTTTTTGATTTGTGGAGTATATTCAATATCCTATGATTTTATTAATTTTTTATGTTGATTCTCTCTATTAATGTTTTTAAGAGAATACATGATAAAGGTATTAACATATAGGGTATGTGAAATTATGATATACTTTATGTTATCATTGAATAAATGTTCGATCAAATCATTTGGATTTTTGGTATTTGATTTAGTCGCAAATATTATAGAAAGGTTTTAAAATAAATTATTTATGGAAATAATTATGTTTCAAATTGGGGGTTATTGTTGAGGTTTTAGATATAATGTATTATATTTAACCATATTGTAAAACTTATGTTAACCATTTTGTTTTAGGAAAATATTTTTATAAAGAATAAATGACTTATAGATCTTATGATCCATTAAAAATCATGTTTTCAGTATCATGAATAAAAAAATCAACGTGAATATTCATTTATCAGAGAAATAAATAATGTGTAGATTCATCAAATCATAACCAAAGGATGAAATTGTGCTCATGAAATTGAAATCAATTAAGTCAGTATATTTTATTGTGTTCTCTATCTTAACAGTAAAATAATCCCTCAAATTTAGGAAAAGGATATAGAGATAAAAAAATTATCCATTTTCTTTTATTTATTATGAATTTATGGTCTCTTAATATAAATTTTATTACTAGTTAGAGAGTTAATTTGAGATTATCTACTATATGAAAAATGAATTTTCCTGAGAACTCGTTTTTCACTATGTTTTATGGATAAGATTTTAAATTTAAAAATTCCACCTATGTGAACTAAATATTGGAAAATATATTCCTTATTTTGAATTAGGATATAGAAATTTGGAAAATATTTTCATTTTATTTTCTTGCATTATGAATAGTAATAATGGTAAAATTTATCACCATAGTAAAGGGTTAATATAGTTAAACTAGGTTAAAACAAAGTATTAATGTCGCCATATTTCTTATTAATTCATATTGGATGAATAGAATTATACAGTTATCACCTTATCATTGAAATTTAATTATTGATGTGAAATTTATAATTTAAAATAACCTATAATATATTTAAATAAAACAAAAGTACAAAATTTCACTCTTACTTTTAAATATCTCTTATGTGTTCACATGAGGACAAAAGAAATTTATAAAGGAATATTAATTTATATTTTGAGAATAATGATTTTATTTTAATGATTTTAAGTTATGTTAAATTTAATTGATTATATAATTACCTAATGTTCTTACACATTATCAATACAATATTTATTCAATAAATAGAAAATTGAAATAAATGATTTTTAAAATATTTAAAGTAATATTATTTGAATGATTTATATTATTCAATGATTTTTATAGATTAATATAACATATGATTTATGTTTTAAAGTATTATTCTCTAATTATATCCCTATATTTCTATCATTTATGTCAAATTAAAGAAATAGTGTCAAAATGATAATAATTATATTTTATGAAAATAATATTTTATTAAATTATTTAAAAATCACAAAAAATCTTAAATAAGTAAATTTGGAAAATATATGTTGGTAATATCATCCATTTCCTATCTATGTGCTAATTTTTATAGTATTGGTAAAATTTCAACCTAGAGTCAAAAATATGTCTCTACGGTTAAGGGCAAATTTAGATAACTAAGAGGTGACACCAAAATATAAGGTTAAAATCCACAAAAAACGATCCAAATATTTTATAGGTTGATGTTATTTAAAAATAATAAAAACTTATATTCAAATATATGTTTTTTCATGGATTATTCTAGATAACTTCCTTTTTCTATTTTAATCATTTAATAAATCCAAAGAGTGCCCCTCCCCTTCCATGTAAAAGGGAACCCCTCCTTTCTGTTATTCACGCCACATAATCCCATATATATAGACCAAAACCTAAAAAATTGTCTTCTAAAAATCCATAAAAACATTATATAGGTTATTTTCTTCCCAAAAGGTTCACCCTGGTATCCTTAAGAGGATATCTGAGGGTGTTTTTTTAAAGAATTGGTGGCCGCCTTAACTGGAAACTTCCATTTTACTTATTCATTTAAATCCTATAAATCTATGGTTTTTATCATAAAATAATTAATTATATTTAATATTCTGATGTCTTATTACGATTAAAAAACAACCATTATTCACCCTCTTTTTCATCAAAATGGTAGTGAATGTATCCCTTGTTCATACATACAACTTACTAACCCCACAAAGTGATAGACTTCATAAATATCATTAATGGATTGTTACTATGATGTTTATAATGATTATATATGATATTTTAGAGAGAATTATACATATGTAATTATAATATCACATCTACCTTCTTACTTATAAATATATTGGAATGAGATAACATCGCTCATGTGTAGGTGTACACTACCAACTCCACGAAGTGATGTGATATGTTTTTCATATTCATTTTTTATGAAAGATAATAAGGAAATATTTTTTTAATATTTATAATATATATGATATATCCATGATTTTTTCTAGTTAATTATTATTTACCTTTCTTATGTTCCATCTGTCAAAAAATTAAAACAACATTCATGTGTATGTATGTCCTACCATCTCCATGAATGGTGTAATATAGTTTTCATTGTCAAAGGTTTACGGATGACTATAAATATGTATATAATGATTATATATGATATTTAAATAATTATTAACAATTATAGATGATGGAACCATGATCAAAGTACATATTTAAAATCTCTGAACCAAAATTAAAATGAAAATCGAAGCAGTTATCACCCGAGAGAATGATTTTAAAAATGAATTATTAATAAACTCGTGACAAAAATGTTATAAGTTATTCAATTATGGTATGATATTTATTTGATTTTATCTTGTTAATATATGTATAATAATTATATATTTATTATATAGGAGTTTCTAACTTATATGATGAAATTTGAACTTGAGGTGAGGGTTTTGTGTTATAATCTCATTATTTATCAGAATTGTTTATAATTATGTATCGATGATGAAATCATAATGTATTGATCTAAATAATCGGATAAATTTTATTATCGTATTTTTATCTCTATATAATAAAATTTTCCTTTCATTTTTATCTGTTTATGAAATCATGAGACTGAAAGAATTATTTTATGGAAAGGTTTCTTTATTTCTCACTTTGGTGGAAAAACGAATTTCTTCTATATCCATGTTTTCTAAAAATGTTTTCCAGAATTATTTTAATATTATAAAATGATTTTTTAAATTTATTTTAACCCATTAATGTATTTTTACAAAAAAAAATAAAGTATTCTTCTTTTCATTTTCCAAAGAAGTTACTTTTTATCTTTTCTTTAGAATAGTATGAAAGGAATGATTACTTTTAAATCATACAATATAAATGTAAATTATCATCATCTTAAAAACCCAATTACTTGAATATTCATGTATATGCTTCCAAGTTTCTTTTCAAAGAAAACTCATTCCATAATATTTTGGAAATATTTATAATTTAAAGAAGTTATTTTAAATTGAAACGGTTATTTTCCTCAATAAATGTTTCAAGATATATTTTAAATACAGCATCCATTTAAGATGATGTCATTTGATGATACTAATGATTTTCAAGGGATAAGTACAAATTTATCATCTTTATTATATATTTGAATGGTTTATGAGAGTTGTAATAATGAATTTATGAAACTACTTCCTTATTTATGGGAAATACTCTAATGAATTTATGAATTTATTATGAATCTTGTTTCTTTCACATGGGTTATGTGATGATAAAATTTTTAGGAAATCTACTTCTATTAATAATGAATTATTTATTCTCTTGGGGAACACGTATATTTTATTTTCATTATCTAACATGTGGGCTTGAAATTATACAACCCTCCAATGAAATGGGTAAAGATGAATATCACATGAGATAAACATGTCTAGAAAGGGGATTTAAAATGTTTCAATAAGGTTCATTGTCCACTATGATATCGTTTGAAGTGAACCTTGACGACTATGATGGTTAAGCGAGTGAACTCAAAATACTATGGTAAACATAGTAGTAAGTCTTTCCTACTTATGAGATGATTTTATATACTTTTTTGTATTCCAAAAACTTATTCCTTATGCCAATGTTGAGATTGGATGGGGTAATTTCCATGACCTGAATGCCATTGAAGGTGACCGAAGCCTTGTGGGACAAACAACATCAAGCATATCTCCCTGAACTCTAGTGGATTTTGAATAGTGGAGAGGGCCTATTTTGTGTCCACGGGGATATAATTCCATCATGACCAAAGTGTAACACAATGGATAATTATAATATAAATAGAGGTAAATAGTGTCAGTTGTAAAAATCAACAACATCTATATATAACAGAGAATAGTAGTAAATAACTGAAGAACTGGTCAAAATATACAAAAGATAATGATACATTTCATGGAAATAGAAATCTGGAAAATATGGATACAAATATGTATATATGAATTTTATACAAAAGTGAAAAAGGGAATAAAAAACTATACCACAATTCCCAAGCTCTTTCTCATTCATCTGTTACCATCTCCATCCAAATCATCAAACAATCATGTTTCTGAAACTATACCCTTTCCTTTTATCAACACCTACATACGTATATTCTTCCTAGAAACCAATGGTTTCCCCAATAGGGTGTGAGATAAATCTCAGTAGTTCACCACCATCTGTGTCTATAATATCAATTTTGTGTAATATAAACTAAAATTGTTCATAACCATGCATACATAATGTAAATTAGTACAATAATGTAAATACCCAAGTACTTACTTTATCCCTTAGTTGGTTTCTAAACATGTAACCATTTCATTAATTAATTAATCACCAATTTACATAATTATTTCATGTGATATAACCCAAGAACTAACATAATAACAACAATCAAGGATCCAAGACATAGAAAGGCATCTTATAATGTGATTAATAATGAAATGGTTCTATGTTATTTACCAAAGAAACTTATACCTAAAGGGTTTCCAACTCAGTAGTAACAATATCCTGGATATTGGAGTAAGAGTGTAATCTGAGGAGCATCATCCAAGGAATTCCACAATATTTTAATCTAACCAAGTCCAAGGAATACATCCAAGGTAAATTGGGATATGCTTTTTCTAGGACAATGGATGTAACTAAGGCACCTAATGTCTATAAAATCCAAGTGAGAGACAAGGAGTTTATCCAAGGAATACTATAATGATATATAAGATATCCCATGATGTCATATCAGGCATCCATTGATAGACAATGATCTATTTCCAAGGTGGATCTCAACCAAGGAAATTAACATCCTTGAATCAAAATGGTGCCCACGAGGGCTCAAGGCATTCCCTCAGGAATCCAAAAGCTATCTTGAGTCTCACTAATACTATTGATATGTCACGGTCTATATGTGTAAGTAGGCACCTTAAATTTAATTAATTTAATTAATTTTTCCATTTAATACTCAATCCCTTTAATATATCATATGGTTCAATCCATTTCCTTTCATTACTGTGATAAGACCAATTGAGCATGCAGCCTTTTAATTAATCCATTTAAGCCATATTTAAATCTTTAGATTCATTTTCCTACCCTAGATTTTATGTATTATGGGGGTGCTATAATCTTGAAAATGAACATTCGTTCAATTAGCCCAATCCATGTATATAACACTTACTTTCTAACTTCCATTTAGATTGATTATAAAATTATAGAACTTACCTTTGGTGGGTCAACTTATTAGCATAAATGGTACTTTCCATGATCAATTCACAACATAATATTCATTTAACAGGGATGTATCACCTTTTTGAAGGGTAATCTAAGGTACACCTAAAAAGTGATGTTGACAGACAAGTTAACCACTAAAATATCAATTATGAGTAACGGCCTTCTTGGGGTGGTCGGAGTTGTGTATGTTAGAACCAACAATGAAAAAATATATATAACATGGTGTTATAGAGTCATTATAACAACTACATGCATTCCATATTTATTTAACAAATGATGCCTGATGAAATCGATGCTCCCATATGGTAATTTGAAAAATTACATAACATGAGGAGTGAGTTATAGACCACCTAACTCATAATCTTATGAATCATCTCATCCAGCATCAGCCTCTAACTCATCCTATATAATAATTTATGTAAAGAACATATCGACACCCTTATAATAGAGCATATGATTCTATGATTAAATATAATACAATATCATAAGAAGAATGATGAATGGTTAAAATGAATTTAGAACATACCATTGTGAATCCAATGAGATGGATGATAGTCGATTCAGACTCCAGAACAATGATGGATCTCAATTCCTAGAATAGGCTTCAAAAGGCCTCCATGTAGGAGAAATGGGAGGGGTCTCCCACTAGAAAATGAGGAAGGAGGGGTTCAGTTAACATTTCATTTAAGGGAAAATGGTAATTCCACCCATTATTGGCCTTAGAATATTATGGAAGTATGGTTTGGCCAAAACATGCACAAAATGTGTACGGGAAGTAAAAAAAAGTGGCATACCACATGGTTAGATCGCACAGTTAGGAAAACAGTGTACCAACTATTTGAAATGCCTCTACAATTTTTCAACATTATTCAGATGACTATGTGGCCAAAATC
Organism: Viscum album; assembly: GCA_963277665.1. Lineage (NCBI taxonomy): Eukaryota > Viridiplantae > Streptophyta > Magnoliopsida > Santalales > Viscaceae > Viscum > Viscum album. Next base: position 1,237,640,809 of record OY728165.1, on the reverse strand, counting down.
ACATCGTTAAATTAAACTGTGCACTATATACTAGTCCATTATCCATCCTAGCAGGGATAGAATTAACTGTGAATCCAAACTCATAAGGTTTATTCTAACCTTGTGACATGCCTTTTTTCCTTCAAAAGTCCAGGTTTCAGGTTTCGTAGAGGCCCCAGAAACACCTGATATCTTTATATTCTCATTAGGAATTCATATTAACTCTGTAAAATGGAATTACACTACTAAAAAATTGGGCAATAGCGACCACCATTGGTGGTCGCTATGCCTCTAGAGACTGGCCAGCGACCACCTGGAAGATGCTAAAGGTGGCCTGCCTAGTCACCAGTAGCGACCGCCAATGGCGGTCGATATAGTTGACCGAAATTCCGGGCTACATCGACCGCCTTGGCAGTCGCTAATGCCGCCCGGTAGGTAGCCTATAGCGACCGCCAAAGGCGGTCGCTACTCTGGGAAATTTTTATTTTTAAAAAAATTACTAGTGAAAGAAATATATATATATATTTTTATTAAATAATATATATATATATATTAAATAAAATATTTATATATATATTATTAAATAGAATATTTTAAATATATATATATATATAATATGTTTTACATATTTTAATATATATAATATTAAATATATATATATATATATTAATGAAATATATATATATATATAATATTAAATAAAATATTTTTCTTATTCATCCAATAGGTTTATTAAGCATATGGTAATAATAAATCAAATTTTATGCCTAAATTTTGTATTTCTCTAAAAAGGAAATTACTACCTTTAATGGAGTGCCTATTTTAAATATAAATTCTAGCACATTTATGAATTTTTTATTTCAATATAAACTTATCTTTTGGAAAACATAACATAAAAATGTGTTAGGGTTAATTTGTGGTATTTTTTGTGGATTTTCATTTTTTTAATGAAATGTATGAATTGTGTTTTTTTTCTTCACGGTGCAAAATCAGAGATAAAACAAGGTAAAAATCATAAAAAATGGAAAACAATTTCAAACAGCATAAAGATCAAGATCTTCATAAACAATAAATGATAAAGGTGCTTCAACGATCCGAGCAGGTCCATCAATTTAAATCTTCTGCTTCAGTAAACCTACAATAAGACAAAAAAGCAACAAAACAAAACAAACGTAAATTAGTCATAATTATTCAGTTATTATATACCTATAATAAAATTAAATCTGACATCAAGTCATGGTGCTATAATAATTTAAAACCCCCAATTTAAAAAATGCTATCATTTCGGGTCATTCGGAGCATGTTTGTTCCAAATTTGACCGTCTCATGCCGTTCTGGTGTTTTATGACACCAGAAATGCGTTTTAGGTCACCGCAGTCAAACAACAACTACGATCGATGTGTCCTCTACCCGACCATTTCAAAATTCACACAATGGATGTTTTTGTATGGTTTCATGGCATTCGGAGGTCGTTCGGGTGGTTTTGACCCCCCAACGTGCCATTTTAGCGCGCGCCGAGCTGCTGAAAATGACACAATCAGTCGTACCGCACGCACCGCACATCTGATGGGAATTCTGTCTCCTCCTACACGTCACGAATAATATTCCTAATGTTTTTTTATGGTTTCAGGTCATTAGGAGAACATTTTCTCCGAATTTGATCGTCTCACGCCGTTCTGGTGTTTTATAACACCGGAAACACGTTTCCGGTCATCGTGGTCAAATGACACCTCCGATTGACGTGTCGTCTACCTGACCATTCCAAAATTGACACAACGGATGTTGTCGTACGGTTTCATGGAATTCTAATGTCATTCGGGTGGTTTTGACCCCCCCCCCCAACGTGCCATTTTAGCGAGCGCTGAGCTACTAAAAATGATACAATCAGCCGTACCGCGCACACCGCACATCTGATGGGTGTAAATTCTTCTCATACACGTCAAGAATAATATTACTAATGTTTTTGTGTGCTTTCAGGTCATTCGGAGCATGTTTGCTCCGAATTCGACCGTCTCACACCGTTCTGGTGTTTTATGACACCGGAAACACATTTCCAGTCACCACGGTCAAATAACACCTCAGATTGACGTGTCGTCTGCCCCACCATTTCACAATTCACACAAAAGCTTTTTTTGTATGGTTTCATGGCACTCTGAGGTCTTTCGAAAAGTATTGACCCCACAACGCGCCATTTTAGCGCGCGCCGAGCTGCTGAAAATGACACAATCGGTCGTACCATGTGCACCGCACGTCCGATGGGCATTCTGTCTCCTCCTACATGTCACAAATAATATTCCTATTGTTTTTGTGTGGTTTTAGGTCACTCGGAGCACGTTTGCTCCGAATTCGACCATCTCACACCGTTCTGGTGTTTTATGACACTGGAAATGTGTTTCTGGTCGATGTGGTCAAACAACGCCTCCGATTGACGTGTCGTATACCCTACCAATTCAAAATTCATACAACGTCTGTTGTCGTACGGGGTCATGGAATTTCGAGGTCTTTCGTGTGGTTTTAACCCCCCAACGTGCCATTTTAGCACGCGTCAAGCCGCTGAAAATGACACAATCGACTATACCACGCACACCGCACGTCCAATGTGCCTGTTGTCTCCTACTACACATCACGAATAATATTCCTAATGTTTTCGTGTGCTTTCAGGTCATTCAGAGCTCATTTTCTCCGAATTTGACCGTCTCACGCCATTCTAGTGTTTTTTGACACCGTAAACGTGTTTCCAGTCACCGCGGTCAAATGACACCTTCAATTGACGTGTCGTCTGCCCGACTATTTCACAATTCACACAATGGCTGTTTTCGTATGGTTTCATGGCATTCCGTTGTCGTTCTGGTGGTTTTGACCCCCCCAACGCGCCATTTTAGCGTGCGCCGAGCTACTGAAAACGACCCAATCGGCCGTACCGCTTGCACCACATGTCCGATGGGCATTTCGTCTCCTCCTACAGGTCACAAATAATATTACTAATGTTTCCGTGTGGTTTCAGGTCATTCGGAGCATGTTTGATCCAAATTCGACCGTCTCACGTCGTTTATGATGTTTTATGACACCGGAAATGCGTTTCTGGTCACCGTGGTCAAATGACACCTCTGATTGACGTTTATTCTGGCCGGCCAATTCACAATTCACACATAGGTTTTTTGTCGTATGGTTTCATGGCATTCTGAGGCCGTTCGGGTGGTTTTGACCCCCTAACATGTCATTTTAGCGCGCGCCGAGCTGCTGAAAATGACACAATCGGCCGTATCGCGCGCACCACATGTCTGATGGGTGTTCTGTCTCCTCCTACATGTCAAAAATAAAATTCCTAACGTTTTCATGTGGTTTTAGGTCATTCAGAGCAAGTTTGCTCCGAATTCGACCATCTCACGCTGTTCTGGTGTTTTATGACACCGGAAACGCGTTTCTGGTCACCACGGTCAAACGACACCTCCGATTGACGTGAAGTCTACACGACCATTTCACAATTCACAAAACAGCTATGGTCCTAGGTTTTCATGTCATTTCGAGGTCGTTCGGGTGGTTTTGACCCCCCAGCGCGTCATTTTAGCGTGCGTCGAGCTACAGAAAACGACCCAATCGGCCGTACCGCGCGCACTGCACATCTGATGGGAATTTAGTCTCCTCTTACATGTCACGAATAATATTCCTAAAGTTTTCGTGCAGTTTTAGGTCATTCAGAGCACGTTTTCTTGGAATTCGACCGTCTCACGCTGTTCTGGTGTTTTATGACACCGGGAACACGTTTTCGGTCATCGCTGTCAAACGACACCTCTGATTGACATTCTGTCTACCCGACCATTTCACAATTCACACAACGTCTATTTTCTTACAGTTTCATGACATTCTGAGGCCGTTCGGATGGTTTTGACCCCCCAACGCGCCATTTTAGCGCGCGCCGAGCTGCTGAAAACGGCACAATCGTCCGTACCGCGTGCACCGCACGTCCGATGGGCGTGAAGCCTCCTCCTACATGTAAAAAATAATATTACTAATTTTTTAGGGTGGTTTCAAGTCATTCGGATCATGTTTTCCCCAAATTCGACCATCTCATGTTGTTTTTGGTGTTTTATGACTCCGGAAACGCGTTTCTGGTCATCGCGGTCAAACGACACCTCCGATTGATGTGTTGTCTGCCCAAACATTTCAGAATTCACACAAAGGCTATTGTCGTATGGTTTCATGGAATTCCGAGGTTGTTCAAGTGGTTTTGACCCCCCCCCCCAAAGCGCCATTTTAGCGTGCGCCAAGCTGCTTAAAACAACACAATCAGTCGTATCGTGCGCACTGCACGTCTGATGGGCGTTCCGTCTCCTTCTACATGTCACAAATAATATTCCTAATGTTTAATGGTGGTTTCAAGTCATTCAGAGCCCATTTTCTCCGAATTCAACCATCTCAAGCAGTTTTTGGTGTTTTATAACTCTGGAAATGTGTTTCTGATCACCGTGGTCAAACGAAACCTCTGATTGATGTGTCGTCTACTTGACCATTTCATAATTCCCACAAATAGCCATTGTCGTACGGTTTCATGGCATTCTGAGGTCGTTCTGGTGGTTTTGACCCCCCCCCCCCAACGCGCCATTTTAGCGCGCGCTGAGCTGCTGAAAACGACACAATTGGTCGTACAGCACGCACCGCACGTCCGATGGGCATGTCGTCTCCTCCTACACATCACGAATAATATTCCTAATGTTTTCGTGTGGTTTCAGGTCATTCGAATCATGTTTTCTCTGAATTAGACCGTCTCACTCCGTTCCGGTGTTTTATGACTCCGAAAATGCGTTTCGGGTCACCGCGGTCAAATGGCACATCCGATTGACGTTCCGTCTGACCAACCATTTCACAATTTATACAACGACTGTTGTTGTACGGTTTCATGACATTTCGAGGTTGTTCGGGTGGTTTTGACCCCCCCAACGCGCCAGTTTAGCGCGCACCGAGTTGCTGAAAATGACACAATCAGACGTACAGTGTTCACTGCATGTCCTATCTCCTCCTACACATCATGAATAATATTCCTAATGTTTTAGTGTGGTTTCAGGTCATTCAGAGAACGTTTTCTTAGAATTCGACCATATCACGCTGTTTTTGGTGTTTTATGACTCCAGAAATGTGTTTCTGGTCACCAAATTCAAACGACACCTCCGATTGACATTTATTCTACCCGAAAATTTCAAAATTCACACAGCGGTTGTTGTTGTACAGTTTCATGGCATTCTGAGGTCATTCTGGTGGTTTTGAACCCCCAACGCGCCATTTTAGCGCGTGCCGAGCTGCTGAAAACGACACAATTGGTTGTACCATGCGCACCGCACATCCTATGGGCATGAAATCTCCTCTTACATGTCACAAATAGTATTCTTAATGTTTTAGTGTGGTTTTAGGTCATTCGGAGCACGTTTACTCCGAATTAGACCGTCTCACGCCGTTTATGGTGTTTTATGACTCCGGAAAGACGTTTCCGGTCACCGCGGTCAAACGACACCTCTGATTGATGTACCGTCTACCCGAACATTTCACAATTCACACAGCATCCGTTGTCGTACGGTTTAATGGCATTCTGAGGTCGTTCGGGTGGTTTTGACCCCACAACGCGTCATTTTAGTGCGCGTCGAGCTGCTGAAAACGACACAATCGGTCGTATCACGCGCACCGCACGTCCGATGGGTGTGATGTCTCCTTCTATGTGTCACGAATAGTATTCCTAATGTTTTATTGAGGTTTCAGGTCATTGGGAGCACGTTTGCTCCGAATTCGACCGCCTCACGCCATTTATGGTGTTTTATGACTCTGAAAATGCGTTTCCAGTCACCGTGGTCAAATGACGCCTCTGATTGACGTTTCGTCTACCCAAAAATTTTAAAATTCACATAAAGGCCGTTGTCGTATGGTTTCATGGCATTCTGAGGTCGTTCGGGTGGTTTTGACCCCCCAACGCTCCGTTTTAGCGCGCGCCGAGCTGCTGAAAAAAGACACAATCGGTCGCACCGCGTGCACCGCACGTCTGATGGGTGTGTCGTCTCCTTCTACATGTCAAGAATAATATTTATAATGTTTTAGTGTGGTTTCAGGTCATTAGGAGCACGTTTTCTCCGAATTTGACCGTCTCACGCCATTTATGGTGTTTTATAACTCCGGAAATGCATTTCTGGTCGACGCGGTCAAAAGACACCTCTGATTAACGTGTAGTCTATCTGACCATTTTACAATTCACACAACGGATGTTTTAGTACGGTTTAATGGCATTCTGAGGTCGTTCGGTTGTTTTGACCCCCCAACGCACCATTTTAGCGTGCGCCGAGTTGCTGAAAACGACACAATCGGTTGTACCGCGCACAATGCACGTCCGATGGGCTGTCCGGAGTGTGGGGGGGCATGTCCGGGGTGCGGGGAGGTCTGTCCGGCATGTGGGGAGGGCTATCCGGGGGCTGTCTGGGGTGCGGGGAGGGTTGTCTGGGGTGTGGGGGGCTGTCTGGGGTGCGGGGGGGGGGGGGGGGCTTTCCGGGGGTGCGGGGGGGGGGGGGGGGCTTTCCGGGGTTCGGGGAGGGTTGTGCGGGTGTGGGGGGGGGGGGATTTTCGGGGTGCAGGAAGGTTGTCCGGAGTGTGGGGAGGGCTGTCCGGGGTGCGGGAGGGTTGTCCGGGGTGCGGGGGGGCTGTCCGGGGTGTGGGGAGGCTGTCCGGAGTGCGGGGAGGGTTGTCCAGGGTGCGAGAAGGGGTTGTCCGGGGTGCGGGGAGGGCTGTCAGGGGTGGTCTGTGGACTACAAAGAGTGAACTCAGCTCATTCATCAAAAACAAGTTTAATCGTTTATATTAGGAATCACATGTTTTTTTCAAAAATATTACAGAACATGCAATTGAAAACATTAAAGAATTAAATAAACAAAAAATATCCAAATCATTAATCAGTTTCATGGTTACTCCTCAATTCATGCACACAAACATTGCATTAGGCTAAAACACACATGATACCCTGAAATCAAAAAAAACTCACTAGAAACCCAACATAAATATCAATAACAACCTCACAATTAAAAGCAGAAACACACCTCGTGAATATGATGTTTCATGCGTAGTCATTACTACTACCTCTATTAGGTGGGTGAGGGGACTACAACAAAAAAAAATTATGAATAGTTTCATAACAAAAATAATATAAATTAAATAAATAAATACAGTATAAACCTACATCATCTGATCCCATGCACCGTCACCTGGATGCACATATTGTCGTAGTACTCTAACCTCAACAATCAATTGTGCATTTACCTCCTCGGAAGCGCGTAGTCGTGCCTCGAAATCTGACAACTGTTGTGTCATCTGAGCAACAGCAGGACCGAAAACCGTAGTGTCTGACACTAAAGAATGAGAAATCCCTGTTCCATAGGTCAAACTATACCCATGCCCGTCCCGACAAATAATGCGATGAAAGATCTCATCCCTTTGCATGGGAAGCTGTCGCTGGTCCTCTAGAAGATGTTCTAATTAAGCTTCAAATTGTGCCTTTGAAATATTTAATTATATTAACATATATTGATATACAGATTTTATGTAAGTATTGGAAATGAGGACAATCACTTACTATCAATGCTACAGCCTCTGGATCATTGCGATCACGATTTCTCATCCACACAGGCATTTTATCAGTCGGTGCACCTTGCTCCTGCAACAATATATGAATAGAATATAAACACAAAACCGTATTAATTAAAAAATTAAAAAATGAATAATAAATACCTCATGTCGTATCTGAGACACGTGATGTGTCTCGAGCCAGTGAAGTGGTCCCTGCAACGCTCAATTCTCAGAATGGCGTGTTGACACCTCCTACATTCAATTAATTCAAATTTCAAACAAATCCCACATTCTTGAAAATATATATACCAAAATAATTATACAAACCACAACACCCTAAGTAGACCAACATGCAACTAAATCACTCCACTGAGCTGGGAGGACACCTCTCGGGACTTTTTACAGAATGTCTGGGACACCCACATTTGGTACCCAGTGGTCCCCCTTGACTTTGCCTTTATAGTCTTTCCACATCTTATGGCATTTTCTCATACACACTGGCTGAAACTCATCAGGACATACTTTCAAATTTTTCTATTAAAGAAAAAAATCACATATGTTGTTATTTTTTATATATAGGGAATAAATTAAAATGGTCTTCTTACCTGAACCTCCCTCCAAAGACGATCTAATGTGTCTTGAGAGATAGAAGCCCAGTCACGTGTGGTCAATGGAAATCGATGTGGATCACGTATGATATGACCCAGCTAACGAATAAATGAAGGGTAATTCCATCCTACATGATGAAATACCTCATAAAATGAAACATCAAAAGTCATGTCGGAATTCCATGATAATATCCCACGATCATGGCCTCTCCTCCGAGAGGAAGAAGCAGTCGAGTCTGATCTTGTTGAAAAAAATTTTATATATAAATTGACAGATGTTATAAATATATATATGTGTGTTTATTAATTACATAAAAATAGAGACAATGACATTCCAACATACCTCGACCCTGAGATGTAGATGCCTCAGATGGATGATTTGGATCTTCTGCCTCTTCCCCTGACATGCCTGCAGTCATTGAAAACATTAGTAAGGTGACTATCCAAAGTGTCCAAATGATAAATTGGATTGTTTTTAAAAAAACTAAAACTTGTACAGTTGTTAATAAAAAAAGTGATTGAATAATTAGTTGTGAATGAATTTAAAAAAAACAGAAAGTTAACAAAACAGATATACAAATTATGTACAAAACCAATCAATGCATAGCCAAATTTCAAATTGAATTAATAAAAATTCAAGCAGCACATGAACAAAATGAAGAATACCTCAATGGGAAGATACACCGGCAATAACATCAATATAACATGAGTTAAATCACCCTAAATATTTATAACTGAATAAACTTCCAAAAGTGAGGATTAAAACATACAAGGATTTATAAAATGGTTAGATAATTACTGATATCCTAGGATGAATAGATGGAAAACAATTATACCTTTCATTAAGCATGAAAATCGACCATTTCTCCTTCAACAGCCACTCTGACCCAATAAATATCTTCTTCACGTTGAACTACGGTTGGTTGATCAAGTTTTTGGGAAACAAAAGGAACAGTCTCGGGTTCATCTTGTTCAAATACAAACACTCCTTGTCGAGACATTTTGACAACAACTTTCCAACTTGGATTTGAAGGCAAAGTAACGAAGAACCTTTTTCTGTGGTCTCATATGTAAATCCTAAGTTCTCTTTCAGCTTACGAGCATAATAATACGACTTGATAATATTAGCGTGGACAAGAAGAACCTTTTTCAATAACACCAACAGTATGTCGAATGATGTGTCTGACCAATGATTCAAAGTCTTCAAATGCAACAACTCCACGGTAAATGAAAATTTATTGTAAGAAGTAAATCCAGGATATAATTCTGTTTTTTCATCATCAATTTCTTTATAAAACCTCCTCAAATCATGATCTTCACCAGAGTATAGATTTATCTCACCGGTATCAAGTTCTTGGATGCCAATGCCTTCAGGATCCAACCCATGTACCATTTCATTAAGCATTTCATGTATTGGATCATTCATCCTTGCATCAACATCTATCTGAACTGTATCCGTATTTTTAAAACAAACATATTCTTCTCCATGACAAGCCCAACTCTTATAATTTTTCAGAAATCCATTAAAGAATAGGTGCTCCCTCACAGTATCTCGTGAGAATTGATATCTGTTAGCACATTTTCTACATGGACAACTAATATAGTCACTTTCAAATCCTCTGGTGAAGTCATTAAACTTAATAATTCCATTAAAATATTATCTTGACTTTGGATTTGGAAGATCAATCCAACTCTTATCCATAATTAGATCCCTATAACAAACATTTACACAAGACTTATTACATTTGCATTTTTCATATAAAAAATATTTAAAATAAATACTAATTGATTGTTTGTGAACTATTTATAAAATAATAATGTAAGTGAAAGACCATGTCATACCTGATTGAGATACAAACCTAGATGGGAGGGGAGCCGAAGGTGGTGCCGCGAGGGAGAGGAGAGGTAGCAGAGGAGAGATGGAGCCAAAGCCGGTGCGGCGAGGGAGGGGACGGGCAGCGGCGGTGACGGGGAGCCGGAGGAGAGGAGGCGGTGAGGTGACGACGGTGCAGCAAGGGTGGGATGATGAGGGAGGGGACCGAGGAAAGGGGGAGCCAGAGTGGATGGGCGGCAGTGGCGAGGTGATGTGTAGCGGTCGTGCGGGGAGGGAGGGGATCGGGCGGCGGCGGTGAGGCAAGGGAGAGGACAGGGAAAGAGGGGACGGGTGGCAGTGGTGCGGTGAGGGATGGGACGTAGACGGAGGGGACAGGGGTTGGTGAGGTGTGGGGGGGTGTTCGGGGTGCAGGGGAGAGGGAGGGCCGAGGGGGTGGAGGGAGGAGGGAGGAGGGAGGAGGCCGGAGGGGCTGGAGGCCGAAGGCCAGAGGGCGGCCGAAGGGCTGTCGGAGGGCTGCCGGAGGCGGGTGGCAGGAGGCCCGAGGGCAGAGGGAGGCCGGAAGGCGGCCGCAGGGCGGAGGGTGGTCAGAGACAGAGGTCATAGGTGGATGAAGACCATAGGAGATAGAGGGAGGCCACAGGGCGGTCAGAGGGCGGCCGACGGAGGGAGGAGGATGGGGCAGTGGAGGGCGGTTGGCAGAGGGCGGAGGGTGGCCGGCGGAGGGTGGAGGGTAGCCTGCAGAGGGCGGAGGTCAAAAGGGTGATGGGGGACAGTAGTGAGGTAGGGTGCGTGGCGGAAAGGCAGGGCGTGTGGTGACCGGGGAGGGCGGAGAGGGAGGGAGTGCGACGACGGGGAGGACGTGCGGTGAGGCTGGGCGAAGGAGGGTTTGGGGGGGTTGCTTCACGAGAGGAGGGAGGAGGGTTTGGGGGGAGGGGTAGCCGAAGCCCCATTTTTTTGGGAAACCTAGCAACCGCCATTGGAGGTCGCTATTGGTTACCTATAGTGACCGCCACTGGCGATCGCTATACATAACGGGGCTCAAGAGCCCAGATTTCTAGTAGTGTATTAGACCAAAATTTAAAGGGTCTATACCTCAGTTAAAAATGGAGACCTTACAGATGTCCTCCTTAAATGAAATAATCCACGATCTCACCTTCTAAGGATGGAGAAACACTACTTTAGAGAAACTCTAGCCATTGTGCATGTACGTTGGCCACCCACTCCTTAGTATTGTCCTATACATGGTATCAATACCATAGAGCCCATACTAGAGGTATATTCTCGCCTTAGAGATTCTTCGTGCTCTGGTTAATGATGCATATATGATAATCATCAAAACAATCATCAGAATCTAAATCAACTTCCTCGGGATAAAATGTATGAGATGGGTCATCTTGATACAGATGAAACTGTGACATGTGGAATATATCGTACATGGAATGGTACATCAAAGGTAGTACAAACTAATAAGATACTGGCCTAACTCTCTCCATAATCTGGAAAATCCCCAAAAAGACTAGCAAAAAATTCCCATTATTTTTTATCCATATATGCCCCATCCTAGGAGATACTCATAAGAAAACATGGTCCCTAACCTAGAACTCTAGAGGTCATATATGGTGATCGGGATACCGTTTCAATCTAAAATGAGCAATAGACATATACTTCCTAATCATCTGAATCTACACTAAAGTCTCTTACATTATATATGGGCCAAGTATGGCTACCTATCCTTTCATTATCTTTCATAGGGGTGAATGGAACAGCCTACCACACAAGGACTAAAAAAGAGCCATATGAATTATCACTTGGAAGATATTATTTTGGTTGAACTTGATTAAAGGGATATGATTCACTCGAGAACCATTTAATTAAAGGACACATGCTTGGAGATTTTCCACCAGAACTCATATATTCTCTTCCACATATACATCGGTCTAATGGTGAAAGTCTATTCTCAGAAGTACTGATGTAACCATAGATTTATGCAACCCCTACCCAAAACATGACGTGAATTGAGTGTCCCTATCTGAAATGATAGTACGAGGGACCCCATATAGTCAGTTGATCTCATTGATATACAATAATCTCATCTCATCAACTCATATATATTCTTAGATGGGGAGGAAGTGAGATACTTTCATCAACTGGTCAATGAATACCCATACATCATCACTACCTATAGGTAGCCTAGGTAAGTTGACTATGAAGTACAAGGAGAAAATATAACATTTACATTATAGTACTACACGAATCCGTAGCAGTACTATAGTTCTATGATGCTCCTATTTAACCCACTTACAGGTATAACACCTAGTGATAATGTCAGATATCTGGTGATTCATCCAAGGCCACCAAAATTTGTGCCTAATGTCTCCATACTTTTTGGAAATCCTTGGATAAACTACCCACTGATAAGTGTGGGACTCTCACACCTCCTCCTATCTCATATCTATAAGAACCAATCAGGTCATTGTATATGAAGGAAGACGTTGAAGTACACATACCAATCTGGAGTTGGATAATCTTCTGAGATAATCTCATGGAGAACCAATCACTTAGGATCAAAACTTTTTCTACTCTTAATCATCAAAAAGAGGGGAAGAGGTAACTATTAAGGCTGAGATATTAGACTGATCATGATGTTTGTGAAATTAAAAATTCATCTCAAAGAAGTGGGCCATTAATTCCCAATCATCACTAGCTTCTTGTACATCTTGATCTTGATTTTTCCAACTCAGTGCATCTGCTACTACATTCCCATTCCATGCATATAAGAAAGATCAAAATTGAATGACTGAATATATTTGATCGATATTCACTGTCTGAGATTTAGGTCATATTGTGTAACAATATATTTAAGTCCCTTGAGTTCCATATACACCACAAAGCTCTCACCAATCAGATTGTGTCTCTGGTAACATAAGGATTGGGTAACTACTTCTAGCATAAGGTTTTGTATTTGCTAATTACAAAAATGTGGCCTCAAATACCAAGATATGTATGGAATGACTCTATCCTTCTGCATCATCACTCCTCCCAAGATGATTCCATATGCATCAAAAAACACTATATAGTTTTTTCAAGGATCTAGAAAAAATAGAATATGGGACGAGACAAGGCTTCCTTTCATCTCCTGAAATGATTTCTCACACTCTTCTGGTCACATGAACTTAAAAACCATATTTGTATGACTAGTAAGAGGTGAATAAAGGAAGGATAATTCCATTATGAAATGCCTCTAAAATTCATTGATCCCCAAAAAACATTGTATGTAAAAACAATTTATGGATTCTCCCAAGATATCACGTCACTAACCTTCTCTAGGTCAATAGAGACCCCTGATTCCATGATAATATGACCCAAGAAGTGAAATTTTTGGATCCATAAATGTCACTTATCAATCTTGGAATAAATATGGTGTTTTCTTAGTGTACCCAAAAATATTTCATTGTTCGTAGCCTGGTCACTTAGAGTGTTAGAGTACAACAAGATTTCTTTAACAAATACTATGAAAAAGAAATCCAGAAAAGGGTGGAATTCCCTATTCATCAAAGCCATTAAAATAGTAGTTGTGGTAAAAAGATGAAATGAAATAACAATGTTCTCATTAAAAACATACATATTACAAAAAACTATACAAGGTAAGTTTAATGGCCTAACTCACACAAGATGATATCCTAATCTCATGTCGATATTAGAGAAACCCTAGATCCTTGGAGCATGTCAAAGAGTTCGGTCTCCAAACTGCTAAGGTGGAATTGGATAAACATAAAATCATCCTAGATAGGAATGTGATTGAAAAGAAAAAAATGATGTAGATAGAGAAAAGTAAAATTGAAGATGTCAAACATCCTGATGAAAAAGAAACCATTGACAATTAATTTATAAGGGTAAATGAGATCGTTAGTAACTATAACACACATACAAAAACCACCAGGCCCAATCTAGGGGTTCGACATAACCTCATGTGTGACTCCCAATACATAAGAGTTGTTTAACAAGTGTTTAGGGCCTATAGAGTAGTTTGGAAAAAATATGCCTCAAAACCCTTATTATGTCAGAGTATGATTAAGGAAGTGGTAATAATTAAATAAAAATATATTAAATGAATGAATAACCATTAGATTTGTAGAAAAAAACTAATCACATGTAGTCGTAATATATAATCTCAAGTAAATAAAATAAATCCAAAAAACATTATGCAATGTATGTGTAAGATAATAATAAACACAGAAACATCCATTATGAAAACCATCCACCATAATCTAAATCCTCCTGTTAACCTTGTCAATCATCTATCATAGGGTTATATCCTTATTTTCAGATCCCTAAGCAATAAATCTACAAGCAGATCGAAATTCCTATGTGGGTTCTGAGAATAAGACTTTTTAGGACACCACAAAAACCCTTAAATTAATTTAATAATAGATATAATTACATTAAAAGAAATTAAATAGGGTATAGATATAAAAAAACATCACACATGTACAAACATATTTTGGTTCCTCAGAGACTAGATCTACCTACATTGGCACCATGATATAGGGAAAAATGATGATCCACCTAACACATCATCCTTGAGGGGATAATCTAAAAACAAGATAAACATATCCCCCTTGCAGGGATAGTCTAATTCAAACTGGACAGGTGTCTGAATCATCCCCCGTGGGGGACAGTCCAAGGGATTAGACTATATTCTCAACTGCAAGATATAAGTAAAGCACAATACAAAATTATATACAAATGATAGATCTATATCACATCAAATAAATAACTGATTAGTCACTTAAAGTGGCTAATATTCATTGTTAATATCTTAATATTAATGTGTTTAAATGTTAATAAACATCAATTTTATTCCAATTCAAAAATTGAACTTCATTTCCCATCATTGTGCAATTCATGCTTAAAGTGTCAATTTGGGACCACTCAATATTTTGATTGTGGAAATTACAATATTCATCATTTTAATTTGATATTTTGGTATATTATTCATCACATTATTTTGAACATTTTTTTTAGGCCTGATGGATGAATCACAAGTGAAGATGGTGATTTTTGCACCTGAAGGCAGAAACTTGCTGAAAAAAATCATAATGGGCCTAAGGCCCATCAAAAAAATGTGCGGCCCATAAACCAAGCCTAATGAAGCTCAAATTTATATAGTAGAAATATAAAAATATGAGGATCATTTTATTCAACTGTGGCCGGAGCTAATTCTGATGTTTTCATGATGATAAAGGGATCTGAAGTTTAGATTTAAACGGTGGACCCGACATTAATGCACAGAAATCCGTCCCACCATTTCGACCATAACATCCAAAAGGATAAGCCAAATTTCCTGAAATTTTTACATCTCATAGAGGACAGATGGAAAGAGATATTTCCCTTCTACAACCTCTCCGGATTCGGCCTTCTTCAATTACAAATTCACACGTCAATATGGTGGACGAATCTGGACAGTTTTCTGGGTCAAATTCAAAACATCAATTTCCTTTTGATTATTCACCCTCTTTTCGACTCTATTAATTATTGGGGGGTGAATTAATTGTTGGGGGATGGACCTAAGGCTCTTAATATTCCTATATAAGGAGATAGTGGTGAAGGGAATAGGGGTGGATATTTTTCTTATCATCTTTTGTTTCATGTTTCATTGTAAGGTTATGCTTCCAAATTTCCTTTGTAATGTTTTCCATTTCCATGTATGATTCTTTTTTGTATCTTTATGTTCTCAATCAACTTCGTTCTCTTCTATATTTTCCATTTCATTTATTATAACTTTAATATCACAAAGCACAGTGAAATATATGTGTTCTTGTGAATTAGGTCACACATAGGTGTGAATTTCATTCACACACACGGACGAGTGCTCGTTATTTCCACGGTTTTAATTTCTTCAATCCAATTCTTGTTAGCCATCTTCCTCCCACCATTGAGAGTATACCATAAATTGAGGGAAAACCCTTTAATGGGTTGATAATAGGAGGATTCAAAGGCTGGATTGAATGTTATTTTATGAACAAATTGTTGTTAATTGGATAATTAATTTAAGACTCCATTCTTCAGTTATTTCTACTCTTCATCTTTACTGTGTTTGAGCAAACTAAATTCAACTACTAAATGGACATATACCTCGGAGAGATCATGAATTTGGTTCTCTAAGTGTATAGGTGATTTGTAATTGTGTTTAGTAATCACCAAACTAGAAAATGATGAATGTAGTGTTATTTTTGAAGAATAGATTCATCAAGAATTAATAAAACCAAAATTGTCTAAAGAAGTAAAATTCATTCGATCCACCCCGAGAATAATCCTAATATCAACCCATTTTCTTTGAATTGAATTCACTTAGTCTTATTAGTGTTCTTTAAACCAACAAAAATCAAACCCAAATTTGGCCACTTCATAACCAATCCATCAAAAAATCATAGTGTCTCAAGGTTTCTTCTTCGGTCCCTGTGGATTTGATCCCTACTTGTACTTCAACGACCGCTTTTACCAGTAAGGTAAATTTTGGTGCAACCAATAACTATCACAAGAAGATAAATCGACACGAAAATAATATAATCAACGGTCCCATAGGACTATGAACTTACACCACATGTGATCAATCACCATACATAGGTCTCTCTACACTATACACAAGCATTATCAAATCATGAAAATAACCCATATAAAATGCACTAAAGTCAAGGGCTTCCTACTATTGGTGAAATAACGATGATCAAGGAAAGCCTCATCGTACAATTCTTGAAGCACCACTATATCCTAGAACCATTTATGGTTTGACACATTTAGAACTCTAGGATTTATGTAGAAGGGTAAAAACACCCAAAAAGGTTAGGATATTATCATTTCACCAAAGAAGATCTACTACCAATGGTGGTCCTAGTCCAAGCATTGTACATAATTGAAGTCCTAGAATATAAAAGTAGATTTTATCAGTGATCGTCTAAACCGTCATTAGGTCATCCAATGTACCGTTAGATATGACTAATACATCATATATATATAATTGATTTTTATCAAGGATAAAATGATAGAATTTATCATGATGAAAGAATAAAATTCAAGATTTTTCATGCCCTTGATGTTAATTTTCCTTTTTATTTTGGTTTATTATTTTGTCTTAGGATTTCATATTGACTTTTGGGATTTAAAAATAAATGTTTTGAGTTTTCAAATATTTTTTCTCAGATTCATAGTTTTTCATACAAATTAGGGGAAATATTGTTAACTTCTAATGATGATTAACTTTTCAATTATTATTTTTTCTTGCAAGGTTAGGGTTCCATATGTATTGCATGGTTAGGTTCAAACTGTGTGAATCCAAGAAGTAACTATGTGAGTCTTGTGTCTCCCAAGATAAGGTTGCATGGCTTGAGAATGATTTGTCCAAACCATGTGAGTAATGTGCACATGGTTGAGAAATTTATCATATAACCAAACCACAAGATTGGAACATTATTTCCCAAACTATGTATCAAAATCGTGTAGGTGTCATGTGAGTCCAAAAAGGGGACCATGTATTTTTAAATCCTGTAACCAGACCTTGATTAGTGCCTCGATATATTAAAATTATATTTTTACCATTTCCCTCCAATAATTATAACCAAAAACTCCCTATTTCTCTAATATCTTGAATGTGAAACCCTAGGGAGGATCATGCTCTATTAATCATGCCTGCCCTCCTCTATACATGGTGGATTAAAATGATTTATTATTTTTTTGGTGATTTCTCAACCTAATCCCCACATCTCTTATTAATATTCCTTCTTCTTCCATTTTCTCTTAATTTACCCTACTCACTTGGTTTCGTTTCCCTAGGGTTCATGATTCATCAGTTTTTATATTTTTTTTCTTTAATAACGTTCACCTTGTATTTTCTTACTTTTTTGGACCCTCTAGGAATCATTTTGAGTTTTCAACATCCATGTGGTTTTGATTTGAGGTAGTATCCCCATTTTATTTGTCCTTTTAAAAATGAAACATTGATTGATTGATTTTTTGCACCATATTTTGATTTTATTTAATGATATTTATTATTTAGACTAATTATTACGAATGAAATAAAATGTTTTTCTAATAAATTTATTTGTATGGAATGACCTTTTTGAGCTTCCTAGACCAAGTTCTTGTCAAAATGACTGCTTAACATTTATTAATGGGTTTATACTTCTAAATAGTAATTGTATTTGCCTAAATGGGTTTCCAAATGGATCTTTCATTTTATAAGTGGTGTTGTAGTACCCCCGGCTTTAGGTAAGTAACCTTATCATTTTATATATTATGAATTTAAAGTGTTTGGGTGAATTTTAGGAGGTTTTGGAATACTTTTGGAATTTTCTTCTAACTTTTATAAAGGTGAAGAGTCTGATCATGGTTAGTGGAAACCATGAAACTCCTATAAGAAACTGAAAAAGGTGAAACATGGGACTCTAGGTGGGAATAAGATTATGTTCATGGTTTGGCCTAACCATGCAGCCTCCTAGAAGAAACCATACAAACTATGATAGCAGATGTTTCTACAATTTCCACATGATTTGTCTAACATTATTGCCCAACCTTGCAAAGTCCTCCTAGAGGTAGAGGTTAGAACATAGTTAGTGTACGATTTGCCTAAAAGTGTGACTAAACCAAAAAATGTAAAAATTAGATACTAAAAAATTGGATATGTATTAGGAATAGATCTAATAATATTTTATTAATGGTTTCTACCCTCAGGTGTTTTTTATTCCTCCTGAAGGCTTTTGAGTCTCTCCCCTTCAATCCCAAAGTTATCTGAAGGGAAATCATTGTGATTTGAAGCCTAATTCCCTTGGGAAGTCTTCAGTTTTGGTAATTTTTCTTATATCAACCTTCTTTTCCTATCTCAAAGTCTCATATATAGTTTTTTGGGGATAGATATATGATTTTGGATGCAAATAATGGTGATATATGGCTATTTTGATGTTATGTAAAGAGATATAATGTATGTTTTTTTAGATACAAACCTGTTTTGTTGAAGAATTAATATTGTCATTTTTTCATAATTTATAAGGTAGTTGGCTTCAGTATCTAATCCTCTTTTTATAACATGAATAATTAGTTTAACATTGATTGAATTGAAAGAAATTTATTGAATTGTATGAAATTGATTGTGAAAATGTGGTGAAAATCTTGGTATAAACCCTTTTATTGATGGTTTCTGAATTTGTGTAAATGGGTTGTTGTAAAAAGTTCTTGGTTTTGTGTTTTTAAAATGATGTTTTAATATATGGAATTGGTTTGATTTAAGGAAAAGGGTTTTGTGGAAATTTTTCAATAAAATGGTGTTTTATTGAAATGTGTTAAAATGGTAGATTTGAAATGGTTTTAGAATACATGGGTCATGTGAGTTAATGCTTTCATATGACCCTAGATAAGGGGCATGTACCATTGGGGCACAAAGGGACATGACCCTAGATAAAGGGAGTGTGTTTTGGGGGCATAGGAAGATTGACCAATTTTTTATAATATAATGGATGGATGAGAAACATCTCATGAGTATGGAATGGTCACATAAGTATTCATGTGTGGAAGTGTGGGTGTGAATCACAGATTCAGGTATTCCAAAAAGGAATGTGAAATGGTTTAAATGGTGTTTGGTTGATTTCCTTGGAAACTATTTTGGTATGGTAATTATTTTGTATTTTAATTTAAACTATTTTAAATTTTTTATATAAATTTTTTTATATAATGTACTAACATTTTCTATCCTATTTTCATGAGTATGGAAGTCATTTGGGGAAATCCTATTGAGTTTCATTACTTACCCCTGCGTCACCACTTTGTTTCTTTAGTATATATTGTGCATCGGTACTATGTTAAAGGAAATGTATCTCATTTATTTAGTCTTAAATATTGTTACTTTGGGATGTATTGTGGATTTGAGCATGGATCGTGTTTGGGTCTATGAAGTTTTGTTTTAAAACTCTTTTTGTTTTTTTTAGACTTTTTCTTTGGTACTCTAATTTTGTTATCATTTAGTTAGGTTTTATTTTCCTCTAGTGTTATATTGAGTGGTATTACGTTTTTACCAAGAATTGTATAATTTTTTCAGTTATGATTTATTTTCTTATGGTTAATTTAATTACAAATAGAAATCATCCCCCAATTTTATTGAAGCCCTTGGAATTTGTTTCCCACCCATGGCATCTTGGGGATGTCCATTAGGAACATGTAATGTATAACCACCTTCTAAATCCAATGAAGAGGGGTATCTTGTTATAGGTGTGCTTTCCCCTTTTTGGAAATGGTTTGAAATTTAATGATTACTTGGGGAACGGTTTACACTTTTGAAATAGTTTCTCATTTCAAAAAAAATACTTCGGAGGTGTATATTTCCATGTTGATTGCTAAAGGTAATGGGAGGTCCTTAGCCGGTGAATTACCATTTTTATTGTTGGAACAAAGGATATCAGACTACCCCTTGGGGTGATTCGGGAATGATGCTTGGTTGTGTGGCTTCGATAGTTTTTTTCATTTATTATAATTATATGGTTGGTTTTTTAGCATCTCTTTCCTCATCCCCATTTTAGATATGAACTAGGATCCTTGCATAGCTAAAGAAATATTTGATAATTCATGTTTCACTAGTTTAGGTTTACGCTCTGACTAGTTGACCCTTAAAATGGATATTATCTACATTGGGTTTGTTACCACATATTTAGAATAGATAGGGTACAACCAAGCATTTGGGTTATTTGATTGCATATGTCATGATGATGGGGTTGATCAGGTTGTAGTATGTTCTATATTTTACCATGATCTCCTAGGTATTCTCATTCTTCCCAATACTACTTCATCATTTCTAGATAATTTTGGTGCCTCAGATGATGGGGTTTCATGTGCATCGTCTTCCTATTTCCCTCATTATGTTATCATTTCTATGGATACTCATATGTTGAGTGTGTGTATTTGATAAATAAAACATTTGGTTATGAAATTTTTTAGGAAGAATATTTTATAAAAATGATTCACACTTCCTTTCCCATTTTTAAAAACACCCTTCTCTTTACTTTCCATCCCTTTATTTAAAATGATCTAACCACATTCTTTTGGAAAAGAAAAAAAAATTAATAAAGAGGGAAAATATAACATGATTTGTTTTAAAAAATGAAATGTATGAAAAAATAATTTTTTTATATTGTATTTTAAACTAGCATTATATGAATCTTATTTTCAAAGGAAATGCATTGGTAAAATATTACTTGGTCATAACAACTGATTTTTACTACTCACACCTATACTTCTATCTCTGTGTTAGCGGCATGTGTAGCTCTATCTTGGTTTTGATCATTCTAATGTGATGTGGGATTTTGGGATCGGTGAGTGACCTGTGGGGTTACACAAGGATCTTTTTGGTCGTCAAGTTCTTCTATTATTTATTTTTAGTTTATGTTTCATTGTTTTTTCTGTTATTTCATTCTACATTGGGCTTCTCATTTATCTTTTAACTTCATTTTTTTATTTATCATGGGATAAATTATTCCCACCATTACTCTATAATTCTTTGGTGCTTGTCGCCTCCCTAGGGTGACTAGGAACACACATTGGATATCATTGTCCGACTCGGGTGTCCAGTTCGAGGTCAACCCAGGTTGGTTCGTGAAAATTTGGTATTTATGAATATTTTCTTTAGAAGACTTATATTTTAGATCACTTTTTATTATTTGGGATTTCAAGGTAGATGGAGTAGGACTATTTGAACATTGAGTGTAGTTATGGAATTCTTTTGGACAACACTTCCACTACCAAACATTGGGTTACTATGGAAGTTTGGTTTTGAGTTTTTATTTTTGATTTTTACCCTTTATTTTCTTAGTATTTCTTGGTTGGATTCTTCTATCTTAGTTTATTTGGATATTTTGGGTTTTTTATAGATAATTTTGTGATTGGGGAATGAAATGAGAGTTGGGTCAGTTGTTACCGGTGAGCTCATAAGGCCTAGAAATCCATATAGAGCCTGTAAATTTGGTCCTGGTTAAACCTTTGTGGTGGTGGTGAGATTGGAATATGGACTCCAACCATATGAACTAGTCACCCATTATCACTATTCCCCTCTAGAAATTTCTTTTATGTATTTCCTAAATATAAAATCATTCTTAAAACCTTATTTTAAATTGTGAATATTAAATACATATGTTAAATAACTATTTTTTTGTTTTTGGAAATATTAAAAGAGTTTTTAGAATTATTCAATGAAAGAATTTGAAATTGGATTTCAAATAATGTGACTTTTGATAAAATGGGTTTTCAATTAAATTATTTTTTATAAAATGATTTTTTTTTAAATTGAGAAACTAATTTAAATGGAAAGGGTTGGATTTATTAAATGAAATGAAAATATTCTTGTGTAATTACATTCCTTGGAGTGAGAAGTTTTAAAATGGGTTACAAAGTGGTTCTTGGAAGATAATCTATAAAACGTTTTTGGGATTTTTGGTTCGGTTTATATTTATGTTTAGTGTTTAATTGAGATGATTTATTGATAGTGATTTAGATTTGATTGAATTTTTCTTTCTTGTTATTTAGAGTATTCCTCAACCAAGTATTCAATGTAAATTATTGGTTTAGATATGTGTGGTTCACCATTAACAGGTCCTCTATATGATATACCTAAAGATCTTCTCCTTGAGTTATAGAAGATAAAACCTCCTTTGTTTTATGGTCAAATTGATCATTTTTAGGCAGAATAGTGGATGTGAAAAATTGAAATGATCTTTAGTTTCCTTGAGATTCCTAAGTCTCTAAAGGTTATGTTTGTTACCTTTATGCTTGAAGATCTGAGTTGTATGTGTTGGAAGTTTTTCATTAAGAACAATCCTCAGGAATACCTCTCTTGGGAATCATTCAAGGCCTTTTTCTTCGGACGACACTTTTATGAGGTTGAGAATGAGGTGAAGGAATTGGAGATATCCTTTCCTAAGTAGGGAAATCATTTAGTGATGGATTGTTTCTTTTATTTTTTTGATATGGTCCATTATATCCTGGATTTTTCGAAAGATGATTCTCTAAAAGAATAACATTTTGAGAATGGAATTCTTTTTTATCTTTACTTTAGTGTTTCATAATTCTATCTATCCTCATTTTCCTATCTTGTGTAGAAATATGTTATGTTTTTTGCAGTGTTAGAAAGGGTTCTCAAGGAATTCAATCCAACGTATGTCTCTAGAAAGGGTTAAGGTAATTACAGTAAGAGGATGAGAAATAATCCATAATATTGTTGTGTTGGCGGTGGAATTAATAGGCCTTCTGGTCATTTTTCAACTTCTTAAAGGCATAGGACCCTGGTGTTTCATAAATATGTAAATCCAAATCCTAAGAGGCTATAAATTCCATTTTCCCTAATTTCTTATCTTTCTTATAGTCATTTGGGCCATCTTAAGAAGTTTTTCAAGGGTGTCTCCTAAAATAAGATTGGAACAAGATCCACTCCCTCGAATAATTGTGTAACTTAAAAAAATGAATGTCGAACGAATTCAATTTCCATTTTATGTTATTGATATAAATTATTATTTTTTCATAATTTTTGCATATGGTGGTGTCATAATTTTTTTGTATTGAAAAATGTATGGTATATATATTTTGGGATTCATTCCTTTAAAAGAATCATAATTTTAGAAACATTGAACCTCATCATTGTGAAGTGAAACCATGTTCCTTTTTATGTATTTTTAACATCACTTAGTTATTTCTAGTGTTATGTGTAGTTGTTCTGGTTTAGAGGTTTTCTATTTCATGGGTGTGGTAGGTTGGACATCTAGATAGAATCCTAATAGGTGGGGATTCCATTCTTGCCACTCGAATCTATAAAAAGTAAACCATTGTTTATACCCTATAAGTTTTCATCAATTTCCCATTATAAAGGCCTCAAATGGTTATCCTCTTCCCTCCTTGGTCGTCTAAGCTTGGTTTTCCCTTCCACTTTTAAAAATATTAGTTCCTTGGATAAGGCCTGATGGTTATGGTGATGGTAGGGAGTTAGACATGTAGTTTAAGATTTCCATAATCCTTTGACAAGTGGTTAGAGTTCAATGTATTTTTTTGTGTCTTAATGGATGCCTTATCTTAGTGGTGATCATTTTTTCTTCTTTTTTAGGAGTTATATAATGTGAGTGTGTGAACCACTATCTATAACTCGATCAAAAAGGAATATTGAGTATTTCTGGGGGAATAATGTATTATGATGCAGCTAATTGTCAAACCTCAATTTTTATTTTTATCTTTTATTTTGGTTTATTATTTTGTCTTTTTATTTTATCTTTATTTTTAAGGGTTTAGTTTAAAATTTTTATTTTTTTGTGGTTTTTATTATATTTCATTGTTTTTGTGCATGATTAAGAGAAAACTATGTGAGCTTCTGATGCTGAGTCACTTTTTAGTTCTTATTATTCTTGAGTAGTTATGGTTTCATGGGTTTCACACTTTAGGTTCAAACTCATTAGATACCAGTAGTAATCATGCAGGTCTTGGGTATCCCTGGATGAGGGTGAAAGACTTGATCAATGTTGGTCCAAACCATAAGAGAAGCATGTGCGTGGTTTTATAGTTTTAGATAGAATCAAACCACATGGTTCCCACAAAATTTTCCAAAAATTTGTGACCAAATAATGTGGTGCCCTTTTAGTCCAGTAATGGGTACATGGTTGGTGCACATTTTTCCAAACTGTGCAGTCTAACCATGCACAATTCCTAAATCTACTAAAATTTTCTTTTATAACTTATTTTATTCATAAACTATTAAACATAAAAACCCCATTCCACTCACATTTATACATTTTACCAATAAGGGGGCTCCTCCCCTCTCCATCACACCTCCCCTCCTCCTTCCATAGTGGAATAAAATGATTTCTTCATGTTTTTGTGGTGATTTATCAAGGAAATCTCATATTCTATTATTCATATTAATTTTTCATCCATTTTATCCTATGTTAACCCTCTACATTAGATCCTTAACACTATGTTTCATGTTTCATTTGTTTTGATTTGGGGTTTGTTCGTAAGGTTCTCATATGGTGTTCATAACTCTCTATACCCTCTTAGAGTCCTTATGAGTTGTTGTCATCCAAGTGAATGTGATTTGAGGTAGGATACCCTTGTAATTTGGCCTTTAAATTTAAAAAAAAATTCTTTATTAAGGTTCACATATTATTTTTTTTATAAATAGGTGATATTTAGAATTTATTGTATTTGTTATGAATGAAATTAAGTGGTTTTATAATGAATTTAATTGTATAAAATCTCATTATTGAGCTTAATAAACCAAGTGCTCATTAACATTCCTTGTTGGACTTTATAAATGTTTTTTTAACTTATAAATGGTAATTTGGTTATCTTAAATTGGTTTCTAAATTGATATTTTCATTTATAATTTTTGTTCTTGGTCCTTTTTGGAATTGTTTTAACATATAAATAATACATGAGGCCATGTTGTCACTTTCAAAATGGTCTTTCTAGAAAGAAATCTTATTATGATGTGTATCATTCTATATTCATTGATAAAAGTAATGGGAGGTCCCTATAATGGGACTTCCCTCAAGTATTTTATGTTTACAGATAAAGTGACTATCCCTTGGGTGATTTTGGGGAGATTCTTAGTTGTGTGGTTCATGTAGTGTCTTGCGTTTATTATATGTATATAGTCAATTTTTTGGATTTTATTGGCTTACACCCATTTTATATATGATATGGGAACCTATGCTAGCAATCAGATTATCTTAGAACACTTTCTACACTGGTTTTTGATTACACTCAGGCTAATGGCCCCTTAGTATAGACACTCTATGCTTTGGGGATTTTCCCCCTCAGTTAGGATAGGTAGGGTATGACACAGTTCTAGTCTTGTTTGATTATATCAGGTGTAGCCAACAAGATGGATCGAGTTACAATATATTCTATAATTTTCTTTTCTTTCCTAGGTATTATCATGTTTTTAGGAACTTATTTAGTTTTCATAGATAATTTGAGTACTTTAGCTGATTTGTTTTATTATGTATGGTTTTTTCAATTCCCCCATTATATTCTTGTTTCTCCATCTCCCTATTTGTGGTGTGTTTATTTTGGTTAAATTTAATGCTTGTTTTTTAAATTATTCATGAGGAATGTTTTGAAAAAGTTTTTCTTTCTCCCTTTCCACTTTTTAGAAACACAATTCTCCTTACTTTCCCTCTCTTTCGTTAAAAGTATCAAGCATCCTTCTTTTGGAAAAGAAACCTATTTTTAATAAATAGGGAAATGTGCTAGGATTTGTGTTAAAAAATAAATGTACGAAAACCATTTATTGTATATTTTATTTCAATATAAGAGTAAATGAATTATTTATTTAATATAAATACAAAGTGAATATATTACTTGTGAACTCTCACTATGTTCTAAAGCTCACACCTAATCTTATATCTCTATTGTGGCTTCAATTTCATGTTCTTCTTGGTTTCAATCATCAAGAAGTGATTTTAGGTTTCAGTTTTGGTGAGGTACACATGGGAACACAAGTAGGTCTATTTGATCATCGTGTTTGGATTTTTGTTATGTTTAGTTTATGCTTCATTGTTATTGTTGTTAATTTTATTTTATATTTGGATTCACATCTATATTTATGTATCATTTGTCTAATTTTCTGGGAAAAATTCATTCACATTGTTACATTTTTGTTCACTAGTGATTGTCCCAACCCCAAGGTGATCAGGAATGAGCCTTAGGGATGTCATAGTCTATCTTGGATGATCGGTTGGGGGTCAACCCAGGTTGTATTTTGATAGGATTTGATGTGTTGGATCAAACAATATCTTTGAATAAAATTTAGGAGATGAAAGGAATTTAACGATCCTAAATATCCTAGAGTGAACCTAGAGTTTGGATCAGTATGAAAAGAGGTTAATCATAAAGAAAAAGAGTGATGAGTCATTTAATGTACTATAATTGAAAAAATTTATGGCGTTAGTTAAGGATTCTCATCACAAATATTCACGAAATATGATACACATAAAATTATTTTTCATTGGCTTAAAATCAAAAAACCCTCATTCATGTTGTGAATTTCCATTCATTTCTTGAATTGATTTCATGCCCAGAATTTATTTTCATGGTTCTTACCCATAATACATTCACATAATCAATATCTATTCACAGTGTGAACCTATCCTATGACCAAAAACCATCCATGAGATAGTTCTTTCTCTATACATCCCAACAAGGTCTCAACTTGTTCAATTAAACCCTTAAGTATGATAAAAACATAAAATGTAACATGCCTCAAGAATGAATATCCTACACATATACCTCTCTAATTAATTCCCATACTCAATAAGTCTCTCAAGAGGTTTTATCAAAAAAAGGGATCAACTTGTTTAACTACACCCTTAAGTATCATGTTTTTTTAAAAATTGGTGTTGCGTGCATTGCACACTATCAAAGAAATTGAATATATTTAAAAAAGAAATGTATCATAAAGTATTAGGATATTATATTCTCTTATAATCTTATTTTTGGGTGTCACACATGATATCAAACATGATTTACCAATTTTATAAATCTTGGGGTCTTACAGGTGTCACAAAAAAAATATGATTTATTTGTGTTCATCACAAAATATCAAATTTAATATCCAAATATTATTGGTGTAATAAATCATAAACTCTTCATTGATAATGTTATACAATTTACCAATAATAATGTGGTGTATTATCTTCATAAATATGGTTTTCTTCAATAGCTTTCAATAGTGAGTAATCCTCAATCAAATGTAGTCTTTGAAATATATAATTTCATCATCTAAAATATAGATTAAACTATTCTTAATGAGAATATTCTACCATATAAATATTTAAAGGAATTTGTAATCACCTCAATATACATATCCAATTGGAAATTTTGGTGTCCAAATATGGATAATTCACCCTATATTGTTTTTTATTTTAATAATCTTACACCCAAATACATTTGATTTTTTTGAAGATAGTGATTCATTTTGAATAAAGAGAAGAACAAAAATTACATAGCATGAAGTAATGTAATAATATTCTATGACATTTATCCAAGAGTAAGTCTTTAATGATATAAATTAAATTTTTAATGAAATTATTTTAATATTAATAATTAACATTTAAAGAAAATGACCATTCCATTTTGAAAATATAGAAAAAATATTTCTAATTATAGTGACAATATTTCACATAAGAACAACCTAGTGATTAATGAAGAAATTGATGAAGAAGTGTGTGATTTAGGGGGGGAATTGGGATTTAGAATAATCAGATAAAATCTTTGATGAAAAATAATGTATAGCAAATACCACAGTAACAAACTAAGAAAATATTATTGTTGAAATCACTAATAACAATTTCATTTGTGATTAGATATCTCCAGTTCCTATGAGAAGGATTAAGTCTCGGTAGAAAATGTAGTTTATATCTCTTGTAGAAACAAAATAATTTGAATAGTATACTAAGGAAGATCATTATGATAATTATTTGAATGAAGTGTTTGACAAAATAGAGAAAAATATTACATGGGATTTCTATTCAATACTAAAAAAATAAAATAATCATCATAACCAAGTGGGGTTTCTAGAAAAAACTCAATAATGATGTAAAGTTGACAACGAATAAGGAACAAGTAATGTGAAAATTCTATTCTCATATTAATGGAGTTGATAATGCTAAGAAATTCTCACTCAAAAGTAGAATGGATACTATATATTTTTTTTTTGGACATGGTTGTGAAAAATGGTATAAAATTACATAAAAATTATGTTAAATCATCATTCCTCAGTGGGATCCTTGCAGATAAGGTCGATACTGAACAAAAAAAATTCTTATTGATGATGACTCAAAAATTACTTTTGGTTAATTATTAATTTATAGATTATAAAATAAGAACTAAGGTTTTGGTACTAATGGTTGGAACATTATTTAAATAAGATCAATTTTCAGAGCGTAGGGGATAATCTTAACTTCTACATCAAGAAGGAGAAATAGTAGTTGATTTTTTTGCTTATATATTTTGATGCAATAATCTTTAGACACATTAATTACACCTAATGTAAGACTATTTAAAAATTTATGAGGTGTAGATTTAAAATGTCTCAAATTTTTTTGATAATATTTTTTCTTCGGTATGTAGTTCATTCAAAGAATTGATACGATAATTATTTCCTAGAAAAAATATTCCAAGGATGTACTAAAAAGGTTTCCAATGGATTACTCAACTCTAATGAAAACTCATATAGACACCTAGGATAAGTTTTCAAAGAATGATGACGACAGGGAAGTCAATATGACACTTTATAAGTTTTTTATTAGTAGTTTGTTTCACTTTACAACCACTTCATGAGATTTCATATTTTCCACATGTCAATCTTCACATTATAAAATTTTTCATAAATAAATTTATATGAAATATTCAAGATAAATTCTTGTGTATATCAATTAATCTATGTACTTTATATTTTTTTATTATAAAAAATAAAAATGAAAACTTTTTGGAATTATTAATGAAGATTGGGAAGGTTTTTTGGATTACTATAAATCAAATTCATGTGGTTCTTATAACTTCGAATCTATTACATTTCATGGATAAAAAATATGAAAAATTGATTCACATAAATTAAAATGTAGGATAAATATATAAAACCACTCAGGGTTATACCTAGTTTATATTTATGACATAACAACTTGAAAAAAAATTGATTGAAGTTGAACATCTAATTCTGAACATGTGTAAAAAATTGATTTCTATAAATAACAAAAAATATCCATTAATTATTCATGGATAAAAACAATGAAATTAAATTTCATTTAATAAACGATTAGGTTGATAAATATTTTGTGATATAGGAATAAGTGAATGATAAAGATCAATTTTCCCTAAACTAACCAATGAATTATGCATGGTGGGTTTTCAATTACATTTGATGGCTTTTGGAGTCCAACTAAATCAATCCAACTGGATGATTTGGACATGGGACCCCCACTCTCATGTATAAATATATATTTAATGTAAGGTATGTTTTTCTTATAAATTAATTACATTTATTACTAAATCTATTTTATGAACTTTCAAGGAATTTCTATTTGGATTTTTTGATTAACGGGGTGAAGGTGTTCACTTTTTCAGGGAGAAGGTGTTTTAGAGTATTTTTTCCTTTTTACAAATGATGAAATCCATTTTTAATGAGCATAATATTAATTTTAATTTAAATTAGGGGAGAAAATATAGAATTGAAAGATAATTTCAATGAATACCAACGAAGTGTTTTCTTGAGTATCTTCTTATAAAAATATTTTTCTCACATTGATCATGGCACATATGGGATAGGGTTTGTGATTAGGGAATCGTTGATACACTCCTTAAAGTAAATATTTTTATATAGAATTTTAGGTTTGATTTGATCATTTCTAAACTTCAATCAGAAATTATGTTTTGAATATATTTTCTAATTATAAAAAAACCTAGGGGAAGATATTTTTCAAAAAAATATCATTCCCTCTTCACTTGGGTTTTTTTTACAATAGGGATAAATGTTTTCCTAAAACATCTTAAAATTTCATGTTAAATATAATTTATGATGAATGGTTTATTCTGAATCTTATCAGGTAAAATAAGGTGGTCACTATAATG
Source organism: Viscum album (assembly GCA_963277665.1). Lineage (NCBI taxonomy): Eukaryota > Viridiplantae > Streptophyta > Magnoliopsida > Santalales > Viscaceae > Viscum > Viscum album. Next base: position 1,237,610,152 of record OY728165.1, on the reverse strand, counting down.
TGGTGAACTTGTACAAGTCCAGTGGATTCCAAACACTCAGACCACATTTGGAAGGCACGATATGAGAGGAAAAGAAACGATTTGAGGGGAAGGAAACATATTTCCATTGTTTGGTGAGGAAGAGCGAGAGATTGAGCGGGAGAAACGGGGAGAAACGGGGAGAAACCCGGAGAAATATTTCTCTCCATTCATCCCTTTAAAATCATCCCAATATTGGGATGATTTGGACGAAAATGATGCGCATGGTGGATGTTTTTGGAAATTTATCATTTTTCCCCTATATGTGTATATAAATAATAGTTCCCTTTATGTCTAATAATACCAACAAATAATTGTTTTTCTAATTTCAACCTAACCTATAGATAATTTTGATGGTTATTGAAATTTAAAATAATATAATATTATATTTATTTTAATTATTCATATATTATAAGATTATATTTACTATTTATTCATAAATGATATAACTATAAAAATATATTTATTCAAAAATTATATTTATTTTAAAATTAAATCTATTAGTAAATTTTATTTATAAAATGATATATCAATAAATTATATTTATTCATAAATAATAAAACTATATTTATTTTAATAATAATTTTTCAATTATAAGATTATATTTATTCAAAAATTTATATTTTTATAAAATTATATATATTCGTAAATTATAAAATTATATTTATTTTAATATGAATTCAAAAATGATAAAATTATATTTATTTTATAATTCATTAGTAAATTATATAAAATCATATTTATTCGTAAATGCTGTTTAATATTTAAAATTGTATTTATTTTGATTTATATGTAAATCATATTTTTTTTCAAATATTGTATGTTTTTATATTAATATTTTTTTATAATTATTGAAATTAAAAGTTCAAAAATAATGTATCTGTAAGTAATATAAGGTATCAAGGTAAAATATAATTAATTTAAAATAATTGTGTCTCGTGATTATGTAATTTTTTTAATGTATAGTTCCTTGTAACTAAACAATTTTTTTCAAAAAATTAATTAATTATATTATTGAAGTAAAATGTATATATGATTGTTGCGATATAAAAATAGTGAAGATAATACCAATTATCATATCTATACACATCTAACAAAAATAATTATAAAATTGAAAAGAAAATGTCATTGCAAATATATGTTTCAAAATTAAATGTATATTTAATTAACATGATATATAAACCAAAGATACATTTTGAAATTATAATATTTTTTATTTAGAATAATTAAGAATTGTAAAACTATATTTTTAAATAAGGGGTGTTTTTTGTCATATTTTCAGAACATTTATTTTCTTTTCTTTTTAAAAATTATCCCCAAACAGGATGGAGAGAAATTAAAATCTTTTCTTTTCTTTTAATAAATTTCGCATCCAAACAAGAAGGTGAGAAATCAAAATCTTTTCTTTTCTTTTCTTTTCTTTTATGAAATAGGAAATGATTTCTTTTCTTTTACTAAAAGAAAAAATAACATAGGGTCAAAGATCTTTCACAATGTAGTCATGTATTTGTTTTTTAGAATGATGAGTTCCCTAGTCATTTTGAAATCTATGGTGTAGCTCGAGTAAAAAAATATTAAAAAATAGGTAGGAAAATTTGTTAGATATAACTGAGCACAAGAAGAAAAGGAAAATACAATGTAGTTCAGAACTGGATTTGAAAGAGCATAGGTAAAATGGGTTAACCCCAGTGTGAAGGAAAAATTAAAAACCATGATTTGGGGGGGAATAGTAGCCCTATCAGGTCTAAAAACTCCCTAAGTATTTTTTAAGATGAGGATAGTGTATCCAGGTTAACATAGGTGTGTTTTCACAAGGATAATTTTGATGTTATATAACTTCATGTGAGAACTGATTAGTGTAGAATAATTCAGGGGACACTTTTGAAAAAGAAGGTTATAAAATGGCTGGAGGATCCATACGATATTGTAGAGATTTTCATTTATATTTAGAGTTTTTTCTATAAGAAATGATGAGTAGTATCTTGGATCATATAATTTTTATGGTTGATGAAAAAGATTTTTTAGGAAATTCATACCTATAAATATTGATATAGGAAGAAAATGTTGGCCAGACCATAGTGGAAATCATGGTGGAAATAAAATGGGTAACTAGGGGATACCATGTTGTGAAAATAACCATGTTGTATTTCTTGAATCCTATTTATACATGGGGAATTACACTATGTGCATTCTTATCATTATGATGGACTTGTGTAAGGTGAAGTTATGAATCATTATAGATAACCCTGAAGTTATATCCCAAGGAATTTTGGTGTTTTTGGCGTAGCAAGCATCGGGTATTTTAGAGGAGTAGAATTGGTATTGTGATCATGGGTCTAGTTATTTTTAAGGGACATTCACCTTGAACCAATAATAAAATAATCTCATAATGATTTTTGGTGTCACTAAATAAGAATGTAAATTCTGACATATGGCTAGTCATTGATTTGGTTAAAGTCCCTTATTATGTGCTAAAAAATTACTAATGAATTTAAGCACATTAAAGGGAGGTAAAATCTCAAATAAAAGAGTAGGGATTATTTTACATAAAAATATATAGGAGGCTAGGAATTCCAGGAACTCATTGTAAAGAAGAAGGGAGAGGTCAGTGATACTCTCTCACAAGATGTTTTGTAGAATTATTCAATTTGCAGAAGGCAGAGAAAAGTGAAACACCATATCCGGTGTGAATTCCTATAAAAATTTTATCCAATAAAAATTCATCACATAAAGATTAGTGGGAACTTATCTATATATAAGAGAATCATATTTTTGAATGATATCGCATAAAAATTGAGTCTATAGGATTAGTACGACCATTTAAAATTGTAAAAACAAACAACATCACTGATCTTTAGTGTCTTAGGTATATAAGAACATCTAAAATTAATGCTGCATGGACAAGCCCATTTTGGGTGAACCAATAAAAATTATAGTGTTTATTCTTAATTTATTTATTCACTCAAGAGTGTTTATAAAAGAAAAAATAAAATTTTCCCCCCAAAATGGAGAACAAGGTCATGATCATGGATAAGTTTTTAAAATAAAATACCCTCATTCACCCCTCACTATTAGGTTATATTACTTTATATGGATTAACATAAAAACTCTATTAGTTATAATTCTATAATAGAATAAGATTCTAAATAATTCTGATAAAAACTTGATACAGAAGAAGAATTTAATGAGACTCGGTATAAGTGTCTTAAGTTTGAAAATACTATAATGATATTGATAAATAAAATTATAAAAATGTTATATATTCTCATAGTGAATTATACAAAAAATGATGAGAAGTATGGCCTGAATAAATTGGTACAGTTTTTTCTAATTATTCCAGAGATTCTAAAACTATTCTAACTAATTGTACATCTTTTGAAACAAAAAAATTAATTTATATCGGATCTATCAAAAAATGAAAACATCACTCCAATATTAAGGATAAGTGAATATGAGTTGGTAAGAGAAAAATCCCAAATATAGAAGAAAAATAAAGCCTTCATATACCAGGGTAGCAATTGATTTTTATCAAATTTCCCAATCAAAATTATAAAAAAAAATAACATCATAAGATATTTTTAGTGGTGTGGAATAGTTAAGTACAAAATCTAAAATTTTTGGAATAATATTTCACTTAATCATAACCGATATTAATCAAATGGGTGCATCTCTAGAAATAAAAATTAATGGTTCTATATGAAAAAGGAACAATATTAAGTTGAAGAAGTTTATAGCTGAAATCTTAACAAATATATCTGATCAAAATTGATATGATTATCTAAGAATAATATATGTAAGATTTAATTATAATAGATTTTCTGTTGGGGATATAATGAAAATTTGTCCTAGACATGTTATTTAGACTGTTGAAGTCAATAAAGTCCAATAAATAGAAAATAAACCTAGAAATTCTAGTCAAAATTAATCTTGTCAAAAAGGAAAGATAGATAAAGGATAATAAAGTGCTTATTCTAATGATTGAAATGAACGTTTTTAAAATGAATCTAAAATTCAAAAAAAATTGAAAAATGATAATGAGTAAGATAGAGAAATGTTTTAGGGAAATTCAAGCATTCTAGAAAATCTCAAAACACTGTCTAAGAATGCATACCTCTCAAGTTGAGAAGATAAAGAAGAAGAAGAAGAAGAAGTCACCTAAATATTAATTTTAATTTATAGATTATGTTATAAATAAGTTTAAATAAATTAATTAATTAAGTATTTTAATATATACAAGATATCTATTAATATATATGATAGGAAATTCCAAAAATGAATCCTGAAGAGTTCTCCCACTGATGAAGTTGGAAAGAATTAAGGATCTTAGTTGAGATGTAGTTCTTAACCTTGCTTCTCTCACTGAGGTGTAGGAAAGTCCTTCATTTTTCTCTTATCTAATTTTTTGTAAAAATATATAGGTAATTAGATGAGATAAATTAAGTGGGGTCTAGATGAATGTTGTAGTTTTAATATAGTAAGATGAGGTTTTCATCATGGTATACATGTATATCCATGATAAAGAGATATTAGGGTACATCCATTGTGGGGGAGTCGAGTAGAGAAGCTATTAGAATATATCTATTAAATAAATCTATAATTTAAATATAGATTTAAAGAATAAGGTAATATAAACATTTTTTTTGCACACCTATTTCTCTTTATAGGGATTATTTTTATAAAAAAGTATGTAAATGTATTGAGCTGAATAGTGGAAGAGATATTCAAAAACATGAATATTTCTTATGTATTAATTAAAATGAATGTAGGTTAAAATAATATTAAATATATGTTGAACCATCCCTATAAATATATAAATTTATATTGGATCACATGTTAGAAATTTATAGAAAACATTGGTGTTTTAATTTATCACTCTGGATTTTCACACCAAGAATGGCACATATAGAGTTATATTTGGTTATTTTTTTATCATACTAAGAATGTTGTGATGTTATTATTCCCTCAAGATAATTGTTCCATAAATTTCAAAAAATAGAAGAATATAAGATTTTAAATCCTAGAGATGATATGAGCATATATTCCTTTGCATACCTCTGGATTTATTGTTAATTAGGGGGAGAAAATATTGAATTTTGAATTAAAATGGTAATTAAAAAAATAAAAACTAGTATATTTAATAAACCAATTGAAATATTATAAATAGATGAAATATTTTTATTTTTTGAATATTTAAATGAAAATTGATGTCAATATATGTTGAGTATTGGGTAATATGAAATAGATCAATAAATGGATATGTTTCTTATAAAATTAAGGGAAGAAATGATGTGATTCTAAATGGAATTCTTGGGTGTTTAGATTCAAATGAGTAACCATTTATATTTGATTATTGTTGATATAATCTTAATTAAATCAATAAAAAGTTGTGAAGTTTGATCATAGAATTGTTAAACATATTTTTTATTTATAGATTACAAGAATTCAAACTAGTGTGCATATATAATGAAAACTAATGTTGGAAGATTATTTAGAAAAAAAATGTGTACAGTGTATTAGAAAACACTTGGATGATGTCGAAAGAGTTTTTATCAAAGGATTATATGTATAATATATTTCAAAAGGGGACATCCTAGATCTAGGCTCTACTATCATGCGACGGTAGTTAGGATCAACTGAAGATAGCACTGGGTGGTGGAGGAATAGAATTATTAGCATGGGTCAACACTAATAGAAAAGAAAGAGAGATAGTGTGGGGTGAAATAGGCATGAGTATTATAGGGTATCACTATAGCTAGGATTAGGTGTAAATAGTACAAGATGGTACAATTTTGATTGAATAACAACCATGAAATCGCTCAGATTAATTAATAAGATCACATCCAAATTCATTTTTATTTAGTACTCACCCTAAGTTCATATTATTCAAAAATTTAGAACATAAGAGATATTTAATGAAAATAAGACGTATCCAGTCATCTTCAACCTCACGCACTATTCTTTTCATGCATGGGGGATCATACTGTGCTCAATAGTAGCATTTTGTGACTATTATGAGTGTAACTCCATGAAATATTACTGTAAATTTCATGCATGAACTGAGTGTGGTGAAGATACAAAGTGTTTTAATATGATGATTTCATGGTGTACCTTCTACATAGAAACATCCTTGTATTTAAAGGTTGTTATACAATATGATTACACGTCTTGTTTTCTTCAAAATATATGAGTGTTTTTATTGTTTAAAAATTATGATTATCAAAAGTGACATAATTTGGATAATATAATAGGTTTTTCATAAAATTATGTCTTCAGAGTTTTAGTAAAGTAATTTTTCAAGTTGAATGGTAACGGTTTTGTAGTATAAATAAAGGTTACATGTGTTTTAATAATTTGAACTAAGAAAAGGAAATGCATCCATGCTATGATAATAATGATAAATTTGAAATTTCAAGGCATGGTGTTTTTCCGAGTCATGTAGTAAATGAATTTCCTAGTGCATTTTTTATAAGAACTCATGGGGGATCATGTGGTTGATCTATCCTACAAATTTCAATTACTATATCATTTGTAGATTACTTGAATAGAGATAATGTATAGCAGTGGAAAAGTGTTTGAGGGATGATAATAGAAATTCTAAAATCTATTTTATCATATTGATTTTTTTAGAATACGTTTCTACATAAATATAGTAATTTATGAATTTTATGTGAATCCATCAAATGCAGTTTTGTTCATATGCCAAGTCCATGAAAAATACAATATTTTCTTGAATATTTCATTTAATATGATTTTCTTGAATCATTCATTGTGAATTATTTATTCATGAAGACAATATCATAGGATAAGATTTATGAGATGTATATTAGTGAAATCCGTTAAACAAATAATGTATTTAAATAATGTTGTTATGTGTATTATAAGTTTCACAAAGCACTTAAACTTATAACTATGTGAAAACAGTTATAACATCTAGTAGTTATGTGATACACTTATGTGATGTAATTGTTTATAGAAGTGTTGATAAGATCAGTTGTGGATTTGAAATTAGTTGATTGAGGTAGTTATGTAATTTATTCATGAAAATAAGAATATAGAAGTTCAACTATAGATAATATGGTATCTTATTTTCAAAAGTATAAATATACTAGTAGATAGCTATAATGATACTAATTTGAAAATATAATTTCAAAAAAATAAAGTTGATAGAGTCCAAAAATTTTAATTCTGAAGAAGATACAATTGTGTTTAATTGAAGGATAAGAAGATCAATATGCACGATGTTCCATAAGGTGGGATCGGTTACAGACCTATTTTTCTATTCACTAAAGGGGGCATTGGAATTATTGTTAGGAGATAGTGTAACCAAATGAATGTTATTTTAGAGATCACTCACACTGGAAAGATAAAATATAAATACCATTTGAGGAGGCTACTATGAACTTTAAAATGGTATCCCTCAACTATATTCACTAGTCTTTATGATTATTAGAAGACAGTATATATTTCTACTCACATGTATTTACTTTTGTAAATTAAGGTATTGAAAATCAACCTAAACCTATCAAGGAGTGGGTGCCCAAATTGGGATCAAAACTTTCAAAAACCCTTATGTGAGTTTTTATTATCTACCTGTTTGTAAACCATAAATGGTGATATATTAATAAATAAGAGGATTTATAATTCCATCATTCATAGAGGTTATATTAAAATAATATATAATAATAATGTTATCTCTGATTCAAACCTTCTTAGTGATAAACATACACACTATGGAAATTCATAGTGTTATCAAAATTTAGTCTCCATGAATTAAATTATGATTTTTGTGATCATTTTGTATAAAATTTAATATTTTTATGTTAGTAAAATAGTTAATGTTTGATTTTTGAGCACATATATTTCATCTTTATGTTAATGAGCATGTTGATTTTTTGATTGAATTGTTCTTTATAATGGATTTTTCTTTGTATATTTGTTATCATGCTAGAAGGGGTATGTATATATGTTTTTTATATAAAATATAAATATTTATGAATAAAAATTTCATATAGGGGTGAATGGGATTTTTTTCACCATATCTATTATATACCCCTTCCCCATTTCTGTGGGATGGGCCTGTAGTGTCCTAACTCTTGTGTACAACATCGCTTTTCTACAGGATAAGTTACTAACATGAATCATATTATACATTGTTATGTTCACCACGATAATCTATTCAAAGTAATCATTGATACTGGGAACTATATTCAATGCATGCATGTTTATGTATTAACAATCCAAATTCAAGGGGTAACTTCATATAGATTTAAACTACTTGTGTTTATTACTATGATTCAATTTAAGGATTTTTGTACCACTATTATATATTATATTTATGTAAAATAGTAGATATGTTGTTTATTAACCAGGTTTATTATTCTATTAATATATGTTTTCAGTGCCCTATTATGTATTTACATGCTCGTACCAACATGGGAACTCTAGAAGAGATGAATTTAAGATAAATGTATTTCATTTATGACATGTATGTAGATCGTCATTGGATATTGTGTTGGAAAACAAGGCACTAGTATAGGATTGAGGATATGGGTTACACATGGTGATGGATATGTATTCCATATTTGAAAGGATCAATGTTGATACATCACCCATTATCTACACTTATATTGATTATATCAGTAGTGCCCGACTTTCTTGTTATGCTACATGTAAACTAATATTATGTTTTGAGTACATTCAAATATAACTATATTTAATTTTCAATTATTTCTATCTTTTTATTTTGGTTCACTTATTTATATATCTTTGTTCTATCAAACTTATTGATGGGTCATGTTGGTTCCTTGGAAGTAATTGGTCAAAATTAATATATTATCCAAAAATGGTAAATTGTTCACTTGTAGTAAACTTTGACTCGTAATGATAGTTTCTAACCCCTTGGTATTATTTAACGCTCATGGGGTAGTGGTGCATGTGATTTGGGTACAAACTGGGTTTTCAGGTTATGGATGTTATAAAGTACTATCAGAGTGACATTGAGCTATTGATATTTTCATTTTTTAGATAACTATTAGGGCAATTAGAACTTTATAAGTGTCTTATAAATGGCTTGTTCAACCTATTTATGGTTTAAGATCAAGTTACCTAGGGATATTCAAGTAGTGAGTAAGATCCATAGGTTTAAATGAGGTTCATATTTGAATATATTGAGTATAGTGTAGTAAATATTGATAATTGTATAGGTTTTTACAAAGAGACAGAGTATGTATAGAATCATGCATCATATAATTTAATTTCAAGTTAGGATATGTTAATTTAGTTTATATTATGATTAATATATGTGAATGGACTTAATAAAATAAATAAAATCTTATAATATAAATATTTTTTTAATTTATACCTTATTTGGTGTTATCTAATTAATTAAATTAACTCACATATCTTCCTATATTAAGTAAAATAATAACATCCTAGTTAAATAATGCATTGTATCATTTTTATTCCATTAGGTTTTTGAAAATATTAATTTTCTTCAATTTATGTAATCTATTCATCATGTTATCTATTATTTTTTTGTTTTCATTCTTTATTAAATGATTTTTATACCATAACTTGTCACCTTTTATCTACTACTAATGTTTGAAAATTTAAATCGTATATTAAATACTTAAGAATGTTCTTTGTTCCTTTTTTATTGTTTATTTCTGAACATGTCATATTTTATTTCTTAATATTTTACTATTTTGAAAACCACATCTGTTTTCCTATTTATTCTCTATTATAAAACATTTTATTATAATGTGACAAATAATTAGATCTATTATTAATTTGAAAAGGTGTTTTAGTATTATTGAATACTTTGAAAATGATATATAGTGTTTCCCAAACATTGGTTTATATCAAAAATTTTAGTGCCTTTAAAATAAATAAAATTTTATACAGGATTATGTTTTTTATGGGAAATGATTTCAAAGAATTCGTTGTTATTGAAAAAATATAAATATTTTACAAAGTGAAATCGGTATAGTTTTTTCTGAAATTTGATTTGTGATATTATTTTATTTTTATTAATTAAATATTTTTGTAATGGAATAACCAATAATTTTGTAATAATAAAATGTTTTTTTTAAATGGAATTCAATGGAAGGATAAGAACAGTTGAAACTAGGTGACTCTAATTTCAGGTAGTACCGTAATAGTTTGTATAGTTTGGTAGGTGGTGTTTTGAGGATTTAAGGTATAGATTTCCTTTTGGGTATTAGGATTTTGAGGTTCCTAGTAGTGATATTTATGTTATTTAGATTCATGTGATTTTATAATGGTGATTCTTTAGGATGATTAATAGTTTTTGATTGGGAATTGATCATTTTGAGATGTATTGGCTTTTGGGATGATAATTTTTTTATTATGTTAGAGGTTATATTGTTTTTGAACAATTATGTTTATATAGTATATTATGTAATTTGGGATGTGAAGTTATATATTAATTATTGATACTCCTTGTTGATTTTATAATATTTCTCCTGAATGACTGGGAGGCCTTTTTTGTTATTTATTTCGATAACCCCTTTTTAAGGGATTAGGGGGAACACTTACAAGGCATGTATTCTTAGAGATTACATGACTCGTTGATCTTAGGAGATATACAGAGTAGACATGGAACTACTCCTCCTCATCTCCTTCATCATGATATCAGCCCTCCATCTTTGCATGGATTGTTAGGCTAGGCTTCTCATGCATGAATAGGCTGGTCCCGATGGAAAATTACATACCCTCTATTTTTGAAAAATCCACTTAGCTTCTGCTCTGGTGAATGTGCCTACTCTGAATCCCCATCTGGAGTCTGGTCCTTTTAGATTATGTTTGGTCATTTAAGCACAATTTCAGGTGTCCCAAAGGCTTTATGGTGGCCCAAAGGGCTTGATGTGGCCCAAAATCCTTACTGGCTTGAAGTACTTGGGTGGAATGAAGTCCATAAAGGACCTGAGGCCCAAACTGGTGGCCTGAAAGGAAATACAGATTAATAATTCTAGTTGCAGCAGTACCGAACACTTCCTACTATAGTACATGTTACAGTGCCTGCTACAATAGTTCTATAGTACCCTAGAAATTATGTCTCCATCCGGTTTTAAAATCGGGTTTCTTGGATGCACTTGATGAGTCCTCACCAACTGGGATGAGGCTCTTGTGCTGTTATAATATTATTGTGTTTAGTGAGTTGAGGTGAATTTCATAATTGTGTATCACAAGTGCAGTGTATGTCCTTGGTTAGTCCCCAAAGTGTTTATAGTGGATCGTGGTTCATGTGAGGTATTGAGAATTATACAAAAAATGTATCCTTGAACTTATTGTGGATGATAATTTGTATTATGGGGAGATTATAATATCTCATTTCCCTTATGGTCTAGAATAAAAGGATTTTTTTTATTTTCATAGTTTTTTAAGGCAACGGGAACATAATTTATTTTCAATTATTGGTTATAATCAAGATATAATTTTTTATTTTAAGACTTTTTTAGGTTTTTAAACATTTTAGGATTGACTTATAGGTGTTTTGGGGAATTCTTTTATGTTTTGGGGGGAATTATGGAATTTTGAAGAGGTTGGGGGTGGTGGAATTTGTGGTCTTAAGATTGTAGGTGGCACTGAGTACCCAGTTGCTTTCATTTGGTACATGATGCACTTAACAGAGGATGGGGGACCCAAGTGGTTCCACTGAGTACCTGGTATCCCAATACCAGGTACCCAATAGTCTTAAGTCACATTGTTAAGGGGTATTTTATTCATTCAACTTCAACCCCATTTATCTCCTTTTTTTAGCCCTTTAAATTCATCTATTTAAATATGTTGATTAGACTTCCTTGATGTTTTATGGTCTCTTTGTCAGGACCTAATCCTTGATTCTTAATTAATAAATTAACTTTATTGTTCTAATGTATCAGGTTTTTTTTATAATTTTACAATTTTATATAATTTTTCATATTGCATGGTTTTTTTTGCCTAGTTGAAAAAACCATGGGATGTCCCTAGAATTTGGTCTTGTAATATTGAAGATCTATTTTTCATGGTTGGAAAATAGTTTTCACATCCCTAATAACCAACTATGTGTGTACCCTAATATGCCAAATGAAGGTCATGTGGTTGGTGAAAGATTTGGTAAATAGTGTGACAATCATTCAATGTACCTAAAATTTTTAAATGATAAAATTGATAAACTACCCCCCCCCCCTTCTACTTAACCCCCACTCCATATTCTCTTTCACTCATGACACTCGTAGAGATGACACCATGTGTGATCCCCCTTTCCTTCTCCACTGATTTCGAGCATTCCAATGTGTTATTTCCGACGCAATCATCTTATGTTAGGGTTTCCTATCATACATCTTCTTTTATATCTCTCCCTCTCATAATTTATTTTTTATATTCTTATATATATAGTTTATTATAGGTAAAACCATATATGGGTTTTAGTTCTAATTTACTAGAGTTTTGGTTCCTTGGTTTGTTGAGGTACCTTTTAATGCTTTATCCCATTTTTCTTGGTGATCTTGAATCATCTGCACTTGACCTAGCTAGGTGCGTCTATGTTTTTTCTATTTTCCTTTCAATATAGTCTGCATTTTTAATTTATAAAAAATGTTTTACCATATAAATTATGAATTTTAGATATACTTTTGACCTTTCTAAATTTATTCATAAAAAATATTTGTATTCATAAGGGGTATTATAAACGTTTAAACTAATTTTCAAAGTGGTGATGGTAGGGGAATATTTTTTTACTATACCTTTATGGGTGTTTAAAGGATTATTTTTATATTCCTTAATTTGATTTAATATTTCTTGTTTTTGTATATTTTCATAGTAATTTGTGTAATTTGTTTGTATTGTTTATGGAATTTAATGGTCTTAAAGTGAGGTTTTACTCTTGGCTTCAAGATGTTTCTAAATGCTATTAATTTTTCAAATGTATTTTGTTTTTCTATTTGTGTATATATATCTATGTGGGGGTGTGTGGTTGTGTGTGTCTATGTATACATATATACATTTATATATTCACATATTCACATGTGAATATATGGATATTTGGATAGAATGATTTATATATAATGGGATAATATTATGTGTATCATAATAAATTGAATATTTTAAATTCAAATTTGATGTTTGAATTCCATTTTGAAATGGGTTTTCAAAGGGAATTTGTATCATTAGTTTCTAAAGAATAATTTGAAGGACCGTTTGGAATTTTGTATATGAATCTATTTTTAATGTAGTTATATAGGAAAAATGTGTTATTCTAGTTATTGATAGAATAAGAATAAATGTTTCTTTAAGATAAATATTTATATAAATGGTGGAAATGTATTGAAGTATAATTTAATGATAACTTTATTATCAATTATTTAAATAAAAAAATTACATGTTGAATCTCATGGTAAACCATGGGTGATTTTTTAGGCTGAGCTAAATCGGAAGAGGGCTTTCTCTACTAGCATTGATAGTGAAGTAATAAAGCCTACTCTAGTCATAAATGTAACAAAATTACAAATCCACCTATATAGTGATAGATAATTTCAAGGTAAACGTAATAATAATAAACCTAGGTTGTTACTCGAATGATACTTATTTTAAATTATATATTTTTTTCCTCTTTTTGACTTCATTTACTTTACACCTCCCATGTTTATATATCTTATTTTTATCTTTCAATTTTTAGCACTTATATGATTTTATTTATAGCTTCATTGATCTTTTTTTCCTTAGTTTACATCTAATAATTATATTTATTAATGATATTTATAAATTTAGTTATTCATTTTGGTGTGTTGAGTTTCCTTTATATACTTCTCAAGAATTCAATAAACAATTTTTTATGTGGTTTTTTAGAACTAGGATTCAAATTGGTCAGATTATAGAAATGGATTTTTAAATGAAATCTCATGGATTTGTTTTTCCAAAAGTTAACTTCAGAAATTTATTAAAATAATGTATATTAAAATAATATTTCTAGACTATACTATAAATGATAATACATGACCTTATTGGTTAAATGTTATTGGGCTATTAGCTCACACCCGACGTACACCACTCTATGTATGTTGACTGAGTCACCCATGCAGGTTTCGGATAATCGTATGATATCTATAAGGGTGTTTCAAATTTTTGTATTGTAGAGTGAACTTAGATCACATAGAGATATTTATCCTTGTATGTTAGTATTTATTTATTGTTCTTTAGTAGTTTTAGCTAAATTTTCCACCCCTATTTGTTTTTTCTTTTTCTTTAATGGGTGTTTCAATTTTATATGGAGTAATCGATGATGAATTAATGGGTTTATTTTTTATGAGTGAGTTGTAGGTGAATTAATAGATGTCACTTATTTAATTTTGTTTCATTACTTCTATATTATGATTATTTCATTTTATTCTACTCATTTTATTTTAAATTGACATCCAATAAATGGATGTTTCATGCCAAAATTTCTTTACAATTCCACCACTAATTAAATATTATTTATTCCGGTGAAATATTTTCCACTGAGTATTATTTGATTCCCATGTTCTTGTTTCTAGACTAGGGATAATTGGGTATGTCTATTGGGCTCTTCTATGAGACATCTTGGGTGTTTGATAGATGTACATCACAATATAGATCATGAGAAAATTTTATTTGATCCAAGGTTCATAAAAGGGACTCGGTTCCCAATATTCCATTGTTATATGGAAAGTATGGTATATAGAGATAATATCATTGAATATTATAAGGTAATTCATGGGTTATTTCTTAATCACCAATGATCATGATAAAACCTAGCTTACTATGGGATACTGGATTTTAATTTTCATTATGATATTTTTTGGAGAGTTTATAAATTGTTTTTTATTTTATTTAATGGTATTTTGGTTCTTTTGAGTGATTCATAGTTATTTTTGAGATTTTGTGATATTTGGGTTGAATATGGGAGTCAAACTAGAGGTTCTTGATCAACTCTCATGATGTTGTAAACTATTTATATCCAGTAGTATTGGTCTTCTGGGTCTTTTAGTGGGGGTTTCATGGTTCGGGAATTGTCCATGCCACTATGTGGCTATACTATGTACAACCAATAACAGTTCCTTAAATAATTAGGTTGCTTTTTCATGCATCAGTATTAATTTCAAACACATTGTATTAATATTTGGGATATATTATAGAGATTTTTTTCATCTTTTGATGCTATTGTTTTGATTTTATTTTCAATTGTGATGGGAATATTATTTCAAAATAATGAAAACTTAATTTTGAAAATTCATAATGAATTCTTATTAAAAAATTGAAACCAATGAGAGTTTCGAATTTATAAAATGTATTTAGAACTAAAATAGTAATTTAAAATTTTTTCTTAATTGTCACTCCATTATATTGAAGGTATTTCAAAGGTCAATTTCAAAATTTTAAATAGAGTGGTGTTTTTCAAATGGGGTCATAATTGAATTTCTTGATTTATTTGAATTTGAATTTAGAAAATGTTGTGAGATGATTTTTATTTGGTTTTATAAGGGTGATGAAATTTCTCCCATTTTTTTAAGTGAGTTTTGATTTTTGAATTTTTTTTATTACATTATGTTGGGAAAATTTTATTTGAACTTGGATAAATGTATGGATGGGTTCAGGTTTCACATTATTTTGAGTATTTCCTAGGAAATACATCTTAAAAAGTTGATGTTTTATCTCTAAAATATATTTTTCAAGGTGAAGGTATGTTTTTTTAATGGTCATGGTAGACAATGTGTGATTTTTTCATGTGACTAGTATGTGTGTTTTTTGTTTTGAATAAAAAAAGTTTTATTGATGTTTCTTATTGTATCCCCTTGATTATTCCTTGAGGAGTGTTGATTATTTTGGTGATCATTGAACATTTAAGGCATGTTCCTTTATGTAAATTGATGTCATTTTTATTTTATGTGAATTCTTGGGTGAGTATTTGAGGTGACTGGGATGGTTGTTATGTCTTTTCACCGGTTGGGTTCACTGAGATTCAATGCTCGGAGAGAAGGTCCTAGGTTATCCTCATATTACTCTAGACTAGGGAACATTTTGGGTATGTCGATTCTTGTTTTTTATAGATACATTATAAATGGTGTATGGAATTTTATCTTAGGTTTTTCTTCATCTATTGGAGTATACCTTTCAGACTATTGGGATCTAATAGAATTTTTTTGGTTCTTTCTTGGAGTAGTGCCCTATCTGATGACATCCTTGGATCTTTCGTGATTTCAATCATATATTTTTGGGTATTAATTATTCGTTTTATAAGTCTTATATAGTATTTTCTTTTTAAGCCCTTATTCTATTTTGGAATGATTTTTAGTTTTCTTGATGGAGTTTTCGATGGCTTGTAAGGCTTGGTCACAGACATTGGGTTTCTTATGCTGTAGAGGGAAGATAGTGTCTTATGGTGCCTTATCTAGGATATTTAGTTACTTTAGCCTGCCATTATATTTGGAATACTTATGTGGTGGTAATACATGTTGAGATATTTTTTTGGATTTTACCTCTTGGGTTGTTTTTCATTTGTTGTATTTTTAAACCCTATTGCTTGGGTTATTAGTCAGTGTATATTTTATTTCTCTTGAAGATACATTATAATTTAGAAGGAGAAAATGTTTCCTTATATCATTTTAACAATGTTTCATCTAAATAGAAATAATATACATAGGTATACATTGGTTTTCTTTGAACATAGAATTATTTAGAGTTGGTTTCTTAAGTTTCTTCACTTTCTCGTTTATGTTATCTTATGCTTTCTTCCTTAAATTCGGTGGATTTCTGGGAGAAGAAAGAATCAAGGAATACATAATTGCCTCACCGAGTCCCTTAATTATTAATTTATAATTAATTTTTTTCATTTTTCTATAAACATGGGTATTTTTATTCTGATTTTTTTATATTTTTAAGGAATCATCTATTTTACATGGTTTGGATGCATAGCTGTAGAACAATAGTGTAGAAAGTATGAGATTTGGGCATGCAATATTATAGAGAAATTTTTAATATTTTTGATGTGATTTTGAAAATTATATGAACCAACCGAGTGAGGTCTATAGTGTTCAAAGTGAATGTCGTGTGATTAATGAATGGTTTGGTAAACCTTACGGAAACAATGTGATGTACCTAGAATTTATAAATGATATAATTACTAAACTACCCATCAACATTTTACCTCTCACTCACTCTCACTCTCATCTCTACCTTTCTAATGACGTACAAACAAGTGACCATAATTCCATCCAACTTACCTCATCCTCTACATTTAGGTGCTCTTTCCTATGATTTCAGGTTTGATCCTCTTAAGTTAGAGTTTCCTCTCCTCCTTATATTTATTCCTCTCTTTATTTTTTATTTATATTATCTATCCCTTATAGTGGTTTACTGTAGGTTGAACCATATGAGCATTTTGTTTCTAATTTAATGTGTACTTGATTTTTAGGGTGTTTGAAGTCCCTTTGAAGCCATTTTATAATGATAAATTATGATTTTTCATCATCTGCAGTAGACCTAGATAGGTGCCCCTGTGTTTTTTACTCTTTTCCTTAAAATATATTTTATACATGGGATTTATAAATAATTTCCCATAGAAATTATGAATTATATATACATATATATATTTTTTTAACTATTCATATTAAGTTATAAAAAGGATAAATTTTAATAATGGTTATTTATAACCTTTAAGATGGTTTAAAAAGGGCTAATTGTTGGATATTTATTTCTTTTCTAGAATGTTATCAGTGTTCTGGGATTGTATTTAAATTCCATGATGGTGTTTTACATTTATAGTGTTTCTATAATGTCTAAGTGATGTTGTTAACGGTTTTTGTGAGGTTTATGGAATTTAATGGTATTAAATCGAGGTTTTTTTATTTGTTTAATGAGGATTTTAAATGATATTTATATTTATAATTTCTTTTTCTATATTGGGTTTTTATACACAAACGTGTGGTGGTGGGTGTGTATATATATATATTAATATATTTACATGAGAATATGTGAATATGAATATAGACAAAGGTATATATATATATATAATGATAACGGAAAGATTTGAAATTCTAATTTCATGTTCAAATTCAGTTTTCAGATGATTTTGCAAAGGAGATTTTTAGCATCAGTTAATAAAGTGTACTTTTAATACATTTTTATTAATTTTTCAGAAAAATATATTTATAATAGTGTTTATATAAAAAATTAGTTATTCTTGTTGGGTAGAGTTACTGATGGAAACATGGACATGTGGGGGTGAATAGTTCTTTTCATCTTTACAAATATGATTAATATTATCAAAGTATTATTTATAAAAATACAATAATAAATAAATGTGATTGTGTTAGTCAGAAATATAATTAGTGAAATAAAAAAAAAGAACATCAGGATGTTTATATTAGTTTAGTTCATAGTGTACCTACTCTACTCTTCAATCCCTTATAACATATTAAGAGACTAGTACTCACTAATACAATGAGAGATCATAAAGTATTATATAGTTGAAAACTCAACCGAGTCTATTATAGGATAGACCAGACCATTCCTAGATTTTCCTAGAATATGAAGAACCAATTATTTTTTATAGAATAACCAAAATTTTCCTATGTTATTATGGATAAGAAAGAACCATGTATATTATAAGCACATACCAAACCTATAAATTTCATTTATAAAGGTGAAATCTTAACATAACTGATTCTTTTTTTGGTTAGGTGAGAATAACCAAACACTACATTTTGTATAGAGTTATAACCGTGCGTCAACTACAAAATATAGACACATCCATGGTAAAATAAAATATACTAGATAATTAGAATATTAACATGAAGAAGGTTAGTGTGGATTAGTGATCTTTATACCTTCAAGAATTGATGTAGAATAAATAAATCTATGAAAATCAATAATATCCCAGTAGATTGGTAGAGTGAAATTGTATAACATTAAATCCCCCTTTTTCCCCTCTTTAATTACTTTTCCTTGGAATATATTTTTGTAAATAAAACGAGAATATAGATACACCGATCCTTGAAGCCTGGAGTAGGTGCCTTCTCTATTATATTGGCATAACATACAAGGAATCACATCCTAAATGACCACATAGTTTAGTAGTCTTGGTAAAAAATGGGTGAGCTCAGATTTTCAGTAAGGGTAAGTATAAATAAGAATCAAAAAATAAATTAGGCATTATTAAAATGGAAACATAAATAACTGAAACATGTTACATTAAATCAATAAATTGAGAATAGTATTATAATAATGAAAAGGGATCAAAAAAATTCATATAATTCATCTCATGAACATGAAACTTAACCATTGATATTCTAACTAATTGAATAATCACGTGAAATGTCAATAACTAAATCCATAATGATGGAATTCATAACACTAGACATCTAAAACATACCATTGAGGCCTCATTCCATGACATTTAATGCTTTTTAGGCCTCATCCCAAGACATTTAATATTATCTAGGCTTCATGACAAGACATCTATATAAATGGGTAAGGCTTGGGCCAAAGCAATATCTAGTTTCTCTCATGAAACCAACTTCTGAATTGAGGGCCTATAGAAGGCCCCACCCATCCTTTACAAGGTACAATGTATTCCTCATATAAAAGGATTGAAAAATAATCAACATAAACATTTATATTAAAAACTAACATATGAAATGTCAATAGTTACTAGAATAAATAATCATAGACCATCTAGAGTAATATGGTGAATGGTATAAAAATAGCATATCCACAGTCAAAATGATCATAACCCATCCTAAAAAAATAAGGATGACATAAATACAAGATATACTTATTTTATTATAATTGTATTAATATTTTGATGTGATTTATGAATAAAAACATCATTAAAAACATTATTCTGGAAAATATCCTTTTCATTTTAAAAATCATTTTCATTGAAAATCACTTTTAAAACAAATATTTAAAATTTAACCTTATAAACATTGAAAGTAATCTTAAATTAAATGATTTTGGGTAAATTTATACATTCCGCACAGGATTTGTTGTAAAAATGTTATAAGGGTTCCTTATTAGAAAAATTACCAGAATATTCCTTTCACATTTTCAGAAAAAGATAAAAGTGAATTTTCTTGAAAATGACATAAATATTAAATTTCAAAAAAAAATACAAATTTAATCAATAAATAATTCTTAATAGTTTAAAATCATTTTCTAAAACATTCTAAGAAAATATTGTTTTTGAATATAACATTTTGTCGACTGAATAAAGAAATAAAGATAGATTTTATTAAAAAAATATCAATTATTTTACGCACCAAAGAGTGGGAAATTGGACTTGTACATGAATAAGATCATTAATAAACATATGAGAATAAAATTAAATTTTTTGTTAAATAATGATCATATAGTTTCATTTCATGTAAATTCAAGTGCAAACAATCCCAATTTAAATGATATTGTGAAGAATACCCTTGTAATGATCTTTACATTAAAGTAATAATTAACCGAAGAAATTTTTTTGTATTAACTATAAATAAAAAAGTGGAAATAAATAATAATATAATAAATATTCATTACAAACCTAATCTTAGCATGATATAATCAATGACTTATAATTTAAACCTAATGAGTTGAAATTGACTTAAGAAATATCTTACCTCATGCTTCATTTGGTTTGAACATGATTTAAACATTTTTATAGTGGTTTTAAACATTTAATAACTTATTCCATAACAATATTAATATTTATGATTTCATATATGATCCTCTTATTGCATATTATTACCCATTCATTAATAATATTTCATTATTTTCATTGTTTCTCATATTAATTGCCTTGTTTTCTCATTAGTGTTTTGTTATCAAAAATATGATTTTTGTAGATATTATATAGTTCTATCATATATTGAATAATAATCATGATACAAATATAATATTTATTAGTATATATTTATTTATCTTTGTTCATAATATTTAGTGACAAGAAATGGAATACACCTTTCATGAAGATGGTACGTTATACGTACGCATGAATGTTGTTTCCATTTTCTTATCATATTGAATGAAATAAAATTATATTATATGTATGTATATTATTTATATAGTATTATTTATATTTCTTATATATATATATATCATATTTTTATTAAACCCATTCTTAATAAATTCCTTGTAAAATGTGAATGAATCATATTGCTTTATGAGGTAGTAGTTTGTCGTACACATGAGTGGTGTTATCATGTTCACACAAAAAAGGAAGGCAAGAAGTTATGTGTGATATAATAATTAAAGAAGAATAAAAATATTATAAATATCAAATATATATATATAATATATATAAATTTTTCTATCATTATTACCAACCTTTAGATGTGGTAAGAGGAAAATGAACGACATCGGTTCGCGAGCCGGTAGTGCGTCAGACACACAAACAATGATTTAGTAACATATATGATTGAGCTGTGTGTGTGATTGCAGGTTTTTAACTTATTATAAAAACATCCTAATATATGGAATATATTTATTTCATTATATCATCATGGTATAATAAAAATTTAAGGACGTAGAGAAAGAAGTAAAATAAAGATACTTGTTGGAGAATGTTACCTCTTCATTGGGTATCTTCCTTTGGTATTCACTAAAACATTCATAGGATGGATTATTGAAAAAAATAATGATTAAATAATGATTATATTAAATTTTTGATGTTTTTTTGTCTTGTTTTTTATGATCTAATGGGTTTTGAAGGTGTTATGAGATGAAGATATGGGGTGGTCTTTTATAAGTCGACTGACTATAACACTTTTAATTTTTTAAATAGTGAATTGCATCAACGCTTTTTTGGTCCCCAAACCCCATTAAGGTTCAATTATCGAGACAATAAGTTATTTGGTCTATCAATATTCATAAAATGGTTTTGGATAATTTTTCAGTTCATTTGACCCCTTAATTTTAATGTTTAATCCCTAGGAAAACTCATTCTTCAATAATCATTGTAATTGATTTTAATTATTTTCACCAATAACATTAGTAAAAAAATTATTTTTTGCTTATCAAAAATTATAAATAATAATTATTCCAAATATTGAATCCATTTATCCAATTTCAATTCACCTAAGTGGAAAAAAATAATTTAAAATTAATTCTTCAAACTTGATAAGAATACATGTTTTTAAAGTGAAAATGTTCAAATTTTTATAAAGTATTTATATCAATAATCAATATGAATATTATTAAAGTGACCTAAATTATATTAATATATATATATATGAACTATTTTTAAATTTAAACCAATTCAAATTATAATTTAACATTATAAATTATTTAGATGAAAAGTCAATTTTCAATTAAAATATAGTATTTTTAACTATTCGTCAAAAAATGAAACTTCTAAGAAAAAAATAAAAAATTTACCATAATATAATTTCAATATTACAATTTAAAAAATATATTTTATTATTTCATATAAATTTTCTAAAACTAGTAATTAAATATTTTTAAATTATGAGTGTCAAGTCTGGATAAACTATATTTTAGGAAAATACAATTTTTTTTCAAAAACATTTCTTTTTATTAGAAATGATACATATTATTATTTATAATTAATAGATAAAAAAAGAATTTATTTTTTTTAATAATTATTTAATCATATTCTTACCCTATATTCCAAATTTTAGCGGAGAACTATCATATTAGATAATAATATTAATAGTATATTGTTGTTCGGTAAAACTCAGTCTTGCTTGTAATGTTGGCTATCAAAAAACTTGTTGATGTGTGAATGGTATGATAAAATCATTGTTTCATTCATTGAAATATAGAATCAATGTTTTGTGTCACTAATGATATTTAATAAATTTTATTTTTTATAATCTCTCAGTGTTACATTCTTCTCACCCAAAATAATATTCATCCTCATTATTTAAAAATGATATAGGAAATCAGGGTTGTAAATTTTGAAATACCATAGTTGAAAAAACCCTCCTTGTCATGGGTTTAATAAAAAATCCTATTAATAAGATATAAATGGAGTTACTAAGGCATAAATAATAACACATAAATACATTTTTTATTAGTATGACATAAGTGGTAAATGAAAACATGGAAATTGAATAGAAAACTAACCCTCAAATATTGGTGGAGAGTGATAGAGAACATTGATCACAAGAAAGTGGGTGATCCAAAGAAGGTTAACATCCTGAAATCCATACACCAAGGAGGAATAAAAAAGGTCATTAATATCACAATAATAATGATTATCAGGCAATATTTTTTTTTCAAGGTCCTTTTCCTATTGTTGAAGAATTATTTTATAGTCTAAGAATATAAGGAAATATACTCACTTGATGTATTTCTATTCAATATGGTAAATTTAATCATTTGGTTTTTCTAAAATAAATTTACAATTCATCACTTACTCCAATAATAATGAATATATATATATATATGAACTTTTTATTCCTAAATCACTAAAATTCACTTTTAAATAATTGTAAGGTCCACAAAAGAGTGAAAAATCTTGTCATGTGTAACTAATTATTTTCCAAATCCAATATGGTTAGCACAAGTTATCCAATATAATAAATTTATCTCTTAAACCCCACAGAAATTTAAACTTAATCCATTTCATAAATGGTTAACCTTATAACCCTTCCAAAATATTAATATCCATAACTTTAGAAAGAAGGTTACTGAATTTACAAAATGAACTTATCATTAAATAGATCCATGGTTGTTAGTACTATCTGATTTACTTTATCCATATCAATCAAATATTTATCCCAACATAATTATCTTTATATTAGGAACAAATTATGGGTTATATTTCCCTTAATCATTTGCTTTATGTGAATTTTAACTTTCTACTGATTCATTTTACTTTGTCATCGGTACCATTAAACGTATGCTTTCAAATAATTAATGAAAAATGTATGTAGAACAATCCTTATACATTTCATTGTTATTAAAACCATAATATCATTCCACATCATTAGTAGTAATAAAAAAACTTTTCCTTGATCACTTACCTTATTATAAGGTATATTCCCTTGGATCTTCTGGCATTCATTTGATTAGTGACCCATATCCTTATAGTTGAATCATTGAGCATTGAAAAATTCATTTTTCCCTTGTAATCAGGATAATTATTTCTTTTTATCCACACATGAATAAACCTCATTTTCCTTTTACCATATATAAAGTTGTTTCCATCCACAAGTATCACATGTTGTGAAATACTTCTTTCCCTTCTTCCCTTTATCTTCTTTTTTCTCTTTTGTATTCTTCTTATCATTCATCCCTTTGGATCCATAAGTCTTAGAGAATTCCTTATCTATCTTAACAAAACAGGATAATATGTCCTCATATGATTAGAATGTTTTGGAGACTAGTTCCACATAAATAATTGGATTCATCCCATGTAATAAACTGTAAACATTGAACTTTTGATTACGGGCCTAATCCACATCATTCTTCTCTAACTAAGTAATGATGGAATCATATTTAGAAACAATTTCCTCTTATTTACTCCATGACCCATCCCCTGGGACCTATTATGTGACTACCCCAATCCCACCTTCCATAGGCCATGGGCTGAAGACTAGCACTAGAAAGGCGCATCCCTTAACAGGAAGGTGTTCCCTTCAAACCTGTAAAAAAACACTATCCATGAGTACAACAAGAGGCAACCATGAAGTAAACTACTCAAGAAAAAAGTGTACTAAAAGTAAATGTGTCAGAAAACAAGCCCAACTGGAAAGTACAAGTACAACTAAAAAAAGAAAAACAGCTCCTGGATCGTCCCCCGAGGATCCTACCAAAGGTAAAGGTACAGCTCATGATCAGTAGTCTCTACAGCACGTCACATCAAAGGTCCACCTCTGAGCACCATCCCATCCTGTCTCCCTCGGTCTTGATCAACATTTTCTATCGTCTTCATACGATATGAGAAGTTGTGGGAATATCCCGTGTATGGGTGAGTATAACGATACTCAGTAGGGACCTTAAGACCCCCGAAGGTCTCCTAGAGTTTCACAAAGGAATAACCACAAACAAATACCTCAACTGAAAAGCACAAAGCATTCAATAAATCTAATTAGGTATATGCCCATACAAATACCTAAGTTATCAATATAAAATCATCTTGTACATAAGGGAATAATATCACAAAGGTAACACAATGAAATTAACACCACGAAAGAAAAAGTACCACACATGTATCACCACGAAGATAAAACCACAAAGGTGAAGTTACCACATAGGTATCACCATGAAGATAAAAGACTCAGCTCACACCAGGTATATAAGTAAAGCACACAAGTACATATGATTAGTCAAGAATATAGATCATCTTATTCTATCGAGAGGCACTGCTTCTGATTATACAGAGTCTTTCCCACACAGGAACGATAGGTACTAACCCCCACAATGATCCACACAAGATCTGACCCGCTAATATTTGATAGGTACTAACCCACATAATGACGCACATAGGATCTAACCCACACTGGATCGGTATGCGCTGACCCACACAGGATCATTGAGCACTGACCCATACAAGATCTCACCAACACTAGATCGGTATGTGATGACCCACATAGGATCGTTGAGCACTGACCCACAGAGTATCTTACCCACACAGGATCAGTGTTGACCCGCACAAGATTGTTCGGTACTAACCTCTTTTTGATCTGTCTCCTACCTATGCCTCACTGCTAGCCACTAGATTCCTGCTCATAATTTGCTTGATTCTGGTATAATATCTCCTCAAGACATCGGCCATACCTCAACCACCACTAATCACCACAAAGAAGTATACCAAAGTACCTTCATGTTGTAAGGGTTCCACCGCGACAGACGACACGTCAATCAGACGCCAAATCTGTGACTTATAAGCATTATAGTTCAGAGGGCACGGTTGGATTCAGATTTGATCCAACCCATCCATACTCTAACTTTCTCTAAAACTCAATAAGAGTATACCAAAAGGAATGTCTCGCTCCAAGGGTCCTAGCGCCAAAGAAGGTTATTCAATCGAACGCTCGGATTTCAAGTTATCGCCCTTTAGGTGAAACTGGTCTAAAAGGTACTGGGTCTGGTCTGACCCGGTGGGCTCGAACCGACCTGGTCCAGGTCCGAACCGGCTGGGTTGGGCCATAGCGGGCTCAGCCCGCTGGGCCACCATGGTCTCGGCCCGCTGGGTCGCAGTTCGGCCAGGCCCGCAAGGGGTTGTGGCGTTGCCCACGAGGGCGCGGCCCACTGGGCTCTCACAACCTGGATTACTAGGCATCTATGGCCCACTGGATCGGGGCTCACCCTATCATACACAAGGGTATAGTCCCCCCAGTTTTCATGAATGGCCAAGTGGTCATTCATCTTGTGAAGTGGTGGCACCACGATGTGCCGCTTGGACTCTTGGTGGGACCCATAGGGTATGGGTCCTTACTCCCGTGGCGTCAGAGCTGCGACCTTCTTCGCTGGTTGTACAATGTTTCTCGCTGCTCTACCTCCTGCAGTCGGCTGGTGTCAGCCTTCCTGCTCGACCATTGTTGCTGAAAATCTGCGGCCCTTCTCCACTGGCGGCGTGTGACGGTGTACCACATCACCTCAGCAGTTAGCTGGAGTTGGCCTCTCTGATGACCATCACAATATAGTGTTGCGGTCTCCTCCTACGTCACGCGACGGCACACCGCCAACATTGTGGTTGGCCGGGCCAGGTGCCACCATCATATTCTGGCACTAGTCGTCAGTGTCATTTCAGTGGCCTTATGCGGTGAACACAAAGTTAAAACAATTGGCGGAGGGATTGGGCCTTGTTCATGTGGCCCACGCCCTCCACGTTATTATCTTATCGAGAATGAGGATATATGATTCAACAATCTGTTGAAAATAAATGAGACAAAATCTGACCTCAACATCGATGGAGAACGCCTGAGATTGAGGAAGAGCTAGTATTCTTCGTCCTCGCAACAAGCCTCCAACGATGTCTCTCACTCATCATTCTTTAGTACGGGATTCGGTGTCACTCTTCATCACTCTCTAGAACCAGTCACGTACTCCAAGGGTTTTGCGTTGTGGAACTTTATTAGAACTTTGTCGCTTGGTGTACCCCTTACAATACTCCTCCCCAAGCTCTATACAAATAGAAGAGGGGGTAGGGTGAGTAATTCTCATGGAATTAATGGGGGTTCATTTAATATCAAGCTTCCTAATTCCAATGGCTCTGTTACAAAGGATTTGAGGAGTCAATCCATTTAATGGCTTGACACGTCGTTGGCCCACCACTACCTCTTGTCCGTTGGAGGGAAATAATTAAATAAATAAAATAAAAAAGTTATTTTATTATTCTTTTAGAAATTGCAAAATCTAATATTATTCTCCAGACTTACTATGGTCTAAGTGAAGCCTCCTTTAAGTGAATCCGGACACTATGGATTAAATGGTGCCCTTTTATTTTTTATCCGATCACTGGTTGAGAAGATAAAAAATTTCACTCATGCATTTATTGAACGTACCACACAAAAATGTTCAGAAATTCATTCTGGGCACATCTGGCCTCGAAATCATGCACAATAAATTTTCACAAACTTTTAATAATTCCATATAATATAAAAAATACATTGAAAAAACTGGTCTTTATATTCTCCCCACCTTATGTATTTTCTTCCCTGAAAGCCACAACCTAGACTAAAGAAACATATGGGGGTACTGAGCATGAATCTGAGCCTTCTGCTCTTATGTGCTATCCTGGATGTTCCAATGCTTCCATCAAATGTGCAATGGTGGTATCGATCATCCATGAAGGACCTACTCTAATCGATCCTCAATCTCCACTGGAACCTCCGTAAACGTCGCTCCATCATCAAATTCCATCTCTCCATGGTCGATTATGTGAGATGGGTCATGCATGTATGTACTCAGCTGGGATACGTGGAAGACATCATGCACCCTATCCAAATGTGGTTGTAGTTCCAAGTTGTATGATACCTCGCCAATCCTCCGAAGTATCATAAAATGTCTGATAAACCTATTTGAGAGTTTTCCACCTCGGAAAAATATCTACAAAACTCATCGAGGTAATACCCACAGGAAGACGTTGTCTCCCTCCTCAAACTCCAAGGTCCTTCGTCTCCGTTCATCATAAGACTTTTGTTTTCTCTGTGGAGTTTTCATCCTCTCCTGGATTTTCTTCACCTTCTCAGTGGTATCCTGTACCAACCCTGGACCCATATGCACTAACTCCCCTGGGTCTTCCCAGCATAGAGGTGATCTGCAAGGTCTACCGTATAAGGCCTCTAATGGTTCCATAACGATGGTTGAGTGATAGTTGTTGTTGTATGCGAACTCCACAAAGGGAAAGTGATACTCCCAACTACGGCCAAAAACTAGGACACAAGCATGTATCATGTCCTCCATTACTTGAATGGTCTGCTCTATCTGACCATCTGTTTGTGGATGAAAGGAGGTGCTCAAACATAGTTGAGTCTTGAATGCCTCATGTAATCCCTTCTACAATCAAGATGTAAATTGTGTGTCACAGTTGGAGACGATCGTCGATGGAACCCCATGAAGTCATAAAATCTCTTGTGCATAGAGGCATCTGAAGTCCTCTATTGATCTCTACTCTCAAATGGGTAGGAAGAGGGATGACTTAGTGAGTCAGTAAATGATCACCCAGATAGACTCATGTCCCATGGATATACATGGAATCCCTGTCACAAAGTCCATGGAGATACTATCTCACTTCCACTCCGATACCTCTAGTGGAAGCGCTAAGCTTTCTGGAACCTGATACCTAGCCTTCACTTGCTGACAGGTGAGGTATCGTGAAACAGACCTCTTCCCCTACCTTCTTTGTCCCTGGAAACTAGTGCTGACGCAAGAGGTCCTGGTACATCTTCACTAAAACTGGATATACCTCCAGAGGGGTTGTATAGACCTACCTCAACACCTCCTCTCATAGCACCAATGGTACCATGGTGCATCCTCCAAAGTGGATGACATGATCCCCACCTTTTGAAAATCCATCAGATGCTTGTCCTATGGATATTTGAGCACATCGTGCCTTGAATTCAATGTCCCCAAGTTATGCCTCATGAAATCGCTGATGAAGTGGGGGAGTGCCAGTCATATACTGAAGGTAAGATGATCAGTATCTATCCACAAAGGATATCTACAATGTGGCTATTTGCTCTGTCGCCTCACTCAGCAACTATAGACCAGACCTCCTACTATCTGTATCTTCCTCTACATTACCCTTCCCAGAAGTATAGACTATCTCAAATTCATAGTCCTAGAAGAACTCTAGCCATATTCATTGTCTTAGGGTCAGGTCCTTTAGTGAGAATATATACCTAAGATTCTTTTAATCATAGTAGAATGTAAAACGTTCTCCCATCATGTAATGTTTCCACATAATCAAGGCGAAGACCACCACTGCTAACTCCAGGTCATGTGTAGCGTAGTTCTGCTCATGTTGTCTCAGCTATCGAGAACCATATGCAATCACTGCTCACACATATTTTAGGACACATCCAAGACCAAACCCTGATGTGTCGTAGTAGACTATATACCCAATGCCCTCTTCTAGTAGCCTCGAGATGGGGGAACTCATCATTCTCTACCTCAACTCCTAAAAATTCTTCTGGTATCTCTCCTTCCACATGAAGGGCTATCCCTTCTTATCCAATGCTAACAAGGGTTCCAAAACTCTAGAAACGTTGGGTATAAATCTTCAGTAGTACCCAGCCAATCCCAGGAAACTCTGCACCTCGGTCACACACTTGGGTGGCTCCCAATCTAGCATAGCATCTATCCTCTCCGGATCTACTGCAACTCTACCCTTCAAGATAATGTCTCCTAGAAATTGGACCTCTTGTATCCCAAACTAGCACTTCGAGAGCTTACCATAAAGCTGGTGCTCTCAGAGTGTATCAAGAACTATCTGCAGATGATAGGCATGATCCTAATCCATCGCTAAGTACACCAAGACGTTGTCGATGAAGACCACCACAAAGAGATCAAGGTGTGGCTGTAAGATCCTATTAATAAGTCCCATGAACACTACAGGGTTGTTGGTCACGCCGAAAGACATAACCAAGAACTCATAGTGGCCATACTGACATAAAAAGGTTTTCTTTTGCACATCCTTATCACGTACCTTATGCTGATGATAGCCTAATCTAATGTCTGTCTTTGAAAACCATCAAGATCCCTCCAACTGATCAAAGAGATCATCAATCCTCAAGAGTGTACACTTGTTCTTCATGGTCACCTGGTTCAGGTGCTGATAATCTAAATAGAGTCTCAAATTCCCATCTGCCATCTTGGTGGACAAAATCAGGGTTTCCCGTGGAAAAAACCCAGGGCCTTACTAACCCCTTACTCAACAAGTCCTCTAACTGTAACAGTAACTCATAAAGCTCTATGGTATCCAACTGATATGTTGTTGTAGATATCGGTGCCATCCCGGGATACGAGTCGATGTAAAAGTATACCTCTCTGTGTCGAGGTAGTCCTGGAACATCATCAGGAATGACATTGAAATACCGGTCCCCCACTATAGGATGGCTAGAACTCTCAACATAAACTGTTCCAAGAGTAAGGCTATCCATCTGATGTGTGATCAGCTACACCCTCCTCCCGGAAATTCCATCCTATGCTGAAAATATTCCATTCTTTTTGGTGAAGTAAAACCTAGTCCCATCCTCATAGACAGAGCACACTTTGTGCCTAATATATTCAATCTGAGCATGAACTGTGGATAACCAATCGATATCCAAGATGACGTCGTAAGGCCTCAACGACGCTACTAGAAGATCCCATCCAAATATCTCGCCTCATAGAGTAAGCTCACATGGACAAAAACAGTGTGTAATAATCAAATTTTCTCCTGTGGGAGTCTCTGGACATATGGATCGAGCCAACCGCTTAGTCGGAATCTCTGATCTTTGAAGGAGGTTTGTGGAAATAAAAGAGTGACTGACACCTGTGTCTAATGTACTATAGCTAGGGTGGAATAGATACAGATCACACCTCTCATCATTTATGAATTTCTATGGTCGTAGGCCTCATCGACATGGAGCTGAGCTCGACCCTGTCCTGGTGCTACCTGTGGTCTAGGTGGACCACCTAGAGGTGGTGACAGCAGAACCTCAAATCGCCGCCCACTGCCTGCTGCACGGCCATCTCCTCTTCCATGTTTGCTTCCCTACAGACCTCCTCCCTTGAACCTCTTCCTTTGCCTTGACGGTCCATCGACCATCTACTGGTTTTCAATACAGCAGTTTGGGTAGTCGCGAGCCATGTGACCTTGCCCACCGCACGAGTAGCACTACCTAATCCTCAATTTTCCTCCTCTGTCTCGTGATCCCCTCACCACCAACCCTATATCTAGAGGTCTTCCACTAGAAGGTCTGGTCCACCTGGGCCCCTATGTCATCTGCCTACTGCCTACTGTGGATGAATCTACTACTTGATGTCTGGTGGTAGCACTCATTGTCGGTTCCAGATCATCTATGAATCTCTCCACCAAAAGCGCTCGCTCTAGAACCCCATCCTACATTAGAATGCTGAACAATATCAACGATGCTCTAATATCCCATTGAAGACCCTCCTCAAATGACCGGGCCCTGAAGAAAGGGTCTTGTAAAGGCTTGTAAAATTCAAGGGAAATTTTTTATTAATTTTCTTTGGGATTTTACAAGAATTCAGTTTCTGACGGCACCTGATTCTTGGGCCCGATGTGCCCAGAATCATTTTCTGAAGTTTAACTCCGGTACGTTTAGTGAACGAAAAAGCAGGTTTTTCTAACTTTTGAACCGGTGCTCGGAATTGAAATCTTAGGGCACCGATGAAATCGTAGTGCCGGTAATTGCTTAAGAACACCTTATCCGGAGTTGTGTTTGTTCGGGTGGAGTTTTACATAATTGGGTTAACTAAAGAATAAAATAAAATACTGTGCAACAGATTTTATTTTTATTCAAGGAAGTGTTAACATAAGCTAAGTGGTTGAGTGGGACCCACATACTAACTAATCCGCTATGTAGGATATTAGTGCGGTAGGGCCCACAAGAGCCCCACCCTTTCAACTTCCTCAACCCCTTTTTAATTAAAGTAACGCACCCGCACCCCCTGTTAAACGAAGTCAACCCTTGCATTTAATCTTGTTAAGAAACCCCTCATAAATTTGGCCGTTTAAACGTTGCAATTAATTCAATTAATTGATTGTTTCGTTTTTTTTTTTTGAATTTCAAAATGTTGGTTTTTGTGTTAATAAAATAAGACAAGTCTTATTTTATTAGAGGTTGGGTTGTGCAAGAGGGTTTGGGGAGAAATCGCTCAAGCCATGAAACACTCCTTCCTTGAGGAAGAACGTGAAGAACAGGAAGAATGTGAAGAATGCCGACCTCCGATGAAGGTCAACAAGAACGTAGGATCCTCGGAGATTGAAGACGCGATGCCGACGAATCCTTTCTACGCGAGGCGATGATCCTCCTTCCGTGACGCTTCTTCCGCGATGCTTCTCCAGTGATGTTCCTTCTTCCGTGACGTCCCATTCTGGGACAAATCCCGTTCGACGACAATGCTTGAGGTAGGGGTTAAATTTGTGTAAGTTTATATTCTCGTGGATCTTTCCTTCTAAAACAAAGAACTCAGATCAACTCATTCTCAAGTTGATCTGCGAATGATTTCTTTTGCGGGTTGGGAATATTTATTTGCAGGGAAAACTATTCGGGTTGATTTGTTTTGTTCGTGAAAAATCCTTGGTCGTTATTCGTCATTTGGGCCTCTTGTTATCAACATAATGGGAGGAGTTCGGACCGCACGAACACGGCCAACTCTCCTCCCCCTTTGTTGTTTTGTTCTTTGTGGCACGAACGAAGGCGGCGCGGGGCAACGACACTGCGCGGAAACAAGAAAGAACGTGACGAAGAAGCGTACCGCCGTCGCACCGCGCCATTGAGGCCGAACGAAACGGTGGCCGGAATCGGGGCCACGAAGGCGATTGAAGACTCTGCTGGTTGATCGTTGTGCTCAGATTTACGGGTGACGACAAACAGGGCCGCAAGGTCATCTTGAAGCCTCCGCAGTGAAGGTCGGGTCCCGGGAGGACCGTTGGCTAAGGCAGTGAGAAAAACGGACCAACGGAGCGCGTCTGGTGGTCTGTGGAATATCTTACCGGCGCGCCATGCCTGCACGGCGGCGCTGGCGGCCAGAGGCGGCGGCCGACACCGGTCGTGCGCCAGGAGGCGGCGGCGCCCGACGCGCCGCTGGGAAGGGCCGTCGCGGCGGCAGGACACTTGTCCCGTGACCGCGCGTGACCGAGGGAGGCGGGACATGGTGCTCAGCCGCGTCCGTTGGAAAGGGGTGACCCCCACGCAGGGGGGGGGGGTCACGGTTTCTTTCAAGTGGGCGACCACACCCCCTGTCCACTCAGCCGGACAGCCGAGCGGCCACGCGGCCTCGCCAGCTCGGTAGGCCAACCGGCCGGGCCACCCAGGCCAAGCCGGGCCACGCCCAGGTCAGGCTGGGCCATGCCCTTTTGGGCCGGACCCGGACCCGGGCGGGTCGACCCGGTTCGGGCCGACCCAGGGGGGTCTTGGGCCGGGTCGGACCAGGCCCGAACCCCCTATTTTCAGGCAGTTCCCGTTCAAACGCCCATATCTTGGGCTACGGACATCCAATCAACGCACCGTCTGTTGAGATGAGATCCTTGGATCGAGACGGTCTGTTTGGTATATCACACTCAAGGTTTCGGAGAAATTTGGGTATGGCCGAGTTGGTTCGAACACGAGACCAACCAGGCCCTCAGAGAGGAAATGCTTATAACTTGAGCTCCGGATGTCCGATTGGCGTGCCGTCGACTTTGTTGGATTCCTCTTGATGAGATAGAACTTTTGGCATAATTCACCTAAGGTTTGGATGCAGTTGTATAGTAGCCAGGTTGAATTGTACCCGAAATCCAACCGGGCCCCTTGAACGGAAAAGTTGATAACTTTCAGACCGGACGTCCGTTTGACGAACTTTTAGTGGCGTTGGTGATCACACTGAGAAACGGTCCCTATGAATATACCCTATGAGAGTTCGGGGTACAGTTGAGATACGGCCGGGTTGGTTCGCACACGAAACTAACCGGGCCCCTGGGACGAAAAGGTTAATAACTCACAGACCGGGCGTCCGATTGACTTGCCGTCTGTTGCGTTGAGACCCCTATGACGAGGCTGTCCTTTGAGATATTTCTTCATGGGACTTTGAGGTACTTGGAGTATCATCCTGTAGCTCATGGAGCAGACCCTCCCAGAGACAAGCGTACGGAGTACGGAGACCGTGTAGTCGGATGAGACCTGACGACTGCTCCACCGACTCAACTTGGAGTGAGTCGACTAGCCCAGTGGACGGAGCACTGATTTGTTTGGGTGCAGACCCATGGCGGATGGAGCATTAATGTGTGATAGTGCAGACCCGCGGAACTCGTCTAGAGAGTACCTCTGCAGGCTATTAGGGGGTGTGCACTACTATGTTTGGGCGGCATACCCCGGCGGGAAGCACTGCTTTGTTTGGGTGGCTGACCCGTGGTACTCGACAGGAGGAATACCTCAGCAGTCTTAGGTTAGTGAGCAGTACCTCATAGTTGTGACAGGACCACTATACCCTCCAGAGACGGGGCTCTTCACCAGTTACGGTTTTGATAATAAAAATCCCAGTTTGAGCTGAGTCTATGATCTTTGTGTTTACCTCATGATTGAGATGGGTTACTTGATAACTTAGGTATATGTATGGGCATATACCTAAGTAGGGGTTATCTATTGAGATCTTCTTTGTGGTTATCCTTGTTGGTTTTAGTGAGACCTTGAGGGTCTTGGGGTCCCTACTGAGTATTTATACTCACCCCTGCATGGGCTATGCCCGCACCTCATTGTGTTGGTTGCAGACGATGGGCAGCGCTGACAGAGGCTGAGTGTTCGAGGACTGGACAGTACCCAGAGGTGGACCACAGGACGAGTCAGTATCCGGAGGTGGACTTCACAGCGACATGACACTCGGAAGAGGTTGACGGGCGAGAGCGTTGTGGAGGCTATTTGTACCTACCCTTCAGGTAGGATCCGTGGTGGACGACCCAGGAGATGCTTCCTTTCTTCCAGATGTTTGTCTTTTTCTGTTTTACTTTCATTTAGTTATAGCTGTTCTTTCAGTTGGTTTTTTATTCTGGCCCATTTACTTTTTAGCACTTTCTATTGTACTCAGTGTTTTACTTCCGCTTGTACTCTGTGGTGTTTTGTTTACTTTTATAAATGCAATGCCTTCCCAGTTATTGGGATTTACGCCTTTGATGCTAGTCGCCAGCCCCTGGCCTATGGAAGGCGGGCTTGGGGTAGTCACGGCATGGGCCCCGAGGACGGGTCTTGACAAATTGGTATCAGAGGTGTCGGTTCAACCGCAGAACTTATAACTCTGATTTTTTTTCTTTCTGTGAAGTAACAGTGTTAAGGGTACCGAGTGTGGTTTTCAGTTCAGGGAGTCCAGTGTTGGTGCGGGTGGCCAACTTATCCATACACCAGGACCCTGACAACTGATTTCCAACTTTGTGCGTGAAAACACTGATTGTGTGTGTGTTTCAAGAAGTTTTTTTTAAAAGTCAGCTCAAACCAGGTTAGCTCACCAGGTATAAATCGTTTTACCGTGTCACATATGTTTCTTTTAGGATGCCTTTCCATGGATGACCAGCTAGATCCCAGAGGGATGTGCGTACTGACAGCCTGCCGAGCGACGAGGCTTAGATACAGGGCCCTATTGCAATTGAGCCACCAGTGGTACTACCATACGTTGGGCCACCGATGACACTAGCCCCAGCAGTAGGCGATGCATGCCGCTTGAGCGCGCTGCATGAGTTCCAGCGCCAGAGGCCACCCAGGTTCCGGGGAGAGACAGACCCGTAGGCGGTTGAGGATTGGCTGGAGGCTATGGTGAGAGTCTTGAGGCTAGTGGGGACTCCAGCAGACTTCATGGTGGTCTTTGTTTCCATCCTCCTTCAGGCAGCAGCAGGCAGGTGGTGGAGTCGCTTGTTCTGGTTTTGTGACGGGATGACCTTCACATGGGAAGACTTTGAGACCTTCTTCAGGGTGGAGTTTGTGCAAGTAGCTCTACACCCCGAGTGTGTACAAGAGCTTCTGCCTTTGCCGTAGGATTTTCGATTAGTAGCCGAGTAATCTGTGGGCAGTAGAGAGATGATGCAGAGGTCCAAGAGGACCAAAGCCAGTCGTACGAGGAGCAAGAAGTGTTATGAATGCGACAGGAAGGGTCACCTGGCACGTGACTGTCCGACCCCCCGCACTGTTGATCCGCAGGCTTTGGAGGAGCCACCGAGGAAGAAGCAGCGGCGGGTGCATGAGCAACAGCCAAGCAGTGGACAAGGTAGTAGAGCTCTGGGAGCAGGTGGACAGGAGCAGAACTAGTGGATACATCCCTTGTACTTCTAATTCCATGTTTTTGTTGTATTTGTGTCTTTGTACTATGAGCTGCAATAATAAAAAGACACTTATCTTTGTGATGTTTTCTTTCCTGTCCTTTTGTTTGGTTGATACTAAGAGGTCCCAGTTAAAACTGTTGACTTGACCCTCACTTTTGAGATTTCTACTGGAGGAGACCCAGTGGCCTCACACTGATGCCAACACCATGACTCGACCCTTGGAGGCGAGAGTGACGGTTGGATCTCTTGGTAGTTACGTCGAGGCCTTACGACGTCAACCATGGCATGAATGCATTATTCATGTCAGGATTGACTATATTAGAAAATAGGCGTGGTTCATCGGGGGGATGAGACTCAGTTTATCTTTTCGTCAAGGGAGAAATCTTAGAAGCTCTTTCAGATCATAGGAAAAGAAGGTGCAGATCATCCAGGAGCGGATGAAGACTGCACAGTGCAGTAAGAAACAGGAAACCGGTGCCAGTCTTAGAGACTCGAGTGTGTTAAATGATTCAAGAATAGGAAGCTTTAATGAGAGATGAGTCTGCGAAGTAGTAGACATGGAGGCAGAGCTAGAAGAGAAGCATGAGGTTGTGTACATTTTAACATGCTACAACCACTTTCCTTAGTTGTCCCCGCCAGGCTCAGGGAGCTGTAGGGTGGAGGAAGAGTGCGGCTGCATGTGGTCAAGGAGTGTGACCCAATGGCTCTAAAAATGATTCATGGGACAGTCTATGTCCACTACCAGCTGCCATAGTAACAGGAGTTGATATGAATCATTCCTTCCTTCCAAAAATCTTGTCCCAGACCAAGAGTTTCCAGTAATCCATGGACTTGACCCTCATGTATTGAGATACCTTGGGAGGAGACTTGATAATCACACTTACGCCGACGGTGTGGTCAGACCCTCGAGGTGAGAGTTTTGGTTGGAATATATTGGTGGCAGCGTCGAGGACTTATGACTTTGGTTTGAGTATGGACTGGGCAATCACAATTCCTACACAAATTGACTATATTAGGCAAAAAGGTTTTGGTCTAACTACAACGTTTGGGATGGGTTTTCCTTGGTTGGCGAAAAGGAAACCCCAGGCAGCGTAGGATAAACTCATGCACAGGAGGGTGCAACCGATCTCTCTTCAGTCGGTCAACCTTACCCTCGTGGCAGTAGTCGTTTGGAGTTTTAGTTCTAATAGGAATTGGAGACCTCTAGAGTTCGAGGATGACGATCACGTCTTTATATGGGTCTCACCTCGACGTTGTTTACGGAGATATGGACGAGGCGACAAGTTATCTCTGAGGTTCAATGAACCTTTCTAGGTCCTCAGCTAGGTAGGCGAGGTGGTTTACCGCTGACCCATCCACCTCAGTTTAACCAGGTTCACAACGACTTCCACGTATCTCAACTGAGGAGATACGTGCATGATCCTTCACACATCATCGGCCTCAGGGAGTTGGAAGTTGATGACAGGGTGTCATACACAGAAATTCCAGTGGGGATCGATGATCGACAGGAGCTGATCCTATGAGGACGGTCGATTTCTTGGGTGTTCTTTCACTAGCAGTACGGGAACCTCCAGGTAAGCACATGGGAGCGGAAGGCTCAGATGTGTGCTCAATACCGCTTTTGTATCCCTAGTTTGTGTTAAAGCATTATGAGGACATAAATCCCTGAGGAGAGAGTAAGGTAAAGACCTGTAATATTCAAGGGACAGTTTTTCTTAATTTTCTTTGGGATTTTACAAGAAGGCAGTTTCTGAAGGCACCTGATTCCGAGACCCGGTGTGCCAGGAATCATTTTTCGAAGTTTAGCTCGGGTAAGTTCAGTGAACAAACGAGCGGGTTTCTATAACTTTTGAACCAGTGCTCGGAATTGAAATCTGAGGGCACCGATGGAATCGCAGCTCTGGTAATTGCTTAAGAACACATTTTCCAGAGTTTCGTTTGTTCGGGTGGAGTTTTACTTAATTGGGTTAACTAAAGAATAAAATAAAATACTGTGCAACAGATTTTATTTTCATTCAAGGAAGTGTTAACCTAAGCTAAGTGGTTGAGTGGGACCCACATCCTAACTAATCTGCTAGGTAGGATATTAGTGGGGTATGTCCCACACAAGCCCCACTCTTTCAGCTTCCTCAACCCCTTTTTGATTAAAGTAACTCACCCGTACCCCCCACCCTATTAAACGAAGTCATCCCTTGTGTTTAATCTGGTTAAGAAACACCTCATAAATTTTGCGGTTTAAACGTTGCAATTAATTCACTTAATTGATTGTTTTTTTTTGAATTTCAAAACGTTGGTTTGTGTGTTAATAAAATAAGACAAGTATTATTTTATTAGAGGTTGGGTTGTGCAAGGGGGTTTGGGGGGAAATCACTCAAGCCATGAAACACTCCTTCCTCGACGAAGAACGCGAAGAACGCGATGAATGCCGACCTCCGACGAAGGTCTACAATAATGCAGGATCCTCGGAGATTGAAGACGTGACACCGACGAATCCTTTATCTGCGACGCGACGATCCTCCTTCCACAACGCTTCTTCTGCGATGCTTCTTCCGTGATGTTCCTTCTTCCGGGACATCCCTTTTCGCGATAAATCTCGTTTGACGACAACGCTTGAGGTAGGGGTTAAATTTGTGTAAGTTTATATTCTTGTGGTTCTTTCCTTCTAAAACAATAAACTCAGATCAACTCATTCTCATGTTGATCCGCGAATGATTTCTTTTGCGGGTTGGAAATATTTATTTGCGGGGAAAACTGTTGGGGTTGATTTCTTTTGATTGTGAAAAATCCTTGGTCGTTCTTCGTCTTTTGGGATGCTTGTTATCAACTTAATGGGAGGAGGTCGGACCGCACGAACACGACCGACTCTCCTCCCCCTTTTTTGTTTTGTTCATTGCGGCACGAACGAAGGTGGCGCAGTGCAAAGGCACCGCGTGGAAACAAGAAAGAACGCGACGAAGAAGCGTGGAACCATCGTGCCGCACTGTTGAGGCCGAACAAAACCACGGCTGGAGTCGGGGCCGCGGAGGCGATTGAAGACTCCTCTAGTTGATTGTTGTGCGCAGATTTACGGGTGATGACAAACATGGACGCAAGGTCATTTTGAAGCCTCCGCGGTTAAGGTCGGGTCCTAGGAGGACCGTTGGGGATGGCGGCGAGCAAAAAGGACCACCGGAGTGCGTCCGGTGGTCCGCGGAATATCTTGCCGGTGCGCCACGCCGGCATGGCGGCACTGGCGGCCGGAGGCAGCGGCCCGCACCGGCCAGCTGCCAGGAGGCGGCGGCGCCCGGCGCGCCGCCGGGAAGGGCCGCTGGTACTGCAACTGCGTGGGACCGAGGGAGGTGGGACGCAGCACTCGGCCGCGTCCGTTGGCAAGGGGCGGCCCCCACACAGGGGGCCGCAGTTTCTTTCAAGGGGGCGACCGCACCCCCTGTCCGCTCAGCCGGACAGCCGTGCGGTCACAAGGCCGCGTCAGCATGGTAGGCCAACCGGCCGGGCTGCACGCTTTTGGGTCAGACCCAGACCCAAGTCAGGTCGACCCGGTTCGGGCCGACCCAGGTGGGGTCTCGGGCCGGGTCGGACCGGGCCCGAACCCCCTATTTTCGGGCACTTTCCGTTCAAACACCCATATATTGGGATACCTACCTCTGATCGATGCACCGTCTATTGCGATGCGATCCTTGGATCAAGACTGTCTTCTTAGTATATTACACTCAAGGTGTTGGAGAACTTTGGGTACGACCAAGTTGGTTCGAACACGAGACCAACCGGTTCCTCGGAGCGGAAACTCTTATAACTTGAGCTCCAGATGTCCGATTGATGTGTCATAGACTTTTTTGGATTCCTCTTGATGAGATGGAACTTTTGGAATACTTCTCCTGAGGTTTGGATGCAGTTGGATAGTGTTCGGGTTGGATTGTACCCGAAATCCATCCAGGCCCCTCGAACGGAAAAGCTGATAACTTTCAGACGAAACGTCCGGTTGATGAACCATCAGCGGGGTTGGTGATCAAGTTGAGAAACGGTACCTATTATTATACCCTATGAGAGTTCGGGGTACAGTTGAGATATGGTCGGGTTGGTTCGCACACGAAACAAACCGTGCCCCTGTGATGAAAAGGTTAATAACTCACAGACCGGGCGTCCGATTGACGCGCCGTCTACTGCGTTGAGACCCCTATGACGAGGCCGTCCATTGATATAATTATTTGTGGGAATTTGAGAAACTTGGAGTATCAACCTATATCTCATGGAGCAGACCCTCCCAGAGACGAGCGTACGGAGTACGGAGACCGTGTAGCCAGTTGAGACCTGAAGACTGCTTGACCGACTCGATTGGAGTGAGTTGACTAGCCTAGTGGATGGAGCACTGCTTTGTTTGGGTACAGACCCATGGTGGACGGAGAACTACTGTGTGACAGTGCAGACCTGCGGTACTCGTCCGGAGAGTACTTTTGTAGGCTATTAGGGGGTGTACACTACTGTGTTTGGGTGGCATACCCCGGTGGGAAGCACTATTGTGTTTGGCTGGCTGACCCGTGGTACTCGACAGGAGGAGTACCTCAGCAGTCTTAGGTTATTGAGCAGTACCTCAGAGTCATTACAGGACCGTTGCACACTCCATAGACGGGGCTCTTCAGCAGTTATGGTTTCGATAATAAAAATCATGGTTTAATCTGAGTCTATGATCTTTGTGTTTACCTCATGATTGAGATGGGTTACATGATAACTTAGGTATATGTATGGGCATATACCTAAGTAGAGGTTATCTGTTGAGATCTTCTTTGTGGTTATCCTTGTTGGTTTTAGTGAGACCTTGAGTGTCTCGGGGTCCCTAATGAGTATCGTATACTCACCCCTGTACGGGCTAGGCCCGCACCTTGTTGTGTTGGATGCAGACTACAGGCAGCGCTGACAGAGGCCGAGTGTTCAAGGACTGGACGGTACCCGAAGGTGGACCACACGATGAGTCAGTATCCGGAGGTGTACATCATGGAGAGATGACACTCAGAGGAGGTTGACGGGTGAGAGCATTGTAGAGGCTATCTGTACCTACCCTTCAGGTAGGATCCGTGGTGGAAAACCCAGGAGCTGCTTCCTTTCTTCCAGTTGTTTGTCTTTTTCTGTTGTACTTTCATTCAGTTGTAGTTGTACTTTCAGTTGGTTTTTTATTCTGGCCCATTTAATTTTCATCACTTTATTTTGTACTCAGTGTTTTACTCCCTCTTATACTCTGTGGTGTTTTGTTTACTTTTTTAAAGGAAATTCCTTCCCAGTTATCTGTATTTACATCTTTGGTGCTAGTCGCCAGCCCCTGGCCTATGGAAGGCGGGCTTGGGGTAGTCACGGCACGGGCCCCGAGGACGGGTCGTGACAGGTCTTGTACCATGTCAGTGGAGTAGCGTGAGAGATCAGTTATCCTCGCCGAGAATTGGGCCAAGGTCATGCTACCCAACTATAAGTGTAGAAGCTCTTGTATACATACTGAGTGTAGAGTAACTGGGGCTAACATTTCCCTGAGAAGGACCTCAAAGTCTGCCTAGGTGTGGGTCTCCTTGTCGTGTAACTGGAGTTTCAAACTCGACCATCTCCCAGATGCTCCTAGGAAGAGACTGACATCTAGGATACCCTCAGATCAGATGGTGTCCCAACTAAGAAAAAAACTCTGGCCACAGCCTCCAGCCAGTCCTCAACTGCCTTCAGATTCATCTCACCTTGGAACCTTGGAGCTCTCTATCGCTGAAACCCATGAAATGTGCTCAGTCAATGTGCACCGTCTGCTGGCGGGGATGGTGGAAACAGCCACCCAATGGGTAGTGGTTCTACTGGTACACCACCCAAAGGTGCTAACACTGTAAGAGGGCCATGCACCGAGGCCTCACCATTTGGTGGGCTGTCCTCGTGTACTCTCTCAGGAATCTTGGATAGCTGCATACATGGAAGCATCCTAAAAGAAAGAAGGTGTTCCATA
Source organism: Viscum album (assembly GCA_963277665.1). NCBI lineage: Eukaryota > Viridiplantae > Streptophyta > Magnoliopsida > Santalales > Viscaceae > Viscum > Viscum album. The sequence continues at coordinate 1,237,567,736 of OY728165.1, read as the reverse complement.
GTCAATAAGTTATAACTGGTAAGATGACTCAAAGAAAACACAAGAAAAATTTTCAAAACACATGCAACTGTTGTTTTTGTGCACTAATCCTAAAATTAGAATTCAGGGTCATAGTGTATGGATAAGTCAGCCACCACACCAACACCGGATTCCCCAAACTAAAAAGCACACTCATAACACTTAACACTATCTCCACATTGAAGAGATCAGAGTCCTATTTCTTCAGTAGAACTGACTCATCTAATACCACTTTTTCGTAACTCATCCCCCGGGGCCTGTGATGTGACTACCCCAAGATCACCTTCCATAGACCATGGGCTGGTGACTTGCACCAGAAATGCATATCCCATAATGAAAATTCATTTCATTTGAACCATTACAAACACACATTCCACGAGTACAACAAGAGGCAACCACGAAGTAAACTTCTATAGTAAAAAATGTGTTGAACGTAAAGGGGTTGGAATACATGCCCAAATGGAAAGTACAAGTACAACTGAAAAAAGAAAAATAGATCTTGGATCATCCATCAAGGATCCTACCTAAAGGGTAGGTACATCTAACGATCAGTAGTCCCTACAGCACATCACATAAAAGTTCAAAATCTTTGCATCTTCCAATCATGGCTTCCTCATCCTAAATGAACATTGTATGTCTTCTATACAGGACACAACAAGGTGAGGGTGTTGCCCGTGCAGGGGTGAGTATAAACATACTTAGTATGGACCCCAAGAACCCCAAATGTCTCCTAGAGTTCCATAAAGTAAGACCTCAACCACAAAGCACAAAGCAATCAACAACTCTACTTAGGAATATTCCCATACATATACCTAAGTTATCAAGATATACTCATCTCATACATTAGGGAAGAATATCACCAATAGAACACCACGAAGGTAACACCATGAAGGAAAAAGTACCACATAGGTATCACCATGAAGATAACACCATGAAGGTGATGGTACCACACATGTATCACCACGAAGATAAAAGACTCAGCTCACACTAGGTATATAAGATAAGCATAGAAGTATAGTTGATTAGTCGAGAAGTTAGATCATCTTATTCTGTCGAGAGGCGCTGTTGCTAATTATACAGAGTCTGGCCCACACATTATCGATAGGTACTAACCCACGAAATGATCTACACAGGATCCAACCCTCCCGGAGTCAATAGGTACTAGCACCTGCAATGACCCACATTAGATCTAACCCACACATGATAGATATTCACTAACCCACAAAGGAACGATGAGTGCTAACCCACAAAAAATATGACCCACAAAATATCTGTATATACTGACCCACACAGGATAACTTAGTGCTAACCAACACAAAATATTACCCATATAGGATCAGTGCTGACCCACACATGATCGCTCAGTACTAACCTCTGTATGATCTATCTCTAACCTCCACCTCACTGCCAGCTACTGGATTCCCACTCATAGTACACTTGATTCCAAGAGAACCACTCCTCAATCCATCATTCATACCTCAACCACGATGAAGATCTAATATGAAGTATCCTAAAGGACCACCATGTCATAAGGGTTCCAACACGAAAGATGACGCGTCAATCAGAGGCCCAGTCTCTGACTTCTAAGCATTATAGTTCTAAGGGCCTGATTGGATTTGGATTAGATCCAACCCGGTTGTACTCCAAATTTCTCAAAAACTCAATCGGACCATACCAAAAGTAAATTCTCACTCCAAGTGTCCCAACATCGTAGACAGTTTGTCAAACAGATGCTGAGATTTCAAGTTATGGTCATTTTGGTGAAACTGGTCTGGAAAGGCCTAGGTCTTGTCCGCCCCAGTCAATACCACCCAGTCATACTAACCAAACCCAGCCCATGGAAGCCTAGCCTGCTAGGCTCACACAGCCCGACACTTGGAGGTGTGGCCTGCTAGAGCGGGGCCTGCCCTAGTCGACATGGGGGGGGCAGTCCCCCCAGTTTTCCCGAACAGAATAACAGTCATTCGGCTTGTAAAGTGGCGGCACGACGGGGCACCGCCTGGTTTTTTGGTGGGACCTGCATGTTGCGGGTCGCTTCTTCTACGGTGTCGAAGCCACAGTCTTCTCCACAGGTGGTGCACCGTTGCGCGCCACTCAACCACCTACAGTCGGCCGGTACCAGTCGCCATGTTGAACCGACGCGGCTGAAAATTCATGACCCTTCTCCGTCGGGGGGGGGGGGGGGGGCGATGGCGCACCGCATCACCTATGTGGTCAGTTGGTGCTAGCACTCTGCTGACCATCGTAGCATAGTGTCGTGGCCTCCTCCTGCGGTGCAAAATGGTGTGCTGCCTCCATCGTTGTCAGCCAGGCTGGTGGCTTGTGTCGTGCCAGCGGTCTTCCGCAGAGAACGCAAAGGTAAAACAAATGGAGAAAAGATCGGGACTTATTTTATTGGACCATGCCTTCCGTGTTATTATCTTATCTTGAGAAATGATATATGATTCATCAATCTCTTGAAAATAAACGATACAAACCCCTACCTCAAGATTGATGGAGATCACCCATGATTGTGGAAGAGTCGGTGTTCGCCGTCCTTGTAACAAGCAGCCAATGATGCCACTCAATCGTCGTTCTTTGGTTCGGGATTCGATGTCTCTCGTCACCGCTCTCTAGAACTGGTCATTTCCTCCATGGGGTCGGCGTCACAACACTTTATCAGAACATCATCGCTTGGGGAGGTCATGACAATACTCCTCCCCAAGCTCTACATAAATATGAGTGGGGGATGGTGAGTAACGCCTGTGGAATTAATGGTGGTTCATTTAATAGGAACCTTCCTAATTCCAATGGTGTGGTTACAAAGGATTTGGGGAGTCAAAACATTTAATGGTTTTACACATCGTTGGTCCCACCACTACTGATTTCTTGTTGGAGGAAAAGAAAGAAATAAATAATATAAAAATGTTATTTTATTATTCTTTTAAAAAGCCAAAAAACTAACTTTTTCTCCAGGATTACTGCAGTCAAAGTGAAGCCTCCATTAATTGAATCCTAGTGTTGTGGATTCAATGGAGCCCTCGGTTTTTTAATCCAAGCACATGATCAAAAGATAGAAAACGCAACCTGCGTGTTTACTTAACGTACCTTAAAAAAGTTCAAGAATTCATTCTGGGCACACCGAGCCTCAGAATCACGCAATGTCAATTTTCGCAGACTCTTATTAATTCCATATAATTAAAATAATTGCATAGAAAATATGGTTCTTTACAATTTCAGTCTCTGACTCAGTAAGAGTCTTTTCTTATCCTCTCATTGATCATGATCAAAATATTTTTCTTAGAATATTTCCTTGAAATCCTTCCACTCCAAGCATGATATATATTCCCCATCCTTAATATTTTTAATCATGAACAAGAATTGATCCACATATCATTAGAGATAATAAACTACCCTAAAATTTTTCGTTATTTCACAACTTCCTAGAGTAAGAAATATCTTCCCTATAGAACTTATCCATTTCTCATATATAAATGGATTTTTAGTCATATTTAATAATGGTGGTTGTCGAAGCATGAAGTTGTATAAATATGTTACATCATTTGATAGATCAGTAGGTTTGTTCATATAGGAAATATTATTACTCATAACATGATTCAGATTATGTAATATTGTTATAATTTGATCCTTTACGGGAATTGATCTAGCTCTAGCTTCATTATCTTTCTCTGTGGGTAAATCTCTATATGGGGAGTGTACATTGATAAGGATCTCATACCTTCTATTAGAAAACATTATTAAACATGGTAATATACTATATTAGATTATAACATTATGAAACATAATATATAATCCCAAAACTAGTGAGACCTGTAAATCAAAAAATTTACACATATATATTCTCATAATAATAAGCATGATTTACTTAGACAAATATTTATAATAAAATTAATCATAATGGGTTGTAAATAAAATATTAATTACACTAATCATATCCTTATAGAGTGTCAAATCAGGTTCTCAGTAAGGCCCATTTATGTGTACTAGGGAAATCTTGAGTCAATCTTGATATTTCCTTTTTCAGAGTTATTACCCCTAGGTACCTCTGTTCCAGAACCATGTTCACTTAATGTGTCTAGAATGTGATGTATTTCTAAGAAAGGAAAAATAATCTCAACCTCACCAAAACATTAAAATGATCTTTTATACTTATCCCCAAAGTCTATCTTTATAATATGCTCCCCAATCTATGTTTTCCTAATTATAGTTCCCATGTTTTCAACTAAACATACTCTAATACCAAATTTGGTGACCCCATCCCCAAAATCATGGAGCTAGTGCTTGCTTTATTAAATTGTAAAAAGATACAATAAATCACATCATGAAGAACATAATAGTTTAATAGTATTGGTTAAATCGATTGATAACTAAAATTTATATTACACTTTAAAACATGAAATACACAAAGGATTTTATTTGAGAAATCCATTATTAATCATATCCTATCCCTTTATATAAATCAAAAAAATACTTCCTCATATCCAAAGGAAAATAAAATATAAGAAAGGGGTGAGATCATATTCTCAGTATGGGTATGTATACAACAGAAGTTATGGATAAATAAGGCATAATCAAAATGGAAATTTAAATAATTGGAACACATTACATTAAATTAATAATTTGCGAATAATTGGGTGGGAATAAAATGTGATCAGAAAATTTCATATAAATAATCACATGATCATGAAAATTAACCATGAATATAATAAATAATCGAATAATCACATGGAATATCAAATACTAAATTCATAATGGTGAAATGCATAAAACTAGACATCTAAAACATATTGTCATGGCCTCATGGAAATACCTCAAATATTATTAATTCCTCGTTCCATGATATCTAATTCCATTGAGGCTTCCGACTAAGACATCTATATAAATGGGTTAGTCCTGGGAAAAAACCAAATATAGTTTGTCTCATCAAACCTACTGATGAATAAAGGGGTTATAGCAGGCCCCACCCAAAAATTAAAAAGGTCTAATTAATTATTGATATGGAAGTTATAAAACACAATAGACATAAAAATTCATATTAAAAACTAACATATGAAATTTTAATACTTACCCCAATCAATAGTCATAAACCTTCCATAGTAATTTTTTGAATTATATTAAAATAGATTATCCACAATCTAACTGGTCACAATCCATCCAAATAAAGAATTATTATGACATAAATACAATATATCCCAAGTGGATCATAATTATATAATAGGGTTGATGTTATTGATGAATAAAATTTTTATTAAAAATATTCTTTAGGAAAATAAATTTTTTCATTTTGAAAAATATTTTAAAATTAAATTTCATTGAAAATAACTTACAAATCCATTTTCATTAAACAAAATTAACATTATAAACATGAAAAGGAAGCATTAATGAAATGAAAATGGGTAAATACAAACATTTCATACGAGTTAAAAAAGATCATTCATTTTTAATTGTAAAAAAGGATAGAAAGGTTCTATATTCATACAATAATTAGAATATTCCTTTCACATTTTATGTAAAAGACGGATGGTAATTATTATGAAAATAAAATAAAGATTAATTTGAATGAATTTTGTAAAAATTTATTAAAAAAAAAATTTCTTTAGAGGTTTTTTTTAAAACATTCTTATAAAACATTGTTTTGGATGAAAACATATTTCTGACTGAAGAGATAAATAAGGTCCAATTTTATTAAAAAACTTATTTAATATTTTCAGTAACAAAGAGTGAAACAAATTCTGATAATAAATGAAAAGTATCATGAATAACCATATTTCTATAAATATAAATTTTTTATTAAAAAATTATAAATATTTTAATTTAATGGAAATTCATGTGTAAAAAATCTCGATAAAAATTAGATTATGAAGTAAACCCCTATAGTGATCATAATGATGAAGTGAAAATTAACCAATTAATTTATTATATGTATCAACTATAATTCCACATAAAACAAGTAGAAATATATCCTAATATAATAAAAATTAATTACAAACATAATCATAGCATGATATAATAAATAAAAAGGAAGTTTAACCCAATGAGTTGAAATTGAGGTAAGAAATCCATTTCCAAACTCTTCCTTTTGTTTGAAAATTCATTAACCTCTTATGATATTATATATGATCCTTTTATTTCATATTATTACCCATTTGTTAATAATATTTTATTGTTTTCATTGTTTTGGGTGTTAATCGCCTTGTTTTGTCATGTGTGTTTTGTTATGAAAAATCTACATCTTGTGAATATTTTATACATTTATCATATCCCATATAATAATAATGATATAAATATATAACCAATAAATTTTTATAAACTACATTTTTTAATAAGTTAATTATTCAAATTCTTACCTAACATTCCAATGGCTAGGTGATAATAATCATAGTAAATAATAATATTAATATTATATTGTTGCTTTCTAAAAGATAGGCCTTCATATAACACAAGTTATAAAAGAAACTTTTTTATGTGTGTAATACAATCTAAACATATTGTCTCATATATTTCAAGAAAAATTCAATGTTAGGTGTCTCTTATTATATTTAATATAACATTATTATTTTATAATTTTGGGTTGTTGCATAATAGCTATAATTAATGAATATAAATCCAAAAAATATTTTCTACAAGGGTGTTTCCTAATTATTCGTCATATATTTAAACTCTATGAATAGAAAATAAAAATTAAAACATATTACTGTTTTATGTATTTTGAAGTATCATTCTCAAATTAAAAAAATGATCCTTATACATCATTCCTAGTACCATTGAATTTAGGACCTTCTATCGCTATAATGTATAAGAATCTATTATATCCATAGGGCAATAATATATCTAACCTAAGGGAAAATAAATTTTTCAATGGTTTTGTGAGAGTAAGTTGTACCCTACGATAAGGTACTTATATAGCTCACATAAGGGAAACCTTGAAATGTAACATTTTTCATAAAGGTAGATCATAATTCATAAAACCTATGTAAAGTTAACCTTTAAAATATAAAGTTTCATAAAGGTAAGTTGTAGTTTCATAAAGGTAATCTACATTTCACACATCTCATATAAGGGTAAGGAAATTATTGCATATAGGTAAGATAGAAACTCATATAAAGATAATAATGGAATTTGGAAAGATATGTAGGGGTAGTATGCATAAAGGTGTATATAAGTTGGGAAAGATAAGAAGTGTCCATTGGTAAAGGTAACATCTTCTTTCCAAAGGTTTCATAAGGGTGATAGTGGATTTCAACCATTACGTAAACGTGATTACCTGGTCATGTAAGGTTTGTCCTACATTTTCCATTATTGTGTAAGGGTAACGTATATCTCATGTAAATTTATTGAATCTTTTAAGGGTATTAACTCTCATATGATTCATATCAAAACCCATATAAGGGTAAATGTTAATTTATTTTACCTATATAAAGGTTAACATAACCTATTAATTGGTAAATCCAAGTTCAAACAAATTACTAAAGGTTAAAATAAAAATTAGATATATTGTGTAATGGTAACAAAAGTTTTGTGTAAATGTAAATTAAACGGTATTTAAGGGTAAATAAAAAAAGAAACTAAGTACTCAAGCTTAGAAAAAAATTTATACACCTTTTTATAAGGCTACATGTAATCTAATGTAAAGGTAAAAATAAACTTCTTCATTCCATGTAAGGGTAAATAAAATAGAAAAGAAAATTAATTTTTTACAATTTGTAATCAAAAAATAATAATAAAGAATAAAAATAAGAATAATAATAATTTATGAACAATAAAATAATAGTTAAATTCAACAAAATTATATAGAAAAATAGTAAACCATTATTAAAAACTAAAAAAGTAACACTTGAAAAAATATTTTCACCATTAAATAGAGTGTACAAGAAATAATACATGTGATAAAAACCTTAAATCAAATTATAATGTAATAAACTAATACAAGTGATATTAAACACTAAATATAATTATGTAAAAAAAGTTAAAACATATAATAAAATTATATACAAATAAAAATTTAATACATGTGTCATAATTAAAATATTCAATTTATAATGAACCAAATAGATAGATTGACATTAAAATAAAAATTCTTTAATTAATATTAAACATTAGTTCACATTATAATAATAAAAATTTTAAATAATAAAATGAGAGGATATTTTCAATTTATCAAAATAATAAAACTAAATTTAAAAAAACTCTCAGTGTATCAACAGTAACATTCTCCCCTTATTGTAAATTAAAAAATGGAAAATTTAATTTAAAAACTCCAAAACATTCTTCCCATTTTCTAAATATATCAAAAACAACCAAAAAATAATTTTTTAAAAGATATTCCCCGTTTTTAAATTATCATCCTCTTCTAATAAAAAAATATTTAATATGAACTAATAATGAATATTATTCACACTACATATGTTATATACATTAAAGTTCAAGATAAATTCATATTTTGAGATAGTGGTAACCAATTACCAAACCTGAACATTCTTACATAGAATTGGGTAAACAACATGATTAAACTAAAATAGAGAATAAATAATATATATTCAAAACTCCCTCAACACATAATTATTAAGTGAGATAAGTCCAATACTGATTATCCCAAACTAAAATTCACATTTATTAATAATATATTTTTAAAACAAATTCATCATGTTACAAAATTTAACCCCAATTGGAAAACATCCCCTTAATTGATAAATTATCTATAATAAATTTCCATAATAAAAAAATATAATTCAAGAATATATTCTCACCACTAAATTTATGCATCTCTAAAAAGATACTCAAGGAATTTTGACATAGATTTTCAATAAATAAAAAAAATATGAACATTACAATAGACTATAAAATACAAAATAAAAACATATATACTAACCATTGAGAAAACAAACATACTGATGAATTTCAATATAACATATTTTATAACAAAAATAGAAAATGCATATTATCCAAAAGAAAAATACATAACAGGACATGTTGACCATTATCGAACCTCTTGGATTTGAATATGATCTTTTTGGAACCCATGATTATCAAGAATTAGTCCAATTAATATTAAAATAAGAATTTTGAGGAAATTCATTTTTGTGTCCCAATGACTGAACATGTTGTGCCAATAAATCTAAATCATAATTTACAAATGTTACATTGTTAAATCAAGTAACATTAGAACCATTTCTATTATTACTCTTAATAAAATTGTTATGAAACATATTTTGAATCTAATTATTATGAATGAATCTATATTTTTATTTGTTTGGTCTATTAATGGGAATTATATTATCAAACTTTTCTTTCCCTTTAAAAATGATGACAATGTTCCTCTAAAACCAACTCCATCATTTTTATTTTTTTTATTTTCTCTTTTATCGTTTTCTAATTATTTCTATACATTATCATTATACAAGGATATTGGATTCCTTAATTTATTATTTTTTTCCATTAGCATCTTACATCATTTATTAAGTGTAGACATGTCATCTAAAACCAATTAGAATCACTTTTTATTAACTTCATCATTCAAATACATTAAGTCATTATTTCTCTCATTATCATTAATTAACTTCTCATTTTCTTTTTAAATAATTTATAATTCTCTAAAATTACATGAAACATAATTTTTATAATTCATGATATCTTTAACCAATATTTTATTTTATGTTGAGCCCTCTGGAAGATTGTTGATTTCATGTCTATGATTGATGTTTTAATAATCACAAATCATCACATACCATTAATGCTTAATCTGGTTTGATTTCTCATAAACTTAATTAAAATATGTTAATGAATCTATTATCACATTTTTGTCTATGCTTATTGACGTACAAAGTATTTTGGAAGCACCGATTCTATATCAACAGACATCGGAAGCACTGATCGCATATCAAAGGACAACGGTCGCACCGATCCGATCAAATGACTCACCGATGCAAATGACTCACCGATCCGATGCAAAATGAGTCACCGATGCAAAATAAGTCACTGATGCAAATGACTCACCGATGCAAATGACTCACCGATCCGATGCAAAATGAGTCACCGATGCAAAATGAGTCACCGATGCAAATGACTCACCGATGCAAATGACTCACCGATGCAAATGACTCACCGATGCAAATAACTCACCGATCAGATGACAGACCGATGCTGATCAAACTGACTCACCGTTCAGATGACAGACCGATGCTGATCAAACTGACTCACCGATCAGATGACAGACCAATGCTGATCAAAATGACTCACTGATCCGATGAAAAATGACTCACCGATGCAAATGAATCACCGATGAAAATTAGCCACCGATCAAATGACTCACCGATGCAAATGACTCACCGATGCAAATGATCCACCGATGCAAATGACTCACCGATGCAAATGAGCCACTGATCAAATGACTCACCGATCAAACTGACTCACCGATCAGATGACAGACCGATGCTGATCAGTCTGATTCACCGATGCTGATCTTTCTGAGTCACCGATCATTACTCACTAATGCTGATGACCTACCGATCACTTGATTCTTCAATAGTCATAAACAACTGTTTGAATTTCTTTATCTTTATCTTTATTTAATCTAACCAACGGTCATATTAGGTATATTTTAATGCTCTGTCAAGTAATTAATAAAGGTTTTTGGATGTCAGGAAACCGTACCTCGTACCTGCGGAAAGGAAACTTTTTCTGTCTTCCGAAGCACGTGACATAAATACAAGAAGACTCTACTGAAGATAAAAGAGTTGAAAGAAGAACACAAGCAAAATACAGAGGAAAAGAAAGAGGAGGATGAACCAATCAGAACAGAACCTCATACACAATCAAGCCTACTCAAGAAGAGTTCTGTGCATACAAAATAACATTGAAGAACTTCATCGACTACATCTCACTGCCTTTGAGCCTGAAGCATATGACACTCTTCATCTCAAACAAAAATGAGAAGAGGACTCAGAATAAATTCTGAACAAATACAAAAGTGTCCAGAGCTACACTGAAATCACCAGAGCCATTTCTAAACTCTACATCTCTGCTCTGTGATACATTTGTTTTACATTTTGAGTAGTGTGTGTTATCTGCTGTATTAAACACACACACTTACTCCTGTACTTTCACTGGAGGATCTGTAAATCCTCATCATACCTTTTTACACTTCATTTCCCACTGTGGATAGTGGTAGAGGTCGTATGAGACCTGGACAGCTCTAAGTTGTTGTTTGTTTTCCCACACAGAACTGTGGTAGAGGTCTTGTGACCTGGACAGTGTGTTCACTGTTGTTAACCCCGATCCAGGGTGTGGATCATTTTTATATAAACTTTTGAGAGGACTAAGTCTCGGCTTGAGACTGAACCTCTTGGTTAATTCTCTGTGTTTATAGCTACATACTATATCCATACTACATATTTATTTCATATTCCGCTGCTATTACTTTGAAATATAATTTATTTTCAAAGCTACTTTGATAGTTAAACTCGCAAGTGTTTATATTTATTATAGACCAGTAAGTTAGTTTCAAAAGTTAATTTTATTATAAGATTAAGTTAACTGAGAACTAATTAATCTTTGAGAAACTAATTGAACCTTTATAATCTGTATAAATTCACTATATTTTAATCTGTTTTTGAAATAGGGTGATTTTAATCAACATTGTTTTTAACAAAAAATTTTAATTGGAACTCAATTAACCCCCCCTCTTGAGTATCCACTCCAACCAACACTTGGTATCAGAGGCTGTTAATATTTTCTAAAAGTACTCTGTTTTTCAACTGTGGTTTTAGTTGTATTTTAAAGTTCTTAAAATTTCTGTTATTTCTAAATTTTTATCTCTTTAAAATTATTTTTGTAATATCATGGATAATAGACTTGAGGGTGCTGCTACTAACCAGCCACCTTTATTTAATGGAAACAACTATGCTCATTGGAAGCTAAAAATGAAAATTCACTTAGAAAGTATGGGCTTTGATATTTGGACTGTCATTGAAGCTGAATATAAAATTCCCAGTACTGATAGATCTACTTGGGATGAACCTACAAAGACTGCTTACAATAATAATTGTAAAGCTATGAATGCTCTGTACTATGCTCTAGGAGATGAAGAATTTAATAGAATTTCTGAATGTAAAACTGCATATGAAATTTGGGATACCTTAGCTATTTCTCATGAAGGAACAACTAATGTTAAGGAGATGATATTGAATACCTATACTATTAAGTATGATAATTTTAAGATGAAGCCTGATGAACCCATTTCTGATATGTATATCAGGTTCAATGAAATTGTCAACACAATGACTTCTCTGGGAAAGGATGTTCTAGCAAAGGATCAAATCATGAGAATTTTGAGATGTCTACCTGAAAGATGGAGAGGAACCTCTGTCTCCATTAGAGAATCCTATGACATTGGAACACTGCCTGTCAAGGAGTTAATTGGTAAGATGATGATGTATTAAGAAGATCTTAAAGTAAATAAAGAAGAAGATGATGAACCTAAAAGGAATTCTATTGCCTTCAAGACTACAACCTCAAAGAATAAGGATAAGGAAAAGCCTCAAGCTATCAATGAAAGTTTATGTAGTGAGGAAAGTGAGAATGATTCTGACAGTGATGCTGAGATGGCACACATTGCTAGAAGATTTAAGAAATTCTATAGGAAGAAGAAGTTTTTCAGAAAGTCAAACTACAAAGGCAAGTATGATAACAAAGGACACTGGAAAAAGGATTGGAAGAAGTCTGATAAATCAGATGAAGTTTTCTGTTATAAATTCAAAAGAAAAGGACACATAAAAACAGACTGTCCAAAGATGAAATACAGAAAGAAGTATGAATACAAGGATAACAAGTACAAGAAAGCCATGAAGGCTACTTGGAGTGCTTCAGAAGACATCACAAGTGAAGCTGAATCTTCAGACTCTGAAAGGAATCGAGCCAACATGTGTTTCATGACAAACACTTCTGAGGTAACATCAGAAACTCCTGCTTCAAATTCATATTATCCTGGAGATGATTCTGAATGTGATAACATGTCTAAATCTGAACTGTTTGAATATTGTGATATGTTTGAAGAAACCTGTAATGAGCTTAAAGATAAATATAAAGGTTTAAAGAAACAGTATGCTTTAAGTGTTAAGCATAAATCTGATCTGGATATAGAAGTAGAAAAGAATGCTCAGTTGCTTAAAGAGAATACTGAACTAAAATTTTCTAATGAACAACTCAGAAAAGACTTAGAGAAGTTCACAAATGGCAAGAATACTCTAACACAAATGCTAGGAAAGCAAGTTGCACCTAGATATACTACTGGTATAGGATACCAACCTGGACAAAGAAAAGTTGCCAAAACTAGATTCATTCCTAAATCTGGACAGAAGATAGTTAATTCTGGAACTTCATATGCCTCAACCAGTTATATTCATAGTTATGGATCTAATAAGGTTTATCTTTTAAAGAATGTTAATTTTACAAATTATATGAGACCCATTAGAAAAATATGGGTACCTAAAGTATCATTGGCTAACATGTCTGGACCCAAGAAGATCTGGGTACCAAAATCATCTTCCATTTAAATCTGTTTTGTAGGAGACCTGCTTGAAGAGCTGTCACAAGAAGATATGGTACTTAGACAGTGGATGTTCAAGACATATGTCAGGAGACTTTTCATGTTTCAAGATCTTAGTAAAAGTTGATGGAGGCTTTGTCACTTTTGGTGATAATTCAAAAGGAAAAATCATCGGCTTAGGCCAGATTGGTAACACTGATTCAATCTTGGTTTCTGAAGTTTTAGTTGTCGGTGGACTTAAATATAACTTGTTAAGCATTTCTCAATTGTGTGATGATGGTTTTTATGTGAAATTTAATAATGATTCTTGCAATGTTTTTAACTCTAAAAATGTTTTAGTATTTTCTGCTTTAAGAAATGAAAATGTTTATGCTGTTGATTTAGATTCCTTAGCTAAGCAGAATATTCCTTGCTTAAATGCTTTTCATAAAGAGTCTTGGCTTTGGCACAAAAGATTAGGACACTGCAATGTACACTCACATAGAAAACTTTCTAGGAAGAACTTAGTTAGAGACTTACCCAAACTTGAATTTCCAGCAGACAAAGTTTGTAATCCCTGTCAAAAAGGAAAGCAACATAAAGTTTCTTTTAAATCAAAGAAAGAAGTGTCAACTTCTCAACCTCTCAAGTTGGTTCACATGGATTTATTTGGACCTTCTAGAGTTTCTAGTTTAAATGGGAAGCACTATGTCTATGTTCTTGTAGATGACTTTTCTAGATATACTTGGGTATATTTTCTAGCTCACAAAAGTGAAGCTTGTTCTTACTTTGTTAAATACTCCAAGTCTGTAGAAAATTTTAGTGGACTCAAGATTAAGACCCTGAGAAGTGATCATGGTCGTGAGTTTGAAAATAATGATTTTGATTCTTACTGCTCACACAATGGCTATAGTCACAATTTCTCTGCCCCTAGGACACCCCAACAAAATGGTGTAGTAGAGAGAAGGAATAGAACCCTGCAAGAAATAGCTAGAACCATGCTCAATGAATATGAACTGCCTATTTACTTTTGGGATGAAGCTGTAAATACAGCTTGTTATGTCATTAATAGAGTCTTGATCAGACCAGTTCTTAAGAGGACCCCTTATGAGTTTTGGAACCATAGGAAACCTAAGGTTAACTACATCAAAATTTTTGGCTGCAAAGTCTTCATTCTCAATACTAGAGACAATCTTGACAAATTTTCATCCAAGAGTGATGAAGGAATTTTCCTAGGTTACTCTATCTCTAGTAAAGCCTATAGAGTTTTCAATATAAGAACCAAATGTGTGGAAGAATCTGTTCACATCAAATTTGATGAAACTGATGCACATGAACCTAAAATCTCTCTTGAAGATGATCTCTCTAGTTTGAATCTCAATGATAAATACAATGGACCTATAGTTAAAACATCCAGCTCTGGAAATTCTCCAGAACCTGCTTCTGTTGAACCTCAATCTGTAGATGAATCTGAAATCTCTAGCCCTATCTTTTCAAGACCATTTAGGACTCCAAAGAACCATCCTTTAGATGCTGTTGTAGGAAATCTAGATAGGGGAACACAGACTAGAGCTTCTCTAAGAAATCAGGTTGAACATCAAGCTTTTCTTTCACAGTTAGAACCTAAAAATATCAATGATGCTATCAATGATGAATTTTGGGTAATGGCTATGCAAGAAGAACTAAATCAATTTGAAAGAAACAAAGTCTGGAAATTAGTAGAAAGAACTAAGGACATTTTGACCATAGGCACAAAATGGGTGTTTAGAAACAAAGTTGATGAATCTGGAAACATCATTAGAAATAAAGCTAGGCTAGTTGCATAAGGTTACAATCAAGAAGAAGGAATTGACTATGAGGAAACCTTTTCACCTGTAGCTATATTAGAGGCTATTAGGATCTTACTTGCCTATGCATCACATCTGAATTTCAAGCTATATCAAATGGATGTCAAAAGTGCTTTTCTAAATGGTTTTATTGTTGAAGATGTTTTTGTAGAACAACCACCTGGTTTTTTAAACCCTCATTTTCCAAATCATGTTTTTAAACTTTCTAAAGCTTTATATGGTTTAAAACAAGCTCCAAGAGATTGGTATGAAAGGCTTTAAAACTTTCTTATCTCAAAAGGATTTACAAAAGGAGTAGCTGATCCCACTCTTTTTATAAAAAGGATTTCAAAAGATGTATTAATAGTACAAATCTATGTTGATGATATTATTTTTGGATCTTCTAAAAATTCCTTATATACTGATTTTTCAAAGGTTATGCAAAATGAATTTGAAATGAGCTTAATGGGAGAGCTTAAGTATTTTCTTGGTTTTCAAATTCTTCAAACTAAAGATGGAATTATTTTAAATCAAAGTAAATACAAAAAAGATATTTTAAAACGTTTTGGATTGGATAGTATTAAGGAAAGTGATACACCTATGAGTACTACCTGTAAATTGGATACAGATGAAGCTGGGAAACCAGTGGATCAAACCAATTACAGAGGTATAATTGGGAGCTTACTTTATCTTACTGCTAGTCGACCAGACATTATGTTCAGTGTATGTATGTGTGCTAGATTTCAAGCTAATCCTAAAGAATCACACTTACTGGCTGTTAAAAGGATTTTTAAGTATCTTAAGTATACTATAAATTTAGGTTTGTTTTATCCAAAAGGACAATCATTTAACCTAACTAGCTATTCAGATGCTGACTTTGCTGGATGTAATTTAGATAGGAAGAGCACATCTGGAACATGTCATTTGCTTGGAAAATCCCTAGTATCATGGTGTAGTAAGAAACAGAACTTAGTTTCATTATCTACTGTCGAAGAAGAATACATAGCTGCTGGTAGTTGTTGTGCACAAATTCTGTGGATGAAACACACTCTATTGGATTATTGATTTGATCTTAAACATGTTTCAATTAACTGTGACAATACTAGTGCAATAAATTTATCTAAGAACCCTGTGTCTTACTCTAGAACTAAGCACATTGATGTCAGACATCACTTTCTAAGAGATCATTATCAAAAAGGTGATATTTCTTTGAAATTTATTAGTTATGAACATCAATTAGCTGATATCTTCACAAAGCCTTTATGCTCTGAAAGAATGAAATTTATTAACCAAGAGTTGTGTATGATTGACCTGTGAAACTGATCTGTGAAACTGATCTGTGAAACTGATCTGTGAAACTGATCTGTGAAACTGATCTGTGAAACTGATCTGTGAAACTGATCTGTGAAACTGATCTGTGAAACCGATCTGTGAAATCGATCTGTGAAACTGATCTGTGAAACCGATCTGTGAAACTGATCTATGAAACTGATCTGTGAAACTGATCTGTGAAATTGATCTGTGAAACCGATCTGTGAAACCGATCTGTGAAACTGATCTGTGAAACTGATCTGTGAAACTGATATGTGAAACTGATCTGTGAAACTGATCTGTGAAACTGATCTGTGAAACCGATCTGTGAAACTGATCTGTGAAACTGATCTGTGAAACCGATCTGTGAAACTGATCTGTGAAACTGATCTGTGAAACTGATCTGTGAAACCGATCTTTGAAACTGATCTGTGCAACCGATCTGTCATACCGATATTCTTTTTTATTATTATATTGTAATTAATTAGTAAATTTCTTTTATACTTTTTATGGGAACCCTAAATGATAAAATAAATGATACGCGGCTATTTATCCTCCCTAAACCTTTGACATTTCATTTCCCGCCGAACCCTTCAACCTCTCTTCCCCTCTACTTCGAACCTTCGAACTCCTGCCTTCCCAAAATCCTCGAATGGCTAAGCAAAAGAGACCGAGAAAAGGACCGGATAGCCCTGTACCTTCAAAGCCTGCTCGAGGCGAGTCGAGTAGTACCTCTCAACGATCAGTAAATCTGAATCTGGAAACTCGGATTGTTGCTGTAGAAAAAAAAGTAAGCTCTGCGTGGCTTTTGTCAAGTAAGTCACTGTTGCTGCATGTTCTTGAATCGCAAGGATGGATAGACTGGTTTTCTGACAACTCTCGAATAGACTACCCGAAGCTGGTACATGAGTTCTATATAAATCTGGAAATCACTTTAGATGGTGTGGAGGCTTCCAGGATGTCGTCTGTGGTAAAGGGAATGAAAATATCCTTCTCATCTAAGCAGTGGGCTGAGTGCTTGAACGTACCTCATAAAGGTCGGTATGAGGATTATGTTGGGAATATTCCTCCAACATCTGATTACTTCTCTTATGAATTAGCTATGGAGTTTCTGACAGGAAACAGAGAGTCACGGAGAATCACAGCTTCAGAATTAGACGGTGAATGCAGACTTCTTTTCAAGTTTATTCATCACCAACTTTTCCCTAGGAGAGGAGATTTTGCTGCTGTAAAGTACCAGGATGTTTTCCTGTTGTTTCTTCTGAAAAAACATGAGAAGATCAATTTGTGTAGATATGTGATGGTACACATAGCTGGAATGGTAAAACCGTCCAAGAAAGCGACTTCCTTGTTTTATTCAAAGATGATATCTACCATGCTCAAGAATCTAGAATGTACTGATGTAGATTATGAAGTTAATGAAACAGATCATACCTTCTGTCTCAACAAAGAGATCTTCAAGGGGATGAAAATCAATTGGAATCCATGGAAGAAGTGCTGGGTTGCAGATGAAGATAAATTTTATGAAGCCTAAAATCCCATAGATCATGGAAATAGGCCAAAGGATTTGAGAGACCCTGGCTTGAAACCAAATGAGGAACCAGTTTATTCTGATGATGATGAGCAAGAAGAAGGAAAGGATGAGGCCACCGAAACCCTAGAGCAAGAAGAATTTTAATTTTACTTGCATTAATCTGGAATGATTTATTACAAAAGATAAAATTGTTACGACCATACCAGATTACATAAAGAAGCTCTTCCACCGCTACACGGAGAATGTTTTTTATCTGTTGCGAGTCAGAAATGTCCATGTATTGTTGCAACTGCAGAGTAATTGAACTATCCAGGGACCATCTGCACTAAAAGATGTGAGAAATATAATTCCAGAGAGCAGTTGATGTATCACAGGAAAGGAAAATATAGTTAATATCCTCTCTATGTTTATTACATATTCTACATTTGGATCCAAGATTAATCCCAAAGGTTTGTAAGCAATCATCTATGGGGATTCTGTAATGAGAAATTCATAAAATTAATGTGAATCTCAAAGGTTTAAGCCATGGTTTATTAATTTTTTTAATCCATGAGTGATTGTTGTTTTCATTGATAAATAGATGATTGTAGTAGTTTTTGGAATCAAGCATTCCATTGTGAGAAGCTTCCCACATCAGGAAATCATTAGTGTTAGTGAATGGGTACCTCTCAACAATTTGTTTTATTTCATTAGGAAAGTTAGGGTTAGGAATGCTCATGACATTCAATTAATTCTTGAATTATTCTCTTAATCAGTACTATATACATCATATTCTCCCTGGAAATAACCAAGCCATTAAAAATCATAGTAGATCAATAATACATGTTAGTTATGTTCTCGTGATCATACATTCAAAATTCTTGAAATTTTGTACGATGTATTCATGATTTGGTTCTTTGAGACATATCATCACTGTAATGAGTAAATTTTAAATTACTCAAAATTTCATTATCATTTTTTAATGATGAAATGTGACTATAAATGATTCTCTGTAATGATCAATAAAGTAAATGCATGACTTTATAATTTAGTATATACTTGGATTCATTATTTACATTCAGTGTATCCAAATCTACATTCATAAATTTTTAGGGTTTAATCATGATTGTCCAATATTATTTAAAAATACTTCCATACAATCCTTCAAATATGTATAATCACTTCCATTGAGGTCAGGTGGTTTGAGAGGATGTATGACTTTAGTTACGAGACTTTTCATTAAAAACAAAACTCATATTTCCTTAAAATAATATCTCTCTGACAACACTATAACAATAATAATAAAATATGATCTTAAACTTTACAAAGTGTAATAAAACAGTATATTATGTCTTTAATACCATATTTTATGGTATCTAAATAAAAAATAGAGTATAAAATATCATTTAATGGACCTCTTACAATACAAATTATTGGGAAGATTTATTGATGGGAATATGGAATATAGGAGGTTAATTGTCCATTTAAACCTTTTAAACTAAATTAAAATTATCATATTGTTATTTATGGAAAAAATATTATAATAATTTAACTTTAGTTTTCAAATAGATAAGTATCTGAACAAAAATTGAGAATTAGAACACTATTATTTTTATTATAGTTTAGTTCACAATGAACCAACTCAACACTTAAATCCCCTTGAACTCGGTGATATGACTAGTACTCATTAAGAAAAAGAGAGAATAAGAAGTATTTTATAGGTGTAGACTCAACCTAGTATATTATAGGATAGAATCTGTATGTCCTACATATTTTTAGAATAGGAATAACTAATTCTATTCTAAGGATAAACAAAACCATTATTATCTTTTTCGGGATCAGGAAGGACCTGATCTATTATAAGGACAGAACAAACCTATTAATGTCGTTTACTATGAGTAAATAATAACCTAAGTGATCCTACTTTTTTGGTCAGGTGATCAGAACAAAACACTCCCTTTTTAATAGATATATAATTGTGATTTATCTATGAATTAAAAACACATTCATAATAAAATAAAACTGACTAGAGAACTATATAATATTGATGAATAAGGCTAGTGTGGATTAGTTATCTTCATCCCTTAAAAATTTTATAAAAAACAACTAAATCTAATACAACTAAAAATACCTCATAAAATCATCATGGAAAAATCATATAACATTTTTTACCTCTTTTTCTCCTCATTTGTTACTTTTCCATAGACATTATTTTTTGAAAGAACCCTGATGGATACTATAATTTAAAATAAATCACACGAATCTTATTTGTGAATGTTATTCCAAATAATTCATAATATGGGTAAAACTAATGATCACAAAAAAATGGAAACAAATTACCATAACCTATACTTTTAATTATCATGCTCAAAATCAACAATTAATCACTTCACTTCATTCCTAGTACTATTGTTTAATGAAACTATTATCACTAAAATATGGGAGAATATTATTCCATAAAAGGTACATATATATCTTTTGTATGGGTAAAATGAATTTTTCATAGGCTGTTTAAGGGTAATATGTAAACTATGTAAAGGTAATTTGACAATTTTCATAAGGGTATCCTTGAAATGAAACAGGTTATGAAAGTGTAACTCATTATTTTTGAACCTTAAAAAAGGTAAATATTGAAATATCTAGGTTTTTAATTGTAATTTGTAGTTTTGGAAAGGTAAGATGCATTTTATAAAGATCTTATAAGGGAAAGGATAGAGTTTCATAAAGGTAATATAGAAACTCACAAAAAGGTAAGCATATAATTTTCAAATATTCATATGGGTAGTATGCCTAAAGGTAAATAAAAGTTGTATAAAGGGAAGAATCATCCATTCATAAAGATAACCACTTATTTACAATTTTAATCTATGGGTAACCAGGTATTTTAGTAGTTTCATAAAGGTAAATTCCTTTTCTGGTAAAGTTTATCCTGTGTTTTCTATTATTTCATAAGGGTAATTTATATCTTTCATAAGGGTACTGACTCACGTAAGGGTACTGACTCACGTAAGGGTACTAACACACATAAGGGTCATATATTAACCTAAATAAGGGTAGAGGTGAATTTCCATTACCTAAATAAAGGTCACTAAAACTTAAATAAAGGAAAAACCATGTTCAAACATGTTACATAAGGGTAAAACCAAAATTGTATATATTACATTTGGGTAACACAAGTGTTGTGTAAAGTTAAACTAAACTATATGTGAGGTTAAATAGAAAATAAAACTACTTAAATTAGGTTTGAATAGAATCTATAAACCTTGCATAAGGTTACCTTTCACATTACATAATGGTAAAAATAATATTCTTCATTCTACTTAAGGGTAAATAAAATACATTGAAAATTAATTATTCATAATGTTAAAAAAATAATAAATAATAATAAGAATAATAAGAATAAATGATGAACTATTAAATAAAAAATAAATTCAAAAAAATATTATAAAAAACAATAAACAATGGTTAAAGATAAAACAATTAACACATGTATTAATATGTCCACCTTTAAATAGAGTTTACCAAAAATAATACATAGGATAAAAACAATTAATCAAATTATCATGTAATAAACTAATACCAGTGATATTAAACACTAAATATTTTTATTCTAAACAAAAATTAAAACATTTAATATATTTGTATACAAATAAACATTTAATATATGTTATATAATAAAAATATTAAATGTATAAAGAACCAAATAAAGATACAGATATTGAAATTAGGTTTTTTTTTAAAAAAAATCAACTTAAATTGCCATAATAAGATTAAAAATATTTAATAATAAAATGAGATGTGGTTTTCAATTTATAAAAAAATAGAACTCAACGTACCAAAACTCCTTTTGTTTCGACACTAACAGTTCTAATTATGGTTTGGTTAAAAAGAAATGTGTTACTAATTTATTATGATGTTTTGAGATTAAAGACAATAAAATTTTTGTATATTTAAATTTAAACATAAAGAAAATACAATTTGGTGTACTAAGTTTTTATAAATTTGTGTGATTTACCTAAACACACAAACCATTCATTCATACAATATCACTTAGAAAACGTCCAGTCATCTTCTGATATAATTCAATCAACACTTTCTATTGAGAAATAACCTTTTCATCTTGTATCTTTATGTTATCCTGTTTTTCTAAAATTATGATTTTCATTGTGAAAATTTACCTCACAGAATCTTGATGTAGTGAGTAACTAAAACAAATAGTGAATTCTGTTGAAATCTCTAATGGCCTTATAAGGAACACAAATGGTAATGGTCGTAAAATCATCAAGTGCACATATCCATGATTCTCATTCCAAAGTAATTGACCAAATGGATAATCCTGGGATAGAGATAAGGACTACATGGGATTGGCATCCCATAGTTCTTTTATTTTTTACCTTTAAACCAAATATCAATAATATTTGAAGTAATATACATTAACATACTGATATATGGAAATAAGTTATTATAATCAGAAAGGAATTCATACCCCAACTTCTTTGGTGGTATCATTCACATAAATAGCATCATATTTTTTATGATCATGAAACCAAAGTTTTTTTCTGGATACATGGTGACCTAAATTCTTTTACTACATCAAAAAAATATAAATAAACAATTTAATACATGAAATATATAATTTTATCTTATAAATATTTAAACTAATACAAATATTACCAAAGTTGATCTGTTTCTGAAAAAACTCATTGTCCTAACAATGTGGGGGTTGATTTGTTCAGCTTTACTTGATGCATTTTTTTTGAAACATCCTAAAATAAATACCATGTAATGTAATAGTAATTTATGTAATGTAAAATCCTTTTCATATTCATGTTTATATTAAAAATGAGATTTATATAATAAAATTTATTTCAATACCACATGCTTCTCATGATAATGGCTATCCAAAAACACCTTCCACTACTCTCCAGGTACCCTTTGAAGTACCTCATCATACTGGTACTATGTGGTCATTAATGTGTCATTTATTTCAAACTGTAATCCCCATTTAAAATATTTTCATTTCTTACCCCAATTTTTCAATGTCCACTTTCATGTGAAAAGGTCAGCAACGAAAAAGTGGAATAACATCTATAAAAAGATATTAATTTTTAAAATATTACAATTTAATTACATTATGAAATTTAATTACACCATAATTTATTATAATTACATTTATCAGGGAATCAACTACTTTATGCTTCCAAAATTGTGCAATATTCCTCCTATTAGAATAGGTAATCGTAAGGGTAACGGGCTCCGCTACCAGCTAGCTTATAATATAGCCAAATAATCTGGTGGAGTCATCTATAAGGACCCCATAACAGAAAAATGGGAAAACCATATTCAATTCATCTATATTCCAAACATATGAACCCTTCATATTTGTCTCTATAGTAACATTGATTGTAAATTTTATTAAAAATACTTAGTAGTATAAAAAAGTTAAATAAAGTTATTTACATTAAAATTTGTACATATAACTATCACCCTCTAATATCCTTATGAATAAATATGAGTTAAGTCTTATTCCCTTGCTCCTGAACCTACTAAATGGGTAAGTAATGTCCCAGATGCTGATGGGATAGAGGAGGAGGGTGTACAGATCTTTATGGAATGGAGGAGGCTGTGAGAGATGCTAATGGGGGTAGATGGACAGTGTCTCAGTTTCTATAGAGAGGGAGACCAATGGATCATAATTTATCTATTTATTCAAGGGAACATCAACTGGGTATTGACTAGGATTAGTGAAATTAGTCTTACTTCTAGTTCCTACCATTTAATCAAATAAAATTAAATTTAGAAAAATTATTTCAAAAATATCATACTTCAAAAAAATTAGAAATGATTAAAAATACACATTACTAAAAAAATATACATATCTATGATAATGAATGACTGGATATATAATATATTTGGTAGATAAATTAATGGATGGCTACACATGCAATCATTTTTTCCATTAATCATTTAATTGTCCTACTGCATCATTAATTTATCTAATTCATCCACCCATGAAAGGATAATATTTTCAATATCGTTACGGTCAAATAATTTTGTTTCTTTATATTTATGGGATTCAATTTTAGAGGTATAATCTTCCAATTCATCACAAATATTATACAAGTCACTTTGTTTTATGTGACCAGCTACACTCCACCCTTCATCCATGACATATTCCACATAATATACCATTTTCAATCTCAATGAAAAGATACGAAGATCATTTAATTCATGGTCATTGACATCCATCATGAGAGATAACTTCATAGAAGTAATTTTCAAGGAATCACTTTTAATACCCCAGGTAATATCGGCCCAATTTCATTTTAATAAAACAACAGAAAAATTCTTGTAGTATTTTAATTCAAAAAAAACAATAATCTTTACATAGTATCCCAATTAGGATACTTTAATTATACCACTACTCTCTGATTTAAAACCTTCTTCTTGATCAAGGGTATGAAATTTTAATCTATTCGCATTGTAGGAGTCGATTTTTTAATTCATTTTAGAGTAACTCGTGCTAGAGACTTTAAATCTTCTCAAAACTCAATCCAAGTATCAGTATTCATGATCTAAAAAAGGTAATATAAATTATTATATTTACAAAATATTTTTCAGCCTAAAATTCATATTTTTTACAATATTAATGAAATTACATGATGTGTAAACCATTATTCAATATCTTTATTAAATCTTTTGTTATATCTTTCTCATTTAATGATGGGATTATTATTCATCTCTTTTTTTGTATCATGAGATCTTCAATAAATGGATATCTAATTTTAATATACTATAGCACATATATATGGGCCTATAATAATTCAATTTTTTTCATTGTAAAATTTTAGGTCCTCAAAAACTATTACCTAATACTATGAAGTATTGTTTATTTCCCATGTAGTTGATAATCAGTTGATTCTCATCAACACATCCAACTCAATTGAATCTCATCTAAATATATTTAAAGTATATAGAAAAAATGGTAAGACACACCTCTTCTAATTATAGATTAGAAATATAATCTTTAGGATGAGATTTATTTTTTATACATGATTTCAGATGACCAAGATATTTATCAACTAAAATAAATAAAACATTATTTTTTATTTAATGAATTTTCATTAATTCTTTCGTAAAAATAAAAACATATAAATAAACTTTCTCTCAATTGGGTACATCCATTTATAATGTACAGGGCCTCCTAATTTAGTTTCTTCACCCAAATTCATTGTAAAATACATCATAACGGTAAAAAATATAAAGGAAAAATCATCTAAATTGAAAAAAAATGTCAATAAAAATAACTCCTGAAGGTTTTCAATCTCATTTGGTGGTATATTTTTCTCATATATTTTTCATAGTAATGTACATAGTTGAAGTGAAACTAAAGTAACATTTTTGGTAATAATGTACTCAAATTTCAATTGTAGTACCTTCTATAACAAAATATGTGAATCATGACTTTTCAATCCATGTAACCTATGATTTTTTAAGTCGAAACACTTTTATATGTTACTTGAATACCCATCAGATACCTTTACATGTTTTAAAATTCAATAGATCATATATTCCATTCTCATTTAGCCATAGATAAATCTTTGTGTTCATTATTTTTAAGTCATTTTGATCATTGAGATGGTCCTTTAATTTTTCATTCTCATTAAGTAATGTGAAGATCAAATCATCACAAAATTGTATCTCAATATACATAAAATCAATATTATTCAACAAAAAATTAAATTCCTAATGAAGACTTTTGAATTATATACTTTTTCTCTTAAATGTTTTCATCCAATTTCACTTGATGATGAACTTTGAACTCATTTCCCTCTATCATTTAAATGATTCACCATACAAAATCATTTTTCAATATTTCTAAGTTGTTTTAATATTTTAAAACCTATCAAAAACATTGCAGGGAGACTATAATCAATATATCCATTGAATTTTTACTTATAAAGAAGTACTCTATGAAATGCATTGAGGAATCTTTGATGACACAAGAAGAACCCTTTGTTTCTGTAAGGTAGTCACTAGGGATCAAAATCAAAGTTACAAAAAATACCAGACAAACCCATGTAAGTGTTCCAACCAGATATGTTCCCATGTATAGGGATTTCACTAATGGTCCATGTTAGATCAGCATGAATTTTGAACATTTATATAGAATATGAATCGTATGTATCAACATTGTTTCTCTATAACTCCTACAATTCTTCAATTAGAGGCTATAAGTGTAAATCAATATAATTTGTAGAAATTTTTTTCTATTAATAATTATCAATTGAATAAATATTTTAGTTTGATACAAATCTACTGAGTTAGATTATAAGGGATCAAAACAACATGCTAAATTCTATAACTAGTTCTCAAATACCTAAATAGGTTGAATCCATCTGCAGTCAAACCCAATCACACATTCCAAGGATCATAAGAGAAATATAGATATAATGAATCAAATTCCTTCCATGAAATTGAATCTATTGGTTGTCTCATTAACCCATCATTGTTATTATCTATAAAATTTCACTTCATGTGATCCACATTTTTCTATGACTTGAATAATCTTTGAAATTGAGGATTTAAATATATATAACTCAAATCCATTATATGTATGTTATTTTTCTTATTATTTATATTATTTTGATGATTAATACTTCTAACATAACCAATTGACTACCATCTATAAGAATAAACTTTTCTGAAATCATGTCTACTTGAATCATCTCCCTAATAAAGCATACAATCATTAGTAAAAGCATGTATTTTTGTATAATTCAGACCAATCTTGTAAGAATATTTATTTCATATAAAAAAAACTTAGGTATCTTATATTTAGGGAATTAATCATGAAAAAATTCCAATATCATATACTACACCTTATTTTTAATTTAGTATAGGAATTTGATGTGCTTTAACATTAGCAGAAAAGAATGGTTTGAATATTTCAAACACCCACCATATAGATCTTGATTTCCATTGTCAACTAAATCATTATTCACATTTTTATACTTATTCATGTTCTCTCTGACATTATTCTCCACAGAATAAATAATAGGTTCCAATGGTATGTTACAATCTTGATTTGGTTGTCCTATATTCCCAAAACATCACTTGTTAGGTTACTATTTATAGTACCCTCAACCATTTCTTCTGATATGTTTTTATGTTGATGTTGTTATCTATTAATGCTGAAATAATAATTTATATGTTTTTTTCATTTCATTTTCCATTTTCAATGAAATGGGAATCCCATTATTTTGATTGAATTCAGTGCTCAAACATTATATGACATTTGATTCACTATGCCAAATCGAACACAAATATTTAGTAGGTAATTGATTCAATATCAAGTGTTAATAAAATTTATTTATCTTCAACCATATTATAAATTTACATTTAGGAAATGGACTTCTTATTGTCCAATTAATATATTAATTGGATATTGTAAAATCTAAAAACTCCTCTAAAACACTAGCATACTGAAGTGTGTTCCTTGGTAATTTGATCCATCTTTTATCAATATATATCATAATGTTACTACAATTTGTTAAATGAAATTAAAAAAAAAATTATTTCTAAGTAGGAAAATATATAAATGGTAATGAAAAAAACAAAACCAAAATTGTTATAAGAATATTCATATAATTTCTAAAATGTAATGACCTCGACACCAGTAACCAAGAGTCGGTGACATTCTTTATTACATTGGCATAAATAAAAGATTAAAATCCCAAAGGACTAAATAGTTTAGTAGTCTTAAAGAACTAGATAAATATATTTTTCCCTTATTACGTTGGTAATTAAAAACAAAACATAACAATAAATAGTAATTTTCATCATTGAACTCATTCTAAATTCTATTCTTTATAACCGAGTGAAAAGAAATAAATAAGGGTGACCACAAATTCTCAGTAAGGGATAAGTATAACCAAAGTAGTAATGAATCAAAGATAATAATTAAAATGGAATGGTAAATAACTAAAAACACATTCTATGTAATCAATAAATAGATAACAAAATGCATCCATATAATTTTTCGGAGTGAAAATCCTCTAGATAATGATAACTGAATATAGAAAGAAGGGAATGCTGAATTAATAAATGTCGTGTATCTCTTCCAAGAACCAGTACCAACAAGATGGATTAATATACAGGTAAAACCCCATTTAATTTTTCCAATTTTTTAGACTCATGATACTAGTTTATGAATCGAGGGGATACATAATTTCAGGTCCCACCCATCACTACAAGTCCAAATCATTCATCACATACCGAATAAATGATTAAAAATATATTTATAAATCCAAGTATATCATACCACTTTGAAACATTAAAATACATTTAATAAAATAATATTCCTGATATTATATATCAATGGTTCAGTATATAAACCTATAAAATAAGGTGGGTGCATAACATCAAAAGTTTCTTTAATAAAGTGAAATTGAGGAAAAGTCCCATAAAAAGGTAGTTTTATAAATCAAATAGAATGATTATGTTTTATTTCTATAAATAAAAATTAAATAATTTGAAATAAAAAATGATAAAATAAAACTTCATTTTCTACATAAACTTATCATTACATAATCAATGAAATATAATTTAAACCCAATGAATTAAAACTGAGTTAAGAAATCACTTAACACTTGTAATCAGTCGAATTGTATTACCCATAAAAGTAATATTTATAAAATGAATAATTGAATACCACGAATCTAATTTTATTCATGATATTATATATCAAATTTTAGAATATATACACTACACAAAGTAAATAAGTTCTGAATAAGGCATATATCTCATAGAAGTAAAAGTGATATGAGAAAATCATTACCTCATGATTCCCTTTAGTGAATCATTATTCATCCTCAGCTATAATGGTTTAAATATTGTTATTAACTCATTAAAGAAATATTTTAATATTTAAGATAAATTATGGGGTGTTTTTATAACGTCTTATTACCCATTAATTAATAATATTTCATTAATTCCATGGTTTCAGGTGTGTTCATTTCAAGGTTTCTTGTCATGTACATTTGTGTAAAATTATGGATTTCCTTATAAAATGGGATTATAAATATAAAAGTGGAATGAAATATTATTCATTAACTTACAAGAATATAAATAGTAAAATATATCCTTATGGTTTCTAACATGTGTATGATTCATTAAATAAAATGATAATGATAATTGTTTAGTTTATTTTGGTGGTTTTCACAAACATCACAAACTAGTTTCATTTTATTTACTATTATGGGTATATATTATTTACAGAACATGAAATAGGATATTATATAATTATTAAAATATTATTTAATGGTAATAAGTTTTTTATTACCATTAATTATGGTGGTAATGGAAAAGGAACAAAAACATTATTCATGGAGATTGTTAATCTCCATAACATAGAAAATGGTTTTGTTTATTTGGTTAAGAGGATGTGATAAAAGGAATGTATATAATATATTTCATTAGTAAAATGATATTCAAGTATTTAAATTATTATATAATTATTAAATCATGTTATATTAATGATATGAGAATAAAGTAGAAGAAGAAAAGAAAATAAGATATATTTTATAGAAAATTACCTCTTAAATTTCCCCTCCTTGAAAGACCCTTGAAGACCTTGGATTTGATCGTTTGGTGAGACCATAATCACTTGGTTGTGTGTATATTGATAAGTATAATTTTTGGAAGATATTTTATAAGTTTTATGGATTTTTGGTCAAAATGGGGTTGTGAGGGGAGGTATTCATACTTGAGGAGAGGTGGTTTAAGTGATTAAAATAATTATTATTTTATAATTAAAACCAACCACATTGAGGTAGAATTAATTTAAATGAATTATATTTCTAGTTGTTATTTTATAATATGGTTAGGCTCAATAAATTTCTCAACCAATGGTTAAATTTTGTAATTTTTAGTCATGTAAAGCATTTACCTTTTAACTTTAACCCATGTCTATATTTTTTCCTATATTTCGGTAAATAATATTTTTACTATAGTAATTTTATATACGTAAAAATAAAATTAACATTGAAAAATAATTTGGATCTTCTAATTTAAAATATGGAATCCATTTTACCAAATTAATTTCACATAATATTAAAAATTATATTTAGAATCAATCTCATAGTCTCATTGAAGAAGAATGTCTGTAATGCGAAAAGTTTCAAAGATTAAATTTTTTTATATCCAATTTCAATGTGAAATTAATAATAATGACCTAAATTTTTTTAATTGATTATTAATTAAACTAATTATATTTTAAAATATATTTAAAATATAATTAAACTATATAATTAAATTACAATAAAACCAGTTTTAAATTAAAATTAAATATTTTTCAATATTATCAAAAAATGAAAATTCTCCAAAAAAATACCAAAATTTCATTGTAAGATATTTTGATATGCCAATTTCAAAAAATGAAATTTATTTTTTCAAATAAAACTTATAAAATTTTCAAATTTTAGATTTAAAATATGAACATCTTTAAAAGGAGGCAAAATTTCTTATTAGAGAAATATACCTTTTTTGCTTAAAATTTTATTTATTTATTATCTTAAGCTTATCAAACATATTAGATTAATTTAAAACCATTATATTTAATAAATAAAATATAAATTTCATTAATATATCTCACTAATATTGGTTAATTTAATTTATTAAGATAAAATTTTGTTACGTGTATACAAATAGTTTTTTTAATAAAAACACATATTTAATATTCATTTAGTTTTTATTTTCATTTTCAATTAATTGGTAACCAATGAATTCAATTTATAAACATTTATAAGATATATTTTCATAATTTAGTTAATCTCATTCATTCCCACCATGCCAACAGCTATGTGATAAATATTATAATTAAATAATAATATTTTAGTAGTTTGTTTAACCTTGATGTTCTGTGTAATATTAGCTATCAAAAAGATTGAATTTAAAAATAGACTTTTAATAAAATCATGGGATGTAACATTCTCACCTAATTCAATAAATTGTGACCTTGTAATTTGAAATTCCACTCACAAAATCAAAGGTTTATATTTGAGAATACCTTTTTTGGAAACCCACATCGTAAATAGGGTTAATAAAACATCCCCTAAATAAGAGGGAAGGAACAATGTGAAGGTTATCATAAAATTAGGCTTTAGAGTATGATAACATTAGTTGGAAGTGAAAACCGGTACATGGGAGAGAAATATAACCAACATGTTTTGTTACAGAATGATATAGAACATGGTCATCAAAAATTCTACCATCACATAACTATAAATATGTAATGGGTTAAAGATGTCATTTATTTTCCAATAATAAAATTAATAAAATGGTGTTTTTTGTTCCAAATTCCATTCCTATATTTGAGGTATTCATTTAATATTCTGATAATCACTTGAGAAAAGTAAACTTACTTGATTACTTTCTATGTCATAGGTATAATATCATCCTTTAGTTGCCTTTATATATACTTTCAATTCATCTCTTATACCATAAAATGAATGTTCATGATGAATTTTTCTTTGCCTAAAGAACATTAATGTATCATAAGATACACAATTCATTTCTTCAGCCTTTACGTATTTACTGAAACCAAATTGGTTAGAACATTATATCTAATATAATAAATCATACTATAACATTGAACAATAATAACCCATGTTAAAATTAATCCATTCCATAAGTAGGTAAATTTAATACAAATTACATATGCTTCTATCTAAATTAAAAGTCCAAAACATTAGAAGAAAGGCTAGTAAATTTTCAAAATCATCAAATTTTTGACATAATGTAGATCATATTGTCACATGACAAATATATAAGTTCCTTTATCAATATTAAACCATAATGAAAATAATCATCCTTCTAAAAATTATATCTTAGGTTATTGAATATATTCCTTAAATCCATACATGTAGTAAACACAACAAAGATAACAAAAACCATAAAACCACAAGACACTTTCATGGTCACTAATATTATCCCAAAAATATAAATTTTTCATTATTATATCAACATAAATAATATATTAAGGTTTACCTTCCCTTAATTAAGTGTTTTCCAAAAGATCTAATTACAATAGAATTATTTCTATTAGTTCCAGGTACTATCAATCATAAACCTATAAATCCACAAAGAGGAAGTATTGTAGTAAAATATCATAATTTTTTTAACTATAGAATCATTGATAAAATAATTCTTGGATATAAATATATTATAACTTAAATAATTTTACTTAATTATATCCTTTATCATCTTATTCATTAATAAAACCTTTCCTTTATTTTCCGTTTTTAGTCTCTTCATTATCAATAGGATAACCATTACTTATATAACCTTTCTGATTATATACATTATATTTTTACCTAGGAAATAGTTTTGAGTAATTCCAATATTTTAAAATTTTGAAATATTCAATTGTTGATAATAACTTATGAAGATTATTATTGCAAACATTAATTTTTTTCTCAGAAATCAATTGATTTATATCCTTCTTTAAACTCCCAAAAAATATTCGTGTTGGCATTCTCAACATATAAAAAACTGAATCTTATTTTCTCCATGATCTACACTACTTGGTTTATCAGAAAACATAAGTTATTATATTATTTGGTTAGTCTGGTAGTTGGTGATGGTGCATGTTTTTAGTAATATATCATGTTAACTGATTTGGAATAAACATGATATCATTTACTATAGTAATTTTCCCATTTGGTTTCTCAACCATAAATTTTCTATAACATTAAATTTTAACCTAGTTCATTCTAGCTCCCACCGATGAATAAAAAAAATTAATGAATAATCATCAAACTACACTAATCATATTGAGATAATATTAAGAAAAGTATGTCTAAATAATGACACAGTATTCTCAATACATGAGTCTTTAGGTTTAACGTAAGTTATCCCTGGTCATTACCAAAATATGGGATATTATCTTACACTTAGACGTATCCTCAAATTTATTCATACAGATGAATTTTATAATATTTTTTTCCTCAATTTAGTTCTCAGGGATTCTACTAAGCTTTCTATGATACAAACTGTAATGACCCCAACCCCAGTAACCTAGAGCCAATTCCTTTCTTTATTATATTAGTATAAATACAAGATTCAAATACCAAAACAACTAATAGTTTATTAGTCTTAAATAACTAGATATGCAAATTTTACCCATATTACATTGGTAATTAAAAACCAAAAATAACAATATAAT
The DNA here is from genome assembly GCA_963277665.1 of Viscum album. Lineage (NCBI taxonomy): Eukaryota > Viridiplantae > Streptophyta > Magnoliopsida > Santalales > Viscaceae > Viscum > Viscum album. Next base: position 1,237,534,320 of record OY728165.1, on the reverse strand, counting down.
ATTATTTTCATCCTTTAACTAATTCAAAATTCTCTTCTACATAACCTAGTGAAAGGGAAAAAATAATGGTGAGATAAACTACTCAGTAAGGGTTATGTACAAAAGAATCAATAATCAATAAATGATAATTTTCAATATATAAATGTAAATAAATGAAATAACAACCCATTTTATCAATAAATTGATAATGAAATGCATACATAGATTTTTTTTCATAGTGAAAATCCCCTAGATAATGGTGAATCAATACTAAAAAAAGGGAATTCATAAGTATTGGACGTCATGTATCTGGAACATGAACCACTGCCATCAAGACAGTTAAATCTATAGGTAAAACCCCTTTAATTTGGAAAACTATTTTGTCTCCTGATACTTTTTGATTCATCTAGGGTCTAAATAATGTCAGGCTCTACCCATCTCTGCAAGTCTAAAGCATTCTTCATATACCGAATAAATGATTTAAAAATTGATTAATAAATCAAAGTGTTACAAGACACTTTAAAACATTTTAATACCAGGAATGAAATAAAATTAATGATATGATCTATCAATTTGGTTGTATATACACCTCATAAAATAAGGTGTGTGCATAACATCAAAATATGCCTCAATTTTATTGTAATTGAGAAAAATTCCCATGCAAATATCATTATGTTAATCAAATGGACCGATTATATGTATTCACTATAAATACACACACAAAAAAGTTGAAATAAATCATTATATAGATGTTTAAATTTACATAACCTTACAATTACATAAATAATGAAATATAATTTTAACCTAATGAGTGAAAATTTAGGTAAGAAATTTGAACCACTTGTAATCAGTCAGATCGTATGCCCCATTAAAGTAATATTTATCAAATAAAACATTTAATACGATGAATATAATTAAATTCCTGGTATGATATATCAAAGTTAATTATGAATACACCACCCATAAGAAATATATGGTGAATAAGTCATATATCTCATAAAAGTAAAAGTGATATGAGAAAATCATTACCTTGTATTTCCCTGTAGTTTAGAATTCGTTAACCTCTTGAATAATGGTTTAAAGAATTTTATTAAATCATTAAAGAACTATATTCATATTTATAATATCTTATTTTATGATTTTTTAACATCTTATTATCCATTCATTAATAATATTTCATCAATTTCATGGTTCTGGGTGTGTTCATTTCAGGGTTTCAGGATCGGTTTATTTGTGGAATGTTATGGATGTTCTTGTCAAATGGGATTATAACTCCAAAAGTGGAATATAATAGTATTATATAAATTAAATTATTATGAATGGTCCAAAATATCATTATGGTTTTTTAATATGAGGATTATTCATTACATAAAATAATAATGTTAATTGTTTTATTTATTTTGGAAGTTTTTTCGAACATAATGAACTAGATTAATTTTATTAAATATTATGAATATATATTAGTTATATAACATGAAATAGGAAATAATATACTAATTAAAATATTATTTAACCATATTCATTTTTTTATGACCATCCATGAAGTCAGTAAGGGAAAACAAACAAAAACATTATTTATAGAGAGGTTAATCACCATAACATGGGAAATGGTTTAATTTCTTTGAATAAAGGGATATTATAAAAGATATGGATATAATAAATTTATTAAGAAACATAAAAATTACAGTATTTACATGATTCTTGAATTATTATTTTATTATTGAGGAAGGATATTAGGAAAAAGTAGAAGAATAATATAAAATAAGAGATAAGTTTTGAGAAAATTACTTCTTGAATATCACATCCTTGAGAGACCATTGAGGAATTTAGATTTGGTATTTTAGTAAGACCAGATGAACTTATATGTTGGTATAATGAGTAGGATATTTTTGAGAATAATTTTATAATATTTAATGATTTTGGGTCGAAATGGGTTTGTAAGGGGTGGTATTTATACTTAAGGAGATGTGGGTTTAAGTGATTAAAATAATTATTATTTTATAATTGAGGCCAACCACATTGAGGTGTCATTAATTTCAATGGATTATATTATTGATTAATTTTTTATAGGATTTTTATATTTTATAAATATTTTATCCCATCATTAATGGTTTTAATTTTTTTGTATGTTAAGCTATTACCTTTTCACTTTAACCATTGTCACTATTTTACTTATATTGTGGTAAAACAATTACCAAGGTAGATTTTTATAACTCAAAATTAAATTAAACTCACAAAATAATTTGGAAATTATGATTCCAAATATTGAATACATTTTAGAAAATTCAATTCACATAATTGTAATTATATTTAAAATTAATCATGGAGACTCAATGAAAAATGCTTATTTTAAAAGTGAAGAGTTAAAAATATTAAAAATATTTTTATATCCAATTTAAATGTAAAATTGATTCCAATTACCTATATTTATTTGATTTAGGTATAACAAAACTAATTGAACTATAAAATCAAATAAAAATATAATTTAACTAAATAAATATATTATAATAAAAAAATTTCCAATTAAAATTCTATATATTTCAATATTCATCAAAAAAATAAAACTTCACCAAAAATACAAAAATTTTACCCTAAGAAAATTTTGATATTACAATTTTAAAAATGAAATTAATTTTGTAAAATAAAACATATAAAAGTGTAAAAAATTTTATTTACAGCAAGTGTTCCATTAAAAGGTGACAAAATTACCTAGTAGAAACATCAAACTTTTATACTTGAAATTTGATGCTTTTTATTATCTTAATCTTATCAATCATATTGGATGAATTTAAAGATCGAATGTATAAAATATAAATTCCACTCATATCTTTAACGAATAGTTTTAAATTTAATTTATTAAGATAAAATTTCATTTTCTGTACAAATGTAGTTTTATAATTCAAAAACATCCTTTATATTCAATTGGTTTTTATTTTAATTTTTAATTAATTCGTAACTAATGAATGTATTTTATAAACCAGTTTAAAATATATTTTCATAATTTAGATAATCTCATTCATTCCATCCATTACAATTGATAGGGGATAAATATCATAATCAAATAATAATATTTTAATATTTTGTTTAAGATCATTATTCTAAGTAACATAAGCTATAAAAAAGATCAAATTCAAAAATAGACATACAATAAAATCTTGGGCTGTTAAAAAAACGGTCAAAGTAAAAAAAAGGAAATCAATTGTGGGTAGTATTTTTTAAAATATAGGAAACATAATATCATACAATAATTAAGAAAACCACATTTAAAATTTTCTTTGAAAATTATTTATCAAACTGCACAGTGAAAACTAACTTTCAAATATAACTATTTCCAGAAAAATCACTTTTGAATCAAATAAACCCTCATTTAAACAATTCAAATGGTGTCGAGAACCCATTTTTCAATACCAAACTTTTATCTTTTAAAAAAATTCAAACCACAATGAGCCTTATGGCCTCACACCCATTAAAAAAAATTAAATATCAACCAAATTCATTTCATAAAACATGCCTATAAAATAACACACCCATTTTAATGAAAAAATGGCATCGAATACACCTTTAAATAATTAATTAATATTATAAAATCCATTGTTAATTTTAATAACCACTTTTTATGTGACACTGTTCAAATCCAAGTCATTAAGCACTATGAATCCATTTAAAGTAAAAATGGTAATTAATACATGTTCTTTAGTTCACGCTAAGTATAGTGTATGGAATAACAAAAAATAATAGACTACTATGAGAAGTCTAAACAATTTCCTATGAATGATAAAATGGACCCCTGAGTCATTTTATTTTCAATATATTAAATGCATGTATAATTGAATAACCAAATCCCATGTCTTACTAATAGTAATCCAATAAAAATACAAGAGGTGAAATCAGGAATAATAGATTCACATTAATAACTAACTATACAAAGTATAAGAGGTGGAATATGAAGTAACTAATTCAAACTACTATTATGATAAAAATTTATAAGAGATGGAAAATAAGACAAAATAACATACTAGTATAAAACTAAACAAAGGATAATATATATAATATAAAATTCTTAATTAATACTAGTAGAATTCCAAATGAAGCAAAAGATATTGATTCGAAAACATCCAATTCATTATTATAATAAGTAAAAAAATATGAGATATGGTGGAGGCTATTAAAAATATATACTAATATCATGAGAAATATAGTATAATACTTGGTATAAAGAATAAAAATACAAGAGGTTACAGTTTCATAAACAAAATATATCACAATTAAATATTTTAAAACCCAATCGTTTATTAAAGTTTTTTAACATAAACAGAACTATGATTTATGTAATTTATTGTTTTTAACTTATATTCTATAATTAACATTATTTAAAAACATTTTTTACTAGAATTTATGCAATTATTTCATTTATTATAAACCATTCCTTATTAATATTTTATAATAACAATAAAAAATATTATTTATAAATATAAAGATGGAGAAAAATAATTATACACTGTCTAAAAAATTTCTCGTGATGGAATAACATCAATTCCAATTGTTATTTTATATTTATAACATGAAATGAATGAAAATTGAATATAACCAAAATTATATATTTACAAACATAGTGAAAAATATGAACGTGCATCAAAAAAACCCATGTTTATATCATATAACTAAAGAAACTTTTTTGGAAAGAGGAAATTATGCATTACAATGGAATTACTAACAAATTGTTATCTTGTATCAAGAGGAAACCTTTCAAACATGTCACCTTTGAAGTAAGATTCATAATTGAGCCAATAAATAACCCCAAACTAGACAACCCAAATACACAACATTAGAACTTCCTAGTGCATTAATCTAAACCCAAGAATTGGTTAGGGATTGTTGGAGTAAGAAAAATAGAGATAAGGGGAAAGGGAATAAGGGAGGAGGAAAAAATTGAATAAATGAGGTCATTCCACTGTTTGAAATTAATGGGAGAAGGGATAGTTGGGGGAGAAAGTGGATAATGGGGTAGTGGGGATGGGTCATGGGAGAAGAGGCTATAGGTGGTGAGGGAGAGGGTGAGAGTGAGGGGGTATTAAGGGAAACCAAAAAGCCAGTGCGGGAAAGGTCAGGGGGGATTATGGGAAACTAGAGTGCTAGTGAGGGTGAGGGATCGAGGGGCTCAGGGGAGACTGGAGCACCTGTCAGGGCTCGAGATCAGGGGGATCATGGAAATCATAGCACCAGTGAGGGATTAGGGGGGGTCAGAGGAAAGTGAAGTGCTAGTAGTGGGGAAAATAAATTGGTGGCATGACATTGGGTTATAGAGTGGGAAGATTGAGAGAGAATTTCATTCTCAGAGGAGAATGGGGGATCAGGGATAAAGTGTGTTTTTCTTAAATGAATTAAACATAGTGGTGATTATTGAAAAATTGATGTAAAATAGTCAAAATTTAATTAACAGTTATTTGTTAAGTCACTTATAATAAATGGATGCAAAACTGTGAGTTTGGTGTAGTGTGTGGAAATTATGTCTTCCTTCATCCGATGAATTTTTGTATGATGAACTTGGTAAAAAAATTTCTAATGAGACATGGTTATACATTGTCAGTTGGACTTTATAAATCTATGTCTAATAGAATTATATCCATCTGATGTACAAAAGTATATATATGTTTGATTAAGAAGGTTCTTATCGATTTCCATTATTGGAAAAACTAGTATAAAATTATATCTGATGGTATAAACATTCTACATCTAGTAAAATATATTTCCAACAAAATCGTTTCTTGTATATTGGGAAGTATAAATGTTATTAACGTATAAATTTTAAATTTTTTATTTTTTATTTTCAAAACTACGTTTAAAAATATCTGAATGTAAACTCTTGACTCAATATAATAGACATTATTTGAGTACAAATTGTGTATTCATGTTCTAGATGTTATAACGAGGTTTTTTATATATAACATTAGATTATTTGATATAAACCATTTGGTTTGTGGTGTAAAACATTAGGGTTAGTGATTAGACCCATTAGGAGCGGTAGACCATTATGGGCCATGATATAGACCATTAGGGTCAATGAGGTAGAGAACTTTTGTGGTTTAAATTAGGTAGGGTCGAGCGTCATAACATCATAGTAAGAACATAATGACCTGACATGATTCCTTTCTTTTAGAATGGGTTATGGAATAATATATAATTCATGGACTATATATTAATGGATATACAATAAGTTTATTGGTGATATCCTAATGGACCTTATCACTCACAACATAAACTCCCACTCTATATATATGTGAATATTTTATAGTTTGTGAAATAATTAATGTAGGGGGCATATTCCAAGTGATTGTTTTTATCGATGAGGTAGTTGGGAGTGATGGAATTGTAGGTCTTGAGTCAGTGCACCTTTGATATTTTTTAATTTTGGTTATAATGTTTAAATAATAGTTTATGGGGATATTATATAGTAGTTTTGTATTATATATGACTGGTGTGATATTTTATATCATACATCAATTACATGTTTGTGTATATTTTCCATTTTAATGTTTTTTGCTATATAATTATATTATTTTTCCATTGTTATTGTTAATTTTTGTCTTTTTTTCCTATTATTTCATGGTTATAATATTACGATAATAGTCTATCCATTAAAGGTCCTAGTTTGGGATACGCTGGGTATATATAACATGACATTCTGATATATGTTCCACCTTGATTTTTCATTGACAATGTACCATTAGTATAAAAAAACTAAACTGGTAATTATATAATACTATAAAATAAATAACAATTCAAAACGAAAAGTTAATATTATTAAAATAAAATATTTTACAATAAAATGTCAATGAGATAAATAAAATAATTCTTACTGTATTTTGTTTCCAATATTTGTAATACTTCTTTATAAGAAATTATGACATTCTCCATTATGTATATGATAAAAATAAGATAGAATCATGATTAAAATGAATAAAAATCTCTTAATATTAGATTGAAGGGAAATGAGGGGAGTGGTAGGTATTTATAGTAATATTTAGATAATTCTTTAAAAATACTTTTAGATATACACCCTATAATATTTTCTTGTATAAAATTCACCTAAATTATTTAACTTAACCATTTACATTAGGGTTTTTAGTTTTAAGTATTATATTACTTAATTTATAATTTAATAAAAAACTATGTCCATAAATGAATCATTTGGGTAATAAAATAGTTTTTAAAAAGGTAAAATCTGTTTTATATTTTAAAAAATAATTTTTAGTTTTCAGAAGTAGAATTTAATATCATTAGATTATTAATTTAAATTATAAATTATAAATTATTTCCTCAAAAAGTTATTATATATTATTTCATAATTTTACATAAAAATGAGATCATAAATTATATTATATATAAATATTATTTTTTATCGCATTTCACAATTTACCTTTGTATATCAATATTTATAAAAAAAATTCAAAATTGTACCCCTATATAATTCCAAATAAATGATAAAAAAATTATTTATTTATTGAAAATAAATCTTTAACTGTTAAAATATTAATTCCCAGTTTAAAGGTAAAAACCTCATATTTAATGTGAAATATATTATTAATTTATTAAAATAAAAGATTATTTTAAGGATAAATTTAAAATATAATTATAATTTTTTGATTTATAAGTCGTATTTATAAATTTTGAATCAATTATGTCTAATGTTTATAAGATATTCTAATGGTCACATCCCGAATTCCTTAAATAGTAACATAAAGTCTACATAGTGTTTACCTCAATGACTTGTTTATCTTATATAATCATACATGTAACAATATTATTATTTTTTATCTTTCTAATAATTTTTCAAAAATTATACTCTCAAAACAACACTTCTCATTCCCTAAATTTTCCCATTATTAATATTTTTACATATTTTATTTTGAATTTTGAAATTTTGTTTCTTATGATATATTATGACTTATTAAATTTATAACTCTTATTTAGGATGTTCATTTTTATTTATTAAATACGTTTTTTTATTTCTCATTAAAAATTGATATTTATTACTTATATTATCATTTAATGTATTGATAAAATATAATGAATGTTTTATATTTAGTATTTATTCATGACATTTACCTACATTATTATTGACTATTTTCTAAAAAAATATTTATTTAACCTTGATACTCATATTAGTTGAGGGATATATATATATATATATATATATATATATAATTTTGGTTCTTATATATTTTCCTTAATATAAATTCCCCCTTAAAATTTTAAAACTATGCCAGATTGGATATGTAAGGGATCGACCTCAATCATTACATATTCTGGGGTCTTTGAGATAGAATTCACTTTCTTAAAATACATAGGATCATTTTGGTTTAGAGTTCTATAGAATTAAGAAAATTATGACATATTAAAATCATACATTATAAGTGGTCACTTATACTCAATATCCATTTTCCCCACCAAAAAAAACTTTTAAAATAAAAAATGGTATCATTTCATGATTAACTTTCATAATTTTCATCTTTAAATCACTATGTATCCTCAAAACATATGAATTTTGTTTTAAAATCGTGTGATGCAAACAAAAATCTTAGGAAGAGACACAAAATAAATAAAACCTTTATTTTATAAACACTTATGAAAAATTACCTTTTTCAAAATAATATTTGGGTTCAAAATAAGAATTTTATCACCCAATAAATCACCCTCACTACAAAATATTTTGATTAAACATTTCATTATAAATCATAAAGGTAAAATAAAACTCAGAAATGTTTCTTTGAAAACATTTAAAAATTATATTAACTTTTTCACAAAGTTATACTTTGAATATTTAAAAAGTATAATATGATTTACCAAAAACATAATGTCATAATGTTACCATTAGAAAACATATGATTACTATAAAAAAACTAATAGAAGTCGTAGATTAAACATTTATATTACTTGGGACATAATTTTCCATATCACTCTTTCAATCACTCTTACAAATGGAATAACCATATGGTCGACTTCCATACTCAATGTATTGGAGGTTATAACATATCCACCCATCATTGGTTTGTCACAGAACTAGCCATCATTGGAAAATCAAGTAACCACAAATCCTTGGTTTATAATGGAACCATAAATCACCATAATAATGTCCATGAACCAAAACACAATCATAAATCATGAAATATTTCATACTAAAAATAATCTTAACAAAAATAACATTTTCATATTGAAAACACTTATTTTTATGAAAAATACGCAAATAAAAATGAAAACAAAACTTATATGAAAATAATCATTTAAAATTATATAATAATATTCATATAAAATATTATTCAAGAGAGATGGAAAATTTTCTCCTTCTATATAAGTTAAAAAAAATTCCTTATGTATTTTTTTTCGAAAAAGTCACAAAGGACCTCATTTGAAAAACAAAAAAATATATTCCGTTCAATCTATTTTTTAAGATGTAAATCATTGGTAAAAATGATTTTAAGAAATCATAGAATTATAAAAAACATTATTTAAAAATATAAAACATTCATATGGATGTGGAATAAAATTATAGTTATAGGGATACATTAAAATGATAATTTTTAAAAGAAAGACCCTTACCACGTTTCTGATTCACCACGTACATTATTTATCTCCATGAATATTAAATATAGATTAAATTTATATTTTATAATGAAAATTTTTCATGTTTTTTTATTTAGTCCATATCAATTATTTTCATGTTATAACAATTTATTAATTATTTATGTTCACATCGGATATTTTGACAGTATTCGGTTCATAAGTCCAAAATGACTTATGTGTGTTGACTATGGCCAATGAGGTCTTTATTAAACTATCTCAAGAATAATAATAATGAAATAATTATAATTATTATATGTCATTTATTATTTTAAATCCAATTATTAAATATGGTTATGAAAAATGATCTACATTACAATCTTGGAGATGTAGGGTCGTATATACGCATGAGTAACTTTTACATTTTTAAACGATAACTATAGAAAGAAGGTAAGTATTGTTTTACCTTTAAAGAACGATAATAAAATAAAATATGACATATTAATTCATTAAATATAATTATATATATCATCCATGAGATTCCTTAATGAAAAAAGTTTCACATCACTTCATAACGGTGGTAGTCCATATGTACAAACGAACGATGTTATCATTTTTTAATGCATGGAAATGTAAAAATTTAAATAATATATTATAATTTAAGGAAGTTAAATATTTAATGAATATAATATATAAAAATTAATCCCATAATTATAACCATCTGAGTAAATTGTGGATGAAAAATTAATTGAACCACTATATAGAGACTGTAATCCATACATACGCAAGCACGATGCTTTTATTTTTCATAGGATTGATAAAAGGTGAAACATGGTTAAATAATAATCATAATATAAAATAATTATATACATGTTACTGAAATTATTAATTTATTATATAAAAAAACATAAATCAGATGAATAAGAATAAATAATCTTGAAAAATTTGGTAAAGGCAATTACCTCTTCTTTGGTGAACTTCCTTTATATATCTTCTTAATGGATCTACGGTTGGTATTTTGAAAGGTTGATAACATCTAGAACTTGGATAATGATTTCTAGAAGAGTAATTTTCATGGTTTTTTGGATCTATAAGGCTCAAAGTGTAAAGAAGTGATGAAAGGGGTGCCATTTTATAATTGAAGTGAGGGGCACTTTTGGAATTTGTCAAAATATTAAAATATATTAACACTAATCTGGATCCAAATGGATTAAAATTTCTAAGTAATTAATATGGGATTTTATTTAAGACTATATATCATCCCCTTTATGATTATATAATATTTTTATGACTTTTAAATAATTTAATTAATATTATTCCCATAAAATATCATTATTATCAATTTTAATACTATTCATTACTTTGACTCTAAAAAATCATGAAGACAAATAATATTATAAAAAACACTTTTATAATATCATAAAAATGTAATTTTATTAATATAATAAATTTATCACTTTAATTATCTCAAATTAAATTACTTTTAATATTTTTAATATCATTCATTAGATTAATCCATTAATTAAATAATTACAACATCAGCATTGTGTAACAATCTAAGTTAATTATTTCATTAGCTACAATTAAAAATAAATTATATTTATTAAGATAATTATTTAATATTTCAAACAAATATTTATAGTCAAACATATCCTTTGGATAATATAGTATTAAAAATATTTCACTTATTAAAAATAAGAGCTTGACATGTTCCACTTTTCATTAAATAAAATACTATAAAAGTCATAATCTCATCCAAGTTGCACCAAAAGATCATAAATTTGACACTAGGATGATTATATTATATTTATTCTCATCCATTAATTTATATGTAAGTGTTTGGGTCATTTAATAACTCTTATCTTTTTCTTTTAACATAAATTACCTGATATACCCATTACTATGGTAGTCAAATTACTCAGTTTACTATTTATATTATAAAAAAACAATTGATTAATATTTAATAAATTTGTACCCACTTTTTTAAAATATGATATCTATTTTTCAAATTTTAAAATATGTAATTTTAAGAATTTAATTTAAATTTATCCCACAAAATGAAAAAAATAGTTTTCTAGATAAATGCGTTTTTAAGGCCAAAAATATACTTATAAAAAAATAATTTATATGGATAATTAAAATTTAATTAATTATAATATATATAACTAAAAAAATTAATAAAATTTAGATTAAATTAAAATCATAAATGGGATTTTAAATATAAAGAAAATTGTTGTTTTATAAAAATAGATATTTTTCACTGTTCACTGAAAAATTAATCATTTTAGAAAATTCTCCAAATATAATCCCAATATAATCTTTACATGATTAATTAAATAATAAAATTAATTTTTTTCATATATATATTCAAAAACTTCTATAAATTAGTTATAATATTCACTCATAAAAAGTAATAAAACCCATTTTTGAAGAATCAATTGACTTTACTAAAAATAGAGTACTTATTTAAAAAAAATTAATTAAAATATTAGAATTAAGATTTTATATTTCATAATTTGGTTAATATTATTCATTCATTCCAATTTAGTGTCTTTTTATAATGGTCACATTTAAATAATTTGATTTTATTTTTTTTAAGCTTGGGGTTGCGTGTCTTCTATGATGTTGAACATAGTCTTTCCTTCAGAAATCATAGGATATTACATTCTACCCCCTATTAAATTACATCCTCAAAATTTTAATTGAGGCTTTGTAACCGTGTTTATACTATTCAAAATACCTTTTTTGGAATCCCATTTCATTTAAAGGGTCAATAGAAATTCCAATTAAAAATAGAGAAAATATAGTATGAAGGTCATCTGAAATAACACGTCGAGGTTTTCTTATAGGAAAAGATGACTGGGGAGTGAAAACATTGATATGGAGGGAAAATATATCTCCCATGTACTGATGTAGAGTGATATAGAACATGTACATGATAAATTTAACCATCACAAAACATTAAATTTGTGATGGGTTATAAGGTTATTGATTTCTCGGTAAGAAAAGTAAACAGATAGTGTTTTTATTTCAAGATCCTTTTTCTAGAGTCGAATCATTCCTTTACCATCTATAATAAGAACATAAGGATATATTATTACTTATCAAGTATAATTTTATCCTTTAATTAATTTCCACAAAAATATTATCTTGTGCTTCAAATGATTAGTATTAAATATGAAGTTTTGATTCCTAAAGTTGTAGTATCAACTTCTAATGTATCCAATAATACAATAAATAGATTACAAGATATTCCTCTATTCTTTAAAAATTAACCAAATAAAAAAAATTAATTTTTAAATATATGATTAATTGCTTATAATCCTTTTATTGAATTATTGGATCTATTTGAAGTTGATTCTAGGATGGGATAAGATAATTCCAAAGAAATAATAAACCTTCAAATGAGAAAACCTACTTTAATCTAAAAAATTAAATTGTAATAACCAAATTCCAACACAGATCACTTAGTAAATATCTATCCTTAAAATACCACTAAAATATTCCATAGTATGATTTAAACCCAAAAATTAGATGGATTTCATCAGATAGTATTCCAACATTTACCTTCAAATAACATCAATAACACTTGAAGACTCAGACCAAAATTTTCAAGCCTTAAACATATAATCACCAAGATATGTCGACCATTTCCATAAATATATTGAATAACCATAATTCCATAATATAATCACATATTCTCCCAAAATATAATTCATCCATTACTCAAAAAATAAAATCCCATAATATTCTATTTACCTTAATCCTATAATGTTCCCTAAAAAATTATAGTGTTCATATTCTAAAATAAAATTAATAACTTAATAACCAAATCATTATTCCAATTAAAATTGTTATCTATAAGATAAAACATATGTTCCAAAAATGAACTTTTTCCTCATATATAAAATAGTTTAAATAAAAATAAAATGCCATACTAATAGGGACTCCACATAAGCCAGTGGTAAGTGATTCATCATTGTCGTACTTCTGTTCTGGTTTCAAACCTCACAACCTTTCTGAATTGTAATGGTTGTTTCTGAGCATATAGTTTTTCATTTCTCTAAAAATATTTTAATATCTTCTTTATAACCTTCCCAAAATGTGAGAAACTTCCTGAAAAAATAACCTTAATTTATTAAAAATTAATGAAATTATTTATCCTTAAAGGTTATCTCATACATTTGATTTTTCATCCAAAAAATTTAATAACCCATAATTTCCTCAAAATCAAACATCATATAAACCCTAAATATTTTATGTACCTTTTATATTATTTTAAAAATAATTCAAAGGTGTTATTCCTCAAATAACACTTCTCATTAGACCAAAGGTTTATATAAAATTAAACCTAAAGAAACATCTCCCAAAATTTCATTAATCACTTCAAGATTTAATTAATTAAATCCTCAAAAGGGGTGAAAAATATATTTAACTTATAATTGAACACAAACATATAGAACCATGATTTTATTCATCACTATTAATTTAACATCCCAATGAAATACCCTAATATCCAAAGTTATTTAAACCCTCCTATGATGCAAACTGTAAGGACTCATCCATAAGAATTAATTATTGTTATTTCATTGATCTATATTTCACTTTATTACAATCTGGAGCATTTTTTTAGAGTTTTAGAAAATTAGTACAAAATCTTACATAGTGAACCCCTACATTACAAGTGGACACACATACATAGCATCTATTTTCCCACAAAACAATACTTTTTAAAATAAAACATGGATTATTTTCTAGATAAATATTCATAATTTTCATTCTGACTTCATCATTATCTTTACTATTCCTTAAATCCTGTGAAATATATTTTAGAAATTTTGGATGAGGGAAAAAATCTTAGTAATTGACATAAAATAAATAAAAACATTATTCTATGAACACTTATAAAAATTTGGATTTTCACAATAAGAATTGGGTTCAAAATAAAAATTTTCTCACTCTATAAATCGCCTTATATTTCAAATATTTTTATATAAAATTATTTATAAATCTTAAAATCAAATTAAAAAACATAATGGTTTACTTGAAAACAAAAAAAAAACTCATATTACATTTTTCACAATGTTATAATTTTTACCCTTAAAAGGTAGAATATGCTTTCCATAAAACATAATATCATCATATTACCTTGATAAATATTAGTATTACTATAAAACCTCATATAAATACTATATAAAACATTTATATTACTTGGGAAATCATTTTTCATATCACTCTTACAATCACTCCTACAAATGAAATAACCATAAGGTCGACTTCTATACCCAATGCATTAGAGGTTATAACCCCTAGTTAATCATGGAACCACCCATAATTAGTTAATAATGTAACCACCCATCCATGGTTTATAATATAACCACCCATCATTATAATAATTCCCATTAACTATAACATAGTAATAAATTATGAATTCTTGTATCATAAAAACATTCTTAAGTAAAATAACATTTTCATTTTGAAAACACCAATTTTATGAAAAAATACACACTTACAAAGGAAACATTTTAATTTAAATTAAATATCTAAACATGGAGGGGAATATTAAAAAAAATACTAGTTATGATGAAGGGAAATTTTTCTCATGAAGTATAAGTTAAAAAAACATTGCTTCTGTCACAAAGTTCTTCATTTGTAAAATGATAAAATGATTCCATTCAATCCATTTTGTAAAACATCAATCATAAGGATAAATATGTTAAACTATAATATAATATAAATAAAAACATTATTTAAATTTTTTTTATAAAATATTCATAAGGATATGGAATAAAAATAGTGTTTTATGTGAAATATTAAAAAGGTAAATTTTAAAAGAAATCACTTACCTTAAGTCTGATTCATCATCTACATTATTTATCATCCTGAATAAAAAAATTAGGATAACACTATATTTTAAAATAATCATGTAAACATTTAGAGTACCTTCAAATAAAATATTATTCATGATGGTGGGAAAATTATCTCATTTCATATAACTTAATTAAATTACTTCTATATTTTTTTGGAAATTTGACAAAGAACCTCATTTAGAAAATGAAATAAAAAATATTCATTTTGTGATGTTTTGTAAAAAGTCAATAATCAGTAAAAATTACATTAGAAAATAATATAAGAATAATAAAAACATTTTTTATATCATTTTAAATAAATAATTATATGGATATGGATGAAAAGATAATTTTAAGGTAAACTTCAAAAACAATGATTTTAAAAAGAAAGTATCTTACCTGTAGTCAGATTTTTCGTGTACATTCTTTATCTTCATGAATTATAAAATTATGATGATTTAAAAACAATTAATAAATTTTTTCAAGTTTATTATTCCTTTTATATCACTGATTACAATGATATATCAATTCTTAATTATTTATGGTCACATCTAATGTTTTGACTATATTCTGTACGTAAGTCCAAAATGAATTATATATGTTGACCATTGTCAAAGTGGTAATTATTCTACCATATCTAGAATAATAATAATAAGATAGTTATCATTTTTATACATCAATTATACTTTTAGATTCAACCATTAAATATGGTTAGGAAAAATTAACTATGTTACAATCATAGAGATTGTAGGTCTTACGTAAGCATGAGAAACAATTCCATTTTAAAATGATCATTATGGAAATATGGAAAGTATTATTTAATATTAAAATAATTATAATAAAATAATATATATCATATTTAATCTTTTAATATACTTTTATATATCATCCACGTGATCTGGTGATTAAAAATGAATCAAATCTCTTTTTCAAGGTGGTAGTCCACATGTGCAAATGAACGATGTTATCATTTTTCTATGCATGGAATGGTAAAAAGGTGAGTAATATATTATGAATTAGGAATTAAAAATATTTCATTAATATAATATATTAACATTAATTTCATCATTATGACCATCTAAGTAATGTGTTCATGAAAAATGAATTACACGGATATGTGGAGACCGTAAGTCGTATGTATGCACGTGCGGTGTTTTCATTTTTCATAAGATACATAAACGGTGTAATATGACTATATTATAATAAAATAAATATCATTATATATATTATAATATATTTTTAACTTTATAAGGGAAATAATACTTTAATATGAAGTAGAAAAAGAAATAAATTTGAAAGAGTTGGAAAAGATGATTACCTCTTCTTCGACAGACTTCTTTTGGATTGATTCTTAAGGGATATGTGGTTGGTATTTTGGAAGTACTAAAACCATTAGAACATGTGAAAAGATGTTGATAAGAGGTATTAGTTGGGTTTTGTAGAGAAATATGGCTCAGAGTGTTGTAAATATGTGAAAGAAGGGGTGCCCTTTTATAATTGAAGTGAGGGGCACTTTTGCAATTTCTAAAAATAAAAAAATACAATAAGAATATTATTGAAACAAAATTCTTACCAATGAACTATAAATGAATATGGGATGAAAATATTGACCATATATTATCATAGTTTTAGTTATTTAAGGTTTTCATGAATTTTAACTAATTTAATATAATATTAATACCAAAAAACAAAATTATTCCCAATTTTGATTCTATTCATTCCATTGACTATAAAAAACATCAAAAAACATGTAAAATTTGAACCAAATATTTTATTATATTTTAAACATTTAATAATAATATATATTTCTTATATCACTTTAAATATCTAAAATTTTGTTACTTTTAATATATTTAATATCATTTATTTGATTATTCCATTAATTATTTAATTAAATCATCAATGTTGTGTAGGAATTTAAGTTAACTATTAATTCACCAAAAATTATAAATAAATTACGATGATTATTATAATTAGTTTATATTTCAAAATAATATTTATAGTTGAATATATCCTTTTCATAACACCATATTAAAAATATTTCATTTATTAAAAACAAGAGTGTGACATGTCTAACTTTTCCTTGAATAATATACTATAAAGGTCATAATATATTTTAAGAGGCTCCAAAAGGTCATAAATTATATACATGGATTATTATGGTCTATTTATACACATAAAATAATATTTATATATATATTTTTTGTCAATTAATAGTTCTTATAATTTTATTTTTAACATAAATTATGTAATATATCCTTTATCATGGTAATAAAATTACTATTTTTACTATTCGTATTGTTCAAAAATAAAATTGAAAAATTTAATAATTTTGGACCCAATTATTCTAAATATTTAATGAATTTTTCAAAATTATAAACACAAAATCTTCATAATTTAATTTAAAATTAAACCCGCAAAACACAATGAAAAAACATTTTTCTTAAAAAATTGGTATTTAATCCAACGAATATAATTTTACCAAAATAAGGTTTAATGATAATTAAAATATAATTTGTTAGATTATATATGAATAAATAGTACTTGAATAACTTTGAGATAAAATTAAAAACCTAAAGGGATGTTTTAGAATTAAGAAAAAAAATTCTCTTATCGCTCTGAACGTAATCCTCTTGGCTCTGCTTGCCTTCCCCATAGAACCCTATACACAGTGGTGTCCCCTTTGGGCAGTGAAGATGGTCCATATTCTTAACCCCTATCTTTCATCACAACAATATTTCTTCGCATTCACAAATCCATTCTCCCTCATTAATTTCTCCTTATCCCACATTGCCCGAACGTCCCTTCTCTCCACAGATGGTGTCCTTCACTTCCACTTTCTCTTCAGGGGTTCTTAGAGGCATCGTCACTTCACGGGTTGTCCATGGTTTATCACTTCAGTTGATTTCACCCATAACTAATTAGTTTTGACATAACAGTAAATAGTACCTAGCCCATGAAATAATTAGTTGTTCTCAGTCTTCTGGACCCAATTATTCTTAATATTTAAGGAATTTTTCAAAATTAAAAAAACAAAAAAATCATAATTTAATTTAAAATTAAACCCGCAAAACACAATTAAAAACCCATTTTCTTGAAAAATTAGTATTTAATCCAAAGAATATACTTTTACCAAAATAAGGTATAATGATAATTAAAATATAATTAATTAAATTATATATGAATAAATAGTGCATGAATAACTTTGAGATCAAATTAAAAACCTTAAGGGATGTTTTAGTATTAAGAAAAAAATTTATCTTATCGCTCTAAACGTAATCCTCTTAGATATGCTTTCCTTCCCCATGAAACCATATACACAGTGGTGTCCCCTTTGTGTAGTGAAGATAGTCGATCTTTTTAACGCATATCTTTCCTCACAACCATATTTCTTCGCATTCACAAATCCATGCTCCCTCATTAATTTTCCCCTATCCCACATTTCATGAAAGTCCCTTCTCTCCATAGAGGGTGTCCTTTGCTTCCAATTTCTCTTCAGGGGTTCTTATAGGTATCGTCGCTTCATGGGTTGTCCTTGGTTTATCACTTCGGTTGATTACACCCATAACTAAATTGTTTGGACATATTATTCAATAGCACCTAGCCCATGAAAGAACGAGTTGTTCTCAGTATTCTGGATCCTCTCCACTTTCTCCTATGATTAACATGTTACGATGATCTTACTATCGCATGGTCCAAAGGGATTCGATCCTATGATGGTTCTTGTTTCTTTCTTCTCATATGGATCTATTATTTTCATAAGATGTTTCTTTTCCCACTATGACAATTTTGGAATGTTTCTCATTCATTTCCCTTCCCTTCCAAATGCATACAATTCTCCAGATATTGGGTATCCTCGTTGGTAGATTCTTGGCCTTCAACGGGTGTTTTAGATCCTTATGATATCTGATTGCACCCCAAATATGTTTTGAAGTGAACATATCTATGCCTCTAGTGGGATTTGTTTCGATCGTGGTCAACGAAGAATTATATTACCGTTAAACTATGGTTTTTAAAAACTAGTTCGATTTTTTTTTCATGTAATCCTAGGGGTAATCTGGGTATAGGCTTCCAATAATCTCATAGCTCGTTCCCAAATGAGAGTTTCTCTATAGGTTTATGAGATATTTTATATTATGCTTTCCCTCCATAGTTGTAGGTTATGTCAATTATTCCCGCTTCAATGGAAGTTGAGAACCCTTCTTATTGAGGTTTGGTTGGGGCCAAAAAGATAGTGCCTATAGAGGGGGAGGCTCATCCCAACTCCTCTTATAATATCCTCCCATTCTCTCAAATTTTGGTGGTTTTTGGGTGTTTAATATAAGAAAATACTCATGTAGTTTGTTCTTCCCCCTCTTCACTAGTGTAGAAAGTGGTGTAATAGGTTTTTTTTCATGTATTAGACCATGAGGGTTGTGCTTATATGAGGAATACAGTTATTTCCCCATGTGACAGCCATGTTTTTTCATTCACTAATAGAGGTGTTAATGATTCAAGGTAGGTTGATCACAACCAAAAATAGGTAGAATCATATTTCATGAATCTGAAGTTTTTGAATGTTTTCAATATATTGAGAAAGGATTTGGATGTTCATAGTTAGGCAGTGGAAGTCCAGTCTAAACCAAAGAGGCTTAAAGGCGCAATTCATATGGGCAATGAAGATGTTTTTTAATTTATATTTTCAGAAGGTTAGATAGGGGATATTTTTTGATGATAAGGGTTTTATTTTTTTATCATATTCAATAATTTATATACCTAAGTATGTAATATAGTGTTCACACCATGGTCGATCTCTCAAGGAGGCTTCTCACATACACTGTTTCATATTATCACATTTATAATTTAACTAATATAAAACTATCTTGTATAGAAAAATATATGGGGGTTTTGATATTTAAAATAAATTTATTGTAGTATATATGATAATTAAAATTCAAAATACAATGAAAATAAATAAGAAACAAAGAAGTCAGTAGAATAAACCCATTGTCCTCAGGGTTTGGTGGTGGGGTTATCCTTGTTATTAAAAATATATTTCTAAATTATTTTATTCAATGTAGATATCAGGACCATTTTCTCTACACCCACTAATTTTAATGGTATTATAATACACTTAGACTACTACATTTGGGAGTAAACTCTTCCATATCAACGCCTAATCTAAACTCCCCTATTTGAATGACATCGATACCAATGAGAAGGGAAATGATTAAATAAGGTAAAAGAAAACAATAACACTGAAAGTGGGGTGACGGATAAACATAATCATTTTAACCACCACTAAATCCTTATAATAAAACACTAAAACTCATTAAATTTTAATAAACTCAAATACCCACACTTCCCCCCTCAAATAATAGTAAGAGTTAGTTCTCCACAAACATAGAGTTAAAAAAGAAACACAGTGGGAGAAACACATAAAATAAAAGAAATGGAAAAATAGAGAAATTAAAAAGAAAGAAAAAATAATATATATTATAAATATAAGGACAATTAAAACAATAAAACTCAGCCATATCCCGCTGAAAATTTCAATATCTTGAAATGGGAGAAGAGATGCATATTTATTTGGATAAGGGGTGAAGAATTCACGCTCAAAATTTAACCTCCAAAGGATTATGCATGGATGTCCCATTAAATTCCAGCATATGTAATAGGTGTATTCATGAATTTTGTTCCACAATTGTTTCTTCTTTCACCCTCAAAATTTCAGCATTATTGACTACTAGATGTTGTATTTATTAAATAATTAATAAGATTTACTTTTTATGGATGAGAATTCAATAATTCTTTTACTAATGTATAACGTCCAATAACCCTAAAAATTAGTTCAAAACTCCATAAAATTAATTTAATAATCACTTATATATGTCTAATTTCACATAAATTTTGAATAACCTCAATTAGAGATTTGTATCCCGACTTATGGTTCTGTTACCAAGGTGGGTTCCATGCTTTCTTCCTGAACAATTGTTCAACTTGATTGTTTTTTCGGGCCTCTAAATGTTCGAATTAGCTCTCGGATGAGGAGAAAAGGTTGAAAAAATATATATCAACAAATCCTAAAAAAATAATCACACAATTTTTAAGAATATTATAAAATTTATTCACAAAATACTATTATGATTAAAATCTGTCAAAATTCCAGAATTATGCCATTTTCGTATTTAAGCACAAAATACTTCAAAACATAAAATTGTGAGAATTACCCATTAAATAACAATATGATGGGATTATAAACATTTAATTATATAATAAATTATAGTAAAATATTAGTTTCATCACTCCCCCACACTTAATCATTACACTTCCACACAATCATTTTATATCCATATCAAAATCCACACAATAATCCAAAGTGAGAAAACATTCATCATATTTTCCAAAATAAAATTTCATCATTCTCATATATGAAAATAAATTCCGTCTAATTTTATTTCCTTAAATTTAAATTCATTCCAACCAATAAATACATCTATGTCCCAATCACAGCTAACCCCACCTTGAATTATACGTCACTCTTCACTAAAGAGAAATTAAATCTAGATTTGTGTTCATACTTTAAAATTTCATGTATCACCATATGTTTGTGAAAATTATAATTTCTCCAAAACATGAAACATGAAAATTAGTTTAATAATGAGGAATTTTTTAGGTTAATTCTTGGTCTTAGTGTTTCTGGAAAAATGACTAAAAAATTAAGGTCGTAAATATGAGGTTTAACTCCGAAATAAAATGAATGCATAATCAAGTAAAAACACAGGATAAACCTCATTCAATTATACTTGAAAATTAGAAACACAATGCCACATTTTTTGATATGGGAAATAAGCCAATGGATTATTATAATTAATGATATCATCCATGTTCACTTTTTTCCATTTTTTTAAAGATCTGAAAAGGCATAGCTTTATTATCGTTTTCTCTTTTTTTTATTTTTTTAATGAAGTATGAGCATAGAAATGAATAAAATGAATAAATAACCATATTTACTTTTATTTTAAAGAGGTTGATGATTAATAAAATAATTTTAAATGATTAATTCAAGATAATCTCAATTTTTTCAATTTTTTTGATGAAGAACTAGATGAAACAAATGCAGCATAAAGAAATGATGACTCAAGAACAATTTTATCATTATCCACTGCCCAAAATGTTGACACACACCTCACATAACCCAAAAATAAAACCAATCCCAATTAATTCACATTAAAGGTCATTCCCCTACACTAAAATATGAAATATCCCTAAAAATACTATGAGTATGGGTAGGTAAGGAAAAATCTGCTTGTAATGTGGCATAAAACTATAAAGAAATTTATAGAATCTAAGGGATAAAGAAGGATAGATGTAAGGTTAGGTCTCAGGTTAATATGTGGATATCAAAAGTTGTGATTAAATAATATTAAAAAAATTTCATTAAATCAAAATCTTCAAAATAGAAAATACCAAATTATGTTCCTCAAACAAAATCCATGTTTCTCTCAAGAAAGTATGGGTACTATGAAAAATATTTCATAATGGTTCAGGATACCTCATAGTATGGGAAAAATATTTTGAGCCAGTTTTTCATGGGAATTTATTTCATAAATCGCTCAAACTCATAAAAAATTTTGAAAATAAAATTCAAGGAAAAACGTTTTCACATCAACAATCATTTAAAATCCATTTTTTTCAAAAATCATCTCAATTTTCTCAAAAATAAATTAATGTGTGAAAAGTGATATAAATATTCATTGATGTTAAAGAATATTAAAAAAGTGAAAAACAAAAATAAAAAATAAAACAGGAACAAATAATATGTTAACACTCCCCCCACACTTAAATTTAACTACCCCTTACTTCAGTACAACAAATAAGGGCAGAAAAAAATAAAGAGAATGAAATATACAACCTGAAATTATTTTCTAATGCCATTATTGATTTAAGATCCTATATAATTTGATTAAAAATATAAATCATCAAATAAAAAAACATAATAAAATTTAATAAAAATAAAAATTAAGGGAAGGGAAATTGGATAATGCTTGGTTTCACCCCCCCCCCCCCCCCCCCTTCAGGTGCTGTTAGGTTTTTACTCCCCCTAATCAGGCAGTTTTAGTGGTTTAACAACAATAAAAAGTTGAATGAGGTTTCATTAATAGAAACCAACACATTTTATTTATCCCAAAATCATACAATGAATGGTAACCCCAAATAAAATAAAAATATCACCAACCCCTAGAATATATGAAAGTAAGAATTTGAGATCAAGATGGGGAGGAAAAAGAATGTAGGGGTACTCCTTGTTTTGTTCCATTAGAGGAGTAGTGTACACTAATGGAAAAAAGTTGTAGAATATTAAGTGAATTATCTTATTCTGTATGATTGTAAAATTATTCTCCAATTATTTCTTGTGTTTTACCATCATCCTCATTTTCACCAGTGTACAACTCGATTGGATCCTCTATCTTCTGCTCAACACAAGAAACTTCTTCATCTTCTTTATCCATGTCCTACAATAATGGTACTGACTCTAAAAAATCTAAACAATGGAGATTATTTTTCTATTCATAATTAATAATATTTTAATGAAAATTAATCATATAAATTAAATTTCCCTCAAAATTTTCAGTTTTAGACTTCTTTTCTTCAAGTAGGGCCAATGGGAATACATTTGTCAGAGAGGGAAGTGGGTCTTAATGTTTTTCTTCAACATCGACAATTTATTCTTTAAATTGGGTTTTAACAAAAATTTCATGCATCTTATCTTTAATTTTATGACATTCCATTCATAATAATGTAACTTCTTCGACTTTGGTGGCGCTCAACACAACCATCTTACTTTCTTTTTCAAGAACATTGAAATTATCTTAAATCATCAATGTATTCTATTCTATTTGTTGTCTATTATCTAAAATTTCAATCTCCATATATTCCTCCCTGATGGAAATTTCATTAATAGGCCATGTATATGAAAAATAACTAAAGTAATCCATTACATATATAAATAAAGATATGCAATAATTTTTTTTTAAATATATTTTTTTCTAGTTTTTATGAAAAACAACATGTGTAATAATTGGGACTCTCTATAAATAGTTAAAAATTATTGATATTGTTTTTAGTAATTTTATCCTACTCAATAATTTATTTACCTAAGTGTGCAATTTAGTGTGCACACTGTGGTTGATCTCTCAAGGAGGCTGCTCACATGCAGTGTTTTCCTACTGTAGCTATTATAATTTAACTAATACAAAACTAGTCTAGTAATATAGATGGGGGATTGGATTATGAAAATAAATTTAATATAATATATATGATAATTAAAACTCCAAACAAAATGAAAATAAATTATAAACAATGAAGTCATTAAAAGACCATAATTGTTCTCAGGGTTTCGTGGTGCTCTAATCCTTGTTCATCAAAATATATTTCTCGTTATTTTATTCAATGTAGAGATCTAGACTATTCACTCTACACCCTATCATTTGAATCATATTATCTTACACCTAGTCCCTGGTATTTTGGATTAAACTCATCCACATAAATACCTAATACAAACACCACTATTTGAATGACATAGATATCAACCAGAAGGAAAATGATTAAATGAGGAGAAATACAATAATAGTTGAGAAAGTGGGGTGACTGCTCACCACAATCATTTCAACCACTAATGAATCCTTATAATAAAACATGATAACTAATTAATGTTTAATAAAGTCAAATACCCCTGCTTCCTCCATCGAACAATAATGATATTTAGTTCTTCAGAAAAATAGAGTTAAGAAGATGAATTTTGGGAGAAAAACATTAAATAAAAGAAATAGAAGAAGTGATAAATGAAGAAGAAGCTAAAATAATTTATATTAAAAATATAAATAACATTTATAATAAAAAAACTCATCTTTATCCATCGAAAAATGGCTATATCTTGAAATAGGACAAGAGATTTATATTTATTAGGATAAGGGGTGAAGGAATTCTCTCCAAAAGTATCCTCTAAATGTTTCTACATGTATTTCCCAGTAAATAGTAGAATATTTAATAGGTTTATTAATTAATATTATTAAATAATTTCTCTAGCATTCACCCTCAAAATTTTATCATCATTTATCATTGTATTTAGGAGTTATTGAATAATTATTAAGATTGGATTTTTCTTCTGAGAATTCCATAATTCTTCTTCCAACGTATAACGTCCAATGGCCCATTGAATAAGCTCAAAACTACATAAAATTAATTTAATAAGTGATTATATATTTTATTTTTCACAAAAATATTAAATCAACTAATATAGAGTTGTGTATCCCGACTTATGGTTCGGTTACGGAGGTGGGGTACATGCTGTTAACCAGAACAATTATTCAACTTGATTGAATTTTTTAGGGATCTAGATGTTCAAATAAGCTCGTGGTCCAGAATAAAAATATGAAAAAAATAAATCACATAATCCTAAAAAATAATCACACAAATTGGAATAATATTTTAATACTTATTCCCAAAATCCATTATAATAAAAATCATTTAAAATTATATAATTAAGAATTTTTTACATTTAAGATCAAAATACATCAAACTCTAAAAATGTGAAAATTACCCATAAAACAACTCTATGGTGGGATTATAAACATTTAATTACAAAATAAATTATATAAAATCTTATTTTAATCATTTGGCTAGTATAAACAATGTGAATAAAGGGGGATGGGTGAATTTATTGAGCAGGTTGAGTCCTTAGAGTTCTTCCCCGTCTATTGCCCTCTCCAACCACTTTGGAGACCTGGAGGTTGCATGTTGAGTTCTTGAATATCCATAATAATTGGGCATCTAGAGTCCATTATAAAAGGATGATTATGGTATTTCTCGAAAATTCTCTATTGATAGCTTTTAGGGAATTAGAGTTAGAGTACTTCACAGTCCAAGTAAGAAGAAGGGATGAAAGGGGAAACGTGATGCGCGGGATATGTTGTGGTTAAAGGGAAGAAGGATGAAGGGTGGAAAGATTAATCCCAGATTCTAGAGCTATTTGGAAAAAGATCATCAAGAAGGTCCAATTAGATGTAATGTGAACCAATATTTCATGTCTCAGAATGAAATAAGGTCTTGAACCATAGTAGTGGAATGCTAAAGTCCAAGTGTGGAGATGCTAATGAACAAGGGTTGGGTGTTACGATACGATAGTATGATGGGGGTAAAGAAAAATACCTTAAGTAAATTCATTATTATAAGGATGAAGTGTTTAATGGGGCTTTACATATCAATTTTCCATAAGATTATTTGAATAGAATTTTAGAAATAGATTTCTGAATCGCTGTTAACAATGACCAAAGATCCTGAATCAACCAACAAGATTGAATTTTGGTCAAGGTCTTCAATGAAAGGAAGATAAATGTGTAGGATTACATCCAAACATGGGAAAATCATTCAAACCATTTATTATATTTAATCAAGGAGGATTCAAATGAAAAGATTAAGTCAATTCAATGGGGGCTATATTGGGTAAGCGACTCGGACAATCTTAACCATGTTTTTAATGATTTTACAAATTTTTATAGTGTTTAATTTTCTGTGATGTTGAACTTGAGTGGTTTCCCAATTTTTCCATAAAATTTATTTGAAATAAAAATTTAACTTTCTTTTAATATAAATAAAATGAGGGTTTTAGAAAAATCAATATTTTTCACTATTTACTAATAATTTAATCTTTTCAAAAAAAAAGTTTCCACACAATCATCCGAATATAATTTCATCATGATGAAATCAAAAATGAAATTCATTTTTCCAAATAAAATTTCTAAAAATTCACGAAATTAATTATAATATTCATTCATAAAAAGAATGAAACCTCATTTTTAAAGAAAATTTACTTTTGAAGAATAAAATGACCACTAAAAATAAAGTATATATTTTAAAATAATTAATTAATATATTATAAATGAATAGGACCATTATATATCTCATAAATCAATTAATAATATTCATTTACTCTAATTTAATTTTTAGTTTATATCTCACACATTTAAATAATAAGATTTAATTATATTTTTATGCTCGGTGTTGCGTATATTGTATTCTATAAAATATTGTATTTCCTTTTAAAATATTGGGATGTTACATGATAACTAACTACAGGTTCCAATTTAGTATTTTTTTTCCTCATTCTCCCATCTTTTTTCCTCAAAATTTTTATTTCCTCACAACACATTCATCGATCTTCTTAAATGATTTTTTAGTACCAAATCCTTGTGATCAAAAATTTTGACTCGTTTTTGCATAAAATATATGTCAATCTATTGTTGTACTCATTCATTAATGATTATATGAAATATATTTTAATTATACTTAATCATTATAGACACATGAAAAATTCTATGAACATGGAAATTTTTTGGTATTACTGGTAATTAATATATCATAAATCTCATGATTCCTTTCTAATGAGAAATTTTTAATAACACTTGATAACTGACATCAAACTAAAAATATTTACAATTATTGACCACATTATTCTTTTTTAGGATTTATTAATATCTTTTTAATTTTCACTAATCCCACCTACTTCCTATTATAAGCTTTAACCTTCAAGGATGGATTCTGAAACATCTTCCCATATAGAGGCTCATATAGTTTCACTTAGATGCCTAAAATATTGTTATGACAATATCAAAATCCACAAAATTATGTTTTTGATCCTAGTTTCTTTATAAATTGATTGAAAAACCCCTTATTGATTGGTTTCTAGGAATTTTAATAGGGATAAATGCAATGGAAAATACAAAAACCAAGTACTAAGATCTATTTAGAAGATATTTTAATAAATATTTAATATATGATGAAAATAAATATAAGATGTATTTACATTTTAATTTATTGATACTAATATTATCCTGAATGAACTTTATAGGGATAACTATGATACAACCAACTTATTATTTTCTCCATAAGTAATCTACGGACCAAGTGAATCACCAATCATATTCTTAATGACGATATTCTCAACATGGACTGATAAAACCTTATAAATAAAGAGTGAGAGATAAAATATGGTAAGGTATGGATATGAAATTATAATTCTATCACATAGAATTCATGAATCTTTATAAATATCCTTTAAAATTATTATTTCAATTAAAAAATTAGGCCCCAAATATCAAATTTTTTCTTAATTTATTAATGTAATAATGATAATACATTATAAACTATGTAATTTTCAATTTAATGATCTCTAAAAGTTAAAAATCCTTTTAAATTATATTAAGAAATTGAAAAATGTGCAAAAATAATTATCAAATGACTTAATGACCTAACTAATGATTGAATATATTGAAATAGAAATTATATAGTTCTCATGAAATATCTTATATCACATGTTTTTATATCACATCAAGTGATAAAAAAATATACACAAATAAATCATGCTTGTCACATGTCGTGATATAACATATATTAAACCATTTTATATATGATTTAGTGTATATTTTTCATTAACGATATTATCCATGGTACCTATAATGAACATTAATATTATCTATCAGTCTTAAGCTGGTAACCAATCCTATGATATAACATTTTCAATTTTTTATTGTTCAAGAAAACGTCAATTTTTTTATGTAAATATTGAATTATATTCTAACACAATTTAAATATATTCCTTAGGAATACTTTTCACTTATTTTATAGAGAACATAACAATATAGTCAATATAATAATATTCTCTTATTATTATAAAGTAGACTAAATTTTTTAGGTGGTCAACCACAACCCTTATAACATTATTTCCATTTTGATGTCCCTAAAAGACCCATAAAAAATTCAATATAACAATATCCCTCTTTTGTGTTAGTATGATTAATTAATTAATTATTCCCTTGAATAGTTTTTTTCTAAAATCTACCTTATCGACATACCAAAAACCTTAAAATATAATCAAATATTTTCCATTCCATTTTATCCCACAAAATTTTATTTTCAAAAACTTTATACAAGAACTTATAAATAATTAACTTTTTCTAACAGGGACATATCTGTTGGTAAAATAATAATTTCTATTTATAAAATGTTTACCAACATATATGTCCATGTCACTAAACATTTGGTAAAAACATGATCGCTAAATGTTTTTGCGACATATAAAATAGTTTTTTTATATTATAAAAATACCAACAGATAATATTTATGTTGGTTAAAGTGTTTAGCAATAGGTCCTGGTGAAAATTTAATCTATGGGTAATAATATTACCAATATACAAAAAAAAATTATAATTTAAATTTAAATAAATAATATAAACTTTTATTTCTAGAAAAAATTCATATTGTATTTATCAATTTATCTTATATAATACTTGTGTTTTAATTATTAAACTAAAGACGATTTTAACACCTGTTCAAAATTGTACAAGAATTAATTATATTTGTAATTAATTTCAATATAAACATATCCTTTTTGATCCCCACTAGGATTGTTCCGCAATTTGGGACGACCCTGCCCACCCACCCCCATCTAGATCCCCCCCAAATAGAATCAACCGTCGTAGTAGCTCCAAACCATCATTGTTAATGATTCCAACACTAGAAATTCTAGCCCATCCATGTCAAATCTATAACCATATCATCCATTCTAGATCTATCCCCATCCATGATAGCTTTAGTCTATTACAGGTCATCGAGCTCTAGCCCCATCCATGCCAGCTCCACTCTATGCCAGCTCCAGCTTTAGCCCATCCATGCTAGCTCTATTCTGTACCAGCTCCAGTATATGCCCCATCCATGCTATTTACAGTCTATTCAAAAACATATGATCAAAGACTTCATATTAAATTGATGTATGTACACAAATAAGTGACAAAAATACACATACGTGATAGGGTTATACTTAGTACCTACACAATAAGGAATAAACATTTTTGTTGAAATTCCTACATTTTTTTTAAATTTCTTTTGACTTTCAAAAAATGTAGTAATTTCACAATAAGGAAATAAACATTCAAATATTTCCTTTTATTTAGAAAAAATATAAGACTTAGAATTACGTTTTAATTAATAACTTGCAAAGTATGCATGATATCTGATTTTTCTAGTCAGGGGAAATAATGTTCGAACACAATGCCAATAAACATTATCACCATCATATTCATAGATCTTAATAATATTTTAATAGCTATAATAGAATAAAACATCAACAAATGGGTGATAATTAACAATCTTAATAGAGACACTTTAAAGAATTTGTGAACTGGGTAATGGGAATACCTTCTCTTACCATAAACTAGATCTTTAATGAGTGAATCAATTATGGAAACATGGATGAAGTCACAAGTTCATAGATTTGTTGAGAATGGTTCACAACTAAAAACCTTGAACATGTGAACCTACATATTTTAAGGTTTGTAGTTCATAGGTGAACCTTCAGATTGAAAGTTGAAAACATGTAACCTATAATCCTAATAATCAACAAACATTAATTAAAGAATATCTAAAACCATAAACAAGTATACCTAAACTATAAAATTTATAAAACTATAAACCACTAACCAAGAATATTTATACCTAAAAACATGTAAACAAATAATCATGGAACATGCAAACCTCTAACATAAAACCCTAATAAAATATAATACACAAACGATTACATTTTACCTATTTATATATAGTGTCTTAGGATAAGCATTGATGATATGTTTATGATGTTTGAAATTGTGAATTTCCTAATTATGATATTAGTTATTGATAATACATGTGATTATTCAACTAGTAGAATATCCATTGATTATTTTTGTTATTATTTTATTATTTATATGGAATTATTTATTCAACATTTATTCCTTCTATATTATGCTCAGAATATGATTTAATGGGTTGTGTTATTAGTTATTCTCATTTTGTTATTGTTTATGTTTATTTATATTAGCTTCTATTGTATTGATTACCCTTATTGAGAATCTATTCTCACCCTTTTCTTATGTTTTATCTTTCCCCATGATGCGATGATGTATAATATGATTGACTTGTAGGGATGATCTTGTATTTTATGAGTGTTTATAATGGAGTTTTTATGTCATATTTAATTTCATGTAGTAATTAATACTAATTTTTTTATCTATATTTCCAAATATACAAAACAATTAATTAATTTTTGATGTGAACGATTGTTCATATTACCAATGTAATAAAGTGAGGCACCAGCTATGGGCTACTGGGGTTGGGGTATTTACAGTTGGTATTAGCAAAGGCTTAATAGAAACCTTATAAACTAGATTTATAAGAAAAAAAGACTATGGAACATAACCCTAATATATACTTTGAGGATAAAATAGAAAAAATGTTATAATTTTGGTAAGGTAAAGATTATATGGGTCTTTCTAGAAATATATCCATGTTTAGATAAAACAAGTGGATGTAGTTATTCCATAGATTTACCTAGGGGTAACAACTCTAAAAAGGTGCAACAGGTCTAACTTTGTGTAACTTGGTAAATGACAACAGGACTTACTATGCACCTAGTTTGACACTCTATGTGGATATTCTTAAGATAATTCAAATTTTATTTAAAACCCATTCTGAAGGATTTAAAAGTAAATACATCACCAACAAAACCATGTTTATGATTAGCTATGCATAAACTTTTTCAATTTATTTTAAGTGTTAGAAGTTTGAAATTATAAATTATGATTAATAATCTAATATAGTGTATAGACTTGTTTATGAACGGCTCCTAGTGAAAGGAATGAAAACTGTATCAATGCATGTATTCTATGTAGGGATTTACCAACTATAAAAGATAATGATGCTATTTTAGGAGCTTCCAATGGAAATGAATAACTTATAACTATATAGGGAAAACTTACTCGGGTTATGAATAATAACCTTACCCTTATGAAGAATCCTGGCCACAAACATAGAGGAACTATGTTATACCACTTCATGAGACAACAACCTTCATCATTCAATGGGACTACAAAGCCATTTGTAGCTGCACAATAGCTAAGTTCCTTAGAGAAGATATTTCTCTCTTTAGAAAGTAAAGGGAGATTTTTATCACGTAATTTTATCATCTATCGGGAGATAAAGATAAATGGTGTTCATTATTTCAAAACACAGTGTAGGATGAATAAATTGAAAATATTGAATGGAATTGTTTTAAGGAAATTCTATAAAAAAAATATTTCCCTCATAAATAGAGAGCATATATGGAGAGACAATTCTTAAATCTGAGGGAAAAGGAGGGTTAGAATTTTTTTAAGTATTAATCCAACATTAAAAGGATAGAAAGTAATTTTTTAGATTATGTACACAATACAAAGAGAAATATTTATCAATTCTTTTATGGGTTAAACCCATTCCGCCAAAGGGAACTGGTCTCCAAAACTTTATCATCATATGAATATATAATATTATATGCTATCAAGACAGATAAAGAATCCTAAATATCTTATTACATAAAATTAATGCAATATAAGATGATGGATACTGAATACTTTGGAAAAGGAAATAAGGAAAAGGGAAATAAGGGAATATTTTTCGTTCCATCTTGTAATAAATGCAGAAACCAACATCATGGAACATAGCTATTGTATATGGGAGTTTTTTGCAAGTTTTGTGATTTCAAGGTAAAGAAAAAATCTACCAATATTCAATGAAACAGTTTTAAAGATATGGGACATTATAAATATGATTTTCCTAATCATAAAGGAATATTTCCTTGGAAAATTCCAAGGTAAAAAGTCCATGTTTATATAGTAACAATATCTAAGGTTGATGTTCCTAATGATGTGATGGTAAGTACTTTAATAATCTCCTGAAATTTTAATAAATATTTATTTTATTATGAATCATCACATTCCTTTATATCATCCTAGTTTGATTAAAAAATTATATATTTCTAATTCACCTTAACAACAGAGTTATTACTAAAGACTCGTAGTGGAAACATTTTTCCAATAAATATGTGTCGAATAGTTCCTATTATGACAAATAAACGTGCTCTAATTGACAGTTTTATAATCATATCTATGGTTGATTTTTATTTAATCCTTGGTATGGACTGTCTTTCGAAATATAATGGAAAAAATTATTTCAAATAGAATTAAATTATGATTTATGGTAAATGTATGGAATCTATCTTCTTTAGATAGGAGACGCCATCATCTGAGACATATTTGGATCCACCTTGAGTAGATCTTATTAATGAAATTCATAGGGAATAAGATAAAACATCATCTATGGATGAGGAATGAAATATTTAAATTGAGGACATACCTATTGTACTGGAATGCATTTATGTGTTTCCATAGGATTCACTTGGACACCCCCTAGAGCGTGATGTTCAATTGTCTATTGATTTAATCCATGATACAATACCTATATCAAAGAATATCTATAGAATGGCCATTTTGTAGTTAATATAGTTAAATAAAGGAACTGAGTGATAAGAGAATTATATGCCCTATTTTTCACCTTGGGGAGAATATGTTCTATTTGCTAAGAAGAAATATGGATCTATGAGTCTATACATTAACTATAAGGAGATCAATGTTATTACAATAATGAAAAAGTATCTTCCGCATCACATTAATGAATTATTTGATCGACTTCATGAAGCTAAATATTTTTCATAGATTTATCATCGATCTAGATATCGTTAATTGTGTGTGAATAAATAAGATATTCCAAAGGTATCATTTCAAACCAGATACATACATTATGAGTTTACAGTAATTCCATTTGGACTGACAAATGTAACCTCTAATTTTATAGATCTAATGAAAAGAGTGTTTAATGAATTTCTTGATGATTTTATTGTGGTATATATTGATGATATCTTGATGTATTACAAATCCTATGAGGAGCATGAGAACCACTAATAGATTTTTCATGAGACTCCTAGAAGTAAAGAGCTATATGGGTAGTTTAGAAAGTGTGAATGCTAGATTCAAATAGTTTATTTCCTTGACAATATTGTCTCTAAGGATGGAATCTTTGTTGATAATATGAATAAAAATTTAGTTGAGGAATATCATAAACTAATGAAAATATCTGAGTTATGTAGTTTCATTGGTTTATCAGATTATTATCGGTGTTTCATTAAAAAAATTCATGATTAGATAACTAGTTAACCAGGATTACTCACAAATTAGGTAAGTTCATATTGAAAAAATAATTTGAAGAATTTTTTGAAGAATTTAATATGATATTAGTGAATGCTCTGATCATGAATTACTATTGGGAAATGATGGAATTTTGATTTATAATTATGCACCAAAGAAATGACTTGGTTGTGTCCTTATACAGAATGATAGAATCATTGCCTATGAATCAAGGTAGTTAAAATCTCATTAATATAACTATATAAATCATGATCTTTAGTTAGCATCCATAATATTTACTCTAAAGTTATAGAGACACTATCTCTATGGTGGAATATGTGAGATATATACAAATCATAAGATCTTGAAATATTTCTTCTAACACAAAGAACTCAACATGAGTCATAAGCGATGGATAGATCTACTAAAGGATTTTTATTTCTCAACACACAACCTCCTAGGAAAGGTGAATAAGGTAGTAGATACATTGAGCAGGAAGGATCATGGAGTTCTAGAAAAAAATGAGGATTGACAAGGATCTTGTGTATATAGATCTTGCAAATATGTGTATGGAAATTATCAAGGAAGGTGAAACATCATTATATTTTCAATTAATTTCCCAACCATATTTATGAGAAATGATTAAAAGTTCTTATTTTGATGATGAGAACATTCAAAGTAAAATTAAAGATGTGAATGATTGGAAGTTGGTAGACTTATTGTATTTTGATGGAATTCTGAAATTTGGGAAGAGATTGTGTGTTCCATCTATACCTAGGGTAAAAAGAGAGTAATTGGATGATCTAATAGCTCAAATTTCTCAACAAATACTAGTAAAACTATGATTTATATTGATTTAAAGGAACATTTATAGTGAGATAATATGAAGTGGAAAACTACTGATTATGTATCAATATGTTTAGTTATTAAATAGGTGAAGGCTGAAGGAAAACATCCTAAATGATTATTGAAACCTATTCATATTTTTATATGTAAATGGGGTGATATTACTATGTATTTTGTCATTATATTACTAAAACCTCTAAGAAATAATGATGCAATATTGTTAATTGTTGATCGACTCACCAATTCTACACATTTCCTCACCATAAGGAAGGATTTTCTAGTGGATTTCCTCACAAGACTCCATATTAATGAATTTATAAGACTTCATGGATCACCTCTTTCAATTGTGTCTGGTCGAGATCCATGATTTACATCAAAATTCTGAAAAAGTATATAGAAATATATAGACAGTGAGCTTCATTTGAGTACCTCTTATCACCCTCAAATAGACAAGTGTTCAAAAAGGACCATTAAAATATTAAAATATTTGTTTATATCATGTTAACTTGAATTTAAAGGTATGTGTGATTATTATTTACCTTTGGTATATTTTTTCTACAATAATAGTTTCCATTCAAGTATTCAAATGGAACCATATGAAGAATTTTATGGAAAGAGATGTTGTGCACCAACTTGTTGGAATGAAGTTTGTGAATGGAATCTTGTAGGCATAGAACTTGTAGAGGAAACAATAGTAAAGGTAAAGACTATTCAATCCCATATCAAAGATAATAAAAGTATGAAAAAGGTATATTCCAATAATCGAATCTAGGATTTTAAATTTAAAGTGGGAGATCATGTTTTCGTGAAAGTATCTCTATGGAAGGGTGCTATATGATTTGGAAAGAAAGGTAAATTAATCCCTATGTACATTGGACCTTTTTTAATCCTCAATAAAATTTTAGTTTTGGTTTATCGTTTATTTATTCCACCTATCCTTTATAAATTACACAATGCATTCCATGTCTCATTGTTAAGGAATTACATACTACACGCAATTCATGTCCTCACTGCTAAAAGAAATATAATTGGAACTTGATTTATCTTAATATGAATATCCCATCCGTAATTTTGACACTAGAGAGAAGTTGTTGAGGAATCAGATTACTTGGAAAGTAAACATATCTTAAAAATCATAAAAATGAAGTGCTGACGTGGGAATCAAAGGGATTT
The DNA here is from genome assembly GCA_963277665.1 of Viscum album. Taxonomy (NCBI): domain Eukaryota; kingdom Viridiplantae; phylum Streptophyta; class Magnoliopsida; order Santalales; family Viscaceae; genus Viscum; species Viscum album. Next base: position 1,237,497,848 of record OY728165.1, on the reverse strand, counting down.
ATGATGAATAAATACCCTAATATTTTTATGAGGTGACATTCTGAGAATTTCAAGGATTAAAATTTTTAAAGAATGGGAGAATATAACACCGAAATATTTTATGGAATGTCTCTTAAAATTTAACATCGTTGATAGTTTAGGATTCATAAAACACTGAGTTTAAAATCATAATATAATTTTAAATATGAATGTTGGAATTGTAATGTGACCATTTCTAGTAGTAATATTATCAATAGAATAGTAAATTCAGCTATGTAAGTATAATTGATATTTCGGTATCTTATAAATAAAATAAAGAATATTTACATCATGGAATAGGTAAATAAATGTTCTAAAAACAATAAATTAAGTGTCGGTATTTTTGTGAAAGATAAATGTTTATTTACAATTTTATAATTAATATAATTATTTAAAATAAAATTACATTTTATAAAATAGAATCATAAATAAATATTTTTTTATAATAATTATAAGAAAATTTTATGATACCTTAATTAATTTTTCAATGTGTCAAAAAAAATTATAATATTAAAATTGGTATTTTTTGAGTAAATGATGATTTTATATAAAATTTAAATATTAAATATTTAGACAATTATTTTCATAAAATGGATTCCATTTTTGAATTCTACATATTGAAAAATGGTTAGTGTTATTTTGGTATTATTATGAAATATTTGATTTTTTGTGAAAAGTGTAATGCGGTAATTTATGGTTTTTAACAAACACGTGAATTATTTAGTGATATGTGATATATAGATGATGTAAGCCCATAATATCAAAATATCCTTCATTATTTTACTATATTTAGTGATAAGTTTCAAACTACTGATAATCTTTATCTAAAATAATAAACTAATGAATATAATAATCAAAAAACACCCCTCTCATCCACTATAAATACCACCAATCACCACCTCTTCTACTCACACCTCTAAAGCCTTGAATCATATAAAATATATTCCTAGTTCATCTACTGAAAATCTTCCCCATTTTCTTTTCTTTTTAGTTTCACCAAAATACCATTTCGAATTTCCTTATGGATTTTCTCAAGGAGAGGAATTGGATAGGTGAAATCCCCTTTCGTTCTTTTACTTCTCTTTCAATTTATTTTATTTTATTATCATTTACTTAAATAATATGTACAAAAATTGATGATAACTTAAGTATCTTATATAGAATGTAATATTATAATTATAATGAGATATCCACCAACCATTCTTTTCTCTTCCCCTTTTGTTCTAAAAATAAAAATGGCGTCCCTGAGGTGTCAGTTCACCACCTTCATGGATGATGATTCTTTTTAATTCTAATAACACCTTCAATGCTGGTCATAAAACATTTATCTGGTTAAAAAAGATTATAATATGTTTATTACAACTTATTTAGATTTCTAGACCTAATATATATACATAATATTAATTAATAAAACACAAATAGTGTATGATGATAAAAAAAACATCAAAACAATCTAAATGGTTCTCATTAACATTTCATCTAATGAATCATTGTAATATATGAAAAAAATGAAATATGGGACTGTTAAATATTTTTTAATTTCATTAATAAAATATAATTTTAATTTTAGATAACTATTTCCATTTCACATGATATTTCATTCATGTATACATGTGAATTGATCATGAAAACCAAGGAAACGAACACTTCTGGATGATTAAATTGAATTTTATAACTCATAAAAAGGACCATAAATAAACTTAATAAAATTATAATAAGTAAAATAAATGGTTAATAGGTTCTTAATTAAATTATTAATACATATAATTTCATTATCAAAGATGTTATGTACAGATTAAGAATGATTTAGGACATACTGTAAGGGATTCTCCCCGAACCTCTATTTTTTCATTTAGGTTACACTCTCTCTATTTACCCCAATTTAATTATTTATTATTTTAATATAATTTTTCTGAATACTATTTATATGTTCCAAAATCAAATATTCAGGTCAGTTAATCTTTATTTCATGGGCAAATACCGGTATTACAAGGTTACATTTTCAATTCCTGTCGATAAAAATGCCTAATTAAACGATACAAAACAATTTCTTACATATTTTCAGGTACAATCCATAATCTTTTTTAAGAATCAAATATTTTTCTAAAATATCTAATTTTATCCTGAAAAACTATCTTATATATTTTCTAGTTTTATATAAACAATTAATCTTTTTTCTTCTTTAAAGACTATTTTAATTTTCCCTTAAACTACACTGAAGTGGACCATTTCTAAAGTTTATTAAAAACTCTTTTTTCATGTCTTCACTTTAGTTGGACATAATTTTTTCTTCAAACATAATTTCATTTCCCTTACCTTTTCTTTTTTGGGATATACATGTTTATAATCTAATTTTATTACAAATACAAATAAATTTTCAAAAAGAACTCAAGTAAAAGGGTATTTCTGTCAATAATTCCACAACGGTTTTATTAGAGTATTTTCATATATTTCAACACCCTTTTTTAATATTATTGTTTATTTAAATTGATTATTTATGTTACCATATATTGTGTTTTATTTAAATTTTTATGAGTATTTTGACTGTGGATGTAATTTCCTGAATACCATTCACTATATTACTCTAGATAGTTTATGATTATGTTTGTTATTTATGGAAAGTTGTTAACATTTCATATTCTAGTTTCAATATGAATGTATATGAGGATTATATTTCTGAACATTAATATGTGGAATGCATTGGACTTGTTAGGTGATGTTTGAGGCCCTTTATAGCCACTCGATACATTGGTAGGTCTCATGAGACAAACTAGATCGAGTTTTTACCAATTTATGTATAGTGTATTTGATGAAGCCTTACAGGTATATTATGATGCCCGACATTCTGAATTACCTCATTATGATATTATAAATTTATAATACATATGTATATTCAACTAGTATAACATACATGGTTATGTTTCATTCTCATGTGATTATTTATATGAAATTATTTATTCACCTTTTATTCCTTTCATATTCTGCTCAAAATTATGTTTTAATGGCATGTGTTCTTAGTTATTCACCTTTACTAGTTGTTTATTTTTATTTTTTTATATTATTCTATATTTCTTATCCTTAATGAGTATCTGATATCACCCATATCTTATGTTTTATTTTTTCCAAGGATACTAAGATGTATATTTTGAATTACTATCATAGATAATCTAGGAGTTTATGGGTGTTTCCAATGGATTTTATATGATGTATTTCATTTCATGTTGTAATGTAATACTTATTTTTGTATCTATATTTCCAAATATACTAATCTATTTGGTCTTTTGTTATGTGAATGATTTTTCTTAGTACCAATTTAATAATGTGAGGCACCATCTTTGAGATATTGGGGTCAGGGTCATTACAAAAAATTGCATAAAAATGTTCATAAGATCTATAGTTTAGTATACTTATTAGACCAAATTTCTTACTTAGTCAAATTAAAATTATATCCCTTTTAATGTTATTTTTATGTTGCATAATCTATATCAGGATTCCCATAATTGTATCTACATGCCCTCTATGAGTCAAAATAAATTATCTTGGAATTCGGGGTTCTAGAAAAGAGGAACCTAGTGCTTTTTGTTATTTTTCATTGATAGTAACGAGAGGATTCACTTATTCTCTATTTATATTAAGGCATAGGGAATAGGATATTCTATCTATGTCTTGAGTAAATTTCATGATAGGTTCTATATTTCACAAAAACTCTCTCCCTATAAAATGATATAAATTTAAATATATACTTAGGGTTAATATTTGTTAATTACCTAATGGACCTTTATCAAATAATTTATCTAAGTTATTCACTATGTTTAATAATAATATCTTTATTATTGTTATATCACTTTACCCATACATATTTAAATAAAATTTTTCAAATAAATAAATATTTATTTATTTAAATGATATTAAATAAAGTATATCATTCTTATCAACCCTAAACTCGACCCATTAATCCTCCTTTGAATTTATCAAACCAAAATAATAAAATATATTTATTCAAATAAATATCATTAATACAATAAATAAATATATATATATTATATTAACTAAAATCAAAAATAAATTTTTATTTCAATATCCATGTAACTAAATAAATATTTATATTAATCAATTAAATAAAATGATTACTAAATAAATATTTATTTTTTACCTTATGAATAAAAAAATCAATAAAATTTAAATCACATATTCTAAAATTGAATATCTAGTGGTTGAATTTTTGTGACCAAAATTACATGAATAATTATTATTTCATAAGTTAATAATAATAGTTATTCTTAATATTCATTTTAATAAAATTTTATTAAATTATAAATACACTAAGTGTTTTACCCTCTAGGCTTATTTCTCTGTTGAATTAGGTGACCATACCCAATGTTCATATCAGTTTCTATAAACATGTCAGTAACCCATAGATAATGAATTCAATATTACAATGATAAAAACCATCCTATAAATCCAACTATGTAATTTAATACCTTTGTCTCGATATCTCATCAAGATAGATGCATTCTTGTGGAATTTCATTGTATGTCTAATTTACCATTCTCAAACTTTCCAAATTGAACCCATCTAATAATAACTATGGACATGAATTTAATAAGGAAATTTGATTTATAAAAATGGGTCAGATATATCTTCATCCATTAAATAAAAAGTGAAAAATCCTTTCTTTACATATTCAATTAATTATATATCACTTATGATGTACCCAACATATACTACCTTATTGTGATTTTATTTTATTATATTTTTCATCCATACATGAAAGTAAATGATGTATAATATATATTAACAATAATATCAAGTCTAAGAAAAAATAAATATTTCCATACATAGGAATATCTAATGATGCGTATAGCATTTGGAGTTACTAATAGTTGTTCTATTCTCATAACCTCCCTTATTGGTGATTACCAGGATAGAACATCATGATAGTAACTCTCAATGTATTATGATCCTCAAGCACCTGATAGTCAAACATCATATGTGTCCCATCAAATAGATGTTATCCATACCATAGAAGTCATGTTTAATAATATTATCATCTCGTATTTAAGTTCTAATTATAATGGGGAATCTCTATATCCTTTAAATGAAACAAATACTCAAAGTATATCATCAAATTAATATTATACAGAAGAACAATCATCATATGGTAAGTTATTTATTGATATTTGGGAAATTAAAAGTAATAAATTTAATTTGGTTTTGGGTCACCAACTCCAACATCCTCCAAATTTTACTAGAGACATATACTAATAATTTTTAGTCCACTAGACTCCAAATGATATTCATTCTTCTACTGTGATAATAATTTATTCAATAGGCTTTCCATGTTCGCTCATGTGGCTATTATGCTACAGTAACTTAACCGCTTTGTGAAAAATACCTCAAGAGGTGATAATTTTGAAGTATACGCTTTATTTATTGATTTGTACAAGTATCCTTGGATAGAACCATTAGAATGGTTTATCATAATACAAGGTGATATTATTTTTATTTCAATGAATAACACCAATCTCCAGAAGAATTTTTTTATATATTATAATTCTTGAGTTTCATTAGAATCCACAATGTACTTAGATTATATTATAGAATAAGTGACCAGTAGCTACTTATAACTCTTTCTACTCATATATACTCTATTAAGGAGAAATTCATCTTGAATGAAATTTCTGATCATCATGATTTGTCTGAAAAATATAGATTTTTTATCCCCTCATAACTATTTATTCATCTTCTCTATAAAGTAAGAACATATAATTTGTACACTTTATGTACTTCAGTATAGCCCCCAAAAACTTATCAATGTCTCTATATTTGATCTTATTGATATATTATTATCATTTAGTGTCCCTAATTTTTCATATATATATATATCACATATTAATATATTAATATTCATTACATATCATAATGATCCATGACATAATATTATACATATAGTGCCTTTGGAAATATGGACACATAATCAATTGCTTCATAAAATATCTACATTATCTCCCAGTAAATTGTGAATAACTATAACCCTTATTAGGAATATCATAATTTCTATCTTTATTCATAACCTTGGGAATGGAAACATAGGAAAGGGTGAACTCAGATGGTCGGTAAGGGTAAACGAGGGACATATCAATGATCACTCGAGCATAACATGAACATAATGGTATAAGAACATGATCATAACATTTGTTAACAGTACCATAAATTTTGTATATATTAATCTTGATTCATGCAATAAATATTCATAGTTCCTACTACAAGAATCATAACAAAATAAAAGAACATAATCCACGGAGCATAACAATGTAATAAGAAATGGAATCATAGAATAAACATAAGTATAGAAAAATAATTTTCTTAATAGTCAATGATTTGCTCCAAGACTATCATAGTTGATTGGGTTCACTCCCCAAACCATCTTAGTAGTCATGTTTTAATCCCAAGACAATCTTAGTGGATTGGGATCACTCCCCAAAGCATCGTACTATTCATGGATCACTCCCATAACTCTAATAATGGAAAAATTACATTACTAGATTGGGGTCAATCCTCATTCCATCCTTGTTTGTCTCATGAGGTATAAATATTTACCCAATGCATTATAGGGAGATATAGGTCCCACCCATTCTTGGTTCTTACATGACCATCATCTATGGTTATAACGAAACCACTATCCTTATTTATAACATAGGCACCATCCTTTGTTATAATGTAACAATTTTCTTCATTTATATTGTAACAAACATCACATAATACATACCATACATATATGTTCCATAATATCATAAAACATTCACCATTTCATCACATCATATCCTGTGAAAATAAAACAAGTTTCATAAACATTTCATCAATTGACTATGTCATAACTCATGGAAAATAAATGGATTTCATAAACATCTCATAAAAATAAATATTAGTCATTCATAGAAAGGGTAATAAGGGTATCAATGATTCATACCAATATAAAATAATAATTAACCTCAATTTATGTTATCATAAATGAAAATTCATTTTAAATATCACAAAAAAAATTGAGGAAAATAAACATTCTATTTTAAAAATCTCTTTTGAAATATAATTATATTCAAAATATTATGGAAAAAAATATTTGAAAAGAACCTTTTAAACTTATAAAGTAATATTAAAAACATTGAGTGGACATGATGGTTTTAAATTCTGTTCATGACGTGTAATTTAAGAGAAAATATTCCTTTAACATTTTTAGTAAAAAGTAAATAAAAGTACCTTTTTGTAAAATGATAAAAATATTTATTTTAAACCATTTTGTGAAAATTAAAAATTGGGTAAAAATTTATTTAAAAATCATATTATAATATAAAAACACTTCCTTAAAAATTTATAGAACATGGATATGGAATAAAATTGTTTTTTACCGAAGGGAGAAATAATGTCAATTTTCCTTACAAACATATTTTCAGTATTTGGAGTACTTAATATGCAGAAAATAAAATAAAATCATGTATTATAAAAAATAAAAAGAGTATAAGAAAATTCATGTATTTATTGGGACTTACATCATAATATTTTATCATCATAAACAAAATCATAAACAGACCTAATAAACAATGAGATTGTAACATAAAACCCTTACCACTTTAATAACTTTTGAATATAATACCCATGAAAGAAATTATATATGTTTTAAATGTAAATACCAATAAAATTCATAATATGAATCATAAAACACATACATTTTTAGTGTATAAACCACAAAAAATAAAAAGTGGTGTATAATGGATGTGTCAAACAGAAATAAAAGTGAGAGGAAAATCCTATATCGTATATTTGAATTCCCTTATACACATTGGATCCTCCTATATAATAAATATATATTTTTTATAAATATATTATATAACCATAATAATATATATAACCTTAATTTTTTTAATTATAATATTTTATTACCTTCTTTTAACACTATTAAAATCAATATTTTGGGTGATATCTGTTTCATTTTTATGTATGTTTTGGTTTGATGGTATTAGTACTTGTGTTTTGATCATAGTTACATCATATATAGAACAATAATAATGATATAAATATAAAATATATTCAATATATACATGTTTATAGTCATTGATAAAATATAGATATAGAAAAATGAATTACACCATTGATGGAGATGGTAGGTCGTAGGTACGCATGAACATTTTTTCCATTTTTCGACGGATGTAAAAAAACAAAGGTAAATAATAACTAAAATTTATATAATGATTATTATACCATATATATCATATATATTCATTAAATCAATCCTTATTACCATCCAATTAAAATATAAATGAAAAATGAATCACATCGCTTCGTGGAGGTGGTAGTCCACACATATACATGATTGACATTATCATTTTCCAATGGTTTGGTAGGTAACAATGTAGATATGATATTATCATTAAATAAGTATAAATATTTAATAATTATCATATATAAAAATTAAACCAAGAATAATACCCATCTATAAAATATGGTGATGAGACATTAATTTTATCACTTCGTGGAGAAGGTGAGCCATATGTATGCACAAGCGATATTTTCACTTCCTGTTTGATGGAAAAAGGATGAATAAAGATGGTTTCATAGTCATAATAAAATTTTAGTATATTTAGGATACTTCATTTATTATTATAGGAAGAATATAATATATTTATAAGAGTTAAAAGGATAATTATAAATAAAGCGATCGGTTAAGGCAATTACCTCATCATTGAAAAAACTCCATTAGATATGCACTTAACGGCTCAAGGGTTGGTCACACTACTGGAAATACACTATTTCCCAACGGTTCTGAACCGTTGGGAAAGCCCCTGAAACCGTTGGGAAAGGTTTTCCCAACGGTTCTGATAACCGTTGGGAAGTAAGCCGTTGGGAAAAGTTTTCCCAATGGTTTACTGGAAACCGTTGCAATAGGCCCATAGAAGTTACCCTACCCCAACGGTTTGGGTGAACCGTTGGGATAGTTTTTCCCAACGGTTCTCCCAAACCGTTGGGAAAACCAAATACCATGGAACATTTTCCCAACGGTTTCAAACCATTGGTAATTGGTGAAGTCTTCCCCAACGGTTGTAAACCGTTGGGAAAAGACATGCTAAAAACTTATATGCCAACGGTTTGAAACCGTTGGCATACCCTATGCTGCAAATTGCAGCACCCTGCAATTTGCACAGACCCTGTCCCCTGTCCATCACCACCAGTCATCAGGCCTCATTTTCACCTCATTTTCACCTCATTTTCACCTCATTTTCACCTCATTTTCGATCCAACTATTGTACCAGTAATAAAATAAAACATACATATTCAATTACGAACAAATTCATACACATTTAACATATAATGGATCCTCAAACTATACAAATCCATAATTAAATTACAATTCATAAACATACATAATTCATATATAATTCAATTTAAAATTTAGATGACAATTATACGTGGAATCTGAAATTCAATTCATAATATGATCGATTTTTTCTATACCATATATTTTTACCTCAAATGATGTCCATTTTAAACAAAATACATACACCTGAAGTGATACCGGCCACACCGCACCTCAGATTGAGGCGGGGTTAACTCGTACACGTCACATTTGACTCATGGATCGTTGTGCTAAAGTATCGACAGAATCCTAATGCGTTTGGTCGGTTTTCCGTATGCCAGTTGATGTTTTTCACTTAAAATGGCGTCCTTTTGAAACAAAAGACGGACACTATGAGTGGTGTCGACCACACCGCGTCTCCAATTGAGGCGGGGTTGATTCGTACACGTCACATATGACTCATGGATCGTTCTCCTAAAGTTTAAATGGAAACCGAATGCGTTTGGTCGGTTTTCCGTAAGTACTTAAAATGTTGTCCATTTTAAACAAAAGAGTGACACTTAGACTCATCCCGACCACACCGCGACTCAGATTCATCCCGGGTTGGCTCTTACATGTCACATATGACCCATGGATCATTGTGATAAATTATCAAAAGATTCCGAATGCGTTTGGTCGGTTTTGCGTATGCCAGTTGTTCTTTTCATTTATAATCATGTCCATTTTAAACAAAAGAGACATAGTTAGAGCGGTGTCGGCCACACCACATCTCAGATTAAGACGGGGTTGACTTTTACACGTCACATATGACCCATGGATCGTTGTTCTAAAGTATCGATAGAATCCGAATGCGTTTGGTCGGTCTTCCGTATGTCAGTTGATGTTTTTCACTTAAAATGACGTCCTTTTGAAACAAAAGACAGACACTTTGAGTGGTGTCAGCCGCACCGCATGTCGGATTGAGGCGGGATGATTCGTACACGTCACATAGGACCCATGGATCGTTCTCCTAAAGTTACAATGGAAACCGAATGCGTTTGGTCGGTTTTCCGTATGTACTTAAAATGGTGTACATTTTAAACAAAAGAGAGCCATTTAGACTGATCCCGGTCACACCGCGACTCGGATTGACCCGGGTTGGCTCGTACACGTCACATATGACCCATGGATCGTTGTGATAAATTATCAAAAGATTCTGAATGCGTTTGGTCGGTTTTGCGTATGCCAGTTGTTCTTTTCACTTATAATCCTGTCCATTTTAAACAAAACAGACACAGTTAGAGCGGTGTCGGCCACACCGCGGCTCGGATTGAGGCGGGGATGATTCGTACATGTCACATATGACTCATGGATCGTTCTCCTAAAGTTTCAATGGAAACCGAATGCGTTTGGTCGGTTTTCCGTATGTACTTAAAATGGTGTCCATTATAAACAAAAGAGAGCCACTTAGACTGATCTCGGCCACACCGCGACTCGGATTGAACCCGGGTTGCCTCGTACAGGTCACATATGACCCATGGATTGTTGTGATAAATGATCAAAAGATTCGGAATGCGTTTGGTCGGTTTTGCGTATGCCAGTTGTTCTTTTTCACTTATAATCATGCCCATTTTAAACAGAAGAGACATAGTTAGAGCGGTGTCGGCCACACCGCGTCTCGGATTGAGACGGGGATGATTGGTACACGTCACATATGACCCATGGATCGTTCTCCTAAAGTTTCAATGGAAACTGAATGCGTTTGGTCAGTTTTGCGTATGCCAGTTCTTTTCACTTATAATCCTACCCATTTTAAACAAAACAGACACAGTTAGAGCAGTGTTGACCACACCGCGCCTCGGATTGTGGCGGGGATGATTCGTACACCTCACATATGACCTATGAATCGTTCTCCTAAAGTTTCAATGGAAACCGAATGCGTTTGGTCGGTTTTCCGTATGTACTTAAAATGATGTCCATTTTAAACAAAAGAGAGCCACTTAGACTGATCCCGGCCACACCGCGACTCGGATTGAGCCCGAGTGGGCTCGTACATGTCACATATGACTGATGCATCATTGTGATAAATTATCAACAGATTCAGAATGCGTTTGGTCGGTTTTGCGTTTGGTCGGTTTTGCGTATCCTGTCCATTTTAAACAAAAGATAGACAGTTAGAACGGTGTCGGTCACACCGCACCTCGGATTGAGGCAGGATTGACTCGTACACGTCACATACGACCCATGGATCCTTGTGCTAAAGTGTCGACACAGTCCGAATGCCTTTGGTCGGTTTTTCGTATGTCACTTGATGATTTTCACTTAAAATGACGTCTTTTTGAAACAAAAGACCGACACTTTTTGAGTGGTGTCGGCCACACCGCGTCTCCGATTGTGGAGGGGTTGATTCGTACACGTCACATATGACCCATGGATCGTTCTCCTAAAGTTGCAACGGAAACCGAATCCGTTTGGTCGTTTTTCCGTATGTACTAAAAATGGTGTTCATTTTAAACAAAAGAGAGCCACTTAAACTTATCCCGGCCACACCACGACTCGGATTCATCCCGGGTTGGCTCGTACACGTCACATATGACCCATGGATTGTTGGGATAAATTATCAACAGATTCGGAATGCGTTTGGTCGGTTTTCCGTAAGCCAGTTGATGCTTTTCACTTAAAATGACGTCCTTTTGAAACAAAAGACGGACACTTTGAGTGGTGTCGGCCACACCGCGTCTCCGGATTGAGCTGAAACCACCGTGAAACATTATAATTATTATTCGTGACGTGTACGCGCAGACGGCACGTCAATCGGACGTGCGGTTTGCCCGGTACGGATCAATATTCATGTTTTAAGTGAGGCGCGTGCTTCGAAACGCGCGTGAGGGGGTCCAAACGGGCCGAACGATGTCGGAATGGCCTGAAATCAGACGATAAATATGGGTGAGTGATTTATGAAGTGGTCGAGCAGACGGCACGTCAATCGGACGTGCCGTGTGCCCGCGGTGACCAACAACGCAGTTATGGTGTCATAAACGGCCAAAACGGGCGTCCAACAGTCAAATTCATAGAGGACGACCACGGATTCACCCGAAACCACCGTGAAACATTCTAATTATTATTCGTGACGTGTACGCGCAGACGGAACGTCAATCGGATGTGCGGTTTGCGCGGTACGGCTCAATATTAGTGTTTTAAATGATGCGCGCGCTTCGTAAACGCGCGTGAGGGGGGTCCAAACGGGCCGAACGATGTCGGAATGGCCTGAAATCAGACGAAAAATACGGGTGAGTTATTTATGAAGTGGTCGAGCAGACGGCACGTCAATCGGACTTGTCGTGTGCCCGCGGTGACCGAGAACGCAGTTATGGTGTCATAAACGGCCAGAACGGGCATCCAACGGTCAAATTCATAGCGTACGACCTCGGATTGAGCTGAAACCACCGTGAAACATTCTAATTATTATTCGTGACGTGTACGCGCAGACGGCACGTCAATCGGACGTGCGGTTTGCGCGGTACGGCTCAATATTCGTGTTTTAAGTGATGCGCGCGCTTCGTAAACGCGCGTGAGGGGGGTCCAAACGGGCCGAACGATGTCGGAATGGCCTAAAATCAGACGACAAATACGGGTGAGTGATTTCTGAAGTGGTCGAGCAGACGGCACGTCAATCGGACTTGTCGTGTGCCCGCGGTGACCGACAACGCAGTTATGGTGTCATAAACGGCCAGAACGGGCGTCCAACGGTCAAATTCATAGCGGACGGCCTCGGATTGAGCTGAAACCATCGTGGAACATTCTATTTATTATTCGTGACGTGTACGCGCAGACGGCACGTCAATCGGACGTGCGGTTTGCGCGGTACGGCTCAATATTCGTGTTTTAAGTGATGCGCGCGCTTCGTAAACGCGCGTGAGGGGGGTCCAAACGGGCCGAACGATGTCGGAATGGCCTGAAATCAGACGACAAATACGGGTGACTGATTTATGAAGTGGTCGAGCAGACGGCACGTCAATCGGACTTGTCCTGTGCCCGCGGTGACCGACAACGCAGTTATTGTGTCGTAAACGGCCAGAACGGGCGTCCAACGGTTAAATTCAAAGCGGACGGCCTCGGATTGAGCTGAAACCATCGTGGAACATTCTAATTATTATTCGTGACGTGTACGCGCAGACGGCATGTCAATCGGACGTGCGGTTTGCGCGGTACGGCTCAATATTCGCGTTTTAAGTGATGCGCGCGCTTCGTAAACGCGCGTGAGGGGGGTCCAAACGGGCCGAACGATGTCGGAATGGCCTTAAATCAGATGAAAAATACGGGTGACTGATTTCTGAAGTGGTCGAGCAGACGGCACGTCAATCGGATGTGCCGTGTGCCCGCGGTGACCGACAACGCAGTTCTGGTGTCATAAACGGCCAGAACGGGCGTCCAACGGTCAAATTCATAGCGGACGACCTCGGATTGAGCTGAAACCACCGTGAAACATTCTAATTATTAATCGTGACGTGTACGCGCAGACGGCACGTCAATCGGACGTGCGGTTTGCGCGGTACGGCTCAATATTAGTGTTTTAAATGATGCGCGCGCTTCGTAAACGCGCGTGAGGGGGGTCCAAACGGGCCGAACGATGTCGGAATGGCCTGAAATCAGACGAAAAATACGGGTGAGTTATTTATGAAGTGGTCGAGCAGACGGCACGTCAATCGGACTTGTCGTGTGCCCGCGGTGATCGAGAACGCAGTTATGGTGTCATAAACGGCCAGAACGGGCGTCCAACGGTCAAATTCATAGCGTACGACCTCGGATTGAGCTGAAACCACCGTGAAACATTCTAATTATTATTCGTGACGTGTACGCGCAGACGGCACGTCAATCGGACGTGCGGTCTGCGCGGTACGGCTCAATATTAGTGTTTTAAGTGATGCGCGCGCTTCGTAAACGCGCGTGAGGGGGGTCCAAATGGGCCGAACGATGTCGGAATGGCCTAAAATCAGACGACAAATACGGGTGAGTGATTTCTGAAGTGGTCGAGCAGACGGCACGTCAATCGGACTTGTCGTGTGCCCGCGGTGACCGACAACGCAGTTATGGTGTCATAAACGGCCAGAACGGGCGTCCAACGGTCAAATTCATAGCGGACGGCCTCGGATTGAGCTGAAACCACCGTGGAACATTCTAATTATTATTCGTGACGTGTACGCGCAGACGGCACGTCAATCGGACGTGCGGTTTGCGCGGTACGGCTCAATATTCGTGTTTTAAGTGATGCGCGCGCTTCGTAAACGCGCGTGAGGGGGTCCAAACGGGCCGAACGATGTCGGAATGGCCTGAAATCAGACGAAAAATACGGGTGAGTGATTTATGAAGTGGTCGAGCAGACGGCACGTCAATCGGACGTGCCGTGTGCCCGCGGTGACCGACAACGCAGTTATGGTGTCATAAACGGCCAAAACGGGCGTCCAACGGTCAAATTCATAGCGGACGACCACGGATTCACCCAAAACCACCGTGAAACATTATAATTATTATTCGTGACATGTACGCGCAGACGGCACGTCAATCGGACGTGCGGTTTGCGCGGTACGGCTCAATATTAGTGTTTTAAATGATGCGTGCGCTTCGTAAACGCGCGTGAGGGGGGTCCAAACGGGCCGAACGATGTCGGAATGGCCTGAAATCAGACGAAAAATACGGGTGAGTTATTTATGAAGTGGTCGAGCAGACGGCACGTCAATCGGACTTGTCGTGTGCCCGCGGTGACCGAGAACGCAGTTATGGTGTCATAAACGGCCAGAACGGGCGTCCAACGGTCAAATTCATAGCGTACGACCTCGGATTGAGCTGAAACCACCGTGAAACATTCTAATTATTATTCGTGACGTGTACGCGCAGACGGCACGTCAATCAGACGTGCGGTTTGCGCGGTACGGCTCAATATTCGTGTTTTAAGTGATGTGCGCGCTTCGTAAACGCGCGTGAGGGGGTCCAAACGGGCCGAACGATGTCGGAATGGCCTAAAATCAGACGACAAATACGGGTGAGTGATTTCTGAAGTGGTCGAGCAGACGGCACGTTAATCGGACTTGTCGTGTGCCCGCGGTGACCGACAACGCAGTTATGGTGTCATAAACGGCCAGAACGGGCGTCCAACAGTCAAATTCATAGCGGACGGCCTCGGATTGAGCTGCAACCATCGTGGAACATTCTAATTATTATTCGTGACGTGTACGCGCAGACGGCACGTCAATCGGACGTGCGGTTTGCGCGGTACGGCTCAATATTCGTGTTTTAAGTGATGCGCGCGCTTCGTAAACGCGCGTGAGGGGGGTCCAAACATGCCGAACGATGTCGGAATGGCCTGAAATCAGACGAAAAATACGGGTGACTGATTTCTGAAGTGGTCGAGCAGACGGCACGTCAATCGGACTTGTCGTGTGCCCGCGGTGACCGACAACGCAGTTATGGTGTCATAAACGGCCAGAACGGGCGTCCAACGGTCAAATTCATAGCGGACGGCCTCGGATTGAGCTGAACCCATCGTGGAACATTCTAATTATTATTCGTGACGTGTACGCGCAGACGGCACGTCAATCGGACGTGCGGTTTGCGCGGTACGGCTCAATATTCGCGTTTTAAGTGATGCGCGCGCTTCGTAAACGCGCGTGAGGGGGGTCCAAATGGGCCGAACGATGTCGGAATGTCCTGAAATCAGACGACAAATACGGGTGACTGATTTCTGAAGTGGTCGAGCAGACGGCACGTCAATCGGACGTGTCGTGTGCCCGCGGTGACCGACAATGCAGTTCTGGTGTCATAAACGGCCAGAACGGGCGTCCAACGGTCAAATTCATAGCGGACGACCTCGGATTGAGCTGAAACCACCGTGGAACATTCTAATTATTATTCGTGACGTGTACGCGTAGACGGCACGTCAATCGGACGTGCGGTTTGTGCGGTACGGCTCAATATTAGTGTTTTAAATGATGCGCGCGCTTCGTAAACGCGCGTGAGGGGGGTCCAAACGGGCCGAACGATGTCGGAATGGCCTGAAATCAGACGACAAATACGGTTGAGTTATTTATGAAGTGGTCGATCAGACGGCACATCAATCGGACTTGTCGTGTGCCCGCGGTGACCGACAACGCAGTTCTGGTGTCATAAACGGCCAGAACGGGCGTCCAACGGTCAAATTCATAGCGTACGACCTCGGATTGAGCTGAAACCACCGTGGAACATTCTAATTATTATTCGTGACGTGTACGCGCAGACGGCACCTCAATCGGACGTGCGGTTTGCGCGGTACGGCTCAATATTCGTGTTTTAAGTGATGCGCGCGCTTCGTAAACGCGCGTGAGGGGGGTACAAACGGGCCGAACGATGCCAGTTGATGTTTTTCACTTAAAATGATGTCCTTTTGAAACAAAAGACATACACTTTGAGTTGTTCCAACCACACCGCGCCTCGTATTGAGGTGGGGATGACTCGTACACGTCACATATGACCCATGGATCGTTGTCCTAAAGCATCAACACATTTCGAATGCGTTTGGTCAGTTTTTCGTATGTCACTTTTTGTTTTCACTTAAAATATTATGGAAATTCATATAGAATATTTTTATATCATATTTAGTATGGATTAGATTTTAGTTGATCGTGCTATGAAACATTTCAGAGCTAATGAAATTAAGGAAGGTGGAGGGGCTGTCCGGGGGGGCTGTCCGGGGGGGCTGTCCGGTGGGTGTCCGGGGGGCTGTCCGGGGACCAAGGAGGAGGGTGGGGGGGCTGTGCGGGGTCTGTCCGGGGGGTTTTGGGGGGTTGTTCAGGGGGTTGTCCGGGGTTGTTCAGGGGGCTGTCCGGGGGTTGTTCAGGGGGTTGTTCAGGGGGTTGTCCGGGGGTGTTCAGGGGGCTGTCCGGGGGGTGTTTGGGGGGTTGTCCGGGGTCCAAGGGGGGGTGGGGGGGTTGTCTGGGGTCCAAGGGGGGGGTGGGTGGGGGGGTTGTCCGGGGGGATGTCCGGGGGCTATCCGGGGTCCAGGGTGGAGGGTTGGGGGCTGTACGGGGGGCTGTCCAGGGGGCTGTCTGCGGGGGCTGTCCGGGGGGGCTCTCCGGTGGGTGTCCGGGGGGGCTGTCTGGGGACCAAGGATGAGGGTGGGGGGGCTGTGCGGGGTCTGTCCGGAGGGTGTTTGAGGGTTCTTCAGGGGGTTGTCCGGGGTTGTTTAGGGGGCTGTCCGGTGGTTGTTCAGGGGGTTGTCCGGGGTTGTTCAGGGGGTTGTCCGGTGGGTGTCCGGGGGGCTGTCTGGGGACCAAGGATGAGGGTGGGGGGCTGTGCGGGGTATGTCCGGAGGGGCTGTCCGGGGTCCAGGGTGGAGGGTTGGGGGCTGTACGGGGGGCTGTCCAGGGGGCTGTCCGCGGGGCTGTCCGGGGGGTGTTTGGTGGGTGTTCGGGGTCCAAGGGGGAGGGGGGGTTGTCCAGGGTCCAAGAATGAGGGGGGTGGTCCAGGGAGTTCTCAAACACACAACCACTAAAAGACAACAACATCCATAAAAACAGACAATATATAAAAATAACTCAACTCCAATACTATACTACGAGTCTAGATAAAACCAACAACTAGAATAGATTAAACATCAAATCTCAAGTCAAAAATGTAACGGATCAATATGTCCCACATCAGCATCACCATCTCCATCATCATCATCATCATCACCCTCGTCATCGTCCTCCACATCGTCATCACCCTCCACAACGCCTTCCTCCTCGCCTTCGCCCTCCTCCTCGCCCTCCTCATCTCCCTCCTCTTCCGCATCAGACTGCTCGCCATCATCATCTTCAAGCTCGACATCGGCCTGACCACCACTGGAACTGCCACCTGGTGCACCATATATAGAATGTATCGACGACATGTATTCATCAATCGCTGGGCTGGCCTCTGCTGGAAGTGTTGGACGTAGAACTTCAATAAATTTCATAAATGCACTGTTTGCCCTTGCAGACTGTTCTGCCGTCTCTGTGGCCCTTTTCTCAGCCTGTTCTGCCTGTGCCCTAACTTGCTGCAGCTCGGTGGCACTACAACTCGTACCTGAGGCAGGCCAATACCTCGTCGGGGCTATCCTAGGTCGGCAGCGTACTCTGCCAGAATGATCATCTCCCAACACCTGATGTAAGTGATCAGATGGCCCAAAATTGTCTGCTTCTTGGGCATCGAGGGCCTCTAAAGCATCCTGTTACAAATATAAATATATTGTTAAGTTACGAAATAGATATTAAAATATAAAATCAACAGATTAAAACTTACAATCTGCTGCTGAGTCGCTTCATTGACAGCACGTCCATCCTTTTTTCGTCTACTCGAGCAAAACAGTTTTGCTCGAGGCACACGTCCTTCAATATTTTGTACTTGCCTCTACAATGACATTGAAAACAAAATTTATATAAAGACTTCAGCAAATAATTAAATAATTGAGGAAACAAAAGAAAATGTAAGTCGTAAATAAAACTTATAAACAATTGTCATACCTGCTGCCTCTCATGATCCGGCATCGTCGTGCGTCCTAGTGTATGGAGGTATTTTTTTGCATCAATGTTTTTTTTATTTTATCCAGATGATTCCTAAATAAAATTCGATAATGCAAAGGATAATATTAATGCAAAACTTGAAAGTTATTATTTAAATACCTCAAATGTAATTCATACCTTAAACTGGGTACTCGTCCAATGAGTAATCATCTGACGATACTGCTCTATAGGACAATCATCCACGACTGGTACCGCCTCTAACTCAGTGCCAACTCTAGCACGCCAGCCAATATACAGCTCATGCTTGTAGGCTCTCCAAAGCTCGCCTAAATCCTTTAGACGTTCCATTCGTGCACCCTCACCATCAGGAAAATTAAATCGAAGCTGAAATGAAAATATTAATTTATATAAATACAAAAAAAATTCATGGCATTAAATACAACAGATTTTTTTACCCATATCTCTGCCCAAGCTCTATCTTTGACCTCATGTGGCAAATGTCTCCATGACAGCGGGCTGACGGGAATGATGTCGGAGTATTTGGCAAGCGTCGCCATAAAACTACGACATTGCTGCCCTGTTTTCTCAACCATCTGATTGTCTTCATTATATTCCACCATAACCTGTGTGCGACGGTTCCACACCAAACGCATGTGTGTACGGCCCCGCCCCCGCCTCCTTTCAGTAGATGTATCTCTCATGAAAGAAAAACAAATATTTTATCAAAACATGTTATAATGAAAATAAATATTGCTATAAAAATTTGATAGGGTTTTATAAATATACCTGTGCTAGTCTGATCAATGAGTGGCGCCGGATCCACAGAACCTGATAGAACACCCTCTGGTGGAACAGGAGTCGAAGACGATGGAATATAAAAGCTCAGAGAGACAGAAGTAGAAGGAAAAGAAGATGGAACAACTGTATGACCTGATGCTGACTGGGGAGTGGGAATCATCATGGGATGTGAAAATGATGGGGCAGAAGATGCAGAAGGTAGCGAAAACATGGGAGGTCTAAATATCCCGTGTGTCCCTAACGACACACCGGGATCAGAATGTGGGAAGGCTGAAATGTCAGTGGGAGGGGCAGGGTCTAGTCGGGCACGCGCAGCTCTATGTCCACCTCTGGTACGAACCCTCCTCGTACCACCGGCCTGAGTACTAGGACCAGTACTAGGCTCCTCATCGAATAACTATCGACGTAATGGTGGATCCTACAAAAAAGTTTACAAAAAAAATTAATCACATGACATTATATATTATGTAAATATATATATATATTTGAAATAAAGTACTCACTGTAGGCACTAATGGTGGAATGCCCATCTCCTCCATCCGACGATTGTTCTCCGCCATTTTTTTTCTTCGTCTCTCTTCAATTGGCTTCATTTCCTGCATTGGAAAACAAATATGTAATTAATTAGAAAAAGAAAATTAATGTGTAAACCAAAAAACTAAATATATGAGAGAATGAGGGGATTCATTGGTAATTTAGCTATCAATTGTTTTAGAAGAGCTTGAATGAATTTAATAAAACATACAAGTTGTAATGTTCACCAAGTTAGAAATATTGTTTGATTTGGTTTGAATACAGTTCAATTCCAAATTAGAAAATGCAATTCAAATAAAACAGCAACCAATAAACATTGAAAATTCACATAACGGTCAAGTCAGCTAAAACATATTTGTGATCAATACTAAATAAATATGAATATTACCAACCTTAACAACCCAACTCGAGGTAAACCAAAAGAATTGAGAACATGGATGAATGATTCTATATATTTCCAACCACAACTTCAGGTTCACAATCAACTCTGACAATTGAGCTATTGGAGTCATCAAAAGAAATAAATGGATTGGTTCCAATGGCAATAGGGACAGTGTCAATTCCATCATCAGCATCATCAAAAATATGTCTTGGAATTACTTCAACTACGACACCAAATTCAGGTTGAAGTTGATCTTTGACATAAAAAACTTGTTTAGCCATTGATGGCAACACATATGGTTCTTCGGTTGCAAGAGTGCAGGTCATATTAATTACTCGAAATCCACAATCATCAATAAATGTGCCATGTCTCGTCATCGAATCAAACCAATGGCATTTCATCATTGTGACTCGTCCATGAGAGTAATAATCCAATATTATTATTTTCTCAACGACTCCATAATAACCCACATTTTCAAGTCGCGGTCTACTATCTGATGCGCTGGCATAACAATCTGTTGTGGCAGTAACCATAATACCATCATGTTGTGTTCTCATGTTTTTGGCTCGTTCAGTGACAATAAATCTGTACCCATTGATAACAATTGATTTACAGTCACGAACCACGGTATTAGGACCAAAATCCAAAGCTCTTATTTCCTCAGAGACAGAGTCAGCAGACAAACTCAATACCTTCAATATAAATGACAGTTAAACTTAAGTAAATATTGAAATAATTAATTTAAACAGTAATATTTTTACCTTCAATTTTAACCAAGCATAAAACTCTTTGCTATGAAAAGTCTCTCTCCTTCTCAAAGATAAATAACGATGCTTCCTATTTATCATTGTTTTATGTTCCCTGTAGATAAAAAAATATGAATAGTTTAACAAATATATATGTAAGATATACATATTCAATTTTGTTACCTGATATAGTCATCGAACAAATCACAGTTGAACAAAACTGTGCGATGTGCCATCTCCCGCTCTTCATGGCTTAATGTCTTCAATGTATATGATCCAGGAATTCCTCCTGTTTGAGGAAGTGATGGAAAACTGGGTTCAATTTGCTCATATTGTTCTTCTTCATTTCTCATTGGTCTGTTCATTCTTGTAGTAAGATCAGACAAATACATTGAACAGAAATCCATACATTCTTGAGCTAAGTAACCGTTCACGATAGAACCTTTGGGATGATTCTTGTTTCGAACATAAGACTTTAATGTGAACATATTTCTTTCAGTTGGATACATCCAACGAAAAGAAACAGGTCCTCCGAGAAGTATTTCAGTTGGAATATGGACAGTCAGATGCAGCATGCATGTGAAAAATGATGGGGGAAATATTTTCTCCAACTCACACAAAATTAATGGGGCATCTGTCAACATTTTTTGCAAAAAAGACTTGGACAACTTCTTAGCACAAAGATCTCTAAACAAATGGCACAACCGAATAACACCCACCCTTACATTATTGGACAAAAGATGACGGATTGTTATTGGAAGCAACTCATGCAGTAGAACGTGATAATCATGAGTCTTCAAAGATTTTAGCTTCAACTCTCTTCTGTTGACCCGTTTAGATATGTTGCTTGAATAGCCATCAGGAACTCTAATAGTCTCTAATACTTCCAAAAATTGTTTTTTTTTCAGTAGGTGTCATCACATAAGAAGCACATGGAAGTTGCCATTTATTTTCACTGATACGCACAGGATGCAATTCTGGTCTGATGCCCCAATCCACCAAGTCACGTCGAGATCGTAAATCATCTTTTGTCTTCCCCTTGACATTTAGAAGAACTGAAAGCAACATTTCACATATATTCTTTTCAATATGCATTACGGCTAAGCAATGACGTAGCAAATTGGTTGACCAATAAGGCAAATCAAAAAAGATACTCCTCTTCCTCCAATTGTAACAGGTTTCTGTGGAAACATTCTTTCTCTTTCCAGATTTCATTTGACCCTTCCGGAACGAAAAACTGAAATCTTTCAATTCATTAAGCACATCAGTTCCAGACATACGCTGAGGTGGATCATCGGTCTCTATAGTATTATCAAATCTTCGACGATTCATTCTATATGGATGATCCTTTGGCAAAAATCGTCGATGTCCCATAAAACTGAAACTACAACGATGTTTCAGTCTTCTGGATCGTGTATTCTTCATACAAACTGGACATGACAGTTTCCCCTTCGTGCTCCATCCAGACATCATTGCATAAGCCGGAAAATCATTGATTGTCCACATAAGCGCAGCGCGCATCTGAAATATGTCTTTCGAACATGCATCGTATGTGCGCACACCCACATCCCAAAGAAGCTTCAACTCTTTTATTAAAGGTTGCATGTATACATCAATATCAATGCCAGGATCAGAAGGACCAGATATGAGTATACTCATGAAAGTGAAAGGTTTTTTCATACACAACCATGGGGGAAGATTATAAATGTGTATAAAAACTGGCCATGTACTGTGCGAAGTAAGCATCTGCCCAAACGGATTAAAACCATCGCATGAAAGACCCAGCCTCACATTACGCACGTCAGCTGCAAAATCAGGATGTCGAGCATCAAATCTCTTCCATGCAAATCCATCTACAGGATGAACCAACTCATCATCAGTCTTCTTTCTCTCGGTATCATGCCATCTCATTTTTATTGATATGTCATCAGACATAAAAAGATTCTGGAGTCTGGGGATCAATGGAAAGTGCCACATTACTTTCTGTGGAACGCGGGATGGTGTTCCATCAGATTTTGACTTCCAGCGGGATGTGCCACATTTTATACAATCATTTCGTTCAGCGGTTTCCTCCCAGAATAAACTGCAATCTTTCGGGCAAGCATGAATTTTGTTTCTTGAAAATCCAAGTTCCTCAACTAACTTCCATGCCATATAGTGGTTTGAGGGAATATCTGCATCATCTGGAAGTAAATCCTTCAAGAGGGTAAGAATGTAATCGATTGCTGTATTAGAAATCCCATACATAGTTTTCCCATGAAATAATCGGATTAAAAATTCCAGCTTTTTCATTTTATCG
The DNA here is from genome assembly GCA_963277665.1 of Viscum album. Lineage (NCBI taxonomy): Eukaryota > Viridiplantae > Streptophyta > Magnoliopsida > Santalales > Viscaceae > Viscum > Viscum album. The sequence continues at coordinate 1,237,474,228 of OY728165.1, read as the reverse complement.
CATTGCCGATATACTGGAGTCGTGGCAGCGTCATTCAATTTTTTCACCCTATCAATATCATCATTTTCACTAGATGCATCAGCTGTCCTCATATCGAAGTCTTCTTGAGTCGAAATCCTTTATTTTTCATGATGACGAATAAACGGAAACCGATCATCTAACAAATTCTCCATTCCAGTCTTTTCATTTCGATCATCACCAATTTGAGATTTCGTTTTCTCCCCATTGTGATACCATAGAAAGTAGTTTTCTTGAAACCCATTTTTGGTTATGTGGTAGCTGACTTCTTCACGGCTCAACCAAGGTCTACCAACACAATTGGAACATGGGCAGTGTATGCGACCACTATCTGAAGCATTGTGAAATGCAAAATCTATAAAGCTCTCCAAATTGTTTTGAAAATCATCTGAGATCCGATCGGTTTCATACATCCAACTTCTGTCCATTCTGTAAAAAGAATTTATATAAGTCATTTTGTCATAAACAATTCAATAGGCATTAACTATAATAGAATATACATTTAAGTAAACGATAAAGGAAGAAAATAATCAAGGTATCAACTACACATGTCAAAAAAACATACAAATGTGTTATTGAAAAAATGTAAAACCAACAAGAACTTAATGTGTTATATCACATAACAGCATGACTCATCCCATAACCATATTAGTAGGGTATCATGAACATGAATAACATCAACCTTGTGCCATCCTCCTACCCTACATGACCCCAACCACATGCCACATCTTATTATAGCCTTATCACATCACACCTCACCGAAAAACACTAGGGAAATCATAGTACATCTCACCTGAAGACACATGGACAATCACATCGCATCTTGCCTAAAAACACATGGTCAATCACTTTTGAAGGAAGAGTAGGGAAGACATGGTAGCTATCCAAACATATAACCACCATCCTAGATATTAGAAAAAATACCCATAACTCAAAACCTCTGATCGTTGGTAAGTTTATCCAACTCTGGTTGGGAATGTGTAGAAATAACATAAAAATACATGATATATAGATAGCACAAAATACTCAACCTATGGGTTCACATTAACTACATAATCACACACTTCACTACTACCATAAAACACATAAACCACACCACCACCACACAAGACGCATATCATTGGAATATAATTCTACATTCAATAAGTCTATCTATGGAATTATCATAAGAATCCATGTATCAATTGGAATATAATTCTACATTCAATAAGTCTATCTATGGAATTATCATAAGAATCCATGTATCAATTGGAATATAATTCTACATTCAATAAGTCTATCTATGGAATCCCTCCTTGGATCCATGTATCACCCATGGCTTAATCAATATTCAAAGAAATGAGTCTATCCGTGGAATTCCACTGTGAATCCATTTATCACATAAAGCATATAAGTTAATAGAAACAAGATTATATACCTGGCATCCTAATAGAATCCATGTATCACTATTTACTATTAATCATTTAATGAATTCTATTTCATTTAAACAATTCATTAAACATACCAAGGTCAAAAACTAAGGTATTTAATACAACTCACCTCAAAATGGCGACTCAATCAAATAATAACCTGAAAAGAATGAAGCTTCATTTACTCATGTTGTAATGACAAGATAATGAGATTCCCTTGCTTAATCAATCAATTCCATATCATGGTCTCAACATAACTCATAATGGCTAGCAATTCAATGAAAATTCAAGCACTCACATGGGAATTTTTAATAGAACACTCCTAACAAGACTATAAAGATATCACATGCATTAGTTATAATATATCTAACATGGTAACATAAAATATAAGATAAATTCAATCCAATTTCATAGATTCATAGCATAGTCTCTACTTTACTCACATTGGCAAGGCAATACAATTAAAACATGTGTTAAAAAATAATTGGCATTCATGTGTTAAAAGGGGAATGCAAACCATAAAATACCCTTAATTAATTTAATTTACAATTCAATTCAGAAATCGAACAATCAATTCGATTTATATAACCTTTCACAAATGACATCCCATGTTCAAGGGGTAAAATCCAAAAAGAATTTTCAAGAAAACTCACCCTTAGGCTGGTCCGGCCGGCAGTAGCACCAAAATCACCTAAACTGATGGGAAAAATGAAAATAGGTTTAAATACTATCCAAACATTTGAATACATTTTCAGTTAAGAAGAAGAATAACCTGAATAAGAGCTGGAAAATTGAAGGCCGGCAGTACCTCCAAAATCGCCTAAATCGGCTGCTGCTCCCGTTTTAGGGTTGTGTATCGCGAATGGGGGAGAGAACAGGCGGCTGGGAATTTGGGGAGGACCTTTGCCAACGGTTCTTAAAAACCGTTGGCATATGTATATCTATCCCAACGGTTCTGTAGAAACGTTGGGAAAAACTTTCAAAAACCTCATCTATGCCAACGGTTCTCATGAACCGTTGGTAAAAAACCATCTATCCCAACGGTTCTCATGAACCGTTGGGAAAAAGCTCCCTGGAAACCTCTATGCCAACGGTTCTAATGAACCGTTGGTAAAAACCTCCTTCCCCAACGGTTTCATAGAACTGTTGGTATCTAACCGTGGGGAAAGGCCAGCATTCCAGTAGTGTCATTTGGGAAGAAACATACATATATAATGTGACTAAGGAAGTATAGAATGTATATTTTTAGTATATGGTTGATATAGAAGGCTCATGTTGGTGTGAAAAAAGAACGGATGGTTGCCCTTTTTATAATTGAGGGGAGGGTCACTCATGGAATTTCTTAAAATATTAAATTAATATAAATTAATTTTTTATTAATCATGGATAAAAATTTATAATATTTGAATATAATAAAATTATGTGTTTAAATCCTCATACTTAGCAATATTTTTACATGTTTTTACCACATTGTTACCCTTATTTTTTATTTTAACCCTTTTGAAAATTATCGTAATATTAATATTTTCTACCCTATAAGGGTTAATAAAATCACTATAAAATAACAAGATACTCTAAATGAACCATTTATTATGTTTAAATCCATATACCATTAAGTTTTTAGAAGAAAAAAATATTTTCTGAATTTTATATAATTTAATAAAATATTCTTTATTATAAACTATCATTAATGTCATTTTAACACTATTAATTAATTTGGATTTAAATACCTAAATATCATCATATAATTGGAATATAATCACTCAACACATACATAGTATGTTATATAGATCTTGAAAATTTGTGGTACACATTAAATCAGTCAAATTTTATCACTTTTAATATTTTAAAAATCATTTTTTTAATATTCCATTAATTGAATAAATACTATATTAGTGTTTCACAAGCATTTAAGGTCATAATATAATTTATAAATATGATAAATAAATTTATATTATAAAAATAATTTAATTAATCTAAAAATATATGCTTATTTTCATAAGTAATATGTTTTCTTCCAATGTGGACACGTAAGAAATATAAAAAATTTACAGACTCGCATTTTGAAAATTTCCTTGATTTAAATATTATATAGGTTATTTTCATGTAAAATTTCCCATTAAACAACTAAATTTAGAGACTTATGTGTTAAGGGTATAATTTCTTTCATATAATACTAATTATGATAAAAACAATAGGGCCCTATCACTTGGATTTAAGCTAGATTAACATGAATTAGCCTTTATCAAGGCGATAAATATTGACCAAAAATAAAAGTGGCCAATTTAAAAAATTTGAACCCACTAATTCAAAATCTGAAATAAATTTTATCAAATTGAATAACACTAATATGCATCAGTTACTTTTAAAACAGGTGTGAAAAATGTGATGAAAATAATTTTTTAGAAAAATAGAGTTTCTAAGCATAAAATAAGATTTATTTTTCCCCCATGCATATAAATGTATTAGAAAAATGTTAATAAAATTATTGAGTATATAATATATATATATATATATATTATTAAAATAATTCACCAATAGTTATCAATTTAATTTATTAAGATAAAACACATTTCTTGCATACAAACATCTTTTTAGGAAAATGAATTTTTATTTATAAATTTATTTTTATACAGAATTAAAACATAAAATTTATTTTATTGCACTTAATTATAATATTTAAATTATAAAAAACTAATTTTACTTTGAAACCATTTATAAATAAAGTCTAAATTTTTACATACATTTTTCAATAAAATCAATATATTTTTACTATTCACTAAAAATCAATTTTTCAAAAAATTATCAAAAATTCATCCTTGGATAATTTTAATATGATAACTTTAAAAATAATGGTCATTTTATAAAAGTTATAAAATTTAAAAAAATTAATCATAATATTTTATCATAAAAATCAATAAAATAGTTTTGAGGAAAATTTATATCTGAAGAATAAAAACAATTTACTAAAAATTTAGTGATTATTTACTAATAATTTATAAATTAATTTATATTGAGTGGGAATTTTAAATATATTTTATAAATTACTCAATACTATTTATATACTTCAATTTAATTTATAGTTTATAAATTTCAAAAATAATAATATTTTTATAGAATCTTATAGTTTGTTTAAACACGGTGTTTCTTGTAATGCAATCTATCAAAAAAATTAAATAATTTGAAGAGGACTATTTTCTGAAATATCATGGTGTTAAATCCCCCCCCCCAATTTAATATGTCACATCCTCAAATTTTAACATGTGATTGGAAATCAAAGGTTTGGTATTTGATATTTCCATTATTAAATACCCTTGCTGTAAAAAGGATTAATAAAACTTCTCCTTGAAAAAAAGGAATGCAAGGTATAAAGGTAACTGCAAAACTAAGTTTTCCAAATATGATAACATTATTAGGATGTGAAAATATAGACATGGAATAGAAAACTAATACCCAAGTAGTAATAGAGAGTGATAGTGAACATTTTTAGTAGAAAGTTAACAACCAAAAAAACATGAATTATTGAGGGTTTAAAAGGCCATCAATTAATTAGAATTGAAGGTTATAGGAAAAATAATTTTATATCATTTTACTATATTAGAGGAATTAATTTACCAAATAGAATAAGAAAATAAGGATATATACTTACCTTAAATCTATAATTTCTTCCTTTGATCAATATCCATCACAATCTAATATGTTTCCCCAAATAGTGAGTATTTGAGATGAGTTTTTTATACCTAAGGTACTAAAATAAAAATCTAAAGGATTGAAAAGGTATATCAAGATATTCCTCCTATCTTTAGTCATTAACAAAAACCAAATATAGTTATCACAATATAATTCTAAAAATGAATAAATAAAAATATTAAGAGATACAACATTAGTCTCTAAAACCTTAATAACCTCAACATTAAATAATGTTTTAATCTCAAAGGTTATATAAAACCCTTCATCTTACATCTTGAAAAAAAAATTAATTTAATTCTTCCCAAATAATCTTTCATATTAAATAAATTATTAAACCATAGGGTTACATATACCTCAACCCAAAGAAACATCTCCCAAATACCATTAATAACCATGATAAATTCTATATAATCTTGTAATGAATTGAACTTCACTAAAATATCATGAATAAATATTAGATACTAACATAAAAGTTAATCATTTATTATACCATAAATATCTATGAAAATATCACCTCATCAATAAACCACTTTTCAAACATAAATATTATCTATATCTCTCTATCTATTAGTCCATATTTAACTTATCATAAAATCTTATATCAACCCAAATGGGTATTTAAACCTCAATATATTATAAAAATTCCGTCACTTAAAACATTAAAAATGGGGGTGTTGACACCATTGAACCTGAGATCAACCCTAAACTTGTAAACCTATGATAATATCAATAACATTTAAGTTAACTTCGAATGAAAATATACATTCTTCAAAAAATAACACATACCTTATTCCTTAAATAATTTCACAACTATTTAATATTCCCCATAAATACAGAAATGCAATAAATTTCATCAAAGATAACCTAAATAAATTTTTATCAAATCACAAACCAATTAAAATTTTACCAATACAATCATTTTCAATCATCACTTTGCACAAAAATAAAAATTATTAACTCGCCAATAGACACATATTAAGGTTTATCTTTTCCATTAATCAAGTGTTCTTCAAAAATGTCACATTAGCACTAAATCACTTTCTTGTTTATCAGTTCCATTCAAAATATGTTTTCAAATACTTAAATAAAAAATACTTTGAAACAATCCTTAGATGTATCATGATTATTATAACTATAATATCATTATTATAACACGTATAAAAAATATTTTTTAAATAAAAATACATAATAACTTCAACAATCCCACTTCTATATTAAACTATTAACTATGATGCATCCTCTTATTCTGCAATACATTATTCATAAAATAAAAAATATTAATCATGTCTTAATATTCATCAAATTTGTTTTGATTATGAATATTTTAACATAATAAATAATATTAAAACATCCCATACCTTTCATAAATCATTCATAGTCTCTTCATATTCATTGATAAAACTATGACTCATACAACCTTCCTAATTCTATTCTCAAGCATTCCCACTAAGAAATATATTTTCCTAATGTCTGTACTTTCCAAATTTAAAACATCCAACCATCATAGATACCTTGATGAGGCTATTATTATCATCTATTATGTTGAATGATCTTTTTATTTTTCTTCAAAAATTAATTTCTTTATGTCGTTTTCCATACCCAAAACATCTTCTCATTCCTTTTATCCGTTAATTTGTGTACTTCTTCCAACATTCTAGGAATATGAAATCTAGATCTTCTTTCCTCCATGTTCTTTATGAAACTCCATCTTTCTCTAATTGGGTTTGTTATGAAACTCCCCAAAGTTGATATTTTTATTCATATAACAAGATATATGATTAGGAATAATCCCATGATTTTGTATTATATCTATTATATTAGTTTTTTTTCTCATGATTACAGTCATTACATTGATCGTCATATTCAAAATTAATACAATCTCTTTAGGTTCTATCCACTGAATAAAAAAAGTACAGTTGAACAACAATAAACCTAGTCATAAACCGCATAATCATGAAAAACATTTAAAGTATGTATAAATAATAAATATTTATTTTTTGACACCTTAGGTTTAACTAAGGTCATTCAAGGATATTTCAAAAACATTAGGATTCTATCATATAATTAGACTTATCCCAAGGGTTATCCCTACTGTTTTCTCATCCTAGTTTCCAAATTTTAACAAAATCATTCCTTTCTACCGACTATAGTGACCCATACTTTTTAGAAAAAGATATTATATCTTAATAAATGAAAATTAATTACATATCAAAATGATCCATTCTAGAATCATATAGGTCTAGTGAATTTGAAAACATGTAAATATAAACAAAACATTTATAAAACATCTATTCCATCTCCCAATAATTTCTTCATAACTATTATCCTTCTTAGATATATCATACATAATACCGCTCTTCAAAATGTGAGGAAAGAACACATAATAAATGATGAACTCAGATGCCCAGTATGGTTAAATTATGGAAATATCAATGATCACTTAAGTATAACATGAACAAAATGGTATTATAAAATGAGCATATAATTTTAATATCATAACTTGTAGATCATAAATAATAATATTTCTTCATGTTAAATATATTTGTATTTCATAAAACATTAATCATAAAGGAATAAAAGAAAAAAAACCATGGAAGCATAACATTTGCATAAGACATGGAATTTTGGTATACACACAATTATTGAAAAAAAATTCCCTTGTAGTCAAAGAGAATTTCCAAGACTATCATAGTGGATTTGGTTCACTCCACTTCTATAATAATATTCAAGGTTCACTCCCAAGACTATTATAGTGGATTGGGCTCACTTCCCAAACCATAATAGTTTTCATTGTTCACTACCGTGACTATCTTAGTTGTAATGTCCTGAAATTTCCATGTAATTTTTTTTAATTATATATAATTATTATAAGACCACATGCTCTGACGACACATGATTCCAAGGCCCAAAAGTCATGGAACGGAATTTTGATCTTTGTTTAGGGAAGATTTAGTAAACATGCAAGATAGTTTTTTTATCTTTTGAATCTGTGCTCGGATATAAAATCTGAGGGAATTGTTAATCTCAGAACACCATGATTCGCCTTGAAATAACATAACATTGGCAGGCAAGGGATGAGTGGAAAAGTTATTTTTTGGAATTTTAGAGAAAAAATAAAAAAATAATTCAAAAGAATTATTTTATTTATTTTCTCTTCATTGAGTGGAAGATGGCCACGCTGCGGTGCAGCGATGAGGCGGCGATGAAGCATATTAATGAAACTCATTAATTTCTTGTATCACACAGCATAGTTATGAAATAAAGGAAGCATAACATTGATGCTATTTCATAAGTGAAACAACATAATGACACGACATCGCAGTGTAGGTGACATGTTGTGATGTGTTTCCTTTTAATTTTTTCACATGTGGGTAGAGCGAGGATTAAAGATTAATGATTATCTGATGAAACTTCAATGGTATCTATCCCCAATGAAGAACAAAGAATGCTGGTGAGACATCATCTTCTTCAACGTACCTCAAATAATGGCGCTGGAAGCGATGTCAACTTCTTGAAAACTCGAGGACAAAGTATTCGGCATCGAACGTCAATGAGGTAGGGGTTTATGTGTTCTATGTATTTGATGATTTCTTCCTCATTCTAAAAAATTAACGATGAACACAGATCAAATTACTAACGGGTTGATCTGCAAATAACTTCTTTCTATGGGTGGATATTATACGGGGTTTAATTTGGTGTTTTTCAAGCTGTGTGATTATCCCCATATTATCCCCATGATAAAAATCCAATACGGAGGGCGCGGGCCATCCCAAACTAGTCCTGGTCCCTCCACCATAGTTTTTCTTGGTGTTTTATTTTAATTTTAATGATAACTTAATTGAATGATAGATTTGAGACCTTCGTGGAGAAGACAGTGATCTGTGGGGGCTATAGAAATATGCAACATGAAGAACGGACCACCGAAGCATGTGTGGTGGTCCGCCGAAGATTCTGTCGTCATCCTAGTGTCGACGGCGGCACTGAATACATGCCATATGGTAGGACCAAGGGTCTCCAGCCGTGCTGGTGGACAAGTGGATTGATGCGCCCATCGGTGCACTAAGGCGACAGGAGTCCGCGACTGACTAGTCGTGGCAGCGACAGGAGACGCGGTGTCAGATTCCTTGTGGAGGTATGGCCTGCATCTATGCCATTTGGTTTCTGACAAGCCGTGGTCCATTAGAGGTGGATGGAAGGGGCACTGGGTATTCAGGGCTAGTGGTGGAAGGACACGGGGTGGTTTCCGCGTCCCAGCTGGAAGGCGCCCCAACGGCTGCATCGCGTAGCTGGTCTTCAGCTGGAGGGTCGCGTCCCAGCCTGCGGGTTTGGACAGACCCACTAAGATAGGCTGGTCCCATGCTAGTGGACCAGACCGTCACCCAACGGGTTAGAAACGCGACCTTCGGGTTGATTCGGATGAGACCGGGTCGTCAGGCGACCCAATGGGCTGGACCCTCGACCAACATGGGCTAGGTCCAGGAAGGCCCATAGGGCCTAGCCCACTAGCCAGGATGGACCAGACTGGCCCCAACCAGAACCAGGTCAGTTCGAGTTTGTCTAATTAAACTGGTGTATGTGGTACCCCCAGGCCGAGTTGGTCAGGTCGGTCCAACCAGGTCTGATTGGACCCTGATGCTACCGGCCTCTGTTTACTAAAACGCTTGTACCTCTCAGACCGGGCATCCAATTGACACGCCTTCAGTGATTTTTGGACCCTTGCGACAGATCGTTCCTTCTGATACACTCTGATTTAGTTTTGGTGGAATTTGGAGTATGGCCGGAATGGATTGGATTCGAATCTGACCGAGTGATTTTTACTAAATAGCCAATAACTTATAGACAGGGCGTCTAAACGACACCCTCTCTATTGTGATGGGACCCTTACGATTAGACGGTCCTTTGGGTTACTCTATGTGGGACTTCATTGTGGTTAAGTTATTGCCAATGTCTTGAGGAGTGTATCCTCTATAAATCAAGCGTGCAAAGTGCAGGAATCAAGTGGTTGGTTGTGACATGAAGAAATAATGATGATCTAGCATGGGTGAGCACCTAGCGATCCTGAGTGGGTCAGAACCTAGAGATACTGTGTGAGTCACCACCTAGTGATCCTCTGTGGGTTATCACCTAGTGATCCTGTGTCGGTCAGCACGTAGAGATCCTATGTGGGTCAGCACATAGTGATCCTCTCTGGGTCATCACCTAGTGATCCACTATGGGTCATCACCTAGAGAGCCTCTATGATTTAGCACCAAGAGACCCTCTGTGGATCAGCATCATAGCCTCTTGATAGAATAATATGATCTAGATATATGACTAATCATCCTTACTTCTATACCTAAGTTTTACCTGGTGTGAGCTGAGTCTTTGTGTTCTGTGTTTGAGGTCTTTCTTTATGTTATTACCTCTATGGTATTTTACCTTGTGGTGTCTTCCTTCGTGGATTACTGAGAGACCTTAGAGGGTCTAGGGGTCCCTATTGAATATGGTTATACTCACCCCTACACAGTCTTTTCCCACACCTATTGTGTCTTGTACAGACGATGAATAGCTTCGATTAGAGTTTGGGGAGCCAGGACTAGATGGTACTTGGAGTTGATCGATAGATGTGGTGTGTTGTAGTGAAATCTTATGAATATTTGTACCTACCATTCAGGGTGGATCCATAGAGTATGACCTCTAGATAATCTACATATTTTTATGTACTTTCCTTTCAGTTGGGTTTGTATTATGGCCCCTTTACTCTCATTTTACTCACTTTACTCTGAGTAGTGATACTTTGTGGTGGTTTTTCTACTTCACCGTCCTTTTGGTTTTATTTTTGTCATATTCCATAGATATGTTTTTATAGGTTTAAAGGTTATTTCTTCAATTTTGGGGATATTCCTTTCCGGTGCTAGTCACCAGCCCCTGTCCTATGAAAGGAGAGCTTTGGGTAGTCACGGCATGGGCCCTGGGGGACAAATCATGAAAAAGTGGTATCAAAGGGAGGGCAGTTCTACCAAAAGAACTAAGAGTCTAAAAATTTAAATGGGGACAATATTTTCAAGTGTATTGAGTTTCGCTTTCAGACTAGGGATTCCAGTATTAGTGTGGTGGTCAATGTATCCATACACCAGGACCATGAATTCTATTTTTTGACTTGGTACATGAAAACATGAGTTTCATGTGTTTTGTAAATGTCTTTCTCTTGATCTCTTCTGAGTTAGACTACATATTATAAATTATTTATCTTGGAACATCGGTTTCTCTAAAGGATGCTTTCGCAAACATAGCCAGGTAGGATTACAGTGAGAGATCATGATGATTTCCCACTGAGTGATGAGACGTTGGTACAGGGACCACTCACAGCGGTAGAACCTATGAGTGGTGTACCATAAGCACCAGCACCCGTAGAGCATGAAATGCTACTAGCCCCACAAGTGTAAAATTCATGTCAACTGAGCATGCTTCATGAGTTCTAGATACATAGGCCTCTGAGGTTTTGAGTCGAGACATATTCTTAGGCTGCTAAGGACTAGTTGGAGGCTATAGCATGAGTTTTTTTCTTGGTATAGTCATCAGCAGATCAGATGGTGATCCTAGCTACTAAACTTTTCAGTGCACAGTGGGGAGATGGTGGAGCTCGACACTCCAGACACACAAGGAGGTGAACCCCTATTGGTTGGAGTTTGAGAGACTCCTCATGGAAGAGTTTGTACCAGTGACATTATGCTCAGTTTTTATTCAAAAGTTACTGCACCTACAGTAGGAAAGCCTGATTATGGCCCAAAACTCAGTGATTTTTACCGACCTCTCCTACTACTCCACCTACATGGTACGAGAGCCTTTATTCAGGGCCCAGAACATTGACAGGGACTTCAATGAGATATTAGTGCATTGATTATTTCACTCAACATCCTGACACAGGCTGGAGTGCTAGAATTATCACTACTAATGGAGAGTTTCCGAGATGAGAAGGAACTGATGATGAGAGCCACCGTCGGGTGATAAGTGTCAACTTATCTGTAGAAGGTAGTAGGCAGATGATGCAAAGGCCCAAATGGGACAAACCTTTTGGAGGTCGACCCCAGGATGTAGGTTCAGAGGGGTAGAGCTCAAGAGATAGAGGAGGTCATCTTAGGGGTATATTTTTTCACTCTTGTGGTGGACAATGGAATGTGGCTCGTGACTCTCCGAATCCCCATGTGGATGACCGGTAGGCGGTCAAGGGACCGCTGATATAGAGACAAATGTTTGAGAGAGGAGGTCTAGATGGAATCGTACGTGGTAGGGGAGAAATTCGAGTGTCATGTAGTGAGCGAAGGTTTGAGGTACTATCACCACCACCCCTAGGAGGTTCACCATGAGCTCCGGGAGCAGGTGTACAAGGGAGGGGCCGGATTTAGGTGATAGAGACCTACAACCATGACGCTCCAGAGATGACTAGAGGTATGATCTATGTCTAATCCACCTTAGTTATAGTTCTTATAGACACAGGATCCAGTCACTATTTCCTTAACATGGGGCCTCATTCGAGGCTTGGACATTCTAGTGGAGTCGTTGGCTTGATCTGTGTGATTAGAGACTCCTGTGGGAGGGTATTAGATGATTACACACTGGTTTCAGCATTGTGATATTACTCTAGGAGGCGATATATTCAGTTGGGATCTCTTAGTAGCAGCATCGAGGCCTTACGACATCATCTTGGGTATGGATTAGTTATCCACAGTCCATACTCAGATTGACTGTTTTAGGCACAAAGTGCGGTTTGTACATGGAGATGGGTCTAGGTTTTCCTTCACTAGAGAGAATAGAACTGTTTCAGCATAGGATGGATTTTCTTAGCGGAGTTTGCAGTTGATCACCCCTGGTTGGCTAGCCTTTAACTCAGTTTAGTGGACGAGGGGAGTCTGAGATTTCCTGTTGTGGTGCATGATTATGAGGATGTCTTTCCAGAAGATGTCTCAGGACTACCTCTTCATAGAGAGGTATACATCTACATTAAATTTTACCTAGGGAAGGAAATAATATCTACACATGAAAATCAAATGGCTCCCGCAGAGCTTTGTAAGTTGAGCGTATAGTAGGAGGACTTGAAAAGGAAGGGGTTTGTAAGGCCCAGTGTTTCTCCATGGATAACCCCAATATTTTTCCATGAAGAAAGATGGAAGCTTGAGGCTATGCGTTGACTTCTGGCGCATGAACCAAGTGACCGTGAAGAGCAAGTATCCACTACCAAGGATTGATAACCTCTTCGTTCAGATTAAGGGAGCGAGGTGGTTCTAGAATATTGACCTCAGATCAGGCTATCATCAGCTTCGGGTACAGGATGAAGACATACCGAAGACAGTCTTCATATGCCAGTACGGAAACTATGATTTCTTGTTCATACCTTTCAGCATGACCAACACCCCAATGGTATTCATGGGACTCATGAAATGGATCTTTTAGCCTTACCTCGATCGCTTTGTGGTAGTATTCATTGATGACATCTTGGTGTACTCAGCGTTAGAGGATGAGCCCACGACACACCTCTAGATGCACTTCAAGAGCACCGTATTTATGGAAATCTCTCAAAGTGCCAGTTCTGGATTCAAGAGGTCCACATTTTGGGACACGTCATCTCAGAGGCTGGAGTTGCATTGGAACTAGATAAGATAGATGCAGTGCTTGATTGGGACCCACCCAGGAGGGTGACCGAGGAGAATATTTTTCTGGGTTTCGATGGGTACTACTAAAGGTTTGTACCTGACTTTTCCAAAGTAAAATCACCCATGTCATCTTTAAAAAAGAAGGGACAACTCTTCATGGGGATAGATAGGTTCCAGCAGAGTTTCTAGGAGCTGAGGCGGAGACTGATGAGTTTCCCATCTTGATACTACCAAAAGAGGGTGTTTGGTATGTAGTCTACTTTTATGCATCGGGGATCGGACTAGTTTGTGTCCCAATGAAGGAGCCGGTAGTGATCGCCTACATCTCATGGAAGTTGAGGCAGCATGAGCCGAACTATGCAACCCATAACCTGGAGTTAGTAGAAGTTGTATTTTCCATGAAATATGTGGCGAAACTATTTGATGGGTGAACGGTTTACTATCAACTCCAACCATAAGAGTCTCAGGTATATGTTGTAATATAATTACCTAAACGTGAGACAGCAGTTTTGGATAGATTTCCTCCAGTACTATGACTTTGAGATAGTTTATACTCCCGAGAAGGTGAACATGGTGGCAGACGCACTCAGTGGGTGGTCTGGTTTGCAGTTGCTGAGTGAGGCAATGGAGAAGCTATCCGTGATGCAGATATCCTTGGTGGATAGTGATGGACAAGCTTACCTTTAGTCTATGGTTATCACTTTCCAACTTTTACATTGAGTTATGGATGCACAGCTTGTGGATGTTGACTTTGAGTCCCAACGTGCTCAGATATCCTCAGGACATGCTCCTATTTAACTTTCGATAGGTGGGAGAACATCATCATTTTTAGAGTGCACACCATAGTACCAGTGACGTTATGGGAAGATGTGTTAAGGTACTTCCATACATCCCCTTTGGTGGTAGATCTTGGACTGGTGAATAAGTATCAAGACCTCCGATGTCAGTACTGGTGTCCATGGATGAAGAAAGCGGTGGCTGAGTTAATTTCAGGATGCCTCACTTGTCACCAAATGAAGGTCGAGTATCAGGTACCAACAGGCTTGGCCCATCCACTCAAGGTACTAGATTGAAAATTATATCGTATCTCAATGTAATTTTTGAAGGGGTTACCACATACATCCATGGGCCAGGATTCTATCTGGGTGATCATTGACCGACTCACCAAGTCAGCTCACTTCATACCCATCCGAGAATAGGGATCAGTAGAAGGATTGGGACGCCTCTACATCCAAGAGATAGTGAAACTTCACAGGGTACCTTCGAAGATCATCTGGGACTGTGATTCATTCTTTTCATCATGATTGTGGAAGAGGTTTCAGGAGGCGTTCGGGACTCAGATTCACTTGAGCACAACTTTTCGCCTCCAAATGGATGGTCAGACAGAGCGGACCATACAGACCTTAGAGGACATGCTTCGTGCTTATGTCCTAGATTTTGATCATAGTTGGGAGGACCACCTACCACTGGTGGGGTTTCCATAAAATATCCGCTATCACTCCACCATTGTTATGGTATCATTTGAGTCCATGTACGGGTGACCTTACAAATCACCTCTGTGCTGGACAACCATAGGGGAGTCGGCACTCATGGGTCTTGAGTTGATACGGGTTACCTTCGAGAAGGTGAAGATTATCCATGAGAGAATGAGTAATTCACAAAGTAGGTAGAAGTCTTATGCTAATAGGATACAGAGACCTTTGGAGTTTGAGTAGGTTGAGCATCTATTCCTTCAGGTCTCACCTCGATGAGGATTACAGAGATATAGCCAGGGTGGCAAGTTATCTCTAAGGTTCATCAGACCTTTTTAAATCCTGATCAGAGTTGGTGAAGTGGAATATCGTCTACCCTTCCCTCATAGATGCTCCGGGTGTATAATGTTTTCCATAGGTTGCAGCTAAGGAGATATTTGATGACTCATTGCACGTCATCGACTGGAATGAGCTGACCATTGACAATGGGGAGATGTTTGCGGAGTTCCTGGTGGAGATAGAGGATCGACAAGATTGGGTCCTTTGTGGATGGTATATTCCTATGGTGTGTATTTTGTGGCATCATGGGAACCTCTAGGAGAGCACATGGGAGTGGGTGGATTATATTTGTACTCATTACCCCCACTAGTTTTATTATCCCTTATTTTGTTTTTCGGTGACCTAAAGGCCTAAGGTGGGGATAATTTAATGTCTCATAATTTCTGTGTAATTGTTTTTAATTATATGGAATTATTCGGAGACCACATGCTCTGACGAAACTTGATTCCGAGGCCCAGAGAGCCCAAAACATAATTTTAAACTTTTTTTAGGGTATGTTCAGTAAACATACGGGCGGGTTTTTCTATCTTCTGAACCGGTGCTCAGATTTTAAATCTAAGGGAAATGTTGAACATGAAACACCGGGATTCACCTATAAATGACTTAACTTCACCCAGTAAGGGATAATAATAAAAGTTATTTTTCATACTTTTTGAGAAAAAAATAATAAAATAATTCAAAAGAATTATTTTATTTCTTTTCTGACCGTTAAGTGACGGATTGCGACACTATGGTGCCGCAAGGAAGTGGTGACAAGGTGCATTAATGAAACTCTTTAATGGCCCATATCACATAGCATAACAATGAAATAAAGGAACTGTAACAGCGACACTGTTTCATAAATAAAAGAGAGTAACAATGCAACATTTCAGTGTAACTGAAATGTTGCGACGTGTTTCCTTTTAATTGTTTTATGCGTTGGTGGGGTGAGGATTAAACCTTATAGATTCTCTGAAGAACCTCCAACGTTCTCCCTCCCCAACGATGAATGACGAACGCTGGTGAGACTTCATTGTCTTCGACATGCCTCAAAGAATGGTGCTAGAAGCAACATCAACTTCTTGAAATATTGAGGAAGAATGATTCAGCATCGAACATCAATGAGGTAGGGTTTTATACATTCTAATTATTTGATGATTTATTCTTCATTATCAAAAATTTGAAACAATTGCGGATCAACCGACTAATGGGTTGATCCGTGAATCGCTCGTTCTTGTGGTGGATATTATGTGGGGTTTGATTTGGGGTTTCTCAAGCTATGCGAATATCCTCATATTATCCCCATGATTAAACTCTATTGCGTAGGGTGCCAGCCGACCCGAACAAGGGGTGGTCCCAACGCCATAGTTTTTCATGGTTCGTTCTTTGAAATCGATTGGTCAACTTGATGTAAATACATATTTGAGTCCTTAACAGGGATGAGGGTGATCTCTGGGGTCCATAAACGCAGGCGACACGAGGAACGTACCACTGAAGCGCGTCTGGTGGTCCACCGAAGATTCCACTGCCGAACCAGCACCGGTAGGGACACCGGCAGCACTGGAATGCGGCGGCGCTAGCCGTGTTCCAGATGGTGGGACCAATTGTAACACCCCAAGGTTTTCTAAAAATAAATGGAAATGCATGAAACATTGTTTTAAATATATATTTATAACTATCCTTTAAAAATAATTGTGCCCCTTCTGTGTTTTGAATTTTGAAAAATGTTCATCTATAATTGTGTTCAGTATGTCATTTGGAGTCTAATAGAACCAAATTCTTTTGTTGAATAGTAACATACCCTTATAAATAGTAATATTACCCTAATTAATAGTAAATTGTGTTTTTATTTTATTTTATTAAGGCTTTAAGATAATTATGCTTTGGTTAATTTTTCAATGTGATATAAAAGCAGTTATAGTTTTAAAATTGTTAATTTTTTTAATTAATTACGATTTTATTTAAAAATTAAATTAATAATATTTAGAAAATTGTTTTCCAAAAATGGACGTCATTTTTTAATTCTACACATTGAGAAATGGTCAGGGTGAATTTTTGGTATGTTTCTAAAATTCTTGAATTTTTTATGAATAGTGAAATACAGTAAAATACAGTATATTAAAATTATCATAAAAATACACTATTTATGACATCATAAGTGATTTAAGGCCACTTGGTTCGGTCTCACATTCCATTATTACATTTTGGGGTCACATCAATTAACACTATTCATAGTCTTGATAAACAAATATTATAATAATGTTTAAAATAATGTTAAATATCTCCTCTCCTCCACTATAAATACCACCCTCATTTCCCTCTTCCTCCCACACCTCTAAATCCTTGATCCTTACCTAATTTCTACTCAATACTCCTCCCAAGGATCTTCCCCAAGTCCTAGAGATGTGGGTTTCACCAAAAATCCAAAACCAAAGGCCTTAAAAGGAATCTCAAGGAGAAGAGATCAAGAGGTAAACATACTCTTTTATTTTCTTTCTTTCCTTTCATTTTATGTTATTATTATTCATTACCTTTGGATTATGTTGGGATATTTCATTCCATGTCCCCCTTACTACCCATATTATTTAATAATGACTAGAGACCCCTTTCTCTAATCAAATTATTTTATGAAAATTTAAACGACATTGTTGGGATGCAGAATTTTCGTGAGAGATTTCTCAATTTTTCTTTTATTTTGAGTTCATTTCTTCTTTTTCCTCACCTAATATTATCCAAGAGGAATGAAAGATCCAGAATCATGTATATTCTGGATGTTTTCATGTTCATGGAAAATTTCTCATCAATATTCTTCTCCTCCCCCACTAATTCAAGGAATCAAAACACCATCCGTGTTGTGTTAATTTACAGACATCGTGGAAGATGTGATTTCAATTTCTTTTACTTCATTAAATACTGGTCATGAAACCATTTTTATGGTTGAACCAGGTTATAATATATGTATTATGTCTTATCCATGGTTCTGAAAATGTTTTGAACACTTATTTTTAATTTATAAAACAAAATGAGGTTGTTATTATCAAAGAACCACTAAAATGATCCAAATGAACATCATTAATGTTTTAACATATGAATCATCTTCGTGTTAGAATTAAAAATGATAAATGTTATAATATATGGTACATTAAATATATAAATAACATTCTATTACAATTCTCGATTTTCACTTCCAATCGACAAGAACAACCCATCATGAACCAATCATGGAAATCATGTAAAGAATTCACCCAAAACAGTGCAAGGAACAGAATACTAACAATTAAAGGGTGAAATAATGTAATGAAATGATAATATAAGGTATTATAAAGATTTACATGTTTCATTAAAACATTAATAACACTCTTTTAACCTTTTAAAGGAGTTTTAAACAAGTTTTAAGTAAGACAAGCCCAAGGTAAAGGAATTCTTAACCCGATTTCCATTTTTGGGTTAACCTTATACTTCATTATGTATGTGGTATTAAAATTGTTTATTTGAATAGTTTTATTTATAATATGTTGAGTTATGTCTATTTACAGTATATATACATATTCCATCCACTTTTTTATGTATTACTTCAATTATATGATTTTTGTAAGAGAATTATTATCCTGATTTCCATTCTTTGGGTTGACCTTCTACTTCATTATTTATGTGGTATTAAAATTGTTTCTGTTATGTTTTTTGTTTATATTATGTTATATTTTGATTATTTATATTTTTTATAACTGGTCCATACACTCTATTAAGTATCAATTTAATTATATGATATTTCTAAGGGGATTTTCCTTTAAAATCCTCTTTTAAAACTATGTTCTACAACATTCAAAAGAAATGTTTATATGCAATTATAAATGTTGTGTGATTATGTTTCCGTTATTGTAAAATGTTTATGATGAAGGGTGGGACCTATATTTCCCTCAAATTTATTTGGTGTGTGTTTGTTGGAGGTAAGTTGTATGGTTACTCCAAGTGTAACTGTGATGGTTACACAAAATTTAAGGAAGCTGTGGGGGTTAAAAATTATAAGGTAGATGATAGGGTTAAAATATTATATAAGTAATGACCCAAGATACCTTTATAGTTCTACTTATGTTATTATTTATTGGGGTAATTTTGTTAAAATCTCATTTTTCACAAAGTATGTATATATATATACAGGTGATAGGTATGTCTTTTGAAAATGATTCCATGTGTTAAAAGTAGTCATAGGCTAATGTGTTGTTTCCTTCATTTTATATCCCTTACTGAGCTTGTGTGCTCATCCAAAGTTTGGAAATGATTTTCACATGTTATAGGGATTTGTAAGAAAAATATGTAATCCATGTTAAATGTTTTAATATTAGTCAAACAATTCTTGTTTTATGTGAAAAGTTTTATATTTTTCAAGAAAGGAATACTATTTTTATGGTATCCACTCTATAATAATGTGTAATTTTATGAATGTATTATGTCCCTATTCTCTATATATCTAGACTTAAAAATATTCTCAATGTGAAAATAAGTGAATTCTTGACTAAATTATAGATTATGTAATGTAATTGGGTCGGGTCCTTATAGTTGGTATCAGAGGTTTGTTTAGATAACTTTAGGGGTTATGATGATGTTTAAAGAATACCATAAATTAATTTTACTCTATGATTAATTTGAAATGTTATAGCATTTAAATATAACCATGTTTTTTTGTCTAAGATATGTTTTTTCAGAATGGTTGTTCATAGAAGAAACAGGGAAGTTGAAGAGGGGAGGAACCGAAAGAATGATATCCTTCCAAATCTATAACCCAAAAGGGTAGGGATTTGAACCAATTAGTTTGTGACAGTAATGGATCATCTAATGAAGGAAATAAATGGTGGTGGAATCCATTGAAGAGAAAATCTATAGGTACCACAATGGAACATGATGATAGTGTGACATTTTATGAGACAACACCCTCCTTCTTTCAATGGATCTTCTGACCCAGAAGCAGATGACGGATGGATAAAATCCCATGAAAAGATATTTGATGTTATGGGATGTTTAGATAATCAAAAGGCAAGTCTTTCCATTTATCATTTTCAAGGTTAATATGATTAGTGGTTTTCAATGGTAAATAATATTAGGGATTGATAGGATATCGATGCCTTAGAGTGGGATTAATTTAAAATTCTTTTCCTTGAAAAATGTTTTCCTATGGTGGTGTGACTTAGGATGGAGAATCAGTTCCTTTAATTGAAGAAAAGGAGGAAGATTTAGTGGTTTTTTATGAATCTAACTTCACCAAACTGGCAAGGTATGCTCCAAATATTATTCTGTATCATGATATAAAAATCAACAACCTTTACTCAGGATTGAAGCCAAGGTATTGAAGGGTGTTGGTCTCCCATAAATTCAAAAGTTATGAGAAACTTATCAGATGTGCTGAGAAGGTAAAGATGGAGTTTTCTGATGACCACATACATTTTGGAAACAAGTAGAAGAAGAGGTCTAGATAGAAAGTGATGGGTAATAATAAACAAAAGAAATATGTAGGTAAGAAAATCCAGTTTCTAGTTTGTGAAAAGTGTGGCAAGAAGCACCCTGGGGAATGTCTTAGAAAAACTGGGAATTGTTTTAAATGTGGTAAGTTTTGAAATCTTTCCCAAGATTATAATGAAAATTATCCTATGAATAATCCTAATAAGAAAACTATTAAGTGTTATAAATGTGGTGAGATGGGTCACTATGAAAATTCATTCCCAAAGAGAGATCGAAATGATTAAAATAAGCTAGACTATAAGCATAAAGGTGTACTGAGATCCTTTGTGACTACATCAGTAGATTTCAGTCCATCCAATGAAGTTGTATCATGTTCTTTGTTTGTTTACTAAGATTTTTCTAAAGATTTGTTTTATACAGGGTTTACACTTTCATTCATCTCTGTGAAAGTTTTGGTAAATCGGAAATATCACCTCAACAAATGTGACCATAATTTGTTGTTAAAACACCAGGGGGAAATATTATAGAAAAGATGAGTTATAAGAATATTTATATTGTGGTATGTGTAAAGGATTTACCTGAAAAACATGTTGTTTTACCCTTAGTTGATTTTGATTTTATTCTGGGAATGGATTGGATTTCTTTTTATCATGCTAAGATTGACTGTAGAGCCAAAGAATTTGTTTTCCAAAAATAATTTCATTTTGTATACAATAAATAACCCATTCAATTGATAATATATTAGTAATTTTGGAAACTATTTAAATTTGGAAATGAAAGTTATTTTTCTCATATTTTTGAAAAAAGGGGAATTGTTTAGATTAATGATGTAGCAGTGGTAAATGAATACCTTGATGTTTTCTCTGATGAGTAACCTAGTGTCATACTTGATGGGGAAGTTTAATTCACAATTGACCGAGTTCTTAATGCTAATCCAACTTAAAAACCCCCTTATCGTGAAGCTCAAATAGAACTTCTTGAATTGAAAAATCAGTTACAGGATTTTCTTGATAAAGTCTTCATTCATCCTAGCACTTCACCCTGGGGTACTCCTATTTTTCTTGTTAAAAAGAAATTTGGCTCCATGAGACATTTCATTGGTTATAGAGCTTTGAATAATATCACTGTTAAAAACTAGTATCCATTGCCTCACATCAATGACTTGTTTGATCAGCTCTAGGGAGCTCAGTTCTGTTCCAATATTGACTTGAGATCCGGATTTCATCAACTGAAGGTGAAGAAGGATGACATCCTGAAAACTTCCTTTCATACTAGATATGGGTATTATGAATTTGTTTTTATGCCATTTGGGTTAACTAATTCACCTGTTGTATTCATGAATCTTATGAAAATACTATTTCATGAGTTCTTGGAGAAGTTTTTGGTTGAGTTTATTGATGAAATTCTATTATTTTATAAAAATAAATAAGAGCATGAAAAACATATAAGGGTGGTTTTACAAACCATAAAATAAAAGAAACTGTATGGAAAATTCATCAAGTGTGATTTTAAGTTGCAACATATTTCTTTTCTTGAGAACATTTTGACAAAGGATGGAATAATAGTTGATCCTACCAAAACAAAAGTCGTTAATGAATGTCCAAGACCTACAAATGTCATAGAGATTCATAGTTTTCATGGATTATCAAGTTATTACTGACGTTTTTTTAAGAACTATTCATGGTTATCTAGACTGATAACTAAGTTAACACAAAAAGGGGTTAAATTTATTTGGATATTATAATGTGATGTTTTTTTAGGAACTGAAGTGGAGATTGGTGAATTCTCCAGTTTTGGACTTGCCTTCCCGAAATGGTGAGCTTGTCATCTATAGTGATGCTTCTTTAAAGGGACTTGGTTACATTTTGATGCAGAATGATCAGGTAAATTGATTTTACTTCAAGAAAATATAAAACTCATGAGTTAAATTATCCCACACATGATTTGTAATTAGAAACTATGGTTTTTTCCCTTGAAAATTTGGAGTCATATTTTATACAGATCCAAATGTCAAATATATACTGACCATAAAAGTCTGAAGTATATATTCACTCAAAAGAAATTAAATATGAGGCAGATAAGATGGATTAAACTGAAAAATGATTATTATTTCATGATCAATTACCATCTAGGAATAGCAAATAAAGTGGAAGATGCCTTGAATCGAAAACATTGTGCATCATTAACCATGTAACTTTTGGAAGATTATCCCTTGATTACTGATTTGATGAATTTTGTCTTAGAAGTTTTTGGTGCAGGGAATACATTTGTTTTGTCTCAGGTTTTAGTACATTATTCATAATCAGACAGAATTAATAAAGCATAGAAGGAGGACCGTGAACTATAAAAAAAAGTAGAATTGGTTAAAATTGGTAAGTTTATAGAACCTTGATAATGATTGTGTGTTAATATTTGGAAGAAGGTTGTGTGTGCCTTGGAATTCCTAGTTGAATAAATATTTGTTGTGTGAAGCTCATAGTTATCTATTTTTAGTTCATCCTAGCAGTACTAATATGTACAGAGACCTTCGGAAGTATTATTGGTGGTATGGAATGAAAATAGATATTGCTGATTTTACCATAAAATGTTTGACATGTCAAGATGTTAAAGCAGAGCGTAAGTTACTGAAGGGGATTCTTCAGCCTTTTCTAGTGCGAGAGTGGAAGTTGGAGAATGTATCCATGGACATTGTGGTGGGACTACCTAATACATCTCAAGGTAACAATTAAATTTGTATTATTGTTAATCGGATGATAGAATCTGCACATTTTCTTTCTATTCAAGATACAATGTCTTTGAATTAGCTTTCTCAATTATACCTCAATGAGATTTTCAGGTTACATGGAGTTCCTATTTCAATTGTATCTGACTGGGATCCCAGGTTCACTTCTAACTTATGGATGGGACATCATAATTCATTGGGTATAGACTTAAATTTCAGTACATCTTTTCATCCTCAATCAAAAGGGCAGTCAGAAAAAAAAATCAGAATTTGGAGGATATGCTTCAAGCTTGTTCAATGGACTATCAAGAAAGTTGGGATCAACATCTTTTTTTAGTTGATTTTTTTTATAATAATATTTTTCACTCTAGTATACAGATGGAAGCTTTCAAGGCTTTCTATGGGAAACAGTTTCGGACTCCAATGTTTTGGGATGAAGTTGGTGAAAGAATGTTTATGGGTCTAGAATTAGTAGAAGAAGTGGCTGAGAAAGTTAATATGATCAAGAATCACATGAGGACATCTCAGATCATGAATAAAAGTTATAGAGATAACATAAGGAAAGACTTCTTTTTTGACGTAGGTGACCATTTTTTCTTTAAAATCTCTCCTTGAAAAAGTGTGATGCATTTCGGTAAGAAAGGGAAGTTAAGTCCATGGTTCATCGGTCCTTTTGAAATCTAGTATAAATTTAGATTAGTTGCATACCAAGTATATTTAACTTCAATTTTGTCTTGGGTACACATTGTTTTTCATGTTTTAATGTTGAGGAAGTATGTGCTAGACTCATCACATGTCTTGAGACCAAAAGCAGTTCAGCTATAAAAGAGCTATTATTATGAAGAGAAATGAGTTCAGATCCTTGATCGAAGGGAACAGGTATTGGGGAATAAGGTAATCCACCAGGTAAAGGTTTTGTAAAGAAACCACATGGTATAAAAAGAAACATGGGAGTCTGAAAAATGTTATTAGATAAAGGTACCCTCACTAGTTTAATAAATAAATAAAATTCTGAGGACGCAATTTTCAAAAGGTGTGGATAATATAACACCCCAAGGTTTTCTAAAAATAAATGGAAATTCATGAAACTTTTTTTAAGTAGATATTTATAACTATCATTTAAAAATAAATTTTCTACTTCTATGCTTTGAATTCATAAAAATAGTCATTTACAATTGCGTTCAGTGTGTTATTTAGAGTCTAAAATAACCAAAAAAAATTTGGTGAATAGTAACATACCCTTATGAATATTAATATGACTGTAATGAATAGTAAATTGTGTTTTCATTTTATTTTCTTAAGGCTTTAAGATAATGACATTTTGGTTAATTTTTCAATGTAATAGAAAAGCAGTTACAGTTTTAAAATTATTAATTTTTTAATTAAGTATGATTTTATTTAAAAATTAAATTAATAATATTTAGAAAATTATTTTCAAAAAATGGACTTCATTTTTTAATTATACATGTTGAGAAATGGAAAGGGTTATTTTTTGGTATTTTTATGAAATTGTTGATTTTTTTATGAATAGTGAAAACGGTAAAATACAGTATATTAAAATTATCAGTAAAACACACTATTTATGACATCATAAGTGATGTAAAGCCACTTGTTTCGAACTCACATTCCATTATTACTATTTTGGGTCACATGAATTAAGACTATTCATAGTATTGAGCAAAAATTTTATAATAATATTTGAAATAATGTTAAATACCTCCTCTCCTCCAATATAAATACCACCCTCATTTCCATATTACTCACACACCTCTCAAACCTTTATCCTTACTTAATTTATGCCCAATACTCCTCTCAAGGATCTTACCCACGTCCTAGAGCTACTAGTATCACAAAATGGCTGAAACCAAATGCCTTAAGATGGATCTCAAGGAGAAGAGATCAAGATGTAAACAACCTCTTTTATTTTCATTATTTCATTTCATTTTATGTTATTATTTTTCATTAAATTTGGATTATGTTGGAATATTTCATTAAATATCTCCCTTACTGATCATATAATGTAATACTGATGGGATTCCCCTTTTATCTCATCAAATTATTTAATGAAAGTTTAAACGACGTCGTTGGGCTGTCGAATTTTCGTGAGAGATTTCCCAATTTTTCTTTTATTTTGAGTTACTTTCTTATTTTTTCTCACCTGATCTTATCCAAGAGACATGAAATCTATATAATATTTTAAATTCTGTATTTTCTCATGTTCATGAAAAATTCCTCATAAATATTCTTCTCCTCTCCCACTTATTCATGGAATCAAAACACAGTTTGTGATGTGTCGATTTACCGACATCTTGGATGATGAGATTTCAATTTCCATTACATCCTTCAAGACTGGCCATGAAACTATTTTTATGGTTGATCAAGGTTTTAATATATTTATTATGTCTCAAACATTTTTCTTGAATTATTTTGTAAAAATGGTGTTAATTTATAAAACAAAATGAGGTTGTTATTATCAAATAACCACTAAAATGATCTAAACGAACATCATTAATGTTTTAACTTATGAATCATCATCATGTAAGAATTAAAAATGATAGATGGTATAATTTATGGTACTAGAAATATATGAATACCATTCCATTCCAATTCTATATTTTCACTTCCAATCGACATGAACAATGCATAATGAACCAATCATGGAAATCATTTAAAGTACTCACCCAAAACAGTGCAAGGAACAGAATACTAACAATTAAAGGGTGAAATAATGTAATGAAATATTAATATAAGGTATTATAAATATTGATATGTTTATTTAAGATATAAATACCACTCTTTTAATCATTATACATTAGGTTTAAACAAGTTTAAATAAAGACAAGCCCAAGGTAAGGGAATTCTTAACCCGATTTCCATTCTTCGGGTTAACCTTCTACTTCATTATGTATGTGGTATTAAAAAAAATTTGTGAAGAGTTTTGTTTATAATATGTTTAATTATATTTATTCAAGTTATATATACATATTACATCCACTATATTATGTCTCACTTCAATTATATGATTTTTTTTAGAGAATTCATAAACTGATTTCCATTCTTTGGGTTAACCTTCTACTTCGTTATTTATGTGGTATTAAAATTTTTGTGTGATATGTTTTGTTTATATTAAGTTTTATTATGTATATTTATAGTTTTTATACATATTCCATCCACTCTATTAATTCTCACTTGAATTATATGATATTTTTAAGGGGGTTTTCCTTTAAAATCCTCTTTTAAAACTCTATTTTACAACATTCAAAAGCAATGTTTTTATGAAATTATTCATGTTGTATCATTATGTTATGGTTATTGGGAATTTTTATGATAAATTTTGGGACATATATTTCCCTCCAATTCATTGGTTATGTGTATTTTTGAGGTCGGTCGTGTGGTTACTCCAAGTGTAACGGTGATGGTTACAAAAATTGTAAGGTAGACGTGAGGGTTACAAATTATAAGGTAGCCGAGAGAGTTACAATATTATGTAAGTAATTCTCCAAGATACCTTTATGGTTCTACTTATGTTCTTATGTATTATGGTAATTTTTTTGGAAAACTCATGTTTCAAAAAGAAAGTATATATATACAGATGATAGGTATGTCTTTGGAAATTGATTTCATACATTACAAGTATTCATAGACTAATATGTTCTTTCCTTCTTTTTATATCCATTACAGAGATTCTATGCTAATCCCAAGTTTTTAAATGATTTTCAAAGGTTATAAGGATTTGTAATAAGAATAATGAATCCAAGTTAAATGTTTTAAGATTATTCAAAGAAGTCATATTTTATGTGAAAAGTTTTATATTTTTCAATAAAGGAATATTGTTTTTATGGTATCCACTATGTAATAATGTGTAATTTTATGAATTTATTATTTTCATATTCTATATAGCTCTACACTTGAAAATATCCTCAATGTGAAAGGAAGATAATTCTTGACTAAATTCAAGATTATGTAATGTAATAAGGTCGTGCACTTATACCAAGGGTCACCGATCGTGCCGTTGTTGGGGTGGAGCAGAGCGCCCGTCGGCGTGACGAGGCGGTAGGAGGTCACGGCCAACTGGCCGCAGCAGTAGTGGGAGATGCGGTACTGGGCACCCCATGGAAGAATGCCCCACATCCGGGTCATCTGTTGGTGGGTGAGTTATGGTCTATCGACCGCGGCTGGAGGAGGCCCTGCATCCGTGGGGCCAGCGAGGGCCGAACGTGGCACGTCTATCGTGTCCCGGTAGGACAGTGCCCCACCGGTCGTAATGCGCGGCTGGTCTTCAACTGGCGGACCATTCCCCAACCCACGTACTGGGATGGACCCTCACTCAGTGGGCCAGACCCACGCCGGCACATCGGACCTATGGCAGCAATCCAGACTCGTGCCCTTCATGTCGGGCCGAACAAGACCGGGTTGTCGGGCAACCCTGTGGGCTGGACCCTTGGCCATCCTTGGCCGGGTCCAGCAAGGACCATTGTGTCTGTCCCACTGGCTAGGCTAGAACAGACCTAACCCAACCCGAACTAGGTTAGGTTGTGTCCATTTAATTAAATTACGATAAGTGGGACCCCTTGGGCCGATTTGGTCGGGTCGGTATGGCCGGGTCGGACCGGGCCCAAATGCAACTAGATAATGTTTACTAAAATGCTTCTATATCTCAGAACGGGCATCTTATTGATGCACCTTTAGTGGCATTGGGACCCTTGTAATGGATTTATCCTTTTGATATACTCCACTAGGATTTTTTTGGATGTTGAATTACATACAGTTTGGATCGAACTCAAATAAAAACTGGACCCTTTTTACTAAAAAGCCTATAACTTACAGACTCGGCGTATAAATGATGTGTCATCTATTGCAATGGGACCCTTACAATGAGATGGTCCTTTGGGTTAATCTATGTGGGAATATGTGGCAGTTGAGGTACATAAAATGGCTTGAGGACCAGATCCTATGGAAATCAAGGGTGCTAAGTATGAGAATCTAGTGGTTGGATATGACATGAAGAAAGAATAATGATCCTTCACGGGTCAGTACCTAGAAATCTTGAGTGGGTCAGAACCTAGTGATCTTGTGTGGGTCATCACCAAGATATCCTCTATGGGTCAGCACCTAGGAATCTTGTGTGCGTCTGCACCTAGTGATTCTCTGTTGGTCAACACCCAGTGATCCTCTGTGGGTCAGCACATAGCGATCCTTTATGGGTCATCACCTAGAGACCCTGTGTGGATCGGAAGTAGAGCCTCTCAATATAATAAGATGATCTAGCTATGTGACTAACCATCCTTACTTCTATACTTATGTTATACCTAGTGTGAGTTGAGTCTTTGTGCTATGTGTTTTAGGTCTTGCAGGGTGGTATTACCTCTGTGGTATTTTCTTTTCTGGTGTCTTCCTTCATGGATTACTAAGAGACCTTTTAGGGTCTCAGGTTCCCTACTGAGTATTTTTATACTCACCCCTACACGGGCTTCAATCGCACCTGTTGTATCTTGTGCAGAAAACGGAAAACTTTGACTGGACTTTGGGGAGCCAGGACTAGACGGTTCATAGAGGTGATCGATAGATGTGGTGTGATGCAGTTACATCTGACTGAGAGATGTACATACCCCTCATGTAGGATCCTTGGAGGATGTCCTATGGATCCTATACTTATTTTTTGTACATTATTTTCTATTGGGCTTGTATTCTAGCCCCTTTAGTTTTAGTTTACAAACATTACTCTCAGTAGTGATACTTTATGTTGGTTGTGCTACTTATCTTTCATTTATGGTTTTCTTTGTGCATAATTCCTTATCAATATGTTTATAGGTTTAAAGGAAATTCCATCCCTTTTGGGATATTCCCTTCCGGTGCTAGTCACCATCCCCCGGCCTATGGAAGGTGGGCTTAGGGTAGTCACGGCACGGGCCTTGGGGGACAAGTCATGACATTAGTAAACAATGTCCCATACTGAATTGTGTTCACATCCCATTCTAGTCCTATTTATCTCATTAGATATCAATATTTACCCAATTAATTGGAGGGATGCATAGGTCTCACCCATCCTTGGTTATATTGTGACTGCCATCCTTGGTTATAATGCAACCACCGTCCATGGTCATAATGTACCACCATCCTTGGTTATAACACAACAATCATCATTTTCTATAACATAATCATTGTGACATAATGAAAACCCGAAATATGTATTCCAAATGATCATAAAACATTCATCATGTCATCATGTAATAACCCATTCAAAGAAAATGGGTTTCAAAAATATTTCATCAATTCAATGTATCATAACCCATTGAAAATAAATGGGTTTCATAAACAAAATATAAAAATAATCATTGACCATCGAGTGGAAGAGTAATAATGGTTTCAATAGAATATATCCTAATTAAATAATAATTATCCTCAAAGGATGTTATCATAT
Source organism: Viscum album (assembly GCA_963277665.1). Lineage (NCBI taxonomy): Eukaryota > Viridiplantae > Streptophyta > Magnoliopsida > Santalales > Viscaceae > Viscum > Viscum album. The sequence goes on along the minus strand of OY728165.1, from coordinate 1,237,444,094 downwards.
ATAAAATTCCCATTAAAATAATACTAAAATATTTATTTAGGAAAATAATATTTATGTTTTGAAAATCACATTTAAAAATTAATTATTTCAAAAAAAATAAGGGACACAATTTATTTTAAAACAATTTTGGAAAAATTTAAAATAATATTAAAAACATTTATTGTTCATTATGTTTTAAAATTACATTCATGTCATACAAGTTCAAATAAAACATTCCTTTCAAATGTTTTGGTAAAAACTAAAAAAGTAACTTGTTCAGAAAACGAAAATAAGATTCCATTTAAAAAAATTTAAAATTAAAACATGGGTAAAATTGACATTAAAAAATAACAATAGAATATTAAAACCCTTATTTAAAACATTTTTATAGAACAGGGATATGGAATAAAAGATTTTTTCAACAGAAGAGAGAAATAAATTCGATTTTCCTTAAAACACTTTTTCATTATCTTGAGTACGTAAGATGAGGAACATAAAAAGAAAATATGTATTATCAAAAAAATAACTATAATATAATAAAATTAATGAGTTTTTTGAGTGTAATATCATATTATTTCATCATTGGAAACATAATCATAAATAATACTGATAAATAATGAGATTGTAACATTAAACCCTTACCACTTTGGTATCTTTTGAATCATAATCCCCATCAAATAAATATACTTATATAGAAATTAAATTCCCCATAAAATTATTATGAATAATTATAAAATACATTCAGTATAATTATATACACCGCATTAAATAAAATGTGTTGTATAAGGCTTGTTTCACATACAAAAAAGTGAGACGAAAATCCCTTCCCTTAGGTCTGACTTCCTTTGTACACATTGAAACGTCTAATAAAATAAACATGTATTTATTATAAATATTTTAAATAAATATACTCATATATATCATAACATATATTATTTAATTATAAACATTTATAACCCATTTGTTATCACATCCTTATTAAGATCATTGATCTATGTGATATCTGCTTCATTTTTTATGTATGTTCTGGTTTGGTAGTTTTGGTACTTGTATATTTATCATGGTTCCATCATCTCTATAATGTTAATCATTATATAAATATAATATATATTCTTTATATACATTTTTATAGTCATTAAAAAAGATATATTTATAAAAATGAATTAAGCCGTTCTTGGAGACAGTAGGTCATACGTACGTATGAATGTTGTTTCCATTTTTGACAAATGGAACGAAAGAGAGGTAAATAGTGAATAATATTTAAATAATAATTATAATATCATATATATAATATATATTTATCAAATTACACCTTATTACTGTCCATGTAAAACACAAATAAAAAATGTATCGTATCGCTTCGTCGAGGGGATAGTCCACACATATGCACGATCAATGTTATTGTTTTCCAACTGTTATGAATGTAAAAAGGTAGATAAGATATTATCATTAAATAATTATAATTATATCATATTTATCATATATAAAAATTAAAATCCTAATAATAACCATCTATAAAATATGGTGATGAGAAATGAATTGTATCTCTTTGTGGAGACGATAAGTCCTTTGTACGCATGAGTTATATTTTCACTTCCCACTTGATGGAAAAAGGCAGAATAAAGGTGTTTTCATAATCATAATTACATTTAATTATATTTAGGATACTGAATTTATTATTTTAAGAAGAATATATCATATTTATATAAGTTAAAACAATAATTAAAAATAATGTTATCATTTGAGTCAATTTCCTCTTATTTGAAATAACTTCTTTATATCTCTTTTTAAGGGCACTAGGGTAGGTCTTTTGGGAATACCAACACATATAGAGTTTTAATAATAAATTTTAAAATGTATTTTTTTCATTTTATGGTATATATATAAGGATTAAATTTTTTTTGAAGAAGATAAATGAGGGGTTCTACTTAATAATTGAGAGGTTGGGAACTGTTAGAATTTCTTAAAATAATAAATTAATATAAATTAATTTTTAAATCCAAATTAAACCAAATTTATAATATTATAACATAATATGAGTATGAGATTAAATAATCTCAAAATATAATGTTTCTAAAAAATTTTATTACATTTTAACCCTTATCTTTTTGTTTTAACCTTTTTGGAAATTACTATTATATTAAAGTTTTCTACCATTTTAGGGTTAATAATGTTACTATAAAATAAAAAATGACCCATATATGTACCATGGATTATTTTTAAACCCAAATTAATTTAATTTTTTAAATCTAATATTTTTATAAATTTTATATCATTTAATAATATATTATTTATTATAAATATATTTAATGTCATTTTTAACACTATTCATTTTATTTGATTTTAAATACTTTAAGACAAAGAGAAAATTAGAATATTATTCTTCAAAACCACACCATTATTTCATATATATATTTAAAATTTTAGGTATACATTAACTCATCCAAATTATATAACTTTTATTATTTTTTAATATCATTTATTATAATTTTCTATTCATTGAATAAGTATTGTATTAGCGTTGAACAAGAATATATGGTCATTATAAAGACTATAAAAATTCTAAATAAATTTATATCATGAAAATAATTTTTTTATTCTCAATATAGATACATATTTATATTCATAACATGATTTTTTTTCTTTATGTGGACACATAATAGATATTTAAAACTAAGAGAGTGGCATTTTGTAACATTCTTTGAGTTAAATATTATATAAGAAATTTCCATGGAAAAGTTCTCATTAAAAATTAAATTTTTATTATATGGTAAAAAGGGTATAATTAACTTCATATAATACTAATTAGGAAGAAAACATAAGGGCTTCTCACTTAGATTTAACCTAGATTAACATGATTTCTCCTTTATCGAGGTGATAAATTTTACCAGAGTTACTAATCATACTGACCAAAAATAAATGTGGTCTATTTAAATTATTTTAATCTTATAATTCAAAATATAGAATAAATTTTATCAAATTAAATACCTATAATTAGAATGAATTAATTTTAAAATAAGTGCGAAAAATGAGATGAAAACTGCATTTTAGAATATCAAAGTTTTTAAGCATAAAAACAGATTTATTATTATCTCATGCCTCTAAAATATTATATGAATGTTAAAACATTTTATTGATTATATAATATATAAATTTATTTAAAAAATAAACAATAGTGATCAATTTAATTTATTAAGATAAAAACACATCACACGCATAAAAATGGTTTTTACAGAAAATGTATTTATATATATATAAAAAGATTATACTAAATTAATAAATAAAATTAATTAAAATAGAATTTTTTGAATTTTTTGAAACATAATAAAATTTTTTTTTCTTTTAAACCTTTTTAAAACGAAATGGAACTTTTTACATACTGTTTTCAATAAAATCACCTTTTAACTATTCATTAAAAAATCAATCTTTTTAAAAAATTCTACAAAATTCATTCTCATATTATTTTAATATTTTGATTTAAAAAATGATTAAAATTTTATAATATTTATAAAATTTAGAAAAATTAATCATAATTTTTTCACACAAAATGCTATAAAAATCTTTGTTTAGGAAATTGTATTTTTAAAGAATAAAATGACTACTAAAAATTGAGTAACTATTTACTAATAATTTATCTATAAATTTATATTCAATGGGAAATTTATATATATTTAATTATTTATTTAATCTTATTTATAAACTCCAATTTAACATCAAGGTTATAACTATCACAAATAATAATATGTTAATAGTATATCATGGATCATTTAAACACTGTGTTGTGTGAAACACAAGCTATCAAAAAAATTAAATTTTTTAAAGAGAAATATTTTATAAAATGTCAGGGAGTTACATACCATGTTCAATGTGTATGAAACATAAAACCTAGTATATATCATTACATACTTGATATTTCCTATATTATAAGTTCAAATAATTTTATTCATTCTTTTTCCCCTCTTATATCTTAAGAAGAACTTTATTTGAGAGATGTATACCATGTTTCCTTGGAAACAATCATATCTTGAAATATTCCATATATAATATCTTCAATAATTTTTCAATATATACAACTTTACTTGGTCCAAGGATACTCATATATATATATATTGATGGATCTCGATCTATAAAATATAATAAGGTTAACCAGATTCCTTAATGGAGAAGCACTTGTTTAACCTTGTCTTTAATGGCTATAATATTGGTAACTGGTTTTCGATCGGTATTATTTCATCAACATATACTACTATAAAAACTAATTCACTCCTATAAAACCATAAATATACATATGGATAACATTCATTATTTATGAAAACAAATTCTCTTATGGATTCATCAAAATGAATGTTCCATTATCTTCATGTTTTCTTCAACCCATAAAAGTATCTTTATAACTTTCACACTGTATTGAAATCCATTAGTATCAGTAACCATTCTATTTATATTATATAGATATATTATACAAAGTCTCTATTAATAAAATCATTATTGGAATCCTTTTTAAAAATATCATAATCATGGTAAGTTGATATGACAAGTATAATTCTAATAGATATTAGCATAGCATCATGTAAAAATGTTTTTTCATAGTCTATCAATTGATATTTCTTAAACTCTTTAAAAACCAATCATGCTTTATAAGTACAGATTTTACTATCCAATTCAAATTTATTCTTCAATACCCATTTACACCAATAATATTTATATCAACTGGAGGATCCACCAAAACCCAAACATGGTTTTACTCAATAGATTCCATTTTAATATTCATATATTTTTTCTACATTGAAACTTATGTTTTGTTTATTTCTTCCCAATAGGTTGGAGGTTTAATATTTTCAACTAAAAAATTTTCACCATCCTCAATTACTAAAAAAATTATCTCTCTATTTCTTAAAAATATTTGGTGCTCCTATATGGTTATATTTTTTTTTAGCAAAAATTCCTCGACATGGTCTTTTAGAGTTTTTTAAAGTGCTAACTCTTTTTTATAATTAAGCTTTACTTCATTGATGTCTATCTTACTCCTAATATTTTCTTTAGAGATAGGATTTTTTTCTTGGAACATGGTGTGCCTTGGTAGTATTACCTTTTTATTTTTGGGATTGTATAGATAATATCACATTGCTTCCTTAGGATGCCCTATAAATATATACATAGTGACTCAAGATTAATGTTTTTTGGTATAAGTATCCTTAATAAAAAAATTTCATCCCCACATACATAAATGTGATAAAAAATATTTCTTCTCATACCATAACTCATATAGTATTATTCATTACAATTTAGTTGGAACTCAGTTTAGTGTGTGTGTTTCTGTGTGTTTCAGTCCCTAATTTATATCACTAAAAGAATAATTGATGAATTTTATAACGCACCATTTATCTAATCATGTAAAACAGGTTTTGAATACTCCTTTCACTAAAACTATTTCACTGTGGTGAACAATGATAAGTTATTTGAGATGGTATCCCAAAATATTTAATATTATCAATGAATTCTTGGTTTATATATTCCCTACCTCAGTCTGAGTTGATTTATTTATCATCTCAGTAGGATAATTATCTACATAATTTTTTAATTCCTTAAATATGTTAAATAAATCATACTTATACCTCATTTAATATTTATATCTGTATATTTTAAAGTTATCAACAATAGTTATGAAGTAATATTATCTACCACTATCTTCTGTTATAAAAGTTCCACACATATGTGTGAACTAATTATAGAATATTTGTAGATCTTATATCTTTTACACTGAACAGATGTTTTTTCATTCTTCTTTGAAAAACAATCAATGCATATATTGATGTATTTTAGTTCAAAAGAATCTAAATATCCTTCTAGATAAAATTTTGTCAAATGCTTCTGATTTACATAACCATGTGGGTGATACCACAACTGAGTGTAATATGATTTATAAAAACTTTATTCCTAATCTAACACCAAGACTTAATTTTCATGTCCGTTTATATAATGAACATTATTAAATTTTTCATTACATAACATTTGTTATCTTTATAAAAGTACCATTAGTTATTTCCAAACCTGAAAACAAATTCAACCATCTATAAATTAGACACATAAATTATTCTCATGATTACACTAGGTTTATAATAACAATTTAACAATTCTTTAAAACAACCACCGATATATTTTGGAAATGTGAGATGGTAATCCACTATATCTATAAAAAATATTCCCTCTCCATTAGTATTTATAAGTTCCACCTCACCTATATTAATCTTAAAAAATCATCTGAGTTCTTATATATGTAAGTAAATTTGAGAACCAAAAGTTTAATATAATACCCAAATTGTAGAAGTGAAAATATTACACCTGATAATGAAAAAACTTAATTCTTCCTAGTCCTTATTTATTAGGGATAAATTATTCTTATAATGTCTTTTTCTCAAAAAAATCACAATAAATCATGTTTCTTATCCTCTCTTGGGATCTTTATCCTTTTAGAATAGAAATCCAATGGTTCCTTGGACTTCAAATTTTTCATATAACTTTTCACCTTGACTTTCCTCTTATTCGCTATAAAGATGGAAGCTTTTACATGATTCATATATTTTTCTATTTATAGAATAATATTCAAAAGATACATGAGCTCTATATATATATTCTTATAATTAAAATTCATTATAAAACTCAAGAATATTATAAAAAGTGTGGTGAGTATGAGTTTGTGAACAAATCCTTAAGAATCTTGAATTATATAATTTCTAAACACTGAATTTATCCAATCATATTAACTATATAATTTATGGTTTGGAATCCTTATCTTACCTTTCATATAAATAGTTCCTTGGATATGTCATACATATCTTATTTTTCTTTATCTTACTAAAGAACATAGGGATAAGATATCATGGTGTATATAACAATGTCTTTGTGATGATTTTGGATATCACTAGTCATGTATGATAACATTAGGCATTGGTAATCTAATTCATCATCCATTTGTTTCTAACATATGTTTTTTACCTACTCAATTTCATCATTAATTGTATTAAAATTAACAAGTACTTCAGTATATAAAACTTCTTATCTTGGTATTGTACAATGCACAAACACCTACACCACTTTTAGAAGTTAGAACTCATCATAAAATTATCTTTATCTAAAATGTATCTTATGTATTGTTTCAAGGTCAGTTGGATTCCAATAATTTACATTAAATAGAATAAAATTAGTAACCCTTTATATCTATTACCATATGTGAAATACTAAATTAATTTTATTAGTCTTCCTCTATTTTATCAAATACCAAAAAACCTTTATATTGGATTTATAATATCATATCCCTTAGATATTCTAGTGGAAAGGATCAATATTCCCCTTATCATATCCAAGATTATCTCCCTAAAAATTAATCTAAGGTATCAATGTAGGAATTATGTTCCAGCTACATTAACTCAAAACTCTATGATCTATTGAGTGTAATACCCAATACTAAAAACCTATAGGCATATTTACTCAGTACATAAATCTATGTTATAGTAAGACTTATAGTGGAAACCACTCTTGATGTTAAATTTTTTAAGTCAACCAAAAACCTTCCCTAGAACTCCATGATTAATTAAAGTGTCTCGATAGAGGCCATACCAATAAATTGATCTATATCTTCATTCAAACTCAAGATATATAAGGAATTTAAGGAATTAATATTTTATTTGATGGATTTTTTCAACTTCAGCATAAATATTCTTTATTTTATTCTTTACAGTATTATTAATATTAGATGAATTTCACACAATTAATAAATCATGCCTTAAAAAATAATTTAGGCATAATAATTTAATTTTATATCATCTTACCATGATTTTTAATTTACTTAATTTATGTGATCATGTTTAATCATAATAAATCATGCAAGATATAAATTAATGAATAAATATGCACAAAAAATATAATAAATTTGTGATATAACAATTCGATTTTAATTAGTGGTTAATTTATCAGGAAGATATATTCCAAAAATTAATCCTAGGGTAAATAATTCAATGATCCCATGCTTGGATATTGTTGTAGGATTTATCCATTAACCTGTGTCTCTCCTTGGTTGGTTTTTCCTCAACTTGGTTTTGAAATAGTCTCCTCTCACTGAGAGATCTATCCATTACAAATATTAATCACATAAAGGTGACTGGTACCATGTGTTTAGGGTTACGTAAAATAAACCTTGGACATATAAGACTTTATATAATAAAGGAGGAAGGTATGATTCATAGAACATAATTTTAAATTTAATAACAAATTTATCACATAAAAGCACTATAAAAAACTAAATTATAAAAATCCAACTCCTACATAGTTCAGTTAAGCTCTTGATCAATCACAACAATCAATGACTATGTATTGAGAAATTGAATAGTTCATTCTCATTCATTATAAATAATATAATTATAATAGAATAAATTAATTAATAAATGAATTAATTGGTTAATTATTTATCTTAATAATCAATCCAAATTTTTATTATTGTATAGAAAGATTCAAGACATTTATAATTTTAAATAAATAAAATAAATTAATCTTTTTAATTTAAAATAAATTAAGTGAACAGTGTTTACTAATAGGTCCACATGAAATGTACCCTCCTAGTTAGTTTAAATTCATTAATAAAATTTAATACATATATGGTGTGTACTCTGTGTGAAACATATATTGTATATTCCATGTTTGGTTAAACCAGTTTTAAGAGTTAAATTATTACACAGTATGTTATGTTACTCGACATGTCATGTGACTTACAGTTTGTATTGTTATTGTCTTGTCTTGTGTACTTACATGGCCTATATGCCCACATGACATGTCTTAATATACACTTTTCTTATTACATGGGTTCATCTATGTAATTTTTTTGGTCTGTATAGACACACAATATACCATAAATATATGTGTCTTATACCCCTAATGATGTGAATGAAATGCATGGTGTGTCGGTGACCATTACATATCTTGTAGTTAAATAATTACATGGATAATTTTTATTAATCTTTTATATCCACATTACACATTGAAATTTATTTAGTATATACCTAATGTATAATATCACCTAAATCATGGAATGTATATATAGTTATACACCATATAGTTAGGTCTCACGTTAATTATCCACATCTTGACCCACATGACCTTATTATGTTAGTGTGTACCTTGCTTGATTTGGAACATGTTGTATGACATCAATAATACAAAATAAGACTATAACAGTGCTTGAAAATGCATTTATCAGTGCTAAAAAAGATCTGATAATCAAATCAAGGTTAAAATCTTGATACTTTTATCATCGCTAAAAACCATTTCTAAAAGTTTTCCTTTAACAGCACTTTTTTAGCGCTGTTAAAGGCCCTGCTGATAAATGGTGAATAATTGTTTTCCCATGAACCCCCCCCCCCATTATCAACACTTCCCCTCCCATTTATTAGTACTTTACATTATCACTCTCTTGTGTGTGCCCCTTCCTCCAGCAATTTTCGAACCTAAGACCTCCATCTTAACACAAACGCCTTTACAACTCCCCTACACTGTTTTGTTTTACATTTTAAGATATATTAGTATATTTATATATATTTCATCACAATTTTTTCCATATATTTATATATGTGTTTATATATTAAAAAATCTATTATATATGTAAATATGTTTAATTATTTATTTATAAAATTAATTTTTTTGTGTGAATATATACAAAGTATGTATATATTGTTATATATTTGATAATGAATAAAATTACATTATGAAAAATGATAAAATATAAAATCCATAATATCATATTAATGTAATACTTGGGAATAAATTCATTCCCCATTGAAGAAAGGAAAAAAGACCCACCCCCCAAAATGAGGCTTAAAATCTATCAAAAGTTAAAAAATTGGGGTACCCAGATTAAAACTCAGTTTTGAAGTCCTTATAGGACTTTTTTGTCCTAGAAAAATTGGAATATGTTTACTTATATCATTGAGGGTGTAGTTATCATCACAGGATTCGATTTCATGTGTGGTAGAACCTAAACAGACACTCAGATTAAAAGTTATGGTCGTTTGAAGTTTCAGTTACATTTTCAACTTATTTTAGATACTTTTTTTATTTTTTGATAATTTTTCTTTTAAAATTGATATTAAATGTCTATTGCGTAGTAATAATAAGAAAAATATTAATTAAAATTATTTATTTCATAATTTTAGAAGACATTTTCACTAAATATTTTATATATTAAGTGTCACTACTACAGATACGGGCAAGGGATGCACTGACTTTTATCGGCGCTAATCAGAAAGCTCTGATAAAAGTGGGACCATTATCAATGCTATCTAAAAGCGCAGATAAAGATACCATTTATCAACACTAAAAAACGCACTCATAATGTTGCACCCTTTATCAGTGCTGATAAAGGGTAGTTTTGTCTGTGTAATGTTTAGCGCTGATAAAAGTTTTTGGTAAAAAATATTAATTTATATAAAATTTTTATATATATTAAAAAAATGATTATTTGTATCCATTAAATAAAAAAACTCAATTTTATAATTAATATATTTTTTTAATAATTCATATATATATATATAATAAATTTTATTAAATAATAAATAATTTGTTATATTTGTTATATTTGTTATATTTGTTATATTTGTTATATTTATTATATTTATATATTTATATATTTATATGTTTATAAATATATATAAGTATTTTTCAAATTTATATATATAAATAATTTTTAAATATGTATATTTATAATTATATTTATTATATTTATATATTTATAATTTATATATATATATTTATTTAAACAAATATATGTTTCAAATGAATTAGTCAATTTATTCGTGAATATAATTCACATTCAATTATATTCTATACATTCATTATGAATGTTCATTTACACATTACACCCTCATTACTATTCATGATGTCCATATATATAATGACCTATTGTTTATGGCCTATACTTTACTCGGTGTATATGATTCATGTTCCCATAAAGCTATTATATTCTCATAAACACTTAAAATTATGAAAAATATATTAAAATAATAAATGTATTTATTATATTTATAATTTTGAATATTTAGTTATATATATACTTTTTCAATTATATTTATATATATAACTAAATATATGCATATTTATATGGTTACAAAATAAAATAATTCTTGAAATAATAAATATAGTTATTTATTATATTTATAATTATATACGAATACCTTTTAAATATATTTATTTATAATTATAATTATAAATAAAAATATATTTATATAAATAAATATGACTTTAATGAATATATTTATATGCATATATACATATATAAAAATATTTATACACATATAAAAATATTTATATTTATAAGATTAAATTATATATATATACATATGGGTGTGTGTGTGTGTAAATAATTATAAAATTATAAAAAATATATTTATTCTATTTACAAGTATAATTATAAAAAATATTTATTTATTTATAGGCATATATATATATATATATATTTATTTATTTAATTAAATACTTATGAAATTAAAATGAATATATTTATTATATATATTTATTACAATTTCATAATTATTTAAAAAAATATATTTATATTGAAATAATATAAAATTATAATTAATATATTTATTTTAGATCTATAATTATTTAAATATATATACTTATTTAATTATTTATATTCATGACTATAAATAAATATTTATTTATTTATAATTATAATTATAAATATATTTATTATAATTTTATAATTATTTAAATATATATATATTTATTTATTTAAACAATCATTAAATTATAAAAAATAAATATAATAAATATATTTATTTTAATTTCATCAGGTTTTAAAAATATATTTATTTATTTACATTAATGACTATATATAACTAATATATTTATTTATAGATATTTTTATATATTTAAAAATATATTTATTTAATTATATATATTTATTTAATAAATATATTTAACATAATAACATAATTATTCAAATATAAATATATATTTATTTAAATAATTACGAAATACTTATGAAATATGTCACGACCCATCCTCAGGACCCGTGTCATGACTACCCCAATCCCGCCTTCCATAGACCAGGGGTTGGCGACTAGCACCAAAGGCGTAAATTCCAAAGAAGGGAAGGCATTGCCTTTAAGGAGTAAACAAACACCATAGAGTATGCAAGTGAAGTAAACACTAAGTAAAACTGAGTACAAGGTAAGTGCTGAAAGAAAATGGGCCAGTATATAAACCCAACTGAAAGTACAGTACAACTGAAAGGAAAGTACAGCAACAGAAAGTAAAACAACAACACTGAGTCGTCCATTGAAAATCCCACCTAAAGGGTGGGTAAAGATAGTCTCCTCAGCTCCTCGGCCCGACCATCCGCTCCGTGTAAGTCCCACCATGTGGTCCACCTCCAGGTACCTTCCAGTTCCAAAATCATCCACCTCGATCAGTGATGTCTTTTGTCTACATCCAACACAACGCAGTGCAGGCATAGCCCGTGCAGGGTTGAGTATACGATACTTAGTAGGGACCCTGAGACTCTCGAAGGTCTCTTAGAAGCCACGAAGGATAAACCACAAAGGAAAGATACAACCATGAAGTATCAATAACACTACTTAGGTATATGCCCATACATATACCTAAGTCATCAGTTACAGTTTGGATCCTGCTCCCATGCCCAAGCACAACCCAGTCCACATAGGAAAGCACAACCCAATCCACACAGGAAAAGCAAGTCAACCACATCAATGATCATGATTGAGAATCAAGACTCATCTCACACAGGTATACACTTCATAAGGAGATAGAGATGATCATATGTAGCCACTGATTCATCTAAGCTGTCGGACCGACATAGGATACAAGACCAGCTAAGCTGTCGGACCTAGAAAGGATACAAGACCAGCTACTCTGCCAGACCCACATAGGATACAAGTACAGAGTCAAATACTACCGGACCCACAGAGGATACAAGAACAGTAGTCATTGTCGTCGAACCCACGGAAGATCCCAGTATGGTCGTCATCGCTGTCGAACCCACGGAGGATCCAAGTACAGTCTTCCTCACTACCGAACCCACGGAGGATCCAAGTGCAGTCCTCATTGTCGCAGTCACAGCCAGATCTAGGGTTCCCGCACACAACATGCTCGATTCCAGGAGGGTCTACTCCACGAGCCAAGGGGGGTCAATACATCAACTGTCACGAAGTCCGTAGTTGATGTATCACAAAGTTCCATCACGTCAATTTGAACTCAACATGATAGACGGCGCGTCAATCTGATGCTCGGTCTGAGAGATATTGGCTTTTCCGTCCCAGGGGCCCGGTTAGTTTTTAAGTTAAAACCAACCTGACCGTACTCCAGCTGCATCCAAACTTCGATCAGAGTAAACCAAAAGAACCATCTCACAAAGAGGAAACCAACAAAGTCGATGGCACGTCAATTAGACGTTCGGATCTTGAGTTATAAGTGTTTCCGCTCCGAGGGCCAGGTTGGTTTCGAGTATGAACCAACCCGGTCGTACCCAAAGTTCTTCGGAACCTTGAGAGTAATATACCAAAACGACCGTCTCGATCCAAGGATCCCAACGCATCTAGCCATGCGTGGATTGGAGGTTTGTAACCCAAGTTATGGGCAAATTACTGAAAACAGTCCGAAGGGGGGGGGGGGTCTTGGCCCGGCCCGGCCCGGCCAACCCCCCCCCCCCCCCCCCGGGTCGGCCCGAACCGGGTTGGCCCGAATCGGGTCAACCCGACCCGGGTCCGGGTCTGGATTGGTAAGGCACGGCCTGGCCCGGTCCACGGGACCCGCCCCAGCCCGGCCGGGTGGGGTGCGCTGGCTTGGCCAGCGTGCGAGCATGGGGGAACGCGGTCCCCCTCCCTTTGCGCTCCGCGGACGCGGCGGGCACTGTATCCTAATCCGGATCCCGCGCGGCCGCGGGATCTGACCGACTGCCGCAGCGGCTCCTGCTGGCAGTGCACCAGGGCGCCGCCACCTCCGGGCGGCCTGCCGGTGCCGGTCGCCGCCTTCGGCTATCGGCGTCGTCGCGCCAATAGCACCTTCCGCGGACCACCGGACACGCTCCGGTGGTCCGATTTGCCAGTCGTCTGCGCCTTCGGCTCTCCCGAGTCCTTTTCTTCACTGCGATGTCTTCCATATGCTGTTTCGGTCCCATTCCATTGTCTCCTATCAACAGAAACATAGACAAACAAACAGTAGAGGGTCGTCGGCCATGTTTGTTCGGCCCACGCCCTCTGAGTTAGTTGATAACAAAAGGGCCGAACTACAATAATGTTCAATGAAAAACGAGGCAGAAAAATTAGTTAGGAATGAATTTAATTCCCAAAAATTCCCCTACAAATAAGAATCCCCAATCCGCAAATAATAATCATTCGTGGATAAACTTGATAATGATATGATTCGCATTCATGTTTTAGAGGAAAAACAAACATGGGAATATTAACATTCTCAAAATAAACCCCTACCTCTTAGTATTTTGGTGTCGCGTGTTCGTCCTCAAGGGGGGGTTAAGGTGTCTGTGTCGCTTTCTGGCTCCGATATTCGAAAGGCATCAAAGAAGAAGTGTTTTTGTCAGCGTTCTTCATTCTTCACTGGGGCGGAAGTCCGTCAGAGGTTCGCCAGAGAATCCTCCAATTTCATTTCCCATAATATCTCGATGTGCCAAAATATATAAAGGAGCACATCACAGCGTTGCCATAATGGTGTCATTAAGGCACCATTATACTATGAGTTTAAATGATCCATTAATGAGCTTCATTGATGTGCATCGTCACCGCCATGTCACCGCCTCGCCACCCAAAAAGGGAGAAGGAAAAATAAAATAATTCATTTAAATTATTTTATTATTTTTCTGGAAAGGTCCAGAAAATAAATTTTTTCTCTTGACCCTTACCGGCTGAAGTTAAGCTTTGCCTAAGAAAATCTCGCCACTTCGAATTCATCGGTGCCCTCGGACTTTAATTCCGAGCACCGGTTCAAAAGTTAGAAAAACCTGCTCGTTCGTTCACTGAACGTACCCGAGCTAAACTTCGAAAATTGATTCCGGGCACACCGGGCCTTGGAATCAAGCACCGTTAGAAACTGCGTACTCGTAAAATCTCAAAGAATTTAAACAAAAAATTTCCTTGAAATATACGGGTCTTTACAAAATAAATATATATTTATTATATATATATATTTATTACATATATATTTATTACATATATATTTTATTATAAATATATATGTATTAAATGTATATTTTATTATAAAGAAATGCATATTAATTGTATAAAGAAATATATATTTATTTATAGTTATTATTATAAATAATTAAATTTAAATTTATTGTATATATAATTTTATAAAAATATATAAAAATATAAATAATTTATTATCATTATAGTTTTATCATCACATTTTTAGCACTAATAAAGGGTGTCTATTAATAATTTATAATTTAGCACAGATAAAACGTATTCTTAATTGTGGTTTTTAACTAGTGCGGATAAATGCTTCCCCTAATTTTATAAAAAAACTCTAAAAGTCCCCTCCTTCTTTCACATGCCTCAAGCTCTCATGGAAGCCTTACCCTGCTGTTGGTTTTCCTCCTCCTCCTCCTCACTAGTGACACTCCTCCTACTCCTCCTCTCTACCATTGTGAATCCTCATCCTCCTCCTCCTTCGTTGTTGTCGTCGACTGCTCCTCCTACTCATTGTCATGAATCCATCATCTATTGTCGTCTTGGAGCCTTACTCTACCACTGTGCGAGCCCTCCTCCACCTTGCCACCACGAAGCTCTCCTCTACCACCGTGCAAAGCTTGGGTAATTTTTAAATCTTTTTATGTTTTCAGTTACCTTATGCATTGGCTTTTGAGTACCCTTATATGTTTCCTTCAGCGTTCCCTTAGTGCAACCAATGGAATGTAGAGGACTTTTTCATGAATTAACTAGTTTTATCCCCTTATAATTCATTGAAATGTTTTGGGGATACTAAAATATTTATGTGTTAACTATTGAATTATAAATTCCATTATTAGGGTAGTTTAATTGAAATTTTATTTAATAGGTTATATAAAAAGGTTAATATGTTGATTATATGTTTTTAGAAGGATTTCTAAAGTTAAGATGTTTTAATGAATTATTATGAAATCACTAGTGTGTATTTTCTCAATCGTATTTATGTGTTGAGAATGTTGCACCTAAGTATGAAAGAATGTGTATGTCACCCTTTATGTAATATGGTGGTATGTCTCTATGGTAGTGAAATGTTTAATACATGTTATTTTAAGCATGTCAAGCTTAAAGCATGAAATTTAAGCATGTGAATTTTTCATTTTATAATTTGGAAGCATGTTTTAGTGATATTATTGAATTACAAAGTATGTTATTTTAAATAATTTGGAGTATTTATTTTCATGTTCCATTTTATTATTTCTTCCATAAGGAGTTGATATATTTTTTTGGTAACCAATTTTCCTAAAACTAGAATATGATAATCTAAAGGCTATTTAATATGAATTTTACTCTTTATTGAGTGAATGTATATAATTTCAATGATTATTCATTGAAATCTATGTTAATTGATTATTATTACTGATATTTCCTCCTATCCCGATAATTCTCTATTTATCTGATTGAATTGATATGGTCACTTTCTATAAAAGGTTAATATTTTAAAGAAGGTATTGAGAAATCTATTTAGAAATATAGAATTTGGGGATGATATTGTATTGAACACAATTAATTCCTATGAAAATAATGATGAAATAGGGATTGGTTGTTGTGTTTTATTATTGGGTTTGTTTCCATTGGTTGTGTTACCTTTTTTGTGGGTTTTGTGGTCTCAGTTGGTAATTATTATGGTTGGTTTGGGTGTTGGAATGTGTTATAAAGTAGGTGTGGTGGTTGGTTTCCTTAATAATCCAAATATGTTGTGATTGTTGATATAGAAGTGGTGAATAGATTATTTTGTGGCTGGAGTGATGAATGAAATATTATTTTTGTGAGATTTGGGTGTTATGCATGGTGGTATAGGAAGGAGATGATTTTTTGGTGGTTGTAGATAATTTTAAGTGGTGATGATTTTTGGTGTTTTGTTTCTTTTGTTATGGTTGGAATGAGGTTATGTAGTTAAAATTAAATATGTTATATGATGTTGTTATTAATTCAGGGTGGTAAAGTGGTTACGCAAGATGTTTCATGGATGAGATGAATAGTAATAGTGGAAATATCAATCTTAGGTAGTACATGATTCAAACATCAAGTGGAATATGGTTTCCCACTTTGAAGAGATGTGACTTTATGCTTAAAATTATCATGTCAAAGTGACACTTGTGTCCTTATCTATAACTTATTCAATCTTCAATAGTATTACAGGATTAAACTATAGGATTCAGACTATTTATTCATGAGATACATGATAAACCTTTTATAGATTTATATTTTATAAAATTTTGGTTGTTTTTTATTCATGTATCCTTTATAAAGTGTATCTCTTGGGATTTATGTCTTTGTGAAAATTCCTAGGTGAATCTTTTAAAATGAAAAGTGTTTTGAAATTTTTATTTAAAACTTATATGTGTTCAACATACCTTTTTTTGTTTTAAATAAATTTAAAATTATTTAAACACTTTTCATGGACTTAATTTTCATGAAAAGTGTTTTTCAACTCACTTGATTTGATTTTAGAAAGGGGTGTGAATGTTTTGAAAGTGTGTGTAATGATCGCTTCTTTTTAAAAGGGGTGTGTAAATTTTTAAAAGAAAATTTGTAAAGTATAGATGGTTGTTTCTTATTTTAAATGATTAAGATTATTGGTTCATGAATTTTCCTTGAATTATTTCTTAGAAAGAGTTGGGGTTTCGAGAAATATTTTTTGAAACCGATTGGTTTATTTTGAAAAGGGCATGTTATTTTAAAGAGTAATTTGTGTAAATGGTTGGTTTTTTTATGGGATTTCAATTGTGACCTTATAAATATTTTTACAAGGATACTTAAATCTTTTAATTTTTTTCCCTTGGTTAATTTTTTATATCTATGTTTTCTATATTTATTTTGTTAAATATTAATATTACTGAATCAAATAGGATGGATACGAATAAAGAATGGATGGATTCCAATCATTTCAAAAAAGATTATGATGATGGAGTGAAAGAGTTCATCATGTTTAAAAAAGATCATGCATATGAACCTTCTAAAATCCTTTGTCTGTGTTTACGTTTTTGTTATTCAATACAAGTTAGACAATAAGATTTGGAAGAACACTTGATCGTTCATGGAATATATTGAAGTTATAAATGATGGAATAAACATGGGGGAAAAGAATATATGGCTAGTAGTTGGGATACCACTGAATTTTATGGATCATCTAATATGATTTCAAGTGTGTATATTGAATAAGACTGTGTCAAGGATGTTATTACAGATGTGAATGATGATGAATATCATATTGAGTAAATGAAAAGGATATTTTAAGATGAACATGATGATTTCCCAAAATTGTTTGAGTAGTTAAATAGTTGTTCAAAGACACCATTGTATGGTGGTTGAACTAAATATACAAAATTATGAGTTGTAATGAAGTAGTATAATTTGAAAGCAGACAATGGGTAGAGTGAATCTAGTTTTAAGGAATTACTTGATATCTTGAATGACATGCTTCCAAAAGATAATGAGCTCTCGAGCCGAACATAAGACTCCAAAATAATTCTATTCTTGATATGTATGATATCAAAAAGAATACATGACTTACTGAATAACTATATAATATTTATCATGGGCCACGAGTCACCTATATAATTCCCAAAGTGTGGTTCTTCTTGATACAAAAAATACGAATCTGGTACTACAAAAGTTGTATGGTAATTTCCAATCATTCCAAGGTTTATGTGCCTATATGGAACTGCGGAGAGTGTAAGGAAATTAACATGACACATAGATAGAATAAATAAAGTTAGGAAACTATGTCACCTGTCAGACTCTCCTCAGTGGAAGATAATCGATCAATGGTATCCTGATTTTGGAAACGAGCTAAGAAACATTTGTCTTGTCTTATCTACAGATGGAGTGGATCCTTTTGGTTTTCAAATCAACACTCATAGTACATGGCTAGTTATGTTGGTAAATTATAACTTTCTACCATGGTTATGTATGAAATGGAAACACATCATGCTATCTATGCTTATATCAGGACCGAAGAAATTGGATAATGATATTTATGTTTATTTGGATCCATTGATTGAGGGTTTGAAAATATTGTTGCATTCAGGTGTTATGTTGTATGGTGATTATATAAATAAAGATTTCACATTGAGTTCCATGTTGTATGGGATGATAAATAACTTTCCTTTTATGGAAATTTTTTAGGGTATATCATTAAAAGAACTCATGGGAGTCCTATCTACGAAAAAGTTACATAGTCAATAAGGTGGAAACATTCATCTAAAACCATGTTTCTAGAACATCACAAATTTATGCCCCATCAACATAAGTACTGATCTTGGACGACATCATTCAATAGATTTTAAGAAGAACATACAATGCTGTCTCTACTAACATGTGATCAACTATTTGAGAAAGTAAAATGTGTGGACACTACTTTTGTTAAACTATTTTCGAAAAACCATACAAAAACCTATTGGAAAAAGAGTTCAGTTTTTTTTTAATTTACATACTAGAATTTTCTGTACATCAGTCACTTTCTTGATGTTATAAATGTTGAAAAAAAAGTATGTGATAGTGTCATCAATACATTGCTAATTTCACCTTGAAAAACAAAGTATTAAATTAAGGCTAGGTTGGACACTGTTTTCATGGGAATACAAGAAGAGTTGGCACCAATAAAGGGTTAAAAACGAAATTTTATTCATTTAGATGCTTAAAAACCTTCCAAGCATGAGGGATATCAGTTATGAAACTTCTTGAATGACATAAATGTTCTACATGGGTCTTTATCAAATATCAAGAAAATCATGTCAATGGGCAATTTAAAGACAAAGGGTTTGAAATCACATTTTTTTCATGTTTTGATGCAAGATATAATACCGATAGCTTTATGTTTCATTTTTTTCAAGAATGTTCATCACACATTAACCAAACTCTATTTCTTCATCAAAGATATATAAAAAAAATTATAGACCGTATGAAATTTTTGAGTATGGAAATTGAAATTATCCTCATATTATGTGAATTGGAAATTTTATTATCGCCAAAAATTTTTGATATTATTGTCCATTTAATGGTTCATTTGGTGGGAGAGATTAAACTATGTGGTCCCATATACTATATATTAATGTACCCCATTGAATGTTATATGAATATTTTGAAAGGGTATATCAAAAATTGTAGTCGGCCAGAGGGTTGTATTGTGGAGTGATATATTCTTGAGGAAGATGTTGAATTCTGTACCAAATACCTATCTGGTGTGGAAAGCATTGGTCTACAGAAATTTCGTCACACTGAGTGACTTGTGGATGAAGTAATTTATAGAAGAGATGTTTTCACACACAAAATTACAGATCGGGATCATTACCACCTTTACATTTTTCAAAATAGTTTGTAAGTTTTCCAATATGTTGAAACCCACAAAGAAATTATTAAGCATTTGAATCCATTACGGTCTAAAAGTTGGATATCAAATACACATAATCCATAGTTTATAGGATAGTTTCGGAACCATATTTTAAAGGAGTCAGATGAAAATCTAGATTCAATTTTTGAATGACTTGGATGGATAGCTAGAGGACCAAGCGTGTATGAATTATCTTACAAATGTTATGTAATTAATGTTTATACATTCTATACAAATGAGAATGATGAAGATAGGACCATGAAAATTGTAGAGTTAAAATCAAGTATGAAGCTATGCATATTTCTAGTTCTAAGGATAGATATCCAATTTACAAAAATATGTCATACATTGGCATCATCAAAAAAATATGGGAGTTGGGTTATAAAATATTTCAAGTGCCAATTTTTTAATGCACGTGGGTTGAAAACATGAGTCCTGTTAAAATAGATGAATTGGGATTCATGAAATTTTATTTCAATAAGGAAGGGTATAAAGAAGAACTGTATATAATGGAATCATAGGCAGTACAATTATTTAATGTTACAGATCCCACAAACCAAAAGTTTTCAATTGTTCTATTATCGACCAAAACCACTAAAGGATCATATAAAAATTCAACTAAGGATGACCCTTCCCTTGGGATGTTGAAATCATTTTGTAGTGGTCCCAATGTAGAAGGAATTTATTATTTCAGAGGAGACCATAATAAAGGAATTCAGATCATCGGTAGAGGAGTCAAATCCCTTCATCCCTTAAAAAATAAAAATAGTGTTCAATAATCAGGTTACATTTTTTGTAATATACATCGTGTTACCACATGTTATTATCTTTTTGATACATAATTTATGTACTCTAAATTAAATGTTATACCACATTGGTAGATACTGACTTCCGCATGTTTCGGTGATTTGAATCTCGAGGAATAATAGGTCTCTCAACCTCCTACTACTCGTAGTATAGAGGAACGACCTTCTACATGTGCTGGTGCTCCCATTACTAAGGAAACACATGTTACTCAACCTATTACGACTCTTAGTGAAGAGGTACAACAACCATCTACAAATGTCGATGCTACTTCTCTAGAGGAAAATATTTATGATGTTGATTCCGGGGAAATGGTAGGCGATGAAGGACTAGAATCACAGAAAAAATAGAAGCATCGTAGTTTGACAGTGTTATAAAAAATAATTAAGGATAAATTCAAAGGCATAAAATTTGAGGTGGGATAGAATGCGAGGGGTTAGCATGTTTACCCCAATAAGTCCATGTTCAGAATTTATTTTGGAATCATCACTTGGAAACGTGTGCCAATTAAAGTAGATTCATTGAACCATGTTATGTATTGGCTGAATACATTAATGTGGGAAGAGATCATGGTAACATTGTGATATCATTTCTTTATTTCACTAAAAAAGAAATAATGAAACATTGACTTTCAATTAATCATCCATTGTAGAGTGCATTTATAGTTGATGAATCCCATAAGAAGTATATATTAATGTTTGCTGGAAGGATTCACATAGAATTTTTCACAATCCTAACAAGACATTATCTTAAATATTTTGAAGGGAAAATAAATATTCACCCACTGGTTATCTATGCACACCTGATAACCCAAGAAACATGGGATGCATTTACTGGACATTGTGGAGATGCATCTTTTCAGGTACATTGTGGCCAATAATTTGTTGTTTAATGATATATATATATATATATATATTCATCAATTTGATTGATTTGTTTTATGAAACAACAATTGATTGCTGGAAATATGGAAATAGTAGAAAAACTAGTGTACCACTATCGTAAAGAAAGGATGGGGTATGCTTCACTTGAAAAAAAATTGGTATGTATTTTAATTCAAGCATAATACTTTTATGTGACAAGAAACTACACCATAATTATGTTCCTCTGTTTATATTCAAATTGATGACCCAAAATTCAAATCCACTTTGATCTCACACCTTGTGATGTTCAAGGATGCACGTGTAAATAAATATGGGATTTTAATAGATGAGAAAACACAAAAAAAGTGTGGGAATCATGTATAAATATTGCATTATCAAAATTTGTTTTGATTTCAATCACTATTACATAACTATGATCGCTTATTTCCCAATATTTTCAATAAAATATAGTCACGGGAATCAAAAACACCTGTTTAGGATGAACACATACTGTTGGTGGAATAGAAGTGGCCAGAACAGTATGGACACATCAAATTTACGGGTTTTGGGGTGACACCTTGAACACATTTTGAGAAAAAAATATAAGGAAAATAAAAGTTAATTAATAAAACATATGATAGAAAGAATATATACCCTTGAAGAAAAATTCTAATGGAAGAAGGAGATGATTGATACTTTAATGAGGGATAGGAAAGAATAAGAATAAACTCAATAACATCCACCACATGGAGACCTCTCCCCACCCCCACCTAGCTATGGGGCTAGTCATTCCCCTCAAAGGGAAGCCCTCGTAGAGGTAATCAATGTTATTATAAATGTTTTAGTGAAATGTGAATCAGAAAGACATAGATTCCTTTCCTATACTATTATTCTATAGTGTGATAATGACTATGATTTATATCTAGAAACACCCACCCATCTCCTTGTGGTGAGTGCTACGATGTTCATTATTCAAAAGGACATGCTACACAACTAACCACTTTCAACAGGTCATGTGTGATTGTAGATCACCATACCCCATGAGCCGAGCATAGATCTACCTATTCCAATTCATGAGGATGATATTAATACGGTCGAAAAAAGATATTGGAACATTCATTGCATGTCCATCACATCCTGTAAAAAACATGGCGATAAGGACGTATTCATTTCGAATTTAATTTTCATACTAAACAGTTAAAAATTAATCATAAATTTCTGAACTAATGAATATTATTATAGACGAACAAATTGAAGGGGTAAAATGAAATACCATCTAAAAACAATCTTAAGGATCGAACAACTAATCAAAAATATCTACCAAAAACACAATTACCCCACTAGTTCTATATCCACATTTACTAGCATTCATAGCTCATGTTGATACAAAGTTAAAAGATAGTCTCAATAACATAGTTAATTTTGGATAAAATATGTAATAAGATAAGGATAATGACTTAATTGGTGTTGAGAGTGCAACTAGAATCCTTGACTATGGCTGTATAGGTGGATCATTCGTAAATGTATACATGAGGTATGTTCTCGTGATTTCATCTTTCAAAAGCTGATATACTATGTTAATTATGAATAAATACATTTCATATTTTTTTCCGGCTTATAGATGAAAATAAATTGAAGGTATTTTTCCATGAAAAAAATTCAGACTCGTTATTCCTCACATCACCTCTACATCAGAAAAAGAAATAGATAGAAAAAAAGGATGAAATAGTGGGAGGTTCGATCAAATCATTTGAATGAAAATTTTCAGATGACAGACTCTATTTAATACCAAAGATAAAGGGGTAATACTCTATAATTTAATCATATCAAATATATTTTCATTTCTTTCATTACATATTCCTTTTTGTGTTTTAAGGTAGAATTGGATGCACATTGCTGTAAATTTGGATACTCCAAATATTTATTTCATGGATTCAATCCATGAATATCAAACAAAAAATCCACACATTATGGAATTTTTCAATTTATAATACACTACATCCAACATTTTAGAATTAAACATCATGTTATATAATTTATATTATCTCTTAATGAGGATTTAGTTATGAGAGGGTGGTTCATCAGTATCTTCTGAAAAAATAATGAGGCTAGGGTCTAAGGATAAGAATAAAGAAAAGTTCTATGACTGGATGAGTATCGGGGTATATTTAGTAATATTTCACTATCCAAACTCATATCAAAAAAATTACTTATTGTCTTCAATTATTATGTAGTGTCTAAAAAAACCAATGGAAATGATTACAGTTATTGTGTTTGTAAATTTATGAAAGAGATCATATTTTATGAACAAACTAGCATCCCTAAAAAGGTTTTTTAGAAGTTCATTACTATTTCATTTAAAATATTAACTAATATTTTGTGTATTTATATTTTTCCATTACTACCTTGATTGTATAAAAAATCCATATTCATTAGATGATATGGATATTCTCAGAGGCGAATGGGTAGCATACGTGATGAAAGAATGTAAAAAAATAGCATGAATATGTGAATTCTATATGTAGGGTATGAATTTATAATGTTAATATCACCTTATAAAATCTTTATGTGAATTTTATCTTTATATGATCATTGATATATCCTGTAACGACCCAAAGTTTCATTAATGGAAAATCCCTCTTGATCCAGTTAAATGTCTCTTTATAAAAAAATTGTTTTTATAAGATGTCAACTTCTTTGGTTTTATGATAATAGTTGTGACCGTTACTTTTATAGACTTTGAACAGTGATCACATGATTAGTATAAATATAAGGCTTTAACAAACCCAATTTTACTCATACAAAGGAAGAGATGGCCTCATCCAGTAGAATTTCCCCATACGAAGCCCATTTGTTGGAGCTCGGAAAAGAGGTGGAATCCTTGGGCTTCGCCCTTGACCAAGCCCAAGCTAAGCTTCATTATTTCAAGCTCGAATGTGATCGTCTACGGGAAAAGTGGAAGTTGATTGATATTACCACTCGAGCGATGTTATCTGAGCCGCCCCAAGAGTCTGTCACCATCGCACACCTTACCCTTAGGTCTTATGCGGATGTTTTGAGGGGTTATGTAACAAATAAGTAGTATTATGTTCATGTAAATTAATTTTTTATATAATAATGTATATAATTTCTAGTCATTTTTGATACATTGTAAATAGTTTTTAAAGTACAAATGGTGTTTTTAGTTATTATTTAATTATGAAATCTATTTTATTAAATTAAGGGATTTTCTAATTAAATAATATTTTAATAAAATTATATTATTATTATTAAATTAATTTTTATTAAATATAAATGATATTGTAATTTTATGAATGCAATTAAAATTTTTATTAAGGTTTGAAATCCATTTCTGTCAAAACCTGTGAATTTTTTATAAATGTTGGTTTTTATTTAAAAAGTGAAAATTAATATATTTAGAAAAATAAATTTAGATAAAATAAATTTCATTTCTGGATTCAGGACGTCAAAATTATCCAACGGTGAATTTTTCATAATTTTCTGAGACAGTCAAATTTTGGGGTAAAAATTAAATACCGTTTAAATATGTAATGTGTTTTCTGACAACATAATGACCCAATAGTGATGTAATAAAATACTATAATCCTTATGTTCTACCAATATATGTTTTACCATTAAAATAAAGTGATTTTGGGTTTGTTTGGCTTACTTTTTAAAGAATTAATGAACCCCTCAGGACATATTCAACACTTTGCCTTTTTAAATTAATTTCCATGGGAGTGTGACTCACCTCCACATAATAAACCTTATTATTTTAATAAGTTCGGACCTTTTCCTTGTAAAATATTTTTTTCCTCTTTCCTTTTCCAGAAACCATCGGCAAAAACCAAAGGATGGTTTGTGGTTTGGATTAGTTTAATATAAGGGGTCCCAAACCTAAATAATAAAGAATTCTCTCATCTTTCCTATATAAACCCACCCAAGATCCCACTTCCTCTTCACTATAATCCTTTGGATTTCGTCCAACCTCTTCCCTACTCTCTCTATAATCCTCCCAAGGTGCCCCAAGCTCCCAAGAAGCTTCTCACAAGCCTCTCTCTAGCCTTTGGAAGCACACTTCTAAGTAATGGTTTTTTCTTCCTTTCTCATTTTTGTCAATTTTCATTAAGTTGTATTGCCCTTTTAATTTCAATTATGAAAGTTGGGGTATGGTTTTTCACCTCCCCCATACTTCCCTATTATTGTTTGAATGATGGGAGACCCCTTTCTCTCTCATTAATTGCCTCCCATGTACACCTGTTACTATGCCAAAATTCTAAAAGGAACTTCTCTCTATTCTTTTACATTCAAGCAATACTTTTGTATCATGAATATAAATCCCTTTTCAATTGTTGGGACATGTATCTATATGACCTCCTTACTGTACATTACATGTAAATATGATGAGGAACCCCTTTCTCTCTCATCAACAATTTTTATGAATTCTTATGTCACGCCGTTACGTTGCCGAAATCGCACCGATTTTCTAAGCCAATGTCATTGTGTAGTGAATACCATGCTCATTTCTCCATCAAGGGTATTCACTTTTATGCACATTTAATTATTGATTATAATTTTTCATGTATTAATTCCACATTCCTTTATCGTGGAATAAATGATTATGTTTTATGAATCCATGTTTTATGATCCATGTGGCACACTTTTGCATGAAATGAAATGTTTAAGAAGGGTGCGCCCTTATAGCGCTCCAATGCATTGGGTAAAGTATAGTATCATGATATCTCATGTGCAATGAGTTTTGACTCATGATAATTCAAGTGCAACGAGGGTTTACTCGTGCTTCATGTGAAATGAGGTTTTACTCATGCTCCATGTGCAATGATCCTTGGCTCATGCTAATTCAATGTTAAGTGTTGTAGCCACATTTTCATGTTATGATTATCATGCTTTATCATGCCTTTATGTTCATGTTTATTTTATGCTCTATTGATATGCCTATGGCCTAACATGTATTGTACTCCTCATGTTATTCCATGTGTACTCCCTTACTGGGCTTTATAGCTCACCCATTTCTTATGCATGTCCTCAGGTTATCCCATGCAATGCTAAGTACGAGGGAATGTAGTGGTCATGTAAAGGAAGTTTTCAATAAAGATGTTGTATTTAATGTTTTATGTTTTTATGTAATGATCCTAAGCCCCAAAGACACTAAACCTATCAATCTTATTTGTTGTATCAAGTGAAGTTTTATGTAATAAAGCATGTTTAAGTTGTAATAAAAAGCAGGGTTGTCAAATATCCCTTGTTTACACTTATTGAACATCTATGATCACCCTTCATTATTTTTCATATGCTTATGTTATGACTCAAAATGCGTGTTTCCAGTTTGAAATGAAATTTTAATAATAAAATAGAACTAACATACTGAAAACCTAGAAAACATATTCAGATTGTTCTGATACTCTAGGAAAATGATCTATAAGTCATTTATGACATGTATGAATCATTCTCACCTCAATATGACCAACAGTGTTCCCGGTATCACTCAAAATATATCTTTTTCATTAAAATTGACATTAATTTAAGTAAAAACAGCAAGTAACATACTGAAAACCAAGAAAACGCATTTATATTGTATTGATATTTTAGGAAAATGATATATTAGTCATTTTTGTTTTGTAGGAATGATAAAAACTCAATATGATTCATGGTGTGGCCGGTACAACTCAAATTGGTTCTTTTAATTTAAAATTAATATTAATTTAAGTAAAAACAACAAGTGGAATACTATAAATGGAGAAACAAATTAAGATTATTTTGATACATTATGAAAAAAATTAGAGAGTTATTTTTGACATGTAGGAGACAACTACACCTCAATATGACACATAGTGTGATTGATATCACTCAAAGTGCCTATTTTTATTTAAAATTGACAATAATTTATGTAAAAACAACAAGTGACCTACTAGAAACTGATAAAATTCTTTAATATTGTTTTGATATTTTAGAAAAATGATATGTTAGTAATTTTTTGATTTTTAGGGATAATCCTCACCTCAATACAATTCATGGTGGGGCCGGTACAACTCAAAGTGTCTTTTTGTTTAAATTAACATTAATTTATCTAAAAACAATAAGTGACATACTGAAAACTGATCAAACACATTCTGATTGTTTAGATGGTTTATAAAAACAATCTATTAGTCATTTTTGATGTGTAAGGATCAGTCAAACCTCAATATGATGCATGGTGTGGCCGATATGAATTAATGTGTCTATTATTAGTTTAAAATTGACATTTTAGTTCAAAATGTGTAACTCACTAAAAAAAGAAAATGTGATCTGATTATCTAGATAATTTAAGACAATAATTCATAAGTCATTTTTGATGCGTATGAAATAGTCTCACATCAAACCGATGCACGATGTGACTGGTATGACTCAAAATGCATGTTTTCGGTTTGAAATGAAGTTTTAGAAAAAAACACAACTAACATACTGAAAACTAAGAAAACACATTCAGATTGTTTTTATACTTTAGGAAAACAATCTACCAATAATTTTGGATAGGTATGAATTAGTCTCACCTTAATAGGATGCATGTTGTGGCCAGTATAACTCCAAATGTGTCTATATTTAAAATTGACCTTAATTTAATAAAATAACAAGTGATATAATCAAAACCAAGAAAACTAATTCACATTGTTTTGATATTTTAGGAAAATGATCCATAACTCATTTATAATGTGTAGGAATCAACCTCACCTCAATTAAAGGAATGGTGTGACTGTTATAACTCCAAATGTATCATTTTTATTAAATATTGAAGTTTATTAATGTGTTATTTTATATTAATGTTAATTTTATTTCTTTACAGTATTTCTAATTTAATATTTATTTTCATATATAGGCGGAATCATTTTCTTAGGTTGAGATTATTTTTTAGGCAACTGGTACCATGGGCAGAGATTTTTGATAGGGGATCAATCATGTCAAAAGATGAAAAATGAATGTTTTATATTTTTTATAGGACAATTGTAAACGTAATTATATAAAACATTTTATCTAAAATTTAAATAGTAGTTTTTATTTTTTTTATATACCAAGCGGGGAAAGTTTTCTATTCATGATGTGGATTAAATATATATAGTAGTTTTTCTTCTGGGTGTGTTATGTTTGGTGTGCAGGTTTGATTGCAGGTCCAACTAGGTTTGTTGTTATATAAATAACACACTAGTAGGTGGATATCCCTTTATCAGTGCTAAATATAATGTTGATAAAGGAGGCCTTTATCATCACTATGATTAACAATTCTTTTTTAGTGTAATTAAAGACCATTTTGTGTACTTTTAAAGGTCATTTGTGTAGTAGTGTGTAAATGCCAATTTACAATATATAATACATATTTCCAAGATTATATATTATATATTTAACAGTATCAATATATTTATATATTAATATATTATTTTTAATAAAATATAATTTTTTTTGAAGTATACTTTTATCGATGCTTGTAAAAAGAACTCATATAGAAGTGTCTTTATCAACGCTTCTAAAAAATCACTAATAAAAAACCCATTATCATCCCTTCTTTTCAAGAACTAAAAAAGAACCCATTTATCAGTACTTGTGAAAAATCACTAATAATGGTTCCCCTTTAACAGCTCTTTTTTAGAGATGTTAAAGACCCCCTTTAATGGTGCTACAAAAATCATTGTTAAAGACCACCTCTAATAGAACTCTTTTTAGCAATGACAAAGGGATATTTAATAGTGTTTTTAGCTAGTACTATTAAATTTCTAGAAATGGATAAACCCAGGTTTGTAATAGTTCATCTATAGTCAGTTACACATTATTTAATACAATTTTGGCCACTAACGTGACATGACTAAGTCTTTCGATTTATCTTGTGTGTGTTTCCACAAGTTACACAATGTTTACATCCAATTACACATTGTGTAATTCACATATCTTTCGGTCGATCAAGTACTAGTTAATATACTTCATGTAATGATTTTTCATAGTTGACTACTTGGCATGTTATTATTTATATGGGATGAATTCTATGTACGGTTATAGGATATGTATACTAGATAAACCCCATGTAATCCATATCAAATATTGTTCCATTATGGATATTAATATGAAGCATTTAATGAAACATTGTACTGACCTATATGGAATGTCATGATTTTCAAGCTTCATACCTTGTACGGTTGACTGAGGGTAGTAAGGATTTTACATTACATGTCATGATTTCATTTAGTCAGTGATCACAACACTTCCATATGAGATTTTAGATAAATTTTTATGTGTCTTTTTCCTTTTCTTTACCATATGAATTTTAATGAACAACTTATCTCAATGTTTCAATTAAGAATGAAATTCTTAAAATTGTAATAAAATTATAAACCTAAAAATTGATAAAAAAATTATAAATAATTATAAATTATAATGTGCCTACTTTGATGTCACCTAGTGGTTCTAGGTCATCGTAGAAGTAGTGGGTCAGTGCCCAACTGTAATTTTTCATCTGTTTCAATTGATAATATCTGAATAAATTGATAAAAGAAACCCTATAATCTCTTTGAGATAATATTTCACATTTAAATTATAATTAATTTAAAAAATACCTCAAACATGAAAATTATTATAGATTAATTTAATTTTATCTCTTTTTCATGTTTTAATTGCGATGGAGAAATCAGGTAAGGATTCCTCTAATTATATCCACGTGTTCCCCATATATATCCAAATAATACTATTGGTATTTTTTTCTTCAACCATGGAGGAACCTAGTACTTCATATTATTAATTGTTGGTCTTAATGATAGTATTTTATTATTCTCTCTTGTTCTTGAGAGGCAGGGAGGAATATATTCTCTCTAGATCTTGAGTTAATTTCTAGAGAGTTTTGACTGTGAACAACAACTCTCTCCCTCTACAATAACATAAATTTGAATATATAATTTGGGTTAAAATTTTATAATTGTATAATGACCCTTTATAAAATATTATCTCTTAGTTATTCACCAAATAAAATGATTATAATAGTACTATTATTATATCTCTTGAAATGAACATATTTAACAATCATTTTTTAAATAAATAAATCAAAATTTATTTAAATGATATTAAATAAAATATATCATTTTATTTAGGCCCTTAACGTGGATCTTTAATGCTCATCTATATTTATCGTACCATGAATAATAAAATATCTATTCAAATAAATATTATTCATTGAATAAATTAATATTAAATTCACTAAATTTAATAATAAATATTTATTTTAATATTTGCATAACTAAAAACTATTTATATTAACAATTCACTAAACTGAGGATTAAATATTTATTTATTTATTAACAAAATTATAATAAACAAGAGATAAAATTTAGCTCACATATTATAAAATTTAATATATGATGATTGAAGATATGTGATTGACTTTATATAAATTATTATTATTTTAAAAGATGGTGAAATATTTATTTTTAATATTAAATTTAATATAATTTAATGATATTGTGAATACACATAGTGTGTGACCCTATGGATCTCTTTCTCATTTACATTACGTGAAATTACTCAAATTCTAAGATTGGTGTCTAGAAACATGATGAGGTTCCTATAGATAAAGAACTTAATTCTGTAATGACAACAACCATATTGAAAATGGTAAAATGTAATAAAATCTCATTATCTTGATATCTCATCAAGAAGGATACATTATTATGCTACCTCCATGTATACTTGACTTATCTTTATTTATCCTTTTGAAATAAACTCATCGATTGACTACCCTGACAATGGATTTAATGTGATAATTTCATTTCAATCAAATGTCTGTAGATATCTTTTTCCATTAACTCAAAAGGGAAGAGTCCTTTATTTACTTATTTAATTAATTTCATATCAATTATTATGCGACAAACATATGTTTCCTCAACTTCAGTAAATGTCATCACGTTTTTAATATATAAACCAAATTAAGTGATTCATGATATACATTAACATGTATCTCAATTCTGTGGACCAATACACTTGTCTGTGAATAGGAATATTCAATGATACATATAGCATGTGAAATTATTTTTGGTGTATCTATTTTATTAACATTCTTTCTTAGATATTAACAAGTGAAAAATTTATAATAAGTGGTATCAATGTTTTATTAACCTCCAACACCTGATATTGAAACATCATTGGTTACCCGTTAGATAGATTCTATCTAGATCATGGGATATATATTCTAGAATATTTTCATAACATTTCTAATTTCTCATTATAGAAGTGAACTATTATAACTTTTTGATGAGAAAAATACTCTACAGAAATTATCACATTAATGTTACATATAATAACAATTATCATGTGATAAGGTATTTATTAATATTCTCATAACTTTAACTACAAAGTAATTTAGTTTGAGTGATCCAATTATAAAAAACATCCAATTATACTAGAGCTAAATTGTAAAATATTTTAGCTGGAAACCTCTCACCTGATATTCATGCTTCTGTTAAGATAAGGAATTACTCAATGGATACAACATGTTTTCTTCTATATCTACTCAGTATACTGATATTTATCCCCTTTTAGAAAAATACCTAAGGAGGTGATATTTATAATGTATATGCTTAATCTATTCAAGTGGCCTAATCACCTTAGGTTGAACCATTGTTCAAGTATTATGGTAATACAGTGTGATATAATCTTTAATTCTATGAAAAACAAAAATATCATGTATGAAGTTTTGGTCCTATAATTCTTTTTCTACATCCAAAACCATAATATAACTAGACTCGGTTTTAGAATTGGTGACAACTTTCAACTTAGATCTCTTCTAACTCACAGCTCTCCCATTAGGGAAGAATTCATATCTTGACTAATATTTCAGATCATTATGATATTTTTATAAAAAAGAAACTATACATCCCCTCATAATTAGTTCCTCTTATCCTTCATAAACAATGAACATATCCTTTGTACACCACATGTACTTTAGGATAGCCATAACAATTGACCAATGTGGATCTTTTAAAACTACATGATATCTTCCAACCATTCTGAAGGCATAGGTATCATCAATCATGATATATAACAAGAATAAATGATAGATTCTATCACTAAAACATAAGGTATTATATGAATTATCTTTTTCTCCTCTTATATATGATGACATGTTTTATTAGTGTGATATATACTATATAACATTGGAATGAATCCTCTATCGGATGGTTCTATATTAAATATCTTCAATACCTTGTCAATGTATGTACCTCGACTAAGTCCACTTATCCACTTAGATTTTTCTCAATGTATCCTGATCCCTATAATATATGCTTCTTCATTTCAATATTTCGTGGAAAATCATTTGTTTAACCATTTATTTAATGAACGTAAAACTAGTACCTCATTTCCCTTCAATAATATATCATCAACATATACTATTTGGAAAACTATTCCACTCCCACTAAACCTATTATAGACATATGTATCACATTAATTATTTATGAAACCAAATTCTTGTATGGATTCAATAAATATAATTTTCTATTATCTTGGTTATTGATTCAACTTATTAATGGATCTATATAAATTTCACACCTTATTGGAATCCGTTGGTGCCATTAACCCTTTTCTTGTGTCATATTGACATCATCCACAAGGTTTTTATTAAGAAAACTGGACTCAACATCCATTTTATAAAACTCATAGTCATGGTATGTTGTTATTGAAATTTGAATTATAATTTATTTTAGTATAGTGACTAGAAAAAAGGTTTCTCTATAGTCAATGGATTGACATTAATTAAATCCTCCAATGACTTGTCATTCTTTATAGGTACTAACTTTACCATTTATATATATATATATATTTATTATTATTAAATAACCATTTTCACCCAATAGTAATTACAAAAAATGTATAATTTACCAAAACATAAAAAAACTGTTATACGTAATTAACTTCAGAAATCATGGATTATTTTTAATTTGTAACTTTTAATTTGTCTATTTCTTCCTCAAAAGAAAAAGGTTTATTATTTTCAAATAATAATCGGTTACCTTCCTAATTAGATATATAACCATATCCCTATAGTTATTTATCTTCTTGGGTGATCTTATATAGTATTTTTATCTCTAAGATAACTTCCTCCACTCGGTCATGTGGAATTTATTTTTGTACCAACTCTTCTATGTGTTGAGCCTCAACCTCGTCTAATTATATCTATCTCACACTATATACTTTAGAGATATTCTCCCTTTCTATGAACATAGTGTTTCTTTCCATCATTAACTTTTTATAAAAGGTATCATATAGGTAGTATTTTCTTTTTTCATTAAAGTGTCCTATAAAGATACACATAGTTCCTCAGGATACAAGTTTTCTTCTAAAACCTTCTATAAAACATTATTTACATCCCCACACATATAAATGTTATAAAACATATTTCTTCCTATACCATAACTCATATGGTATTATTCTTTGCCCATTATTTGGTACTTGATTTCGCATGTGTGTTACAGTTTATAATGTATATACCATAAAGGAAAAAGGAGGAATTTCATAAATCATCATCGATCAGATGACATCCAATATGGTGAAATTAATCTTTTTCTTGAAACCATTCCACTCTGGTTTGTATGGAGTAGTGTGTTAAGATAGTATCCTAAACACTTCTATATAATCAATGAGTTCTTAATTAAGATACTTCCAAACTATGTTTGAGTGTAGTTTTTTATCTTATTACCAAGTTGATTACCTACTTGACTCTTATAATCCTTAAATTTAAAGTAATTAGGAATATATGTCATTAATTAGATATATCCATCTCTATTAAATTAATTGTTAAAAGTTATGAAGTTACATTATACAATTCTAACTTCTATTAGAGAATTTTCACACACATCAGTATGAACTAATTCTAGAATCACTATAACTCTTTCATGTTTTCCATTGAATGGATGATTGGCCATTTTTTCATGTAAACAAGAATAAAATATATCCAAGGATATTATTTTAAAATAATATAAATATAATTATTTATATAATTTTCTCAAATTATTATCATTTACATGACCATGTTATTGGTTCCACAACTAGTTGTGATGTGAGTCACAAGAACTTGATTCATTACCTACTCCCACGATTTGACTTCCATATTCTATTATTTAATGATATTTATTTAAATATTTCATCCCATAACAAATACTATATTGATAAAATTTGAAATCATTATTTAGAAAATTTAAAAACCAATCTATCCATGTCTAAAATGTATATTGAAATTTTCTTCTTGGTTGCACTATGAGTGTTATAATAATTTATTAAAACTTAAACTAATATAGTCAATAATGTGATATGGTAGTATGTTATATATATAATAACTATTCTAGCTCTATTAGTAGATTTAAGATCCACCACACCTCTGGTAATCTTCCATAATATACTTCATTCCAATATTTGGATACAAATATGAGAACCATAAGATTTATAGAATACTCAATTTGAATAAATGGAATGTTTACACATGATAAAAAATGTACCTGAGGCTTCCCCTTACTTCTTTACTAAGAAAAAATTCTTCTTCTAGTGGAATTCCATTCTACAAGAAAATAATATTTCATCCTTTTCCTTATCCTCTCTCTAGACTATTCTCTTTTTGGAAGGGTGGTGTGAACGTGCCTTATACTTATCTTTTTTCTTATCCTAATTCACTTTTACATTCTTATAATTCACTATAAGGATAGAAGGTTTTTTATGCTTCGTGAATTTATCCACTTGGATAATTTGAGTCAAGATATCTAACAAAGACATCTCTATATTTTTCATTTTGAAATTCATAATAAAACTTGAGAAGGTCAGAGGAAGTGTGGTGAGTATGAGGTCTCTGAAAAATACCTTAGGCAACTAGAATCCTATAATTCCTAAATATAATGACTCATATTAACTAAATGAGTTCTAGATAAGACTCTTTCTTATATCTTTCTTGAAATTTGTTCCTTTTATATGTTATACCTCTATTGGCTTTCTTTCTCTTGATAAATATCACAAAGATGAAACAACATGTTATATACATCCATATATTTTTGAAGCTTCTAAAACCTAATATTCATCGATAATAACATGAGGCATTGGTTATCTAATGCATAATCCACTCATTTCTAGAATAAATTATATTCCTCCTTACTATACTTCTTAGTGGGTTCAGTATGAACTATGGACTTCAATGCATAAAAATTCTACACTTAGCACAGTATAATTCACAATAATTTTTACCACATTTTTCACTATAATAAATTGTATTCATCCTCAATATACTTCTTAGAGGGTTAAATAGTAACTATGGACTCCAATGAATAAAAATTCAACACTTAGCATAGTACAATTCATAAGACTTTGTACCACTCCTTGAAGTTAGGATCATTTAAGAGATTATATTTATCTAAAATGAATCATTGAGATATTTTCATGGTCAAATTTTAAGACATGTTCTATAAAAAATAAAATAATACTTTTATTAATTTATCTAGATTACTATTTGTGACATAATAATTCAGTTTTATTAGTCTCCCACTTTTTTATCAAATCTCAATAAGCCTAATCATTGGCTTCAAAATATCCCATCACTCACATATTCTAGTGGTAAGGATCCATATTCCCATTATCATTACACATATTGTATTCATGAAATTTAGTTGATGGTATTTAGTTATGCTTTATTTTCCAACCACATTGACTTAGATCTCCTTGATATGTCTATAGTACTTCCAAATCCTGAAATCCTAAGCATAGATTTCATCAACATTTGCCTCTAATATACACCAAGTATTTCATGGGAAACCTCTATTGATGTTATCTTGGTTAATTCAACCCAAAAACGTTTATTATAACTCTTTTTTAAATGAAATTATCCTTACTAGGGTCAAACCAATACTTTGATCTAAGGATGTATTCTTAACTAAAGTGATGGAAGTCATGTATTGACTTTATATTTTCTTTTATAGATTTAACTTAACTTATGTTTATATATTTTTTATTTTATTCTCTACATGATTATTAATATTATATAATAGTTAATTAACCAAGTCTATTTAAATAATATATGAGAAAAAAATATTTTATTTTATATTATCATGCATGTTAAATTATTTAATTTGTGTGATCATGTTTAATCATCCAAATTAACCATGCATAAGATAAATAAATTAATAACCATGATCTAACAAAATAAAATAAATATGTGATATTACCATGAGTTTTTCTATACTGTCAGTTTTGTAGAGTAGAGATAAACCATCCTCCATACTAGAGAAAATAAATCATTGATCCACTGATTGGATCAAGTTAAAACATTTTTCTATTAACTTATGAGTCTCCTTAGTTGGATTCACTTTGTCTTTGGACCTAAAACATATACTATTATTGGAAACTCTATTCTTTTCAAATTATTAATAACTCATAGGTGAGGGGTTCTAGGGGTTTAATGTTATATACAATAAAACTTCGACATATAGATCCATAACTAATAAAATATTGAGGAATGGTTCACATATTGTCATATTTAATTTAATAATAAATTAATCACATAAAACCCATGTAATAAATACTAAAACTAAATAATTCTAACAAATACACAAGAATCTTAATCTTATGATCAATAAAAACATGTAAAAACAATGCATTTATACTTTCTATAATTCTATATAATTTATTATAATTAATATAAATTTATTTTAATTAATTAATTAATTATCTTAATAATATGTTCCATCATTTATAGTTTTGAAAAAATTAAACAAATTTTTTTTTAATTTAAAATTAATTACATACCGAGAATGTACTAGCGGTCCATATGGCGTGTACCATTCTGTTCAATTTAAATTAAGTATAAGAATTTAGTAAAAATATATGGTTTAATCTAGAGGAGACATGGTGTGTACATTCTTCATCTGATTAATTCCATTTTTGGAGTTTAATTCTTACATGATGTGTTTTTTCACTAAACACATAATTTGAATTATTATTTGTATGGTATTTTTCATACACTATATACTTACATGGTCAGTATTACCATATGGGATGTCATGATATACATGGTGTATTATTCAGTTGGTCAAACTGTGTAGTCTATGCAATGTGTATGACCACACAACATGCCATATATATACATGGCATGGACCACTCAAAATGTGTTCTAAGTACATGGAATATAATATTACCTTTATATATCATATATTTACATAGTTATGCTTATAATATTTTATATGAATTTATATCTACATGACTATCCAAAAATTTCTCAATGTGTACCTAGTGTGAAATGCCACCTATAACATAATGTGTACAGCTGGCTAAAAATAGTGTGGTTAGTTCATGATTTAATTATCCATGTACTGGCCTATAGGACCCACCTATCTTTTCATGTAAATTTCATGACATTTCACATGTTACATAGCATGCACAACCATCTACACAATGTTTAATCCAATTTTGACCACCCACATGGCTTGCCTAAAGTCTCAAAGAATATCTTGAATGTGTTTTACATAGTGTCTAAAACCAACTACATTCCTTGAAAAAAAAAATTGGTAGTCTCAATCGATTAGAATTAAATATGTAGCATGTAATGACATAGAATAGTTTACCATACAACATGCTACGATTTATGCGGTGTCAATTTCATATTGGGTAACATGGCGTGTACACCAAATAGATATTGTGTAATATCTATTAGAGTGCATTCTACACTAGCGGTCAATACTCAGTGTGTAATGGAAACATATACTAACCAACACAATGTTTTGTGATAATCATAGCATGTTCCTTGTGTGGTTGACCAAGGATTCACAACATGTAATTTACCATTACATTTCTCTAATCTGTGCCCTGAAGCTAGTGACCATGGAACCTATAGATGGGATATTTGTGGGTTCATTATGTGTTCTTATTCAGTTATTAGTCATGTGAATATGAATGAACATATTACCACAATTTTTGGATTAATAACAAAAACTTCAAAATTGAAAAGTAATTAAAATAAATATAGAAATTTATCAAAAAAATAGTAAATTATAAAAAAATTATAATCTGGATGTTTTGATATCACTTAAAGGTTATGGGGTATAGATAAAGTTGTGGGAATATACCCAATATTTATTTTTCATCAATTTTAATGGATAATATCCAAATAATTTGTCAAAGGAACCCCCAAAATATCATAGAGATGTTCTTTCATTTTTACTTTATAATTAATTTATACATAGAATTATCTTAAATGTGATAAATATTATTGATCAATCTTGATTCCACACTTTTTCATTTCATCATTATATTGGATAATACAAGAGATGGTTCCTCAATATTTATCCACATAGGATCCATGAATCTCCAAACAATGGTATTATTAATTTGGGTTTTATTGTAGAGGAACATAGTGCTTCACGTTATTCATCATTGATTGCAATGAGAGTACTCTATTGTTCTCACTTACTATTCAGAAGTATGGAGGCCGATATTCTCTCTAGGGATTGAGGGAATTTCTTGAGAGGTTCTTTTATGTATAAAAACTCTTTACCTATAAATTGATATAAATTAGAATATATATTTAAGTTTACTATTTCATAATTACACAATATCATTTTCTCGAATATTCTTTCTAAGTTATTCCCCATGACTAGTAATTATATTATTATTATTATTAATATATCATTTGACATGATAATATTTAAATATAATTTTTTAAATAAATCAATTAATATTTATTTATATAATATTAAATAAAATATATCATTTTCATGGGGTGCTTAACTTGGACCATTAGTCCTCCTCAGTATTTATCAAACATTGGATAATAAAATATTTATTCAAATAGATATTATACATTTAATAAATAAATAACTATTATATTCACTAAAATCATGATAAAATTTTTATTTTAAAATTTACATAAATAAAAAAATATTTATATTAATATATTCAGTAAACTGGTGAATAAATAGTTTTTTATTTATTACATTTTGAACAATAAATAAGATATGAAATTAAAATCACATTATAAACATGAATATTTGATGATTTAATTTATGTGATCAAATTTATGTGAGTTATTATTAATCCTATTAGTGAGAATAATATTTATTATTAAAAATAAATTCAAAATAATTTAATGAGATTCTTGAGACACTTATTGTGTGACACTCTAGGCCTATTTACTATTATCATTAAGTGAACCTTCCTGAAGTCCAAGATTAGTGTCTTCCAACACATCAAGGCACCGATAAAGAAAAAAAGCTAATTTCACAATGATAATAACCTTCCTATGAATGTTAAAGTGTAATATCATCCCTTTGTATCAATATATCATCATTGGGATACATCCTTATGTCATAACCTTGTATGTATGATTTATCTTTCCTTGAGTTTCCAAAAGAAACTCATCAATGAACTACCATGGAAATGGATTTAATCAAATAATTTAATTTAAATAAATGGTCTAGATATATCTTATTTCATTAACTTATAAGGGATAAATCATTTCTTGACTTATTTAATCGATTTCATATCACTTATGACCCATCAAACACATGCTACCTCACCACAAGAATATGTTATCAC
The DNA here is from genome assembly GCA_963277665.1 of Viscum album. Taxonomy (NCBI): domain Eukaryota; kingdom Viridiplantae; phylum Streptophyta; class Magnoliopsida; order Santalales; family Viscaceae; genus Viscum; species Viscum album. The sequence goes on along the minus strand of OY728165.1, from coordinate 1,237,403,274 downwards.
GGTTTTTATCTATACATCAAATTACAAGATTAATGATATACATTAATAATAATATCAAGTCTAAGGATTGTTACACACATCCATATATAGGTTTATCCAATGACACATATAATATATGGAATTCATATTGGTGGGTCTTTCCTCAAAACCTCCCTTCTTGAATATTACCAAGTGAAAACTTCATGAGAAGAATTATAAATGTATTATGATCGTACAACACCTAATAATAAAACACCATTTATATCCCATCAAATAAATGTTATCTATAATGTAGTACATATGTTTAATAATAATTTCATAGCATTTCATGGTTCTCAATATAGCAAGGAACTTCTATAACCTTGAAATGAGACAAATACACTAACAATGTTATAAAATTAATGTATCATAGAAGAAAAATCATTCTATGATAAGGAATTTATTAATATATTGGTAATACAAATTTAAAATTTATTTAGTTATAGGGAACCAAATATAACATATAAAAGGTAAATCCTTATATAAAAAAAACTTCATTTATATGATTCAAGGATGAAACACTACCTCTAAAGTATAATTAACTATATTTATCAATATATGAACAACTTCATGAAAGGAAAAAAGTGTCTCAAATTTAAGAATTATAAATTATTTTAAAATTGTAAAAATAATAGAAAAATTACTATATTTAGTGGTCTTTCAATGTTGTCCACATCACTCACTAACCTATTTTATTTCTTATTCCACTTGTAATGACTTATCTAACATGTTATTATGAATTACCATCCTTCTTGGATATTCATTATAAGTCTAATTTTCCTCATAATATTAAATATGTCCATCTTTTACCTCCTAAATCTTCATTCCACTTTTATAGACTATTAAGTTTTATTCTTTTACTTCATATAATGGTTTCTATACCATGGTTTTATCCCCATTTTATTTCATTGAAAATAAATTCAAATCTTCTGTTTTAAATTTAATCCATCCACTACATATTCTCATTTGAATTCAACTAAAAATAATTTTTTTCAATGGATACCACATACAGTATCTTACTTCTCTAAAACACTTAACACTTTTTTATTAAGATATGGAGACCAAATCTTCTCATTAATTTCTCCATTTTAGATATGAATATCATTTTACAATTTAGATTAAATATATCTAGAGATATATCAAAATATAATGAAGTTAAATACATGATATTTGATCATTAAATGTGAAATAATTTATTTCAATAAACTCAGTTCCACAAACTGAATTAATTTTTCATGTATTGAGGGATGTTTTATGTTCTTACCCACACTTGATTTAATGTTAATTTTATTTCACATCACATAAATATTGATTTTTCTTATGAAATTTTGATCTTCTGAACATATAATGGTCTAGATTTTTTATTATAAAATTATCTTTCCTAGAGTTTTATGTTTCATACATAAATTAATTTTCTTTATTTATGAATAAATGAACCTAGGTGTAAGTTATAATATAAATAAATTAAAAATCACACGTAATTATCTAAAAATTATTTTTTATTATATAAAATTAAAAATTAAGGTTAAATATAAAATGACTCAACCATAAATTACATAAATAATAAAAAAATTTAAATGAATATTCAGTAAATCTCATAAAAATCACACTTCTGAACCTATAGGGTTAGTGTATTTAGATATTAGCTACATGATATTTTTATTTTACGATAATTATTTATTTAAATTTTTTTGTTTTATTATTGGATTTTTTGTTAATTAGAAGTTATTTAGAAGTGTTTAAGGATATTGAAGAATAAATAAGTGATTCTAGAAGTATCAGGAAAAAGTATATCATATTTATTGGATTTTTGATTTTTTCCACAAAGTAAGTTTTTATAATAGTAATTTGGATGATTGTAAACTTAAAATAATAGGCCACACCATGGAGGAATTTTTTATAATGTTCTTTATATAGGTTTTTAATTATATTTTCTTTGTTATATTTCAGGATTCACATTCATTCCATAACACATGTGTCGCACTACAAAGGATTTTTAAGAGAAATTTAGTGTTTTTAGAGGTTCACGTTACATATCTCAACACAAATATAGTGTTATGATATAATCTAAGATGATTTTTAGTTGTATTTTCTGATGGATCATTACACTAGGAATAAAATATTCTTTCATAAATATGATGAGTTCGTTCCATGGGTTTAATTCATATAAATCCTATAGGGTTGTGATTGTGGAGTATTTTGTATAATTAAAACTATATTCAAGTTTGTGTAACGACCCATCTGAAAATTTATGTAACTTGTAGGAGAAACTGACATATCACACCATGTATGATCATGTCACATTATGATTAATTTTTTTTAGAGATTAATAACATAAATGAAGATGTGGTAGAAATTTGGTGATTTGGTAGTTATTTGATAAAATAATTACAATCTATTCAAATTCATTTATTAGAGATATATATGATATAATTGAATTAAAGGAAATTAGAAGTTAATTTTTTTTATTTGAAAATTTTATATTCCAACATTTTATTGATATAGAGGAATCTGTTGGGTAAAAAAATAGTATCACACACATAATAGAAATATAAAAATAATGGGAATTTAGAAACATATAATTAAAATTAAATTCCATTGAATAATTGGTACATAAAAGTAAAGTGAAATCAACCTGAGTTACATTGAAGATCGGTATTAAAAAGAAAATATATAGTTTATAACACTAAAAATATTTAAGTAAAGATAACTGAATCTTAGAGAACATATTTTTTTGTTTTGTTTTGATTATTTTTATTGATATTTTTTTAATTTAACTAGTGAGTTAACAATATTATTTTAATCCTCATGAAATATGTTATTGGCACATAATAAGAGGTTTTGGATCTTAGATTATCCGTGATCTCTTCCTAAATATTGAAATCACGTGATAGTGAAGTAGTGGTTAATTGACATATCAAAACAACATTGATATATACTCCTTGGATATAGAATAATTGATATATCTACACACCATTGATATATACTCCTTTGATATTGCCTTTTATAGGTGAACCAAATAAAATTCAAGTGTTCATAATCTTTATTATTTTTTTATTTTTTTGTTCTCAGAAGACTAACCCAATTTTCCTTTAACATCTCAATGAAGAGATCCAATTTTGTTTAAAGATAATAATAAATTTTACATCACCTTAATATATCTTCCTCTTAAGGTGTACAATTGGAGAATAGGGTACATAAATTGGTATCAAAGTTATGTTATCCTTTGACTCTATTAAAGGAATGTTACTTTCATAGATAGTATTTTGAATGTAAATGGATTTTCTTTTTAATTATTTAAATTAATATTTTTGAAAGAATAATCTGAGATCATATTAATGATACTATGGAATATATGTTTATTGAACAACAATACATGGAATAAACATGATTCTACAAGAAGATAAATGATATAATGTGATAAGAAGTTATTTAATGATAATGTTACGAAGAAAAAATAAAAGTTTCGAAAAAAATGATTTGATGTAGTAAATATGAGTTCCATTATAAATATGGTTGGATTATTTAACCATACCACTTAATTTCTTGTTACAATACTATAACTGGAACATTTTGATCAGATATTATGATATTATAAATAAAGTAATCATATGTGTACCACCAACGTATAACCCAAAAGTGTTATCAGTTGAAGAAATAAAACAAGGAGATTTATAGTTTAATGGATTATATAGTAAGCTGGTTATAAATGAAATTAGGGTTAAAACAGATATCTCTAAAGAAAATTAATATAAAGATATTAAATTAAAAACTGTTGAAAAAACAAGAGTTTTGAGACACTAAAATTGAACAAGATATAATTGATGATATCTTATCACTTTTAGAAAGGAAGTAAAAAATAAGTAAACCCATATTTAAAGGTAAAATAAATTTAGATTAATTTCATTATGAAATGTTTGGGAACATAATTTCTATATGTATAAGATGTTTGATGAAGAGTATGGTGAGTTTTTGTTCTCACAAAAATATGAGAATAAATTAATCCTAGAAAGAATTTCAATTATATAAATTCAAGTGGAAATAAGTTTTATAGAAATGTGTTAATTAGAAAAGAATAATAGGTTTTTTTGGAAGATATAATGGAATGTGTAGAGACTGAGTTTATCTTAGAAGTGGAATTTTTATTATGGAATAAGTAGAAAAATCAAAGGATGTTATCAAAGAATAAAATGTTCATCGAGAGGGATTTGTATAACTCAATGTGGAATTGTAAGGGGATCTTGAGGTGCTTATTCTAAAGATAAAGAAGAATATAAAAATTATATGTTTTCAATAGAGCCTTTGAGTTATGTTAATGAAATTGAATAAAAAATTAATCACCTCTAAAATTAGTGGAATAATTTGAGAAGAATCTAGTGAAATATGAAGAATATATGCATCTCTAAATGAATATTGAGGAACAATACAAGATCACTGATTTTATTAATGTGTCTATTAATGATAAATTTAATAGAATTGAAACACTTGAGGAGGAAGTTCTATCATTGATAAATAATATTGAATTAGAAATTATAATAGATAGTTTAATAAAAGGGATTCCATTTTTTATATTCTCAAATGATGTATTGAAAAAATGGAATATAAATGCAAAAGAACTTTTTAATAAATTCTTAATGTGAAAATACCCAATGTTATAGGTAAATAAGGTCTTGTTTATGAGGCTGGTACATTAAAATTTAGATTAGACGATGGGAATAGAAAGGGAAATTATGTTAAAGGAGAAAATTCTCAACCATCAAGAAATTATCAAAAACTAAGGAGTTATAAAAAATATATAGATATTTTAAGAGCTGAAAAATAATATATTTCCATCATAGAAGTGTTAGTTTTTTTTTCTTGGGCACAATCTATACTATTGTGGTGACACTAAAATTTATTTTAGAGGACAAGAAACCATAATTCAACAAAGGAGAGTTTGAGCATATTATTTATATCATAGAAAAAATTATTCTTTAATTACTATTTTAATTTCATAAAATTTTGACAAAAATCAGTAGATTAAAGGAAGAGAAGAGGTGGATATTATTTTTAGAGTCAAAGAAAACTATATGAAAGAAAATATAATTAAATTCCTTTTAGATATAGTTTTTTGTCCTATTAAAGAAGAATAATTTTATTAAAGGGATTGTGGTGTATAAAATGGGAAGAAATAAAAAAATGTCTCAACTCATTTTTTAATCTCCTGTAAGGAAAGAAAGAAAGTTAAGGACGTTAATTTGGATGAAATTATTATGAAAAATAAAAAGAATAATATAATCTAGATTATGGATATAAGGTATTAATTTTATATGATAAGTAATACAAATATTTTGGAGAATATGATGGGAAAATATGATAAAACAATATATTTAAGAACCGAGGGATTTTTAAAGATTAATAGAATTGTAAAGACCTAGTTAGGTAGTGATGAATTGAGTAATACTGATGTAATTTATATTTATTATCTTCATTAGAGATTATTGATTATTATTAATATTTTTGAATCCGTTTTAGAAGTCCTATTTAATTGAAAAGGTTATAGTATCAAAGTAAAGTCTGTTAATTCTATTTTGAAAAGTTAGATGACTAGTGTTAATCTATATTAGGTAGATAAAAAAGAGAATATATGTATTTTTTCAGTGGAAGTAGAAAAACAATTCACCCAATACTTGGACATAATAATCAATATAGCATGTAAAATTTATCTAGGTTGATGTTTTTTGTTCATATATCTTTTTTAAGAGAAGAAAATATAATGTATTTGATTCTTAATTGAGAAAAAAGGTGGTAATAAATTCTTATCATCCTCATAAGTAGATAGAATTAGTTTTATGGAATTTTGTTCTCACTATAGGGAAAAAATTATTTAGTGGTGGTTTTTTAGCGGCGGTTTTCAAAAGGGTTGCAAAAGTTTCATTTTTAGTTTTTTTAGTGGTGGTTTTAGTAAACTGCTACTATATCTGAATTTATATATATATATATTTATTTAATTAATTTTATTAGTGGTTTTCTAAAAACAACCTTGAAATAACTATGGTTTTTATAATACTTCCACTAAAATTAACGATAACAAATAATAAATATTATTGATAACTGTTATTTATTATTTATAATAATTTATTATTTATTATTTAAAATTTTACTTAATTTTTAAGCATTAATTATTAATTATTAATTAGAAATTATTTGAATTTTAATTTAATTATTAATTAATGATTGATAATTATAAATTATATTTTATTTATATTTGTTATATATACAAATAAACACACACAGACACATATATAAATATATATTATATTGTATTTGGGGCCAAATGTCCTCACCTAACTAATATTCTAAGAGAAGTTGAAAATCATACTTCGGCATCAAATGACCATAACATTTGATCCATCTGTCATTTTATTCTTCATGGCCTTTCAAAGCAAAGACTATATAAATAAATACAACGAAATTGGATAATAATTTAGAAATAATTAATAATAAAGATTTTATTAATGTTTTAAGAGAAGATGAAAATCGAAACATAACATTCAAACGAGCATAACTTTTTATTCAAGTGTTTATTTAGGCTTTTTAACCTATCAAATCAAACATTAATATGATCTATTCATCATTCAGAACAAAGGTACAATAATTTCTTATTTTTCTCAATCAAAAAAGGCTTGAAAATATTCAAAAAATGAGTGTTTAGTTGGGATAACTTAATTTTTAAACTTTTGATGGCATTTTTACTTCTTTTAAGATGGTATTATTATGCTTGTTTGTGTATGTTTATAAATTTTTATAAGTTTATATATTTATATATAGTTATATATATGATGTGGGTATATATATATATATGTGTGTGTGTGTGTGTGTTTATCAATGTTTATATTATTTTTAAATATATGTCTTATGTCGGTATATATCTATATATGTGTAAATACAAGTAGGTATTTATGTATGTATATATGTATATTTATATGTGTTTACACATATATATTTATCTTTATATACAATTAAATTTAATTATCTATGGGTGCGTGTGTTTATACATATTTATGTAAATTTAGTTATATATATTTATAGATATTTCTATCAATATATGTATATTTTTATAAATTTATATATATATATATATATATATTATGTCGGTATATATATATATATATTTATCTATGTGTGTGTATTTATATATATTTATATAAATTTATTTATATTTTTATATATTTTTATAATATTTTTATATATATTTCCATATATTTACAAATTTATATGCAATTATATTTTTTATGTATGTGTATGTATTTAAAAATTTTAAATAAATATATGTATGAATATATATTTACATATATTTATCTTTATACGTATAAATATATTAATGTATATTTTGTTACGACATAAAGAGCTTATTGGAGCAGTAAAGGCTTTGCAAAATAAATAAGAGGTAAATGGTTCAAATGTCATATTGTTTTCCATCATCATCATCATCATCATATTTATTATGCAGATTATCACTTGTTCAATTATAATGGGTGCTACCTGATATGTATCACATTGAGGGATCAATCCCTAACTTTTCATATTTTCTCTCAATTAAATTGGGTTGGTAGGATCTCTCTGTTTCTCCAGAGGTTCATGGTAGTTATGGAAGATGATAGGAATGGAGGCATTGGTGCATAGCAAAGTGAGGTGGACCAGTATTAGGTGGAAGGTGGCTATGTTAGGTGGTCAAGTGAGCATGGGTGAAGGTCTCGAACTAGCATCAGACATAGTAATATGGGTGCACCATGTTGATATCAAGTAGAGGGTAGTAGTAGTAGGTAGTTGGGTATGAATTGGTGAAAGAATATATCTCAAAGAGTACATGATAAGGTGAGTGATGTTAGATGGTTGATGGAGATTGTTTCTGTTGCCTCATCATCATGGGTGACAGGATCATTCGGGCATAGGGACATTGATAGGTGTGTTGGGTGAGGCACATAGGGGGTTCCCCTCTTCACATGGGTCAGCCATTAAAAATACAACATCTTTGGTCCTAGGGTTTTAATAACCACACTTATAATAGCTTTTGGGTAAATAACTTTTAATGGCCTTGGTCTACTAGGCCTTCACGACCAAACATTATAATGGATTCATGCCACTGGTCTTTTTGGCCATATATTATAATAAAATAGATTTAGTAGTTATTTTTCATTCTATTTGGGATGTATTGGGCTTGAACTACTGGGGTGAATAGGTGTGTGTGGTTTGGTTTCTTGTAATCCCCTATATATTTAATATATTTTGGTGATGATGATGATGATTATTATTATTATTATTATTATTATTATTATTATTGTGTGTATTGGTCCACATTTGAGTGGTACTCATCACTAGCCTCTACATCCAATATACTAGGTTTCAAATCATGGAATCCACCTTGGGGGATTTATGATGTAGCAGTTAATGCAGAAAAGCGGTGATGTAGGAAGTTTATAAGGTAGTGAGATAGGAGTGAAGAAAGAAAGTGTAAAAACCCATGCAATGGACATCAAGTCACTGGGACTTTAGTTCAATCTATATAATGTAATTTCTATAAAGTCATTCAACCATTGGGGGGGTGTGGACTATCCTCTCTATCCCAAGGGTGTGTGCGTTGTTTCATTTTCTTATAACCTCAAGGACCTTATATGATTATTACCATTATTATCATCATCATTATTATTATTATTATTATATGTAGAGGATATTATAATAAACTAAACAACACACAAACCTAGGCACCTTAGTGGGTCAAGCCTCATCCCTCCCTATAAGGAATGAAAAACACCTACTAGAACTATTTTATTATAATACATGGATCAAAGGCCTATACACGGCCCAAAGACCTGGAGTGAGCAATCAACAACATTCCTTGTCACCATTATAACTTCACATTTTCCCCTTGTTAGTAGTCATCATACCATGAACCCAATCTAAAAATCCACATCACCCCTACCTTAAACATAGCATCATATTGGTTTGATGCACCATGGAAAGTCATCCCTCCATTCACGATGTGGGTAGTGGTTTAGATGATAGGTGACAGTGTACCCATATCTATTTCAAGTCTCTAAACTGATGATACATGTTTGGTAACCTACTTTCATCTCATGCATGTTGCTCCACGCCATCAAACAGGTCTTAATTAAAGATAGTCATGTGGTATGAAATCCCTTCATCCCACATTGGTAGTACATGGGGACTGAAGTCTGGATGATAAGAGTTAACACACCCATACCTCCTTTCAAGGATTCCTATCTATAAATTCTTGCGTAAATACATGTTACACTTCCTTAATATTTCACTGATTCATTCACCTAGTCCAAATCATATTTTTTACTACCCACCTGTGATGACCTATAGACCATATATCCTAAAATACTTGCACTGATGATGGCCTAAATTCCATATTTCATGAAGAAAATGTGTCTTGTATGCCTATTTTTTGTATAAACCCCATTTCAAGTCAATAGTTCCACTACTACAGTAACACATAAATATCCCCTTACCCGGTTTTGAACCCAGGTTTCTCAAAATGTAGAATCATAAGGGTTTACCGCTTGACTACTCCCAAAAATGAATTTTTTCTGTTTTTATATTTATTTTTTTTTGCTACATCTGGGGTGTTAACTGAAAGATATGGAAACCCTGCCAGACTATATGATGTCGAGGGTTTGACGCTTGAAGGCCCTCAAATTGGTGGAATTTTGCAGGGTACTATAGTAGGTAATGTACTGGTGGTAGGTGTTATTGGATTACTATTCTCAAATGGGGCCATTGAGTCAAAAAAGGGCCTTTGGGCCCATAAAATGACTTTTAATCCATAGGTAATTCATGCCACAAAAAGGTCCTTCATGGCCATAGGAAGCACTTTCCCTATTATATATCAAGGGCCTTTAGGCTAAGAGAATCGTCTTCATGCCATATGTCCTTTGTTCCACAAATATATAATTAAATAGGTCTAGTTGGTGATTTCCAATCCCAGTCGGTGGATGAGGCTTGACCCAATGGGATGTCTTAGTGAGTGAGTTAGTTTCGATCTTCTAAACCCCTCAACTATAGTAAAAAATTAATATATTAATATAATTTTTATTATTGTTGTTGTTTTTTTTATTTTTATTATTACTATTTTTATAATAAATTATTATAAAATTGGGGTGTTAGATGAATGGTAAAAAAATCTTGTCAGGTTGCATGAGATCATGGGTTCAACCACCAACAATTTTGAATTTGAGGGGGATTTCATTAGTGGTGATGCAGGCACTAAGGATGTTTCTGCTTTCCAAAATGGTGTAGATTGTTGAGTCAATAAGATTTTCCTTATGAATTTTCCATTCCTTCATACTTGGGGGAGATTGTTTAGTCAATAAGGTTTCCTTATGACTTTACAATTCCTTCTTGTTTTGAAAATCACAAACACCTTATCTCAATGAAAATCTCTTTTTACCCTATGTTTTACTTATATAAGGAAAATTTTCCTTCCCTAAGGAAATTTATCCTTACCATGTTTTTATTGTTCATTAGATTTGTAACCAAAACCTCAGAATCCTATAAATACCTAGATATCAAACATTCTGTTTTAGGATCCGAATTCTCAGAATTCTGGTTACGAACTCTTCTGAGTTCTGACTCCGAATTCTGAATACGAATTTTGGTTACGAACTCTTCTGAGTTTTGACTTCAAATTCTGAATACAAATTCTGGTTATGAATACTTCTGAGTTCTGACCCTGAATTCTCAGAATTCTGGTTATGAACTCTTCTGAGTTCTAACTCTGGATTCTGAATACGAATTCTGGTTACGAACTCTTCTGAGTTCTGACTCCAAATTCTGAATACAAATTCTGGTTACGAACTCTTCTGATTTCTGACTCCGAATTCTGAATATGAATTCTGGTTACGAACTCTTATGAGTTCTGACTCTGAGTTCTCTGAATACAGACTCTGAAATCTTATGTGTTCTGACTCTGAATTCTCATGAACTCTGACTCCAAACATTGTAAGTTCTAGTTCCGAATTCTTATGAATCTAGATTCTGAATTTCTTTGAAATTCAGACTCCAGAAATCTATAGAGTTTAGGTTCCAAATTCAAGAAAATAGAATCTGAATATCCTTGTATTATATACTTAGAATTCATTTTTGTTTAGACACTGAACTTTCATTTTATTACATTCTGAATATTTAATTTCAGTTATGTATCCATATTTTTGCTTACACTTGTTTCTGTTATAAAATGATGTTGTTCATTCAGTTACTAACTAACCACTGTTTGAGTGACATGTATACAGGTCCCTCCGAAATTCAAGAGAAAATATGACCGTTGGAAGAGGGATCCTACCATTGAAACTATGCCTATAAATAGGAGCTCATTCTAAATATCTTAATAATTGTTGGATGACTCTAGAGATTACATGTTGTTGAAGTGATTTCTATAGAGATACTTTTATTAAATTGTGTATACTGAACTTCTTTTTCATATTTTCTTTGTACAACTCTGATTTTTGTTGTGTACAATTGAGGGCTTCTGGGGATAGGAAGACAGAGGTGTCGACTACATTAAAGATGAGGGCTTCCTTACTGAGGAAGATAGAGGTGACGACTACCTTAAAGTTGAGAGTTTGTGGGGATAGCAAGACAGACTCTGATCTTCATATCGGGGTCTTACCCTGGTGTGGGTAAGATAAAAATTCTTGAAAGTGTAAATCAAGGGACCTTTATCCAAGGTTGTTGGATACCCTTCTCTTTGGGTTAAAAGATTTACTACTTGTTACTTGTTTTGTTACAATTTTTCCGGTGTATTTGTATTTTTGATAAAAGTATAACTATCCCATACTTCCTTATACTTTTACTCTGATCTAGTTAGATTTTATACACTTTAAGGTAGAATCTTCATCATTGTAAACTTTCATTAAGTTTCATTTCTGGAACCATCTTTTCCAGAATCACTTTCTCAGAATCATATTTCTGGAATCAAGAAAGTGAGTAGAACTAGAGATTTTGTGAATTACCTTGTTTAACTTTGTTAAACATGACCATATTTAAAAGTTCCAAAAGAATTTTTTAAAGTGTACAATTCACCCCCCCCCCCCCCTCCCTCTTGTATATTGAGCATAATTAGATACTCCATAGAGTATCTATTTTATTTCGATCCTACATTTGGTATTATAGAGTATATCATACTCACATACCATCTCAACACTCACCCCTTTCTTATGATTATTCTTTCCTTGGACACCTATAAGGGTATTATGACTAATATGAAGGGATATGACAAAAGTAATAATTGTGTACTCAAATAAAATTCTATGTTATCAAACTTAATTCAATATTCAACTATGTATCTATTTTTTCAAGACTAATAAACTATTTGTTCCTTTGATATGGGACTGCTTGTATCTAGTGCCAATTTAATAATGTAACCATCTACTATAGGCTACTGGGGTCAGGGTATTTATAGTTTGTATGAGAGGACGTTTGGTAAATAACTTGGGAACTAGATTTAGGAAACTGTAGATTAGGTAATGTAACATTATGAAAGATTTTTAGAATATTCTCAAGGAAACCAAGATTATGATTATGGAATTAGTAATAGATAAATTTTTCAATTTATGTTAAGTGTCTCACTAGTTTAGTAATTATGCATTATGACCCATAATGTTATTATCTAATATAGTGTATGTTATTTTCTAGAAATAGAACCTAGAGGAAGGAATGGAACCATATCAATGCACATAATCCATGTAGGTATTTCTTTTATAGGAAATATAATAAAGCTAGAAATGGAGTTGGTGTTGTAGCTATAAATAAACAAATTATAACTAAATTGGGGAAACCGACCCAGGTTATAAGTAATAAATTTTACCAAATGGAGAAACCTACTAATCCACAACATGGTGCAATAATTTTAAACTGCTTCATGTGTCAACAACCTCTATCATTCAACTAGACTATAAATCAAATTCTATCTAAGAAATGGATAAGTTCCTGAGAGAAGATATTTCTCACTATGGGAGGTAATTAAATGGATAAGGTTTTCATGGTTCTTTATCATCGCTCAGGGGATGTGGATCAATGGTGGTTATTGATTCAAAAAATTAAGGATTGGGATGAAATATCAAGAATAGAATTAAAGTATTTTAAGAAAAATTTCATGGAAAATATTTTCCTAGAAAGAAACAACAAGATATTGAGAGATAATTATTGAGTCTTAGATAAATGGAAGAGGAAAATGTTTCTATGTATGAATCTAATTTTACACGGTTAGCTAGGCATTTTTCAGGCTATATAGGTTATCCAAATAGAAAAATTGGTTGTTTCTTTGATGGGCTTAATCCAATCAATTGAAGGTAATTAGTCTCTATAACATTCTCATTGTATAAATATATAGTATCTTGTGCTATCAAGAGAGATAAAGAACTATACAAGTATTATTTCTTGAATGGAAAACAATAGAAAATGTAGACAGAAGTGAAAAACGGGATAAGGGAAAGAAGAGAAAGAAGGTTTTTCCCACATGTTATAATTTTGGAAAGAAACACCTCGATATTTTCTTGAAGGGAATGGGAGTTTGCTTCAAGTGTACATCAAGGATGTGAATTCAAGAAAGAACCCTTTAATATTAAGTGTTTCAACTATATGGATATGATTTATTTGGTAAACTAATTCCCCAATCATAAAGGGGATATACCTTATAAGAAACAAAGGGATAAAGGTCGAGCTTATGATATTACTACTACTTAAGTGGAATAATTAATTTCTTTGTGTATTTGGATTTAGGATCTATGTTTTAGATTCAATAATTTTGTTGTATAAGTATTTTTTCAATGATATTATGGTTATAAAAATCATGAAATGTATAAGGATTATATTCAGTGGTGTTTATTTAAGGATTTGAAATAATATGTTTATTAGTACTGATAAAATAGAAAATTGATTTATTAGTAAGGTGGTATTTTTATAGAATACAAGAATAAGGGAAATAAAACCCTTAATATGTTCATAATTTTAAATTTATAATGTTTTGTTGGGATAAAGAGAATATTGAAATTGAAGAAGTAAATGGGATAGTATTAGTGACCCTAAATATGGTTAATGATTTTATGATAATGTAATTCATGGTGGAGTTGATAGAATTTTTTTATTTGTATTCAATAATATGATATTTTATTTAAGAAATAAATATAAATTTAATTCTCAGAATAAGGCATGTTTTCATGGTGATTCAATTCATTACCATGTGATCTTGGTATTTATATGTCACATTAAGATTCACTTTATGGGGATAAATGATAAGTTAATATTTATAATTTTAGTAACCTTATTCATAATTTTTTATTTATTTCTGATTTTGGTCAGACATATTTTAGAGGTTACTTATGGTTAACTATTTATGGAATAGATTAAGTTGGACTTCAGATAGTATTATGTGAGGATAAAGTATGATTTATTATATTGGATAACATGTACTAACCATTTTGGTTCTAGTAAATGTTCATAGGCTGAAATAATGACTTATGAATCTTATGATTTGTTAAAATATTGTTTTAGTTCTTTAGGCTTAAAAAATTCATCTTGAATATCTATTTCCTGGTGTGAGATATGAATTGGAAATTGATCGAGGTACAAACATAGGATGATATTGTTCTTGTGAAATGAAAATAAACAAAGTAATTTAATTTTCTTGAGTGATTTATCTAGATAGTAAAATAATCTCATAACTTTTGGAAAAGGACATTGAAATAAAAATGTAAATCTTTCACTTTTATTATTGAGAAATCAATGGTGTTTTATCCCATTATAGATTTATGGTTTTGAAATGGTTAAATTTCTCATGGTCATGTTATTTATTACTCTCTATTAATACATGGATGTTAGTTCTCTCTTCCATGTCCATATTTTTACTTCACACTGATGTTATCCTATTTAGAAGCTTATTTTTTTAATTTCCTTCATATTTCTGTTTCCCTATTTTGAAGACAAATTTTGATTAAACCTTTTTATGATGTGGGTTTTCTACAATGAATCTTTCATATTTCAATACTTGATAACTGAAAACAAGCTTAAATTTAATAGATGAATTTTTTTTAAATGGAGTAGAATGTAACACCCCTAAATTTTATGGTAGGTTTTTTTAATTAAATTTAATTTCATTGATAGATTTTGTTATACAGAAAACTATGATTAAATGAACAATGATCTATAATAAAAATATTATTATGTGACTATTATAACCTAGCCTTTAAATTGGAGGCAATGAATAGAATTAACTAATTTATGAAATATATATAAATTACCTTATCAATATAAATAAATTCTTATTAATTTATCACTTAATTTTTTTAAATCCATTATATTCTTCAAAAATATATTTTTTTCAAGAATTATTTTTGTATATTTTTGTGAGAAAACATTATAATTAATTTATGGAATATTTATAAATTATATTTTATAAAAATAATTTTTTTAAATCATCATATTATAACTATATTTGGGTTATTTGTTTATATTTTTCATACAATATTGATTTTCCAGTGAATGGTGAAAAATAACAATTTTTTTGAAAACTGTATTTTTGTTCCATGAGTTTATAGTTTTAAAATTTTAAAAATGATTTAAAACTAAAATTAGTTCTATTTTATTATTAAAAATTCAATTGATTTTATTAGAAAAATTTTATGATTTAATTTTCTATAAAAACATGTTTATACATAAAAAGAAATTCTTCTCAAAAACAGTTTTTCATTGCATTTTGTGTTTTTATTTTAAATTAATTTCTACCACTTATAGGTATTTAATTTAATAAAATTAAACCCATATTTGGAATCATGATGTTCAGATTTTTTAAATATTCTGCTTTTATTTTTGTTTAATATGAATAGTAACGATGGTAAAATTTATCACATGGGTAAATAGAAAATCCAGTTAATATAGGTTAAAACAAAGTGAAAATGTCATAATTTTTCATCGTAATTCTTATTTGATGAATTTAACTCAACCCATGTAACTATAGGCTCTAAATTAATGTTTTTAATGGACATTTTTCATGAAAATGACCAATATAATATTTAAATTAATGAAATTTACAAAATTTCACTCTCTTAGTTTTAAATATCTATTATGTATCCACATAGTTGAAAAATAAAGTTATAAATGAATATAATTTTCAAATTCCGGAATATTAAAATTATCTACCTTATTATAATTTATTTATAATTTTTAGTAGTCATATAATTATCATAAATACTTGCACAACATTAATACAGTATTTATTCAATTAATAGAAAAATAAAATAAATGATATTAAAAATATCAAAATTATATAATTTGAGTGATTTATATTTTCACAAGAATTTTTTAGATTAAAATGATATATTATTGATTTCTAAATGAATTATATTTGAAAAAAAACTTTTTACTGGTTTATTTGAAGTCAAATTAAATGAATAATGTAAAAATTAACATTAATGATACTTTATCAAAATAATATTTAATTATATTAATTAAAAATAATTAAAATCTTGAAATAGGACAAGGTGGATAAGATATGGTAAAAGAATATATCTATTTTTCATTTGTAATCCATTATTCACCTTATATAAAAAATTATAGGATTTTATAAGTGAAAACATGTTATTTCGTTTAATGATAAAATAGGTTAACTAAGTTGTTAAAACGAAAAATAAGATTTAAACCACCATAGAAACCTATCCAAATTTTTCTGATTGATGATATTTCATCCATATACTATCCTAAGTTATAATTCAAGTCCATTTGGAATCATTTGGTGTAATATCCCGTTTTTTTTAAGGTATGTCTCTCTGTAATTTTTTTGGTGAACCTATTTTGTGTGAGTTTTCCTTTGTCTTTAGACATTAGTGGGAAGGTTAATTTTGAGGAAGGATAGATTTTTCTTAGTTAAATAGCTTAATTTTTGTGGATGTATGTTTTTTGAATTAATTATGTCTATATATAAATTTTTTAAAGGGGATTACGAGGGTTTTTCATGAGTTTGGAAGACTTCTGAGGTGGTTCAGGCTCTTCTGCAGAAGCTGGGATTAAATCTACCTATGGGAAATTTACACATTGTGTATATGTTACATGACATATAAATGTCTGCAATCATATGTTTTGAAATAGGATTATGATGTTAGATAAATACATTTTTTGAACCTATTTCACATCAAGTAATGATCAATAGGGTAATTTTAAGCCTAAGCGATGTGTTTTTCAACGTAATTGATAAATCAAGAATTACACAACATACTAAATTTATACATAATGTATTTATCAATTGTAGTATATTTGATGCCATGTTGTTCATATAATATTTTTCTCATCCACATGAAGCCCTCCTCTCTCAAACTTCAGTTGATTTTGGAGTGTCTTCTTCCCTCTTGAACATCACGATCGAGCATCTAATACCTAGTTAGTCATTTCACTTTGGTGTTTCCCTCTCTTCTATTTCTATATATAGTCACGGTGTAACCTCTTGAACATTGTGGAACCAGATGTTTATCTTGATCTAGTTTTATCTAGTTTCATCTTATGATCTTCCCCGCCTCTATTCTTGCTAGCAATTCCTGTTGGAAACATTTCTTAACCATTAGATAAAGGTAGGTAGTCTAGAACCAAACCCTATCATTCATTAATAACTATATAATTATTATAAATATTTTTAGAATATTCCAATGCAATGTTCTCATTAATTAATTGAATAATTTAAGATGATAAAGAATATGGTGTCTTACTCCTTGAATTTCGTTGGGTTCAATGGTTTTGAGACCTGTCTTGTGGCTACCCATAGGGTGAACCTACCCTTGATTAATTAAGATTTGGATAATGGATTAAATTATGTTTAGCATGACCTGGGACCTAGGTTATTTTTTTGTGATAGGTTCACCTCTGAAAATGGATTAATTGATTATTTAAATGGATATGTTTGATATGATATAGTTGTGAGAACTGTCAAGATAATGGTTCTAAACCAAATTGATAAATGATATGGTAATTGAATGTAAAATGGTAATTGGGAGAATTAACCATCCGGACTTATGATAAATTTTGATATGAGTTATTATTATTGTTATATCTTGCGTGTGTTTGATGATGAAATTATTATATAGAGGTTTATGCCTGACGATGTTGAAATTATTATATAGAGGGATTGGCCTAATGATGAAAGGATTATATAGAGGGCTATAACAAGATGATGTAATTCTTATAGGGACTGAATTTTCCAGTGAATTTTATTTTTTTCAATTAGTGTTTGGTTGAATATTCCAATGTGTTTATGGTTTTAAATGTGACAATTGCAGAGCTGGTATTTAGTTCTAAAGAAATGTGAAAATGTGAATACACATTGTTTACAATAATGTATGAGGTTCAAGTAAGATCCATGAAAAAAAATTTCCTGAGGGTTTAGATAATAGGTGAAGATTATTTGTGTCTATTGGATATACTAGGAGAAATACGATGAAATTTTATATGGTCCTTTATTATAAAATATAGCCACAACCTAGCCATCCGGATATGGAGAAGTAGTACACCAACTATGAGAGACCATGCTTAATCCCATAGTGGCCAGCATGAGGCTGTGGCACTTCATGGATAACATGGGCGTTCCTACGCAAGGCGCAAGAGTGGGAGAGAAACCACCATGTGGGGCGACACAGCGGTGGAGGTGGGTGCAAGAGCAATCCCAAAGAGAACCGATATGGGGTAGTACCAGAAAGGGATAGGAGAAATTATTGAGAAAGTGTTGTGGCACTGATTATTATAAAGAAGTCAAAAAATTCATGTGGTTTCAATGTGGTGTTGTAATTTCTAAGCGGTGGATGAATCGTAGTCGTTAGATCATCCCATTGAAATATCTAGACCATCAGATTACTCATCGAGCTCCACAACTATCCGATCTGTCTGAGTTTCATTTGGACCATCCATTTGACCTCATTATGTTGTCTTCTTCATCGATCTTGTTTGATAATATTCTTCTCCATGGAATCTCTTGATTTGTCGATTGAAGCACCCTCCAAGAGACCATTTTCTAAGTGAGATTAAATCCATGATTATTGAATGTTCTTGAAGGTTTGGAGTTGACTTGCATTTCCTATAAATACCACCTGAGGGGTTTGGATATATATCTGAGATTTTGAGAGGTTAGAATTTTCTATTCTATGATTTTCTCTAGATCGTATAATGTAGAGAAATGAACATCTCATGTTTTTTCAAAGAAGGTGGATTATATGTGAGTACTCGGTATGTTATTTGCACAGTCATAGTGCTTTATGAAGAACAAGGTTCCAAAAATCACCTAGATAATGTGATCCTCTAATGCGTGTATCTACTAGTTCTTGTGCGAATGGTTTGATTAATATTGAATCCCATACTGTGTAAACCATTACGTGAAGAATAAAGAACCACCATACATCCTTTTATTCAAATCATGAGTTATTACCATGTATTATTCATACCATTTTGCAAAGAGGATGGATAAACTGCATACTGTGTTTTCATTTGAGTTTCATGCACTACGTTTTTATAGTTATTGTGTGTAAGTAACTATAACACACTTTCACGAAGGAATCAATGAGTGATGTGTATATCAGCTCTGTGAAAATGTAGGAGTGAAAAAGACAAAAGGCATATTGTAAATGAACATGCATAAATTCCATACATATAACATAGATAGTGTGTGAATTTGATTTGATAGTATATATCATACAAGTATGTTAAGAATAAATTGATGAGTGCACAAAATTGCAGTGTGTATATTTGGATTTTAATGCAATAAGTGTTTATAGTTCAATATTTGTGCAAGTCGTCATTGTGTCTGAAGGTGAGTGTACAATAAGACAGTTTTTGTGTGTGAACAATGAAGTGAACAAAGTGGATATTGTATGCTTTAGGATCTATATGAAATACACTTACATGCATGTGTAAACAAAGTAGACAGTATGTGAAAATAATGAAACATGATATTTAGAATGCACATGAAATAGTACATGCATAATATTGAGAAGACCATGAATTGTTTACATATGCATGATGCATAAAAATTCACATGGAATATAAGTTTCTTAATCAGCAAGAAGTTTTTTTGAGGCTAAAGTTGGGTAGAAATTATATCAGTTTATCCTAAGATTTTGGATCTGATTTTTTAGAGTTTAATGAAGTCGGGTCTTCAGCAGAAGAATGAATTCTTTCACGAGCAGTGTTGTACCGAGACAACCAATTGTTTTCAATGATCAGAATTATATGGGAAATACCAGCATCAGTACAAAGGTACTTGAATTGTACATAGGCCAGTTTGATCTAGCAAGCTCCCAGAGGAAGATTATATAATCATCTTATAAGTGGATCAATTATTGTGGGACTCAATATTGTGAAGTCTTTACTGGGACTCTGAAGTAGTGGAAGTTTCCAGTGGGACTCTGGAGCATCCGGCAGGATGTTGGTAACACTATGGGATATAGTATAAAGATCCTCCTGAAGGACTCGAGAGTCACTATTATAGGTGGGAACTTTTAAACTCTAGTGGGACTCTAGAGTGGAACATTGTGGGGCTCATTGTTGATGTAAATAGGACTTTCCATGGTTGTAACCATCTACATATAGTGAAAACTCTATAACTAGGGTTGATAAATGGTTGTACAAATAATATAGGTCTTAGTACCGAACCTTTTAAAAATACTTTTCTGTTGTGCATGCATTTTATTATTACTTTCAGGGAGAAGCTGAGATTTAAAGATGATGGATCGAGACTTTAAACAGCCATAGAGGTTGAATTAAAAAGAAATAATTTGTAAAATAGTATACCACAGCCCCCCCCCCCCCCCCCCCTCTGTGGTATCTAACTGATCCATGAACACTTCAATTTGGTATCAAAGGTAAAGGTACCCTCGTTTGACCCAGAAGACTTTCAAATAAATATAGATTTTGAAATCAGTGAATAGAAGAGGACTTCCTACATTTCATGTCTTTATCTGAAAAAAAAATTAAACTAAAGTAATGGGTCTCCAAATTTCCATGTAGATCTTGGATAAATTTAGAAGTGGTTATGAAGGAAATATTATAGTTAGAGAAGACAATTTTCAAATCAAAAGAAGAAAGTTTTAAGATATCAAAATGGTTGATGATGAAATTATTGATGATTACTTTACAAGAGTAAAGTAAATATTAGTAAATATCAGTGGTTTTTGAGAGAAGATGGATTATTCTACTATTGGGTAAAATCTTATGAGAAATTTTCCTGATAGATTTGACTCAAAGATATCAGCACTAGAAGATAGAGAAGATATATCATTGGATAAACTTCATAATACTCTCATAAACTATGAAATGAGAAAAGTTCCACCATTCAAGAAAAAAGGATATGGAAGAGATGGCCTTTGAGGCTATGATAAATAGTAAGTTAGAAGAAGTAGAAGTTGAGGAATCAATTGATTCTAATGATGATGAGGATGATGAGTATTTTAGTGAATTTTTTTCTCCTATTTTAAGAGGTTTCAAAAGGGGGAAATGGACAGGAAAAGTAAATAATAACTCAAGTGCTTCATAAGTAATGGAACTGGACATTTTTCTATAAATTTTCCAATGAATAAGGATGAATCAGAGTCTAATGATGAAAGTGATTAATCTCATAAGTTTAAAAATGATAATAAGAAAATAATTTATTACAATTAAAAAGGAGGAATTTTATTAGAAAACATATACAAATTGATTATTTATCTAGTTTTCCTTCAAATAATGGGCATAATTTCATTTCTTGTATTGAAAAAGAATCAAATTATTCCACAAGTGATGATGGTGGCGATTTATGAACTGATCTAGAGTGGAGAATAAAGGAATATACGGAAGATACTCTTGATCAAAACACTCATCTAAAGAAAGAGTAGAGGAATCTTGAAACGGGAAATATAAAATTAGTTTCTAAAAAGGAAGAATATGATAGAATTGAAGTATATCTTGTTGAAGAGAGACTTGCTGAGAAAGAGGAAGAATTATCTGGGACATAATATATCTGTCTTGAAGATCAAAATGAGTTGAAGAACATGAAAGATCTCAAATTGAGTTGAAAATGTTAAAAGAAGACTTCACCAAATCTGTTGAAATTAAGGCTGAATCTTCTAAAGCTGTTGAGAAGAAGGGTTCAGATAAAAATGATGATCCCAAATAAAATTAATCTCAATGTACATTTGGTGTTTATATTTATTCAAGTATGAAATCCAAGACTGAATCTAACTGGAAAAATATAACAAATGATAATATAATTTCCATGAAGAAATGATTTATTAATTCAGTCATAAGATTTCCACCTAAGTAGATACATCCACAGTCCGTGAAAATGAAAAAATTACAATATTCAAAGATGAATTTCTATCAGTCAAGCATATCAAGGTTCAGAGGCAATTTTCGGTGCTATTGAGTGTTTAGTTATAAAGATTATTCATGCTGGTATAATGTCCCACTGCCATGGAGGAGGCATTAATCAAGGGGGAGCAATGTTGATCATATAAGATCAGATTATTAGAAAAAGAATCTTGTGATCAAGACTTTATCTAAACTTTCAATGCAGAACATAAATGAATGTTTTAATGAATTCTATGGAAGATGTGGTCAATAAGGTTACAATTCTGAGAAATGTAGAGTTTTTTATCTAGTGAGATTCCTTATAATGAATATGTGAAGATAAGTCAGATAGTGAAGAATGCTGCAGTCATTAGTGAATTGTGTGAGAAGATGAAACAATTTGAACATGATCAGAATATTTTCAGAGAAAAAGAAGAGCAATTGGTGACATATAAATAATCTAATAATGATTATTATTTATCTTAAAATTATGACTTCGAAATCCTGAAATGTGAAAGGTGAGGAAAAATTGGACATGACATAAAACACTGTATGATGATTTTAATAGCTCAAAAGACAAAGGATAACTCTTCCAAAATCAGATCCTATAAGAAATAAAGGAAAAACAAGGTTGAGAGGGTGATCTCATCCTGAGTGTTATTTATAAGGAACAAATATGTACCTTTTTATTCTATTTTATAAATACTCTTTTACTAACATGCACGGAATTGAAGGACATGGGTGCATCCCTTGAGGGGAGAATTGATGCTGTGAATTTTTCACAATTCTGTGAAAATGATGATCACTCTCATACTGTCAATATGAATTTTAATGGGGAATCTATTTTCTTCACTAGAACTTTCTAATTTGTTTGTTGATATGTATATGGAAAACCTCTTAGCAATCTTGTTCAAATTTTTCCCTGAGATGAAGTTGTCGAAACAATTTTGATATTGGTATTACAATTATAATATTTGAATATATTTGATTCTTAGGTGATATCTCTCTTGTTTTCTATATTATAATTATCCATGTATACTTTGAGTTGATTAAATAAAATATCATTTTTGTAATTAAGTGAGGTTTAATTCTTTAAAAATTTGGAGAAGAAGTTGTTTGAGGTTTGAACTCCTAAACTAACCTTTATATTCATTTCCAATAAATTGGAGAAAGAAAATTAAACACATTAACATCATTTAAGTATTGAAAACAAATTCCAATGGGGAAATTGAAGTGTACAGTGAATTTTATTTGTTGTCAATGAGTGTTTGGTGGAATATTCCAAAGTGTTTAATGTTTTAAATGTGAGGAAAATAGATCTGGCCTTTAGTTCTAAATACATGTGAAAATGAGGAAGCATATTTTTTACAATAATGGTTGAGGATCAAGTAAGATACATGAAAAAAAATTCATAAGGGTTTAGAGAATGGGTGAATATGATTTGAGATTTTTTACTATACCTTGATAAATTTGATGAAAATTTTATATGTTTATTTATTAAAAATATAGTCACAACCTATCCAGCCAGCTAAAGAGAAGCAACGCACCAACTATGGGTGGATAATATTAACCCCATAAAGGCTATCATGAGGTCAAGGAACTGCATGGGTCACATGGTCATTCCTACGCAAGGCTCAAGAGTGGAAGATCATCCACCGTGTGGAGCAGAATGGTTGTGGAGGTGGGCTCAAGAGAAGTCCTATAGAAAATCTGTATGGGGCAGTACCAGAGATGGAGAAGAGAAATAATAGAGCAGGTGTTGTGGCATTGAGTATTATAAGAATTTGGTATAATTCATGTGGTTTTGATGTGGGATTTTAATTTTTAAGAGGTGAATGAATCATAGTTGTTGGATTATCTGATTGAAATATCTAGACCATCAGATTACTCACAAAGCTCCGCAACCATCTGATCTATATGAGTTTCATCTGGACTATCAATTTGACATTGTTGTGTTGTCTTCTTCACCAAGATTGTTTAGGAAACTTCTAATCCATGTAATCTTCTTCTATGTTGATCAACGAACCATCCAATTGTCCATTTGAGAAGTGAGATGGAGTTCATGATTCTCAAATGTTCTTGAAAGTTTGGAGTTGATCTTCATTACCTATAAATACCACATAAGGGGTTAAGTTTGTAGCTGGGATTTTCAGTGTTCAAATTTTCTATTCTGTGATCTTCTATGGATAATTTAAGGTAGAGTTTCTCACATATACTATTTTCATGAAGAAGTTTAATTATATCATGAGTATTCAATATGTGATTTTATCACTCATAGTGCTTCGTGAAGAACAAGGTTCTACGAAGTACCAAGATAATGTGATCCTATAATGCATGTATCTACTGGTTCTTCCTTGAAGGGTTTGATGAATCTTTAATTGCATACAATTTAAACCATTATAAGAAGAAGACAAAACCATTGTATATCATTTTACCAAAATCTTGAGTGATTTCTGCATACTGTTCATACTGTTTTGCAAAGAGAAAGGATATACCACATAGTGTGTTTTAATTTGATTTTCACACACTAAGTTTTTAAATTTAATGTGTGTAATACAATACATCACACTTTTGTGAAGGAATCAATCACTAATGTGTATATCATATATGTGAAAAAGGAAGAGTGCACAAGGAAGAAGGCATATTGTAAATGCTCATGCATGAAATCCATACATATAAAATAGATAGTGTGTGAATGTGATTTGATAGTATAAATCTTACATTGCTATTAAAAAGAAGTTTAAGAGTACACAAAAGTGCAGTGTGTGTATTTGGTATTATGTTCAAGAAGTGTTGATAGTGCAGTATTTGTGCAAGTGATCAGTGTGTGTGAAGGTGAGTGTGCATGAAGAATTTTTTTTTCTGTGAATTGTGAAGTGAAAAAAGTGGGTAGTGTATGCTTGAGGATCCATATGAAATACACTTATATTCATGTTTAAAAAAAGGTATGTTCAAATAATGAAACAAGTTATTTGACATGTATATGAAATAATAAATGAATAATATTGATAATATTGTTCATTTTTTACATATTCATTATGCTTGAAAATGAAAATGGAATACCTGTTTCTTAATCAGTGTGCAGATTTTCTGGGACTAAAGTTGGGGGAAAAATTCTATTAGTGATTTAGAAGATTTTTTATCTGAGTTTTAAGTGTTTAGTGAGGCAGGGTCTTCATAAGAAGAAATAATTCTTTCCTAAGTAGTATTGTACTGAGACAACTGATTATTTTTAGTGATCATAATTATTTAAGAAAGACCATCATCAGTGAAAAGGTACTTGAATTGTACATGGGCCTGTTTGATCTTGAAAGATCATAGAGGAATATTATATAATCATCTGATCAGTGGATCGAATCCTATGGGACCAAAGGTTGTAATATCTTCATTGGGACTCTAAATAAGTGGGAATCTCTAGTGGGATCATGGAGTAGGACGGTGGGATACTGGTAACACTATGGGATACAGTCTAAATATCCTCCTATAAGACTCATGAGTCACTAGTGTATGCGGGAACTTGTAAACTCTTGTGGGACCCTAGATTGGAACATTGTGGGACTTAGTGTTGATGGGAATGGGACTTTCTCGAGTTGTAACCATCTACATATAGTGAAAAATTTGTAACCAGGGGTAATAACCAATTGCAGCAAGGATTTAGGTATTAGAACCTAACCTTGTAAATATCCTTATGTGTTGTGCTCTCATTTTATTATTTATTTTAGGGATAATTTGAGATTTAAAGACAAGGTATTGATACTTTAAACATTCATATAGGTTGAATTAAAAAGAAAGAATTTTTAAAACAGTATACCACTAATTCAAATACCCACCCCAGTGGTATCTAACTGGTACTTAGCCACTTCAGTTTGGTATCAAATGATAAGGTACCCTTTTTTGATCTATTATACTTTCTAAGAAATAGAGAATTTGAATTCGTTGAATAGTCGAGGATTTCCTACTATTTATGGATTTATCTAAAAAATAACACTAAATTAATGGTTCTCCAAACTTCTAAGAAGATCTTGGATAAACATAGAAGTAGTTATGAATGAAATATTAACATCAGAGAATAAAATATACAAATTTTTAGAATCAAGTTTGAATAAATCAAAATGGTTGATGATGAAAGTATTTATGACTCCTTGATAAGATTAAATGAAATATCCAGCAATATCAGAGGTTTTGGAGAGAAGTTGTATGATTTTACTATTGTAAAAATCTTATGAGAAATTTCCCAGAGAGATTTTACTCAAAGATATCAGAACTATAAGAGAGATAAGATCTGTCATTGGATGACCTTCATAATACTCTCATATCTTATGAAATGAGAAAACTGCCAGCATTCAAGAAAAAGTCAAGAGAATAGATGGCCTTTGAGGCTTTGAGAAATGGTAATTTCAAATATGTAGAAGTTGAGGAGTCAATTGGTTCTGATGATGATGAAGTAGATTATTATATCAGTGAAATTTTTTCTATTATTTCAAGAGGTTTCAAAAGTTTCAAATAGAATGGAAAAGGAAAGAAATTACTCAAGTTATTTATATGTAATGTAACTAAAAAATTTTCCATAAATTTTCCAATGAAAAAGGATGAATTATATTCTAATGATGAAAGTGATAAATCTAGTAAACAAGGATGAGAAGAAGAAAAAGTATTCCAATTAAAAAAAAGATGAATTATATAATAAAATATATACAATCATATTATGCTTCTATTTTTCCTTCATATAATGAGTTTAATTTCATTTCTCGGGTTAAAAAAGAATCAAATTCTTCATGTAGTGATGGTTATGGTGATTTCAAAACTACTCTAGAGTGGATACTGAAGCAATATATGGAAGATTTTATTGATCAAAACACTCAACTCAATAAATAGAATAGGAAGCTTGAAAAGAGAAATAAAAAATCAGTTGTTGAAAAGGAATAATATGATAGAAGTGAAGTAGCTCTAGTTGAATAGGGACTTGCTAAGAAAGAGGAAGAATTATCTGATACAAAATCTATCTATATTGCAGCTCAAAGTGAGTTGAATAATTTTAATGAAAACATCACGAAATCTATTTAAATTAAGGGTGAATCTTCTAAATCTTCTTAGAAGAAGGGTTTAGAGTAAAAGGATGATTCCAAATACAATTAATCTAAATGTACATTTGGTGTTTCTATTAATGAAATAGGAAATTAAAGAATAAGTATAAATGGATAAAAAGAAAAAAATGAGAAAATAATTCCCACAGAGGAATGGTGTACTAATTCAGTCATAAGATATCCTCCAAAGTAGATACATCTATAGTCTATGAAAAGAAAACAATTACTATCTTTATAGCCGAATTTCTTTCAGTCTAGAAGATCAAGTTTCAGAGGCTATTATTAGTGTTGTGGAGTTTTTGGTCATAAATATTATTCATTCTGTTATAATATGTCACTACTAAGGAGGAGGCATGAATCAAGGGGGAGCAATGCTGGGAATATAAGATCATAATACTAGAAAAAGAATCATGTGGTTGAGACTTTATCTAAACTGTCAGTGCAGAACATGAATAAATTTTTGAATGATTTATGTGGTATATGTGGTCAATAAGGTCCCAAATATGAGAAATGTAGAGTTTTTTATCTAGTTAGATCCCTCATAACTAATATTGTAAGGACCTGTGTTTTTACGAAGTGCAGTTTTGAGCAGAAATTTGAATTTGTTTTTGTTCCATGCCCATGAGGGGTAAAATTGTATATTTCCCCTACCATTTGAACTCATATAATGTTTCTGAAATATCTTTTGGTCCTAGAATAGGGTTTTTACCTTAGTACAGAAGTTTGGTTGAAGTCTGAGATGTTCAAATTTTAGCGAAATAATTAATATTTAATATTATTAGATTAAATATTAATTTATTCACATAGATTCATTTGGAAATAAATTTTCAACAGAGTTTTGTATTTAGATTCCATATCCACTTTTGATTCCAAAATGGGGAGTTTATCCTAGCTAGGTCCTAAACTCAAGTCGGGTGTTGGGGTCGGGCCAGACCCCTTTTTTTTCTTTTTTTTTCTTTTTTCTCTTCCTTCCTCCTTATAGCACATGCCTCATGTGTGTGTAGATCCTCCTTGTTCAGTACCTATGAGAGGAAAGGTATATGGATAAATAGTGAGAGAGGGAAGGAATTTTGGGTTCCATTGTGAAGCTCTCGACATGCTGGTGTGGCGTGCGACATTCGTTTTCGGAGGTGAAAACAGGTGTTTCAGGCAATCCGAGGGATTTCCCGTTGAGAAACCCTGGTGACACTAAATGTGTTCTAGGGGAATACGCTATGTGTTCATCCCATTTTAGAAAGAAGATTTTTTCTTAAGTACACTCCATGTACTCTTAGTACAGGTCGTGTGGTGGCATGGTCGTGTGTTCAACTATGTGAGAAAGAACAAGGGTTTTTTTGGTTTTTAAAAATTACACATCGTGTACATTGAAGCACACACCATGTACTTTGAAGTTCACGCTATGTACTTTTACACAGGAATACCCCATGTGTTTTGTCCTTGTATATGTACATATCCAAAAAGATGGATAATATTACACACCATGTCCTCTAAAGTACACGCTATTTACTTTTTCTAGCCTAGTGGTTTGGGATATTTTGTGCCCTGGAAGTCAGATTTAGGCATGGGAATAGTCTATTCTAAGTGTTTTTTCTACATAGATCGTAATGGTTGAATCCTATTGACATTTATAGGTTATCTAAACGGTTTTTTGGGGGGTTTAAATCTAAATGTAGAGATTCTTCCTCCAATTATCAAGTTCATATGTCACCTCAGAGTGAGACTTGGCATGGATGATAGGTTGCGTGTTCAGACCAACCTAGTTGAGACCTTTTATATTAGATGAGTTGTGAGGTATCTCATGTGACCAATGTTTTTGAGGATTTTTTCCTTGTGATACATGCCCTTCTGGACTATGAGGTCGTGATATCAAATGCTTCCAAGGATCCACTAAGGGATGCCTTTGCTTATGTGCTAACCTTGGGAGTCCCTTGTAGGATATCTATCTGGTTTTACATTGAGAGGATCCTTATTATAGGATTAAATTGTTGTTATTTGTTCGAGGATACCATGTAGGATCCCTCCCTTTCTCTTTCATATGGATCCCGTGTAGTATTTCTTCGTTCGTGTTTATATAGAGGATCCCGAGTAGGATGCCTCCTTAGTTTTTGACATGAGGGACTTGGTGGGAGTCCCTGGTTTGACGGACCCTGAGTTGTACATTGGGTTTGGGTAGAGATGGTTTTTTAGTGTCACCTAGAACTCATTCCGAACTAGTAATCCCATGGGGATATGATTTTATTATTGGTTTGGGAGTTTGGTCCACCCTCACTATTTGTTATGTTTCACTTATTTATTGTTGATGCAGTGATATTCAATAAGGGTGCTTCCTAGTTGGTGGCTCTCAAGCCTAATGCGAGGCATCTTCTTTTCTATTGGGATGACCAGATGTTCTTCATGGGATTTTTTTGCTTATTGGGATTCCATACGTGCTTTCCTGGTATTTGGATTCTAAGCCATGTAATTTCTGATATTTATTGTATACCCAAGGTATTAACTGGGAGATAGGTATTGATCCTGATTTGATATATTATAATATATATATATATATATATATTTGAGATGTCCATAAGTGCTTCCTGGTATCCATATGATTATCTTCACTTGATGATATATGATGGGGATGATTATGCTCTCCTCAACCATTGAAAATAATGATTCCGCTCTTCCAATTAGTTATGAGAGTCCATGGGTGTAGCATTACGGCTCACCATATAGTTATCTCTTTATATGAGAATGGAGACCCAAGTCTCATGGTAGATTATACACTCCTGAGTGGTTGGGATGATTACGCTCTCCTCAGCCTTTGATTGAAATAATTCCACTCTTCCGATTAGTTAAGTGACTCTAAGGGTGTATCATTATGGATCACTAGAGATTTCTCTCTTTATACGGGCATGGAGACCCAAGACTTATGGTAGATTATGCACTCTGGAGTAGTGGGGATGATTACGCTCTCATTGGACTTTGATCGAAATTATTCTGATCTATTGATCAGTTATGAGACTCTGGGGGTGTAGAATTATGTCTCACCAGAAAGTTCTCTCTTTATACAAGCATGGAGACCCAAGAATCATGGTAGTTTACATAATCTTGATTGGAGAGGATGATTATGCTCTCTCCTCAACCTATGATCGGAATGATTATTCTCTTCTAGATCCTTCATAATTGACCGTCGGTATACAATATCTGTCCTTTCAGAATTGATCGTTGGTATATGGTGTCCTTTCTTTTAGGATTGACCATCGGTATACAATATCCTTCTTTATAGAATTGACCGTCATTATACGGTTTCCATATTCATTGATTTGAGGCGACTATGAGTAAAACCATGTGTATGACGAGCATACCCCTGTGGTGATGTAGCTTTCTATGAGATATAATTCCAGCATTGGCTGAATTATGTACATATCGATGGGATTATGGACCTAGATATCGACTTAATGATACACGGCTTGAGCGGCATGATGTTCATCTCAATGCCCTTGCATAGGATGTCCAAGCGATTAGGATTACAGACCCATGGATCGAATGCTAATGTGGTTTCATGTTTTTTGATACACAAACCAATGAATATTCATATCTATGTATATATGTATAAGTATGGGAATATACATGAGTACATATATAGTAATTTACATCCATGGTGGAAATTTCCCAGTTGATATGGATTATGGACCCTGAGTTCGACTTTTGTTTCACATTTGGTTTTTACTACATTTTGGTTGTGTCTCAGTTAGGCTGAGCATGTAGCTTTTGCATACACTTTTAGTAGCACAGTTATAGGTTTCTTGTTAGGGTGGCCTATTGAGATTCTTTCTCACCACTGCATGTGCACCTAGGTGTACATGTAGACTTTATGTCTGCTTTTTAGGTTGATCACAATTTTCATGGTGGATAGGTTTGAGGTCCATTATTTCATAATTGAGCAGAGCTACTCGAGTGGTTCTACTGATCAGGCTAGTGCAGTTTGATAGTGTCTAGAGATTGGGTACATGGGTTGTCTTGGAGTTATTAGTAGAGCCATGTACTTTTACTTTCAGTTTATTTTGTATTTTTATCTGTATGGTTGGCCCAGTGGGTGACCAGTGTTGTATTGTATTGCATAGTTGTTCGAGATTTTATAGCATTTTACTATTATATCTTGTTCTATTTCAATTGTTTATTGCTTTCTGACTCTCTTTACTTTCCACTGTGTATGATACTTAGTTATTTTCATAATTTGTTTACTCTGTTATGATTAAATAGTCTTCCCAATATCACCTCATGGGTCGTCGCTACAAGTCGGTAGCCTCTGGTGTAAGGGGAGGCATGATTTAGGCCTTATAGAGCACCAGCTCGACGCACCAATTTAGTGGCATCCGGGTTGGGACATTACAAAGTAGTATCAAAGGGGTTTTCTTTTCCTGGTTTTTACTATTTGGTATATGGTATACTGGGGTATTAAGATGGTGTCAAAACCTATGATGGATATCAGACTGGTGCGTTGAGAACACTTGTTCCGGTAAGAAATCCTGGTTTCATGTGTTTGGAATTGTTGTTCTGATTTTTCAATGTTATAGTTGTAAATTATTTTCTCCTTGAGTGATTAATATGTTGTGGGGTGTTTAGATTTACTATGGATCTCTAGCTCTTGGCCATTGGTAAGAGGCTAGAGACAGATTTTGACTCTTGGTTATCAAAGTCAAGAGGTGTCTCATGCATCGTACTATGCACATAGGATTCACATCATATAGGCCTTCTAGTGTATGTTTTTAATGATGACTGAGACCTTTGAGTCTACTTACACATACCTTTACTCTAATGGGAGGTTATGTGGATCTACATTGAAGCATTTTTTTTTGAGAGGCTAACAACTCAGTCCTCATGGACCTTCTGTGCAGTGACCCTATTAGGTAAATATAACATGTAATTCCTTTTTATTTAACCCCTTATTGGGTGTTGTTTCTCAGGTCTGTGGTTATTTGGTCAGATCATTAAGTACAATGTCGATAGATACCAAGACTTTTCATGTGAACTGAACCTCCAGGGGGTATTTCCATATATAGATACATGTTGACTGTTAGTTCAGTTTCTCTTTTGCTTTGGTTGTCACCTCTAGGAAGTAGTTCTTTCTGAGTGTTCTTAGACAGGATTAGGGCACTCATAGGTTGTGTTTTGAGTTTTACCCTTGTTGGTTGTTTTCATCTAACCTGTTTTTTAGAGGTTTGGATCTTTTGGGATAGGTGGTTAGACCTTGTGACCCAGTTGTGAGACCTATTTTGTGGGGCTTGGTGGAAGACCTAGAGACCCTTTGTTTTGACTTGGACCCCTAGTTGGTCGACATCTATTTTGTTCTAGGGAAACCTTCTTGAAAGGTTTTCCCATGTTTTCCTATGCCTTTTTTGGATGTGTGATTTTTTTTATTCTCATTTTTTCAGTCAAGGCAGGATGGGTACTTTAGTTTTGCATTAGGCATATTGATACCTTCTTATTTTAAGGAAGCACCTAGCTTGCTTGTTTTTCGAGACTGGCTTCGACAGGAAGGACTGTTCGGGTGCCCGGCCTGGTAAACTTGTGTTTCTGTTGTTTATAATTTAGTTAGAGTGTGGGTAGATTCTTGTGACTAGAAAAACATTGTGTGTAAGTGTGGGGTGGTAAAGGTACACACTATTTTAACATGGTATCGTTTGATTCTAGATCAGTGAGTGGTCAGGTGTGATCTGAGGACCAATGTTTTAAGACTTGTTGTGGTTTTGGACCCTAAAATTTGTGGTGGAATATCCCTATGTGGTAGAGGTTACATTGTGGAAAAAATCAGGTATCGTAAGATGGTTAACCCTTGGATGAATCCTAGTAAGGTTTTAACAGGACAGTGAGCATGGCTCGGAGGGAGCTGTGCACACATTTTTGTATAATCTCAGTTTACTCTTGATAGAGAAGATCATGAGCTATCCTGATTCATCTTAAGTATGTTGAGAAATCTTTGGCCCTACATCGATCTCCTTTTTTGTTTCTGTATAAATGTTCTTCCCTGTTTTTGAGGAAGGACGCTATTGTGGTTGCTCTCTAGGAGTGGTGTAAGGTAATCCATATAGTGGGGAGTGCCCCTTTGTCCTTTGAGGGTGGTTATCCATGTTTCGGTTAAAATTAGATGTTTTCTGTGGTATTTTGATCTTGGAGTTTTCTTTTAAGATGACAATAGGGGTATTCCTATGGTGGGGAGAACCAGATCGGTCATAGGTAAATGTCTTCCATGTAGAAGGAAGTTGTTAATGATATATGACTAGTCATTGGAAGGTCTAGGAAAATTGGTTGTGCAGATGATTGGGTTGGGATCATGTCATATGGTCCTTTCACTGGGCTACTCAGGAACGATAAGGTTTATGGTGGGATGTTTTTAAAGACCTGTGTTTTTTAGACTGCAATTTTGAGAAGAAATTTAAATTTTTTATGTTGGATGCTCATGAGGGTAAAATTGTATTTTTCCCCTACTAGTTGACCTTAGATAATTTTTCTAACAACTTCGTTGGTCCTAGAATAGGGTGTTTAACCTAGGATAGGAGTTTGGTGGAAATATGAGCTGTTCAAATTTTAACAGAATAATTAATAATTAATATTATTAAATTAAATATTAATTTATTCACACAGGTTTGTTTGGAAATAACATTTCAACAGAGCATCATATTGAGATTTTTTCTCCGCCATTGAGTCTAGAATGGGATGTTGGGTACCATTGCGAAGCTCTCAATGCGCTGGTGTGGCGTACAACGTTCGTTGACGGTGAAATGAAACAAGGCTTCGGCATTTTTCTCTAGAAGGTAGGACTGCTTAAATTTTAACCATATATCCCCTTCAAACATGTTTTTTTATGTTCTTAATGCCTTATATTTCTTGCTTATGGCCTCTTGAGGCTCGATCTTCTATTTTGGGGTAGAAAACAGGTGTTTTGGGAAATTTGAGGGATTTCCCATCGAGAAACCCAATTAAAACGGCGTGTGTTCTAGGGGAACATGCCATGTACTCTAAGTACACATCGTGTGGTGGAATGGCCGTGTGTCCAACTGTGTGACAAAGAACACGAGTTTTGGGTTTTTAAATAGTACACATCATGTACTTTGAAGTACACGCCATGAACTTTTACACAAGTAGCCCCCATGTGTTCTGTCCATGTATATGTACATATCTAGGGGACGAATAAGATTACACACCATGTACTCTGAAGTACATGCCATGTACTTTTTTCAGTTTAGTGGTTTGGGGTATTTTTTGACCTAGAAGTCAGATTTTGGCGTGTTAGTAGTCCATTCTAAGCATTTTTTCTACGTAGATCGCAATGTTAGAATCTCATTAACATTTAGAGGTGATATAAATGGTTTTTTGGGGGTTTCAATCTAAATGGAGATGTTCTTTCTCCAGTTATCGAGTTCAGTTGTCACTTGAGAGTGAGACTTGGCATGAATGATAGGTTGGTTGTTCGAACCAACCTAGTTGAGACCTTTGATCTTATATTAGTTGTGAGCTATCTCCCATGACCAATGCTTTTGATGAAGTTCCCCTAGTGACAAATTCCCTTTTGGCCGATGATTCTATGAGATCGGTTACTTCCAAGGATCCCTTGAGGGATGCCTTTGCTTATTTGCTGACATAGGGAATCCCTTGTAGGATATCTCTCTTATTTTCCTTTGAGAGGATCCATGTTATAGGATTCTGTTGTTGTTCTTAGTTTGAGGATCCCATATAATATTCCTCCCTTACTCTTCACTAAGGATCTTTTGTAGGATTCCTTCGCTCGTGTTTACCTGTAGGATCCCGAGTAGGATGCCTTCTCAGTGTTTGACTTGAGGGACCTAGTGGGAGCATGTGGTTTGACTGACCCTGAGTTGTACATTGGTTTTGGGTAGAGTTGGTTTTAGGGTGTCACCTAGAACTCATACTGAACTAGTAATCACATGGGTCTGTGATTTTATTGTTTGGTTGGACATTTGGGCCACACTCACTATTTGATACGTTTCACTTATTTATTGTTGAGGTGGTGATGTTCACCAGAGGTGCTTCCTGGTTGGTGGATGTCGAGACTGACGCAAGACATCGTCTTTTCTTTTGGGATTCCCAGATGTTCTTCCTAATATCTTTTTTCTTATTGGGATTCCAGACACGCTTTCTTAGTATACGGATTCTGAGCCATGTTATTTTTGATATTTACTGTATACTCAGAGGTACTAACTATTTATATTTACTTGATGATATATAATGGGGATGATTAATCTCTCCTCAACTTTTGAACTGAATGATTTCAATCTTCTGATCAGTTATGAGACTCTAGGGGTGTAGTGTTATGGCTCACCAGAGAGTTCTCTCTTTATACGGGCATCGTGACCCAAGACTCATGATAGATTATGCACTCCTGATCGGCGGGGATGATTACGCTCTCCTTGGCCTTTGATCGAAATGATTCCACTCTTCTAGTCAGTTACAAGACTCCAGGGGTGTATCATTACGGCACACCAGAGAGATCTCTCTTTATATGGGCATGGCGACCCAAGACTCATGGTATATTATTCACTCTTGAGTGGTGGGGATGATTATTCTCTCCTCTTCCTTTGATCGAAATGATTTTGTTCTTCCAATCAATTATGAGACTCCAGGGTTGTATCATTACCACTCACTGAATATTTCTCTCTTTAAGCAGGCATAAAGACCCAAGACTCATGGTATTTTACACACTCTTGAGTGGTGGGGATGATTACGCTATCCTCATCCTTTGATCGAAATGATTCTGATCTTCTGACCAGTTACGGGACTCCAGGGGTGTATCATGGCAGCTCACCGGAGATTTTTCTCTTTATAGATCACCTAAGGGTATGCCCATTATGGATCATCCTAGTTCCAAATGTCACAACTGCCTACGAACCAAGACCTAAGAGTACATACATTGGATTTAATTCACATGCCTAAGAAGCATGGAAACTAACTCAGTAACCTTTTATAGGATTATTAGACATGCTTCCTGGAATCTTTCTTTATAGGTGGGAATGATTATGTTCTTCTTAGCCTATGATCGAAATTATTACACTCTTCTAGATCAGTCATAATTGATTGTTGGTATGTGGTATCCATCCTTTCAGGATTTACCGTCAGTATATGGTGTCCTTTCTTATAGGATTGACGGTCGGTATATGGTATCCTTCATTATAGGAATGACCATCGGTATACAGTATCTATGTTCAGTGATTAAAGGTGAGTATGAATGAACCTAAGTGTAGGAAGAGCATACCCCTGGGGTGACTTAGCTTGCTTGGAGATATAATTATAGCATTCGCCGAAGCAAGAACATGTTGATGGGATTATGGACCCAAGGATTGACTTAATGATACATGGCTTGAGTGTCACAACATCATACTCAATTCCAATATATATGATGTCCAAGATATCGGTATTAATAACTGAAGGATAAAATGCTTATGTGTTTTCATGTTGTTTGATACACATACCAATGAATATTCATATCTATTTATATATGTATAGGTATGGGACTATACATGTGTATGTATATAGTTATGGACATACATGGTGGAACTTTCTCAGTTGACAGGGATTATGGACCCTAAGATTGACTGTGGTTTCATGTTTTGTTTTTACTACTTTTGATTGTGTCTCATCTAGGCTAAGCACATTGCTTTTCGATACATTTTTAGCAGCACAGTTACAGGTTGCTTATCAGGGTGGCCTACTAAGATTCTTTCTCACCCCTACTTGGCCACCTCAGTATACATGTAGAATTTATGTCAGATTTTTAGGCTGCACACAATTTACATTTTGGATAGGGATGAGTTCTAGTGTTTCATGATCGAGAGGAGATTCTTGAGTGGTTCTACTAATTGGGCTAGTTCAGTTTGACAGTGTTTGGTGATCGGGTATGTGGGTTGGCTCGGATTTAGTAGTAGAGCCCTGTAATTTTACTTTCAGTATCTTTTTTATTTGTATATGTATGGTAGGCCCAGTTGGTGACCAGTTCTGTATTGTATTGCATAGTTGTTCGGGCTTTTACAGCATTTTACTATTACATATTATTCTATTTTAGTTTTTTATTTCTTCTTCACTCTGTTTACTTTCCACTGTGTATAATACATAGTTATTTTTGTTGTTTACTTACTCTGGTATGAGGGAATAGCCTCCCCACTATTACCTCCTAGACCCTCTCTACTAGTCGGCATCCTCTGGTGTATGGGAAGGTTTGCTTCAGGCCCTGTGGAGAACCGTCTTGGAGCACCAGTTTAGTGGCATCCAGGTCGAGACATTACAAATATGAGAAGAACATTCAGACAGTGAAGAATGTTACAATCACCAGTGAATTATGTGAGAATTTGAAACAATTTGAAGAAGATCATAATATTATCAGAGAAAAGGAATATCAAGTGGTGACATATAAATAATTTAATGATGACGAGGAGTTATATAAAAATAATGACATAGAAATACTGAAATTTGAATGGTGTGGACAAATTGGGCCTAACATAAAACATTGTAAGATACTTATAACAGATCAAAAGATGAATGAGAACTCTTCCAAATCAGATTTTATAAGGAATAAAGGAAAGACAAGGTTGATAGGTATCTCTCATCATGATTGTTATTTGTAAGGAATAAATAGGTTCCTCCTTATTCCCTTTTATAAACACTCTTGTACTAACATTCAATGAATTTAAGGAGATGGGTGCATCCCTTGAGGGGGAGAATTAAATTTTTCAATTTTTCACAATTATGTGAAAATGATGATCACTCTCATACTGTTAATATGAATTTTTAAGGGCAATATATTTGTTTTTTCACTAGAACTTTCTGATTTTTTTGATGAGATGTGTGCTGGAAACCTCTTATCAATCATGTTCAAATTTTTACCTGAGATGAAGTTGTTGAAAAAAAATATTTTGGTATTACAATTATAATATTTTAATAGATTTAATGCTTAGGTGAAATCTATCTTGTTTTGTACATTTGGGATATCCCACATACACATAGAGTTTGTTAACTATAATCTCATTACTGTTATTAAGTGAGGTTTTATTATTTAAAAAATTTGAGAAGAAGTTGTTTGTTGTTTGAAATCCTAAACAGAGCTTTGTATTCATTTCCAATAAGGGGGGAATAAAATTAAACATATTGACAATAATTGAGTATTTAAAACAAATACAAAGGGGGATATTGAAGTTTCCAGTGAATTTCATTTGTTGTCAATGAGTGTTAGGTAGAAGATTCCAATGTGTTTAAGGTTTTAAATTTAATGATTACTGAGCTGGTATTTATTTATAAAGAGACATGTGCAAATGTGGATGTGCGTTGTTTAGAACAATGGTTGAGGTTTAAGTAAGTTCCATTAAAAATGTTTTCATGAGGGTTTTGAGAATGGGAGAATATTATTTTAGTTTTTTAGATATACTATAAAAAATTTGATGAAAATTTTTTATGTCGCTTTATAAAAATATATAGCCACAACCAAGACATCCATCTAAGGAGAAGAAGCACACCAACTATGGGTGGCCAAACAAAACCCCATAGCGTCCAGCATGAGGCTGAGTGTAACGCCCCGACCCCAGCTACCCAGAGCCGGTGCATTACTTCGTAACATTGGCATGATCCCAAAAGATCAAGTCTCGAAAGACCGATTAGTTTAGTAGCCTTGGAAACACTAGATACATTCATAAGTCTTTCATTACATCAAAATTAAACAAACTACAAAAAAACATGGTCTTCATATTCCACACTCATATCTTCACTGATTATTCTTGCAAGTCAGTCATAAAATACTTCTTCACAACCTGGAAAAATTTTAAACATTGAAAGGGGTGAGCTCAAATGCTCAGTAAGGATAACAATAATGCGGAAGCTTTCATAAATAAACATTAACATTTAAGGCAATGTATAACTAAAACAAAAGCCTCTTAAACATGAACTTCAACATAATATGGCAAAAGTAAAATGAGATAATGCCATTTACTTCTTCACATGGATATTCTACTGGTCGAATAATCACATGTAATATCAATAACCACTTTCATAATGATGGAATGCATAATGCCAGACTATCATAACCACATAGCCAAGGCCTCGTGCCAAGACTACAAATAAGATTTTGTCAAGGCCTTGTGCCAAGACACTAGTTTGTCTCATGAGACCCGCCGATGCATCGAGGAGCTATAGCGGGCTCCACCCGTCACTTATTAAGTCCAATGCATTCCTCATATGAATAGGTTTAAACATATCATAAACCATAACATAATCATATCACATAAACAATGCATAAAGGAAGCATAACATTTCCACATTTCAATCACAAGATATCAATACAAAACATTGATATAATAAAAACGCTTTCAAAACCATTTTCAATACCAAAATAAAAGAATGTTAAAACATTGTATTTATTTTTCTTTTTAAAAAAAGGTATGGCTTGTAAAGGAAGCCGAAACTCAAATAATGTTCACGGCGGCGGAGAAGTCGTTGTCGCCGCATAAGTACGGAATGAAAAACATTCCCTTTTTGTCGTTTAGTAAAATGCTTCGTATAAAAAGATTCCTTTTGAATAAACTTAAAAGTCAAAGGGGTTTATACACCGTATAAAAGAAAGTTGTGTATAAAACCAAATATGCCTCAATGAAAGGAGATTGAGACGAAGTCCATAAAAAGATCATTTTTAAAATAAAATAGATATATTATGTGTATTCACTATAGGTACACATAAAGAAAGTAAAAATACAAAATAAGACATAATAATATCATGACATAATTTGAAAGTAGGAGATTAACCCAAAGAATGGAAGTTGGGTTAAGAAGTTCCCTTACCTCGTGTCTGACTTGACTCAACCGTTCTTTAACCTCCTGAATAATAAACTAGAGTTAATATATACCTTATTAAGAACCATTTTCAACTTCATTATCCTTATTATATCACTTATTACAATGATATGAACATTATGTAATTATTTAAGTTAATAATGTTCATTTTGTCGGTATTTGGTTCTTAAGTCAAAAATAGGCTTCTTACACTTACATGTTGTTAATTTGGTCAAAGGTTCATTATATCCAGAATGGTATTCATGATGTAGATATCATATATGTCATATATATCCAGTACATACATTCATTTATAATATTACATCACATTTAGAGGTAAGAAATGAAATGCACCGTTCATGGAGACGGTAAGCCGTACGTACGCATGAACGCTACTTCCATTTCTATTTCATATTTTCTGGAATGGAATCATAATGATATGAGAGTATATTATAATTCCAGTATAATAACATATATAATATCATTAACTTTATCCTTCACACATCCCACATATGGTATTAACGAATCAAATCACTTTCAGGGGGCGGTAGTCCGCGCTTCCTAAAATGAAGATATCGTGTTTTACCCATAATGGAAACCATAAAGGTATGCCCAAAATGAAAAAAACAGAAGCTTAAGGAAAACATAAACATATTATATATCATATATAAAAATAGTGACATCATAATGGCCACCTTTGAAGGTGTTAAATGAGTGTTGAACAATCATCGTTTCGGGAGGCAGAATTTCGCCATCCACGGAAACCTTATGTTCTTTAACCATTTGATGTAGTTGTGTGGAAGTGTAGCTCAAATAAATCTTATAACAACATCCTAGTATATTTAAGATACTGGTGTTGTTACAAAAGAAGTAAATAAAAAGAGTTTAGGGGGTTGGAGAAGCAAAATAAAACAAAAGAACATGAGAGAATGAATTACCTTAAAAAGTGTAACTCCTTTTGAGTTGAGCCTAAAGGCTTCCTTTGAAAGGATTCTGCCCAAAGGGAGTCCTCTAGGATGAGGAGAGGGATGTGGAGAGAGCAAATGGGCAGGGGTTGGCCGAGCCAATGGCTTGAAGAGTGTGTGAAATGAGGTAGAGGTGGGGGCCTTTTATAAGAGGAGAGGAGGGGCACTTTTGGAAAGTAAAGGAACATTACATTATTTGAAAATGTGTTTCGGTTTTAAAAGGTCCCACATTGATAGAATTCGTGGATAAGGTGATAAGGCATCGAAATCCACTCATCCAATTGGTTTTGTCCATGTGTAGTTCATAGATTTTATATTACCTTTCCATTTTATTTAAATCGTCAAATAATGATGTCATCGCTGCATCATTATTATGTCATAAATAATTAAATTTATTTAATGTCTAAAAATTATAAAAAAAATACTATGATATAGGAAATCTTGTTATCTTTCCAATGACTATTTA
Organism: Viscum album; assembly: GCA_963277665.1. NCBI lineage: Eukaryota > Viridiplantae > Streptophyta > Magnoliopsida > Santalales > Viscaceae > Viscum > Viscum album. The sequence goes on along the minus strand of OY728165.1, from coordinate 1,237,361,578 downwards.
TAATCAAAATTTGGACTTGTGTAACCCTACTTAAAAATTGTTTTAGTAAAACACTTTATGTTAGTGTCATTTTCACTTTAACATTAAATAAAAAGTAATTTATGTTATTTCCCAACAAAAGTGGATCCATGGGGTCCCCAAGTTAGGACATGGCTTGTCTTGGTCGGCCATGACACAACCAATGAGGTTGGGACATGTGTCTAGGTCATTTAATATTATTAAAGTATTATTTATACCTTAAACTACCCTAATTACCACTAATCGCGATTAAGAACTTAATAAGTTACTATTCACCAAAAAATTATTTTTATCCCATTGAACCACATTTTACTTCTTAATGACAACCATGTATGTCGGATTTTTGAAAATCAAAACACAGAAGTGGTAATATTTCATTTAAATGAAAAATCAGTTATTTAACAACCACTTAGTGGTTTCACTATTCATCAAAAATTGAAGTTTTTCAGAATAAGGCCAAAATTTCACCCTAAGCTATAATTGATATTCCGAATTGAAAAATGATGTCTATTTTACAAAATTCCAAACATATTAGTTTCATTAATTAATTTTATAATTAATTCCCACTGTCACAACAAATAGCGTGTTTTTAAGAAACAATTTATATCAAAAGATTGGCAATTGTTTATGTCCAATTTCAATGTTAAATTAATTCTAATGACCACCATTGGATAAAATGGTAAAAATATATTCTAATTATACTCTAAAACCACTCAATAGTATAATTTATCACTATGAATTATTTTGATTAAAAAAGTTGTTTTAAGTATTTTTCACTATTCATAAAAATTTTGAAGTTCTCAGAAAATTACAAAAAATTCAACATAGGTTAATTTCAATATTAGGAATACAAAAATGAAGTCCATTTTGAAATATAAAATTTCTATAATTTTAAAAAGTGGTTATTACTATTCATAACGGCTACTTTGATTTGTCGCGATGTTTTAGAACTCGAAGTTGCGTACAATGCAAGCTATTGCATTATTGAAAGAGAGGCGTATCGTGGAAGCTCGGGGTGTTACATTCTCCCCTCCTTCAATAAATTGCGTCCTCGCAATTTGATATAAGAGGGTGAAAATAGAAAATACCTTTGTGGAAAACCCACATCGGAAATAAGGTTAATAAAATTTAGCCTTAATAAGAGGGAAAATGGAAATAAGAAAGTCACCACCAAATTATGATCTCGATAAGGAGAACATTGGTGGAAATTAAAGACATATAATTGGAGGAAAAACATAAATATTTGTAGGGAGTGATTGAGGTCATCAATCACAATCAACTGTCAAATTGAGGGCCTCAAAGCCTTCAATCTATGTTGATTTAAAATGTCTTCAGTTCAACAAAACATAAGGTATTAGGATAACACATTTTATTTTATTTTTTTAATATCCCTTTACTAAAGTTTAAGAATTAATTTATTCATTGAATAAGAGATAGGTATATATATATTTATGCTTGACAATTAGAGTTTCAACCTTCAACTCATCTTTCACTCAAAATGATAATAGAACTCAAAAATATTATACTTATCCTAATTGTATAAGGTTCCAAATATTAACACATATTATTTAGATTAGTAAAATTATTTTGTAATAACCAGGGACTTCCTGTAGGCTAGTGGTAGGAAATAAAGGCTTGTCGCACTATGGTTGTGGGTTCGATTCCTGCATCTTTGTCCGACGCGACGGGTTATGCCCCACCCTGCAGGTTGTCCTTTTCATAAAACTATAGTATTCCAAGAATAATATCCAGAAAATTTTTAACCTTAAATTTACTATCCAAGGTTCAACTTAATCCACTCCAACCTTTATAGTTATCCAAAATACCTCTATCCAGACTTTCTCTAAAAGGTCTCTTAATTCCAAAATCAATTTATCAGATTCCCCAAACAAATATTAGTTTCTCTTATTGTCACATACTAAAAATATGATTACCTTAATCATATTAAAACCTTACTGAAATCAAAAAGTACTGCAGTACAATCCATATATATATATTACATTATTCTTATAACCAGACTATAATCCTTGAGTCCAAAAGCACCAATACATTAGTTATTCTGCTTCAACTGTAGTAACAGCATAAGATTGTCCTTGATCCCTTGGCCTTTTCTGAGGTAAGTTTCCCTGACGCTTAGGACATTCATTTGCATAATGTCCCATTTCTCTACAATTGTAGCATTCAACTTTGACAGCCTCTTTCTTTCCCTTGCAATCACGAGCCCGGTGACCCTTTTCTCCACATTTATAACAAACTCTCATTCCTTTTAGGCAAGTACCAGGGTGATTCTTCCCACAATTATCACATAATGGAAAATCCTTCTTTCCCTTTTTCCCTTTATCTGTCTCTTGTTCCACCGTTCTCTTCTTCTCTTGCTTTACTTTGTTGTCATAAGACTTAGAGAATTCCTTTTCTGTCTTGATAGCACACGAGACAATATCTTCGTATGATGAAAAGGATTGTGATACCAAAGCTCGACGGAGAAATGGTTTTAACCCATCAAAGAAACGATCAATCTTACTCCTTGGGTTACGTATATAATCGGCAGCATGCCTCGCTAACCTTGTAAAGTTAGCCTCATACTTTGCGACATTCTCATCCTCCTTCTGCCTCAGACTCAGAAATTGCCTTTCCATATCTGCTCGATGGTCACGAGGAAAGTATTTTTCTAAGAAAAGATCTTTGAACTCCCTCCATTCCATATTCGATACGTCATCATCTTCCTTTGTGTTTTGAATCAGCGACCACCACTGATCGGCATCTCCAGTGAGGTGGTAAACTGCCATGACAACCTTCTCCCTTTCACTACTCCCCAAGGCATGGAATATTTTCTCTAAGGAATTTATCCATTGCTCAGCTACTATAGGATTTGTACTCCCATTAAAGGTTGGTGGTTGTTGCCTCATGAAACGATCTAGCATTGATCCTCCACGTTGCGGATCAGGGTGCTCCATACGAGTAAGGTTGTTATTCATAACCTGCGTGAGTTGTCCCAGTACGGTGAGAAGCTGATCAGCACCAGTTGTATCACTAGCTCCACCATAATTATCCTGAGCAGGAGGGCAATCCCTACACGGAGTGCGTGCATTGATACGGTTTCCATTCCTTCCACTAGGCGCCATTTCTAAATAATGGCATAAACTAGATTAGTTTATGAATCAAAATACATAATCACAAACTTATAAAACACTTAACTTAAATTGAACTATTTATGGATATAATCCATAATCATAAAAGAAATGTTTTCTTTGAGGAAGTATATACTCATAAACCCTTCATAATGATTTGTAAAGAAAATGAGAGTTATCCTAAGCATATCCCCCGGGAGTGTCGTAACCAAGAGTGCAGCAAGGCCCGTTGTCGTGCACCAGTTCCCGTTCGAGTCTAGCTCAAAGCAGTGTTTTCGGGTTTTACCCCTAGGTACATCTGTGCCAGAGCCGCCTCTACCTGCTCGTATCCAGACAGGGATGTATTGCTCGGAAAACTCACAAAATCTCTACAATACCAAAATTCTAGGAAGTTCTTCTATACTAATCCTCAAAGTCTATCTTCGGGCTATGTGCTCTAATCAGAGTTTATCTAAATCTAGCTTCCAAGGTTAGTACTAAACTGCCTCTGATACCAACTGTAACGCCCCGACCCCAGCTACCCAGAGCCGGTGCATTACTTCGTAACATTGGCATGATCCCAAAAGATCAAGTCTCGAAAGACCGATTAGTTTAGTAGCCTTGGAAACACTAGATACATTCATAAGTCTTTCATTACATCAAAATTAAACAAACTACAAAAAAACATGGTCTTCATATTCCACACTCATATCTTCACTGATTATTCTTGCAAGTCAGTCATAAAATACTTCTTCACAACCTGGAAAATTTTTAAACATTGAAAGGGGTGAGCTCAAATGCTCAGTAAGGATAACAATAATGCGGAAGCTTTCATAAATAAACATTAACATTTAAGGCAATGTATAACTAAAACAAAAGCCTCTTAAACATGAACTTCAACATAATATGGCAAAAGTAAAATGAGATAATGCCATTTACTTCTTCACATGGATATTCTACTGGTCGAATAATCACATGTAATATCAATAACCACTTTCATAATGATGGAATGCATAATGCCAGACTATCATAACCACATAGCCAAGGCCTCGTGCCAAGACTACAAATAAGATTTTGTCAAGGCCTTGTGCCAAGACACTAGTTTGTCTCATGAGACCTGCCGATGCATCGAGGAGCTATAGCGGGCTCCACCCGTCACTTATTAAGTCCAATGCATTCCTCATATGAATAGGTTTAAACATATCATAAACCATAACATAATCATATCACATAAACAATGCATAAAGGAAGCATAACATTTCCACATTTCAATCACAAGATATCAATACAAAACATTGATATAATAAAAACGCTTTCAAAACCATTTTCAATACCAAAATAAAAGAATGTTAAAACATTGTATTTATTTTTCTTTTTAAAAAAAGGTATGGCTTGTAAAGGAAGCCGAAACTCAAATAATGTTCACGGCGGCGGAGAAGTCGTTGTCGCCGCATAAGTACGGAATGAAAAACATTCCCTTTTTGTCGTTTAGTAAAATGCTTCGTATAAAAAGATTCCTTTTGAATAAACTTAAAAGTCAAAGGGGTTTATACACCGTATAAAAGAAAGTTGTGTATAAAACCAAATATGCCTCAATGAAAGGAGATTGAGACGAAGTCCTTAAAAAGATCATTTTTAAAATAAAATAGATATATTATGTGTATTCACTATAGGTACACATAAAGAAAGTAAAAATACAAAATAAGACATAATAATATCATGACATAATTTGAAAGTAGGAGATTAACCCAAAGAATGGAAGTTGGGTTAAGAAGTTCCCTTACCTCGTGTCTGACTTGACTCAACCGTTCTTTAACCTCCTGAATAATAAACTAGAGTTAATATATACCTTATTAAGAACCATTTTCAACTTCATTATCCTTATTATATCACTTATTACAATGATATGAACATTATGTAATTATTTAAGTTAATAATGTTCATTTTGTCGGTATTTGGTTCTTAAGTCAAAAATAGGCTTCTTACACTTACATGTTGTTAATTTGGTCAAAGGTTCATTATATCCAGAATGGTATTCATGATGTAGATATCATATATGTCATATATATCCAGTACATACATTCATTTATAATATTACATCACATTTAGAGGTAAGAAATGAAATGCACCGTTCATGGAGACGGTAAGCCGTACGTACGCATGAACGCTACTTCCATTTCTATTTCATATTTTCTGGAATGGAATCATAATGATATGAGAGTATATTATAATTCCAGTATAATAACATATATAATATCATTAACTTTATCCTTCACACATCCCACATATGGTATTAACGAATCAAATCACTTTCAGGGGGCGGTAGTCCGCGCTTCCTAAAATGAAGATATCGTGTTTTACCCATAATGGAAACCATAAAGGTATGCCCAAAATGAAAAAAACAGAAGCTTAAGGAAAACATAAACATATTATATATCATATATAAAAATAGTGACATCATAATGGCCACCTTTGAAGGTGTTAAATGAGTGTTGAACAATCATCGTTTCGGGAGGCAGAATTTCGCCATCCACGGAAACCTTATGTTCTTTAACCATTTGATGTAGTTGTGTGGAAGTGTAGCTCAAATAAATCTTATAACAACATCCTAGTATATTTAAGATACTGGTGTTGTTACAAAAGAAGTAAATAAAAAGAGTTTAGGGGGTTGGAGAAGCAAAATAAAACAAAAGAACATGAGAGAATGAATTACCTTAAAAAGTGTAACTCCTTTTGAGTTGAGCCTAAAGGCTTCCTTTGAAAGGATTATGCCCAAAGGGAGTCCTCTAGGATGAGGAGAGGGATGTGGAGAGAGCAAATGGGCAGGGGTTGGCCGAGCCAATGGCTTGAAGAGTGTGTGAAATGAGGTAGAGGTGGGGGCCTTTTATAAGAGGAGAGGAGGGGCACTTTTGGAAAGTAAAGGAACATTACATTATTTGAAAATGTGTTTCGGTTTTAAAAGGTCCCACATTGATAGAATTCGTGGATAAGGTGATAAGGCATCGAAATCCACTCATCCAATTGGTTTTGTCCATGTGTAGTTCATAGATTTTATATTACCTTTCCATTTTATTTAAATCGTCAAATAATGATGTCATCGCTGCATCATTATTATGTCATAAATAATTAAATTTATTTAATGTCTAAAAATTATAAAAAAAATACTATGATATAGGAAATCTTTTTATCTTTCCAATGACTATTTATAATCAAAATTTGGACTTGTGTAACCCTACTTAAAAATTGTTTTAGTAAAACACTTTATGTTAGTGTCATTTTCACTTTAACATTAAATAAAAAGTAATTTATGTTATTTCCCAACAAAAGTGGATCCATGGGGTCCCCAAGTTAGGCCATGGCTTGTCTTGGTCGGCCATGACACAACCAATGAGGTTGGGACATGTGTCTAGGTCATTTAATATTATTAAAGTATTATTTATACCTTAAACTACCCTAATTACCACTAATCGCGATTAAGAACTTAATAAGTTACTATTCACCAAAAAATTATTTTTATCCCATTGAACCACATTTTACTTCTTAATGACAACCATGTATGTCGGATTTTTGAAAATCAAAACACAGAAGTGGTAATATTTCATTTAAATGAAAAATCAGTTATTTAACAACCACTTAGTGGTTTCACTATTCATCAAAAATTGAAGTTTTTCAGAATAAGGCCAAAATTTCACCCTAAGCTATAATTGATATTCCGAATTGAAAAATGATGTCTATTTTACAAAATTCCAAACATATTAGTTGCATTAATTAATTTTATAATTAATTCCCGCTGTCACAACAAATAGCGTGTTTTTAAGAAACAATTTATATCAAAAGATTGGCAATTGTTTATGTCCAATTTCAATGTTAAATTAATTCTAATGACCACCATTGGATAAAATGGTAAAAATATATTCTAATTATACTCTAAAACCACTCAATAGTATAATTTATCACTATGAATTATTTTGATTAAAAAAGTTGTTTTAAGTATTTTTCACTATTCATAAAAATTTTGAAGTTCTCAGAAAATTACAAAAAATTCAACATAGGTTAATTTCAATATTAGGAATACAAAAATGAAGTCCATTTTGAAATATAAAATTTCTATAATTTTAAAAAGTGGTTATTACTATTCATAACGGCTACTTTGATTTGTCGCGATGTTTTAGAACTCGAAGTTGCGTACAATGCAAGCTATTGCATTATTGAAAGAGAGGCGTATCGTGGAAGCTCGGGGTGTTACACTGAGGCACTGCATGGGTCACATGGAAGCACCTATGAAAGGTGTAAGAGTGGAAGATCAACTACCATGTGGGAAGGCATGATAGAGGAGGGGGTGGAAGAGTGTGCCTGAAGAGAATTTGTATGGGGTATTATCGGAGAGGGGGAAGAGAAATTATTAAGAAAGTTTTTTGGTGTAGAGTATTATAAGGAATTGGATGAATTTATCTGGTTTTTTGTGGGATCATAGTTTTTAATCGGTGAATGAATCATAGTCGTTGGACCCTGCAATTCAAATATCTAGACCATCAGATTACTCGTTGAGCTCTGTAACCATTTGATATTACAATGTTTCATTTGGGTTGTCCATTTGAGCTTGTTGGGTTTTCTTCTTAACCAAAATTTTTCAAGAATCTTTTACTCTATGTAAGCTCCTGCTATGTTGATCAAATCACCATCCAAGTGACCATTTGTGAACTGAGATGGAAGCCATGATTCTATAATGTTCTTGAAGGTTCAAAGTCGATTTGAATTGACTATAAATACCACATGAGGGGTTCAAATTTGTAACTGATATTTTGAGAGGTTCAAATTTTTTGTTCCATGATTTTCTCTGGATCTTGTAAGGTATAGTTCTGCGCATCTCATGTTTTCACGAAGATGGTGATGTATCTCATGAGTACTCGATATGTGAATTGCACACTCATAGTGCTTTGCAAAGAAAAAGTTTTCATGAAGCACTTAGATAACATGATCCTCTCATGTTTATATCTACTGGATCTTGCATAAAGGGTTTGGTGAATCATGAATCACATACTTTTTAAACCATTATTTGAAGAATATAGAACCACCATATATACTTTTAGGATATATTGTGTGATTACTATGTATTGATCATACCTTTTTCATAGAGGAGTGATATACCATGTAATTTGTTTTCATTTGAGTTCCACGCACTAATTTTGTATGGTTAGTGTGTGTAAGAATGTACAACACACTTGCACGAAGGAATCAATGAGTGAAGTGTATACCAGCTGCATGAAAAAGGAAGAGTACACAAGGTAGAGGGAATATTGTAAATTCACATGCATGAAATCCATACATATAACATTGACAATGTATGGATGTGATTTGAAAGTATACATCTTATGTGGATGTTAAGAAGAAATTAAAGATTTCACAAAAGTGAATTTTTTGTATTTGGATTTTCATTTAAGAAGTATTGATATTGTAATATTTGTGTAAGTGATCAGTGATTGTGAAGTTGAGTGTACATGAAAAGAATTTTTGTGTGTGAACTATGAAGTATATAGTGTATTCTTGGGGATCCATATGAAATACACTTACATGCATGTGGAAAAAAAGTGGAACATATGTGAAACAAATGAAACAAGAAATTTGAAATTCACATAAAATAATACATGCATAATATTGATAAGACCCTGAATTGTTTACATATGCATGATGATTAAAAATTCAAATGGAATGCATGTTGCTTAATTATTGTGAATTATTTTTAAGACTAAAGCCAGGGAAGAAATTCTATCAGTGTTTCATAATTTTCTGTATTTGAATTTTCAGTGTTTAGTGAGGTCGGGTCTTCAGTATAAGAAATAATTCCTAACCGAGTAGTGTTATACTGAGATAGATGAATATTTTGAGTCATCATAATTATTTGAGGAAGACTATCATCAATTAAATGGTAATTTAATTGTAAATGGGATAGTTTAATCTACAAATATCATGGAGGAAGATTATATAATAATCCTATCAGTGGATCAAATCTTTTGGTACTTAAGATTGTGAAATATTTAGTGGGACTCTGAAGTAGTTGAAGTTTCTAGTGGGACTTCAGAGCAGGATAATGGGATTCTAGTAACACTGTGGAATACAGTATAATGATCCTCTTGTAGGACTCAAGAGTCACTACTGTAGGTGGGAACTTGTAAAATCTAGTGGTACTCTAGAGTGGAACATGGTGGGATTCAATGTTGATGGGAATTAGACTTTCCCTGATTGTAACCATCTATATATAGTGAAAAATATGTAACTAGGGGTGATAACTGGTTACATCAAGAACATATGTCTTAGTAATAAACCTTGTATAAATCCTTGTGTGTTGTGCTTGCATTTTATTATTTCTTGTAGGGAGATGTTGAGATATAAAGACTATGGATATGGACTTTAAACAGTCACATTGGTTGAATTAAAAAATAAATAATTTGTAAAATTGTATACCACCAATTCAACCCCCCCCCCTCCCCCCATCCTCTCAATGGTATCTAACTAATCCTTGGACACTTCAGGGACTAGATCAGATACTGAAGAGCATATTTAGAGGGTTTTTCCCATATATGTGATTATTCTATCGATTGCGGTTATATTTGAAAATGTTTTGCTACATTCTTAGAGATATTTTAACATGATTACAATGTAGTTTTATTGTGGTATCGATTTAATTTTTTAATTAAGTCACTAATTTATCTCTTTATTTCATTGTAACAACCCTTCTCTTTATTACATATAAATTCAGGATTTATTACATAAGATTTCACATAATACAACCCTAAATATCAAAAAGTCTATTGTATTTGGGAATTAGTTACATTACCTAACAACTTAAAATAATAAATTAATCATCTTTATTGAAAACGTCATTAACATTATCATAATATTCCTTCGTACTTAAAACTACTAGGGATAAACTCGGGACATATATATGAAAGGGGTGATCTATAAATCCCAGTAAGGGAATAAACATGGAATAACATGAAGAAAGCAATACATGTTATAAAATAGTGATATAAATGGGACATAAATGAGGTGAAAATCATAAACATGAAAAATGAATCTTGATATAGCTTGGTAACATAAATGCATCATGGGAAATGTGGAGATAACTTAAATCATTGTATTATAAACATAGGTCAAGGATAACTACAAAGAAATCATGTTAGAAAGAGTCCCATGATAGATTATGTTTACACCCTAATCCATTTCATGATGTTTCATGAGAGTAAAACATTACCCAATTCATTAGAGTGCTATATAATTCTATATGCACCTATCATATTCATTTCATTCTCATGATTAAGTGTGCCACATAAGACATAAAACAAAAGATATTTTATCATCAAATTTTATTCAACAATTAAGTAGTGTTGAATATATATATATATATATCCCAAATAAAATAATTACAAGTGCATAAATTTTAATTCCCTTGATAAGAATTGGGTATGGGTATTCACTATACAATTTTTTTGCATGAAAAAACACAGTGAAATCTTAGCAGTATAATAGGGGTGTATGAATGTTCATGGAAGGTATTAAATAGTGTTAAATGGGTATCTCATAATTTAGTAATCATAGGATTATTTAGAGGTATATGTTAGAACATACCCCAACACTAGGAAATGGAGCTAAAAGGCATAAGAAAATGTAGATTCTTGAATAAAGAGTAGAAGGAGAGGAACCCTTAGCTTAAGAGGGTGATTCCAAATGCTTGGAAAGAGATTATTGAAAGCTTGGTACACCTTATGAGGACCATATAGAGGGTAGAGAATAGAAATTATGTGCTCTAAGGATTTTTAGTGAATATAAATGGGATATTGTGTGGGTTTATATAGGAAATTAGTGGGGTATTCTTTAATATTTCTCAAACATAGGTTTTGGACTCTATATGATAAAATAACCAAAACCAAAAACTTTATCATGGTTTTTCCCATGGTTTCTTCCAAAGAGTGTTTTATTTCATTATTTTATTATGAAAAGGGCCAATATTATTAAAATAATACCCTTGGTGATGTGTAAGTGAGTGATGTCCTTAAAGAAATGATTTTAAAACCTTAAAATATATTATAGGATTTTGAGGATTCATAAAGCATTTATAAAATCGAAAAATAAACTTATAATAACATTATTTTAAATTGAAAACATATATCTGGTCTTAGATTCCCTTAATAGTATTTATTAAATCATTTTTGGGTCATTATGATCTCATAATTCACAACGTAAATATATACTGTATTTAATTTTTACCCAAAAATTTGACTATCTCAAAAAATTATGAAAAATTAATCATTGGAACATTATGATGTTATAATTAAGAAAATAATATTTATTTTACCCAAATAATTTTCTAAATAAGTTAATTTAAACTTTTATAATAACAATGGAAATTTATTGAGAAATTATGGGTTTTATATAATAATATTTTCTTGAACCATTATAAAAATCTAATTTGAATTCATAAAAATTAAATGATCATTTATATTTAATAAAAAATATTTAATAATAATATTTTAGAAAAATATTATCTATTTCAAAAATACCTTAATTCATAAATTCCTTAATTTAATTTGAATGTTACCCAAAAATACAATTTTTGTTTAATTGTATCAAAATGAAAAATAATTTATAAAGTAATAGTAATAAAATGAAATTATATTCATTATTCTATAAAATATACATATTAATTTTATTAGTTTCTTGATACATATCCATTTAATACACCAGGAAACTCCCAAAGAGAAAGGTGTGCGACAGTAATACTTTCATAGGGTGATTCGGTGTACATGGTTTGGGTCGTGATATCGAAGATCTTGAACTTCTCCCATAAACAGTTTATATCATGATTAAGTTGTTGGATATCAGCTTAGGATTTGTAAAGGTAAAATCTAAATGATATTATCTCCCTCAAAATCTATGTTAAATGGTCTTCATTGGGTATTATCCTATTGGTTGAGGTGATCACTTCCTTTGTTTGTGTCAATTGAATTTTCCAAAACCATGCATTTATACTAATCATATGATCATTGTTCAAGGGCTATATTATCAATGGTTAGGATGATTAAAGGTCTTTTAAATCAAATAGGATATAATAAAACCAAGTAATTTCATGTTTTTTATATAACCATAATAAATAATAAGACATTTATTTCAACCACAAAGTGAATTTTATTTATAAAACCTCAGATCGTTACAATCTTACCCCCTTAAAATATATGAGGGTGATTTTTTTCATCACTTCCTCTCATTCCCACATCACTTATTCATAATTGTGGTTTCTCCATAACACTTTGACCACATGCATTTTCTTATTCTATAGAACAGTGTCTCTACGATCTAAGATCTTCACTAGATTCTCCTCATATGAGAGATAATTCTCCAATGGTAGCACCTCTTAATTGATTATATGTTAGGGGTATGGTATGTACTTCCTCCAGAGGGATACATGGAATACATCATGTGCATGAGATAGGTAAGGTGGTAGTGGTATTTTATAGGCCACCACTCCAATGCGATTAAGGATCTCAAAGGGACCGATGTATCTTGAACTAAGCATTTCCTTACTTCCAAGTCTCGTTACTTTCTTCCATGGAGATATGTGGAGGAATATCTTGTAAGAACCCATTTTTTTCAGAGTGCAGTTTTGAGCAGAAATTTGAATTTTTGTCGTTAGATGCTTGTGAGGAGTAAAATAGCAATTTTCCCAAAATATTTGATTTCAGATAATTTTTCTGAAAACTCAGTCGGTCCCGGAATAGGGAGTTTACCCTAGTACAAGAGATTGGAGGAAATATGAGCTGTTCGAATTTCGGTGGAATATTTAGTATTTAATATTATTAAATTAAATATTAATTTATTCGCATGGGTTAATTCGGAAATAAATTTTACATGGAGCTTTTGATCGAGATTATGATTCTCCCTTTGAGTCCAGAATGGATAGTTTAGCCTAGGGAAGTCATAAACTCATGTCAGGCGCCGGGGCCGGCCCAGGCCCCTTTTTCTTCTTTTCCTTTTCTTTTCTTTTCTTACTTATATTCTTTCCTACTCCTCCTTGAACACATCTCCTAAACCACCTCCTTGGCCATGTCTTTTGGTGAGAGTTTTAGAATTAAAAATAGAGGTATTTTGGAGGCAAGAGGGGTACAGATTCGAAGCTCTCGACGCGCTGAGTCGGTGTGCGACAACTAGGAGCCGTGAAATCAACTGAAGATTCGGTATTTTCCACATGAAGGTAGGTCCGTTTATGTTTTGGACCTATATCCACTTAAAACATGTTTTTTTATGTTTTTAAATATTTATATTTCTTACTTGTAAGCCCATGTGGATCGATCTATTGTTTTGGGGGCGAAAACGGGCATTTCGGGCATTTTCAGGGTTTTCCTGTCGGAAAACCCAGAATACACGGCGTGTGTTCCAGGAGAAAATGATGTTTGTTCTTCCCATTTTGGGAATATGAAGTTTTCCAAAGTACATGTCGTGTACTTGAGTACACACTGTGTAGTGGATGTCTGTGTGAATGACCATGTGAAATAAGACACGAAATAGTGGTTTTTTAGGAGTACATGTCGTGTACTATAAATACAAGCCATGTAGTGGCACATGGGCATGTGTTCGGGTGAAAACGCACATGGGGTGACTTTTTTTGAATAGTACACACCATGTATAGTAAAGTACACACCATTTAATATTACACAGACAGACCCCATGGGTCTAGCCATGTGTTCTGGCCATGTACTACTTCAACTTAGTAGTTTTGGGATATCTTGTGCCTTGGAAGTCAGAATTGGGCGTGTGAGTAGTCCATTCTGAGCGTGTTTCTACATATATCACAATTTTTGGAATCATTTTTACATTTAGAGGTCACCTAGATGATGTTTTGGGGGTGTCTATATAAATGGATTGATTCTTCCGTCAGTTAGCGAGTTTAGTTGATACTTGAGAGTGAGACTTAGCATGAATGAGAGGTTGGGTGTTCGAACCAATATAATTGAGACCTTAAAATGAGATGAGTTTTGAGATATCGCCCATAACATTTTCTTTAGAGGAATTTTCCCTTGTGATACGTGCCCTTATGGTATATGAGGCCATGTGAACGGATACTTCAAAGGATCCCCTGAGGGAAGCCTTTACTTGTGTGTTGATCTAAGGAGTCCCTTATAGGATCTCTCTCCTATTTTTTCTTTGAGAGGAACCATGTTATTGATTACCTATTTTGTCCTTCCTTTGAGGATCCCATGTAGGATTCCTCCCTTACTCTTCTTTAAGGATCCCATGTAGGATGCCTTCGTTCGTGTTTACCTAGAGAATTATGAGTATAATGCATTCTCAGTGTTTGACTTGAGGGACCTAGTGGGTGACTGTTGTTTGACTGACCATGAGTTGTTACGTTGGGTTTGGGTAAATATGGTGATCGGTTGTCACCTAGAACCTGTTCCAAAATATTAATTCCATGGGGCTATGGATGTAGTGTCAGGTTGGTCATTCGGGCCACCCTCCCTTGTTTCTTTATATATGACTTGGTTTGCTGATGCAGCAGTGGTTAACAGAGGTGATTCCTGGGTGGTGGATATTGAGCCTGACGCAAGGTGTCTTTATTGTTTTTTTGGATGCCTACTATGCCTTGTGTTCTTAAGAAGAGGTGGTTTGATTGTAAATAGGTTTATTTACCTTGCTTTAGATGTGTTTCCCATGTCTATTTTGACTTGACCATTTGGTTTATCCTTGCTTATTAGGATTCTTGTTTCCCATGCCTAGTTTTTTTAGGATGGTGTGATTTTATCTGATATATTGTAATAGGTTGTGTTTGTTTATCAAAGTTGTACTTTGTGATTTAATTTGGCCTCTAAATATTGTTAAAAGACTATAGGGGGAATTGACGTTGAGTGCTTCCTCGGAGAGTCTGTAGTTACGGTTAAAAGACTATATGGGGAATTGACGTTGAGTGCTTCCTCAGAGAGTCTGTAGTTATCGTTACGAGACCATAGTGAGGATTGACGTTGAGTGCTCCCTCAGAGTGTCTGAAGTTATCGTTATGAGACTATAGGGGGAATTGATGTTGAGTGTTTCCACAAAGAGTCTGTAATTATTGTTAAAAGACTACAGGTGGAATTGACATTGAGTGCTTCCTCAAAGAGTATGTAGTTATCATTATGAGAATATAGGAGGAATTAAAGGTGATTTCTTCCTCATAGAGTCTTTGATAAAGCTTAACCATAGGGGTTAGACTGTGAGTACTGCCCATAGGGTTTCTTGTGTTTCTTTGGTTGAACCAGAGGGGTTAGGCTATGAGTACTTCCCATTGGGTTTCTTTTTTTTGTTAAGATTGCTCATAGATATATTTTTGGCGTTGGATGAAGCAGATATATGTTTATGGGATTACAGATCTAGATATTGACTTAATTTAACACGGCTTGAGTGGAACGACGTCCGGATCAATGCCCTTGCACAAGATGTCCAGGAGATCGGGGTTATGGTCCCAAGGATTGACTACTGATATTTTTTCTCGTTATTTGATTCACCTAATCATGAATATTCATATTTATGTATATGTGTATAGGTATGGTACTATACATGTGTACGTATATAGATATGGACATCCATGGTGGCACTTGCCAAGTTGATAGGGATTACATACCCTAAGTTCGAATGTGGTTGCGCGTTTGGTTTACTTTTTTCTGATGTGTTCTAGATAGGCAGAGCACATTGCTATTGCATACACTTTTAGAATCACAGTTATTGGTTTCTTGTTGGGGTTCCCTACTGAGATTATTTCTCACCCCTTAATATGCACCTCGGTGTACATGTAGACCTTATGTCTACTTTTTGGGTTGAGCATGAGTTGCATGGGGGATAGGGCTGAGGCTTAGTATTGCATGATCAAGCGGAGTAACTCGAATGGTTCTGCTGATCGGGCTACTTCTGTTCGACAGTGTATGTAGATTGAGTACGTGGATTGGCTTAGAGTTAGTAGCAAAGCCCTATACTTTTACTTTCAGTTTCTTTTGTACGTGTATCTGTATGGTCGGTCTAGTGGGAGACTAGTGTTGTATTGTATTACATAGCTATTCAGGATTTTACAACATTTTACTATTACAAATTGTTCTATTTCAGTTGATTATTGCTTCTTCACTCTATTTACTTTCTACTGTGTATGATACTTAGTTATTTACGTTGTTTTATTACTCTTTTATGAGGTCATAGTCTCCCCACTATCACACCCTAGGACCTCGCATCTATTTGGCAGCCTCTGGCATATGGGGAGGCGCGCATGAGGCCTTGTGGAAAACTAGATCGGAGCACCGGTTTAGTAGCTTCCAGTTTGGGATGTTACAAAGTGTAATAAAAGGGGTTTTATTTTCCTAGTCTTTACTATTTGGGAAATTGTAGATAGGAGTATTAGGAATGCATCGGAACCTGTGGTGAATATCAGTCTGGTGTGTCGAGAACACTTGTTCCTGTAAGAAGTCCTGATTTCCAAGGTTTGGGATTACTATTCTGATTTTGTGATGTTACAATTGTATATGATTTTCACCTTGAGAGACACACTTATTGTGTGGTGTTTTGATTTACTATGGATCTTTGGCTCTTGGACATTTGTAAGATTCCAGGGATGGATTTTGAGTCTTGACCGGAAAAGGCAAGAGGTGTCTCACGCATCATACTAGGCACTTAGAATTCACAGCATATAGGCATACTAGTGTGTGTTTTTACTGATGACTAAGACCTTTGGTTCTGCTTACACATACTTTTTACTCTGATGGAAGGTTATATGGATCTACATTGAGGTGTTGTTGTGAGGATGATGACTTATTCCTCGTACGCAGGAGATGCAGTGACCCTAGTTTATCGATATGCAACGCAATGCCTTTCTGTTTAACCCTTATTGGGAGTTTCTTCTCAGGTTTGTGGTTATTTAGTCGGATCATTGAGTATGATGTCAATATATACCAAGTCTTTTCTTGTGAACTGTACCTACTTGGGGTATTTCTGTATACGGATACCCGATGAGTGTCAGTTTAGTTTCTCTTCTACTTGGGTTGTGACCTCCAAGGAGCAGTACCTTCTAAGGATTCGCGAAGAGGATCTAGGCCTTTGCAGACCGTGTTTTTCGTATTTACTTTCATTGGTTGTGGTGATATTACCTTCTTTACTGAGGCTTGTATCTTTTGGGCTAGGTGGTTATACCTTGTGACCCAGTTTTGAGGTGTTTTCTATAGGGCTAGGTGGGAGGCCTTGAGACCCTTGGTTTTGACTCGAACCCTTGTAGGTAGATGTCTGTTCTGTTCTAGAGAAACTTGTGTGAGAATGGTTGGACCGTTTTTTCCAATGCCTTTTGGCGGTACTTGTTTTTCACGACTGGCTTCGATGGGCAGGATTGTTCAGGTTCCTGGCCTAGTCTACCAGTGTTTCTGATGTTGCTGGTGCGAGTGGCATCATTTGAATCTATAACAGTGAATGGTTGGGAATGATCCAATGACTGTTGTTTTAAGACTTTTCATGGTTTTGGACCTCATATGTTGTGTTGTAATGTCCCTATGTTTTAGAGGTGACTTTGTGAAATGTTGGGTTACCATGAAATGGTTGACCCGTGCTTGAATCCTGGTTGGGCTTTGGTAGGATATTAGCATGGCTTGGAGGGAGTGGGACACACCTTCGGTGAAATATTAGTGTACTCCTATTAAAGACGATCATGCGTTATCTTGATTATTCTTGAGTATGCTGAGAGAGTTTTGACCCTACATCGATCCCCTTTTTTCTTTCTTAATTTTCATCCCTATTGAGGATAGAACCTGTTCTGATTGTGCTCTAGGAGCAGTGTAAGGAAAGACATATGGTGGGAAGTGCACTATTGTCCTTTTGAGGGTGTTTTTCCTTGTTTAGGTTAAACTATGGTGTTTTCCAGTGGGATTTTGATCCTGGAGTTTCTTTTAATACAACAATAAGGGTATTCCGATGGTGGGGAGTACCAGATCAGTCGTAGTTGAATGTCTTCTAGGTAGAAGGTAGTTGTTAATGCTATATGACTGGTTGTTGGACAATATAGATGGCTTGGTTGTGAAAATTCATGAGTTAGAAGCATGGTTGTTTGTCCTTTTTTTGTGCTTCTCAGGGGCGAGAAGGTTTATGGTGGGGAGTTTGTAAGAACCTTTGTTTTTTTTTACTGCGGTTTTGAGCAGAAATTTGAATTTTTGCTGTTAGATGATTGTGAGGGGTAAAATGGTAATTTTCCCCAAACAGTTGGTTTCGGATAATTTTTTTGACAAGTCTGTTGGTTCCAGAATAGGGATTTTACCCTAGGACAGGTGTTTGGAAGAAATTGGAGTTGTTCGAATCATGGTGGAATATTTAGTATTTAATATTATTAAATACAATATTAATTTATGTGCACAGGTTCATTTGGAAATAACTTTTAAATGGAGCATCAGATTGATATTCTATCTATGCTATTGAGTCCGGAATGTATATTTTAACCTTGGGATGGCATAAACTCATGCCAGGAACCAGGGAAGGCCCGGGCCCCTTTTTCTTCTTTTCCTTTTCTTTTCTTTTCTTCTTTCTCTTCCTTCCTTATACTCCTTGCACACATCTCTTACGTCTCCTCCTTGGCCATGTCTTTTGGGTATAATTTTATAATTATGAAGAGAGGGATTTTGGAGGCAATAGGGGAACCTATATGAATCTCTTGATGTCCTGAGTCGGCGTGCGGTAATCAGGAACCATGAAATCAACCGAAGCTTTGGTGGTTTCCGCCTGAAGGTAGGGCCATTTATGTTTTCACCATATATCCCCTTAAAACATGTTGTTTTATGTTTTTAAATCCTTATATTTTTTCTTGTAAGATCAGGGGGCTTGATCTATTGTTTTGGGGGTGAAAATTGGCGTTTTGGGCGTTTTTAGGGATTTTCCGTCGGAAAACCCAGAATACACAGCTTGTGTTCCAGGGGAACATGCTATGTGTTCTTCCTATTTGGGGAAGACGATGTTTTCTAAAGTAAACATAGTGTACTTGAGTACACTCCATGTAGTGGATGTTTGTGTGACTGATTGTGTGAAATAAGACACGGAAGAGTGGGTTTTTAGGAGTACATGTTGTGTACTATAAGTACATGCCATGTAGTGGCACATGGGCATGTGTTCAGGTGAAAATACATATGGTGTGGCTTTTTGTGAATAGTACTTTCTGTGTACAGTAAAGTACACACCGTGTAATATTACATAGGTAGACCCCATGGGTCTGGACATGTACTACTTTTTTTGACACAAACGGAGACATGAATTGGTCACCCAATTCATGCCCCAAAAATATTTATTAAATAAAAAGTCTTATGATACATGAACAAGGTGTAATGAATTTACACTAGCACAAAAATGAGTGTGAAATGTGATGATATAAAAAAGAGGCTCAGTCACATCAAACTGCGAGTGAAGCAACTCCGGGAAAGCTAAGTCCTTAGGATTTGTAGTGTTCAAGAGGCATGAAAAGTGAAATATCCCACCCAAAGTGGCTGAATCTTCTACACTATGAGGTTTCAGTGAGCATGAGGCAACAACAAACATGAAGGGGGGATGTGAAGTAAAGAATGTGAAAAAAGCATAAGACATTGCACCTTTCGACTGGAAAAACAAAGCCACACTGGTCAAGAATCAAGGAGTTTGATTATACTTCTACACGAACCTCTTATTGAACATTTGACGTTTGATTTCAAGATATTTTTCCATAGTTATTTCTCTATCTCTAATCCTTTGATACATGAATTCATCCCATTGTTCTGATTCTAAATTTACACTCACCTCCTCGGTATGATGGTTTGTAGATATCACATCCGAGTCAGAGGCTTCATTCAGGCTATCATCAGGAGGTGCAATAGGATAATAAACCTCATTCGTTGAAGTTGTAAATGCAATGTTTTCCTTCTTAGAAGCATCAAGTGATCTTGTAAAAAAAATTTGTTCAATTTACTAACAGTCCCTATTTTTCCTAGTTTTTTTAGGATTGGTATTAATGAATCCATCAGCATCCACTATTTGTTTTTTTTTTCTAGAGCTTGATTTTAGGAATTCTTCCTCAATTTGAGTGGCTTTCTCATCAACATCTAGTAGGGATGTGCATTGAGTCTGTGCAGGAAAAGGGTCTAGGGAAGATTGAGAAAGAACTTCAATATTAGCATTAGAGTGTTCACCCTCAATAGAAACAGTCTCATTAACCTCATTATTAAGCATGTTTCCTTCATGAATTGATTCCTAGGAAAAAGGATTATGAGCATCACTAGAGCATAAGGCATTGATGTTGTCAACTGGTTTATCTGTCAGAATCAAATAGTTCTTCTTTATGGCATTCTTTTACACCAAAATTGACTTGAAATGAGGGAGTGGAGGGACATATCTTTGAGTCCCACATTCTTTCATAAGATGGCCAATTCTAGAACATTGTTTACAGTAGGCTGGAACATTTTCAAATACAACATTCTGTATAAACCCGTAATCTCCATTTTGTATCCAAAACCATGATGGAAATTCATGAGAGATGGAAACTTCAATACAGTTCCTAGAAACAAAAGGTCTTGATAGGTTTAAAGTAGCAGAGTAAAGCTTGATCAGATGTCCGAAGAGTCCAGCAATGGACAATAAAGCACTCTACTTGAAGAGATGGAGATTTAAACCTGAGAAACTAGTCTAGATGGGAACGATGGGGGGTTCAGAACCAACATCAATGTTCAAAGACCATTTGAAGACTTTCATAAGAGATCCCCCAAAATACCAAGAACTGCATGTCCAGAATCGGTAATAATCATTCTCTGAGGAGAAGCGGAAGAGAACATGCCACGTATTCAATAAGCCTATGTGAAAATTCATGAAACGTATACCTTCTAGGGCTTTGCGTAGAAATACCAGTGATGGGTGACGCTAGACAAACTTTCCAGTGAGAACAAAATGAAGATATGAAGAGATTGTGTGTACCTCATCATTTGAGAAATAAATCTCCGATAGTCCTCAATGTCAATATGTTTTTGGAGAAATACCTTCAGATTTATTTGATTCAGCAAGAGTAGCACTACCCGTGATGATTTCTGTGAATGACCTAGCATCAAGGTCGGTGGTATTAAGGATTATCCTGTGTTCACCCACAGACGGGACTTCCATGAATGGAATCTCCCACATGTATCAGTGGCCATGTACTACTTCAACTTAGTAGATGTGGGATATCTTGTTCCTTGGAAGTCAGAATTGGGAATGTGAGTAGTCCATTCTGAGAATTTTTCCATGTAGATTACAATGGTTGAATCTTTTTTACTTTTATAGGTCATATAAATGATTTTTTGGGGGTTTCTATCTAAATGGATAGGTTCTTCCTCTAGTTAGCGAGTTCAGTTGACACTTGAGAGTGAGACTTAGTGTGGATAATAGGTTGCGTGTTTAGAACAACTTAGTTGAGAACTTTAATATGAGATGATCTATGAGTTATCTCCCATAACATATTCTTTAGAGGACATTCCCCTTTTGAGATGTGCCCTTATGGACATGTGACTGGATACTTCCAAGGATCCCCTGAGGGATGCCTTTACTTGTGTGTGGACCTAAGGAGTCCCTTGTAGGATCTCTCTCCTATTTTTCCTTTGAGTGGACCCTTGTTATGGATTACCTAATTTTTCATTACCTTGAAGATCCCGTGTATTATTACTCCCTTACTCTTCACTAAGGATCCCATGTAAGATTCCTTCGCTCTTGTTTACCTGGAGAATTCCGAGTATGATGCCTCCTCTATGTTTAACTTGAGGGGCCCAGTGGGTGCCCATTGTTTGACCAACCCTAAGTTGTTACGTCGGGTTTTGGTAGAGATGGTGATCAGGTGTCACCTAGAACCTGTGACAAACTAATAATTCCATGGGGCTTTGGATGTAGTGTTGGGTTGGGCATTCGGGCCACCCTCACATGTTTGTTTATATCTGACTCGGTTTGCTGATATAGTAGTGGTTACCATAGGTGCTTCCTGGGTAGTGGCTATTGATCCAGACACAAGGCATCTTTCTTGTTTGTTGGGATGCCTACTATGCCTTTTGTAACTGAGTAGAGGTGGTTTGATTGAAAATAGGGTTATTTACATTGATTTGGATGTGTTTCCCATGTTTTTGTTTTGACTTGATCGTTTGGTCTAGCCTTGCTTGCTAGGCTTCTTGTTTCCCAAGCCTAGTGTTGTTAGAATGGTGTTATTTTATCTGATATGTTGTTATATGCTTTGTTTTCCAATCCACGTAGTACTTTGTGATTTACTTTGGCTGCTAAATACTATTAAAATACTATAGGGGGAATTGGCGTTGAGTGCTTCCTCAGAGAGTTTGTAGTTATCGATAAAAGACTATAGGGGGGATTGATGTTGAGTGCTTCCTTAGAGAGTCTATAGTTATCGTTACAAGACCAAAGGGGGGATTGACGTTGAGTGATCCCTCAGAGTGTCTGTAGTTATTGTTATGAGACTATATGGGGAATTGATGTTGAGTGCTTCCTCAAAGAGTCTGTATTTATTTTTAAAAGACTATAGGGGGAATTGAGGTTGAGTGCTTCTTCAGAGAGTCTGTAGTTATCATTACAATACTATAGGAGGAATTGACAGTGATTTCTTCCTCAGAGGGTCTTTTCTAAATCTGAACTAGAGGGGTTAGACTATGAGTACTGCCCGGAGGATTTCTTTTGTTTGTTTGGTTGAACCATAGGGGTTAGGATGTGATTACTTCCCAGAGGGTTGCTTGTTCTTGTTAATCTTTCTCAGAGATATATTTAAGGAATTTGCTGAAGATTGTATATGTAGATGGGATTACGAGCCCCGAGATCGACTTAATGATACACGGCTTGAGTGGAATGACATTTGGCTCAATGGCCTTGCATAGGATGTCCAGGAAATAGGTATTATGGTCCCAGGGATCGACTGTTGATGTTTTTTCTCGTTATTTGATTCACCTAATCAGGAATATTTATATTTATGTATATTTTTATAGGTATGGGACTATACATGTGTACGTATATAGATATGGACATCCATGGTGGCACTTGCCTAGTTGACAGGGATTACATACCCTAAGTTTGACTATGGTTTCTTGTTCAGTTTACTTCCTTTTGATGTGTTCGGCTAGGCTGAGCACATTGCTGTTGCATACACTTTTAGTATCACAGTTATAGGTTTCTTGTCGGGGTGCCCTACTGAGAATATTTCTCACCCTTTTACGTGAACTTTGGTGTACATGTAGACCTTATGACTTCTTTTCAGGTTGATCACGAGTTGCATGGTGGATAGGGTTGAGGCCCAGTGTTTCATGATCGAGCGTAGCAGCTCGAGTGGTTCTACTGATCAGGATACTGTAGTTTGACAGTGTCTGGAGATTGGGTACTTGGATTAGGTCGGAGTTATTAGTAGAGCCCTGTACTTTTACTTTTAGTTTCTTTTGTACTTGTATCTGTGTGGTCGGTCCAGTGGGCGACTATTTTTGTATTGTATTGCATAGTTGTTCAGGCTTTTACAACATTTTACTATTATAGCTTGTTCTATTTCAGTTTTTTATTTCTTCTTCACTCTGTTTACTTTCCGTTGTGTATGATACTTTGTTATTTATGTTGTTTTATTACTCTTTTATGAGGGCATAGTCTCCCCACAATCACACCCTAGGACCTTGCTGCTTGTCGGCAGCCTCTAGCGTACAGGGAGGTGTGCTTGAGGCCTTGTGGCGAACCGGCTCGGAGCACCGGTTTAGTGGCTTCCGGGTCAGGACGTTACAATCATGTATCCAACCTCAAACTCTAGGTCACACTGAAAATTATTATCAAAACACTTCTTTCAACTCTGAGAATCCTTAATGTGATGTTGAATAGTCCTGACCTTTTCCACCACTTCCTCAACCATTTTAGGACCTATCAGTTTGTGTTACCCAACTACATCCCTACATGAAGTTATTCTTCATATTTTTTAGTGAAGGTGTTAATAGGGATCCATTTGGATGATTTAGAAATTTTTATTGTATGATAACTCAAATATAGGAATACATTGATCCCATCCACCTTCTAATTCAATTAAGCCTGCTCCCAACATGTCCTCGAGTGTCAGGATAGTCAACTCAGATTGGCCATCAGTTTTAGGGTGATAAGTTGTGATGAAGTTTAACATAGTATTTAGATCATGTTGAATACTCTTCTAAAACATGGAATTAAATAATTGACCTCAATCAGAAACAATTGATAATGGTGTTCCATGTATCATCACCACTTCTCTTATGTATATCCATGCAAGTTGATCGAGTGAGAAGTCCTATCAAATTGTAATAAATTGAGTAGTATTTATAAGCTGATCCACCACAACTCATAGAATTATTTTATATTTATGTATTCATATGACCAGTGAAAAATTCCATGGTGATTTTTTCCCATTTTCATTTTGGTATGGTTAATGGTTTCATCATCCCCTTGTATTTTTTCATTTCTTCTTTCACTTGTTGACATGAAAGACATATTGATGTATATTCTGTGATCTCCTTCTCCATATTTTCCCACTAATAGTGCTCTCAGAGGTCTTAATACATCTTTGTGATTCTAGGAAGGGTGGAGATGGTCAAGCTATGTGCATCGTCCAACAAATCCTTCTTTAACTCGGTATTTGATGCTACTCACAGTAATCAAACAAATATTACAACTCCTTTATCATTAACATTGAACTCCAAGTATTTCCCTTTTTTATAGCTTTAAATTTCTTATGAATTCCCACATAAACACTTTGAGAATACTTTATCTTATATAAAATGTATATTTGAGAAACCATTTGTGAAAGGATTGATGATGTTCCTTTATTATTCACATGTCCATCATTTTCAAGACCAAGAATATTGAATCCTTCTCAATTATCATCAATGATAAAATTGTTGGATCCTTTATACATATAACTTCTTCCACTTTATTTTCTTTTATTATATGGTAGTTGATTGAGTATTCATAGTTCTTGATCAGACATAACCATCTTCATTTTTTCATATTCATATCATTCAATGTGAATATATACTTGAGTATTTTTTTGATCCATATATATTTCATACTTCTTTCCAAATAGATTATGCCACCATATTTTCAATGCAAGTATCACTACAGCTAACTCCAGCTCATGTATTGGGTAGTTTTGTTTGTGAAATTTCAATTTCCTTGAATAATAGGATATCAATTTTTCATTCTTAATTAACACATATCCCAAGCCCTTATATAATCATCATTGTACACCATGAAACGTTATCCACTTGTGGTAACTGTGAGTATAGGTGAAGTAGTAAGCCTCTTTTTCAAATCCATGAATCTCTATTCACATTCATCATTACAAAAAAACATGACTCCCTTATGACTAATTTTTATAAGATGGTTTAAAAGTCATGAGAAATTTCTCAAAAATCAATGATAGTACCCAACTAATCCATGGAAAGTATGGATTTCTATCACAGATATTGTCCTTGTCCATCCTTCAATTGCTTCTATCTTTGAAGGATCTATAGATATCACATTTCTTGTGATAATATGAACCATGAATCAGACATCCTTAAACCAAGACTCACATTTGATATTATTTTCATAAATTATATCCTTTTGTAATATTTTTAAAACAATGATCAGATGATCCTCATTATCCTCCTTACTTTTGGATTATATTAGAATTTCATCTACAAAGACTAACACAAATTTATCAAGGTAATCTATAAAGATACTATTCATAAATTCCATGAATATTTCTAAAGAATTAGTATGTTCGAATGCAATTACTGTGAAATCATATTTCTCATACATTGTTCGAAAATAAATCTTGGGGATATCCTCCTTCACCTCCCTTACTTGAAAATATCCCAAACAAAGCTATGCCTTCGAAAAGTATTGTTATCCATATAGATGATCAAATAAGTTATCCATATATGAAAAAGGATACTTGTTATTTATCATTATCTTATTGATCTCATGATAATCAATTCAAAGGCGCATTGACCCATCCTTCTTCTTGATTAAGAGAACTAGTGCACCCAAAGGTGATGCACTTGGGTTTACTAACCCTTTATCCCGATTCTTCTGGAGTTGTTTATCTAGCTCCTCATGTTCCAAAATATCCATTATATATGTATTATTGTATAATTGAAATTACTTAGGTATAGGCTTGATTGAAAATTCGTCCTCTCAACTAGGAGGAATACCAGACAATTCTTAGAGAAACACTTCAGTGTATTCCCTCATAATAGTCATGTCTTCAAGGATAATCCTCAATAATTTGATCTAGATATGCTTTCTCATAGGTAAATAATATGAATGCATAAAATTTTGGGGCTTAATAAGATTCATCATCATCCTTACACTTCCTTCTTGTAATAATTTATGTTGGATCTATATAATGAGATCCAACCATTCCCATAATTGCATCAAATTTCAGTAAAGGGAGTATCACAAGGTTTATAGAAAGTTCAGAAAACAAATTTTTATAGGGGATGAGTAATATAATTAGGATACAATAATTTCCCCATTTTTCATTTTTCACTGACATCTCTACTTCCATTATTTTTTGTGGGGTTTGAATAGTTCAACTAAACTTATGAGATATGAAGGAATACATATAACCTAAATCAATAAGTATTATCACTATTATTTAAAAGTAACTAGTGTACTTATCATCACATCATTATATGGATCCACTTTAGTGTTTGTGATGGTAAAAGATCTCCCTTACTAATTTGGATTTTCTTTGTTGTCTCCAATAACCCTTGTCTTAGTGTATTGGTTTTTAAAGTTTCATTATTCATTTTAGTCGAAATAATGAATAATGTGCTGATGGTTTTGGATCATTCCTTTCCTCCATCACATTATTGGGATTCTCCCATAGTCAATCGCTATCTAGGTGTCCTTCATTCCCACACCTAAAGTATTTCATCATCCCCCTTAGGTAATCTTCTAGGCACTTCTTTCCACACTTTTGATAAGTGGGATGTTGAAATTTATTAGAACCTTTATATTTCTACATCATACCACCAGAATTAAACTCCAATTTCTAATTAATATCCCCATGATACCATTAAGATTTACTTATTTAAATTTTAACTTATAGGGAACATCGAAAAATTTACTCGTAGCTATCAATGTCTCAAATCGCCAGGGATTTTTTTAGACAAGGTTTTATCCAACTAAAGAAGCAGTCAACATTTTATTTTAGGGTAATAACAAATTCGGTGGTGTATCATGCAAGTCATGTGAAGTTTTACTAATACTACCCAATAGATTCATCATCTTTTTTATTCATGGAAATGAAATCTATTCCCATTTTTAGTCGAAGAGTGTGAGGAAAATATTTTTCAAAAAAATCTATATTTCCTTCCACCCTATTACTTTGATCTCTTCCTCAAGCTTCATATTCTTGATCAATGCCCACCATTGAGCAGCTTATCCCTCCATTAGATAAACATCCATTATAAACTTTTCTTTCTAAGAACATTGAAGGATGGTGAATATATTCTCAATGGATTTGATCCATTGATCAATGATTACATGATCGAATTATCCATTGAAATTCATAGGTTTTTGTCACATAAAGGTCTCAATTACATCTTGTTCTTTCTTAAGGGGATTTAGGTGATATTCATGATTTGATATTCTATTAATAACCCTATTTAGAAGAAAGAGTATCTTCAAAAAGTTCATTATTCCTACTCCCATCGGTTTGGGCATTTCGTTTGGGCATTCATCACATTTCCCTTTACAATGGTTGTTTAGTAGATTCCTAATATTTTCTACAATTTCCTAGAATAAAGGGAAAATTAGGGATGAGTATTTTTATTTAAACTATTAAACACATAAATGATAATCCAATGACATTAAATGGATAACTTATAAATGAAATGTATTTCCTTAAGACATGAATTTCTAATATTCAATCAATGTTATCCATGATCTATTTCCAAACATATACTTTTATGGAATTTTTGTTCCCTTAATAATGGTTCGTAATGAACTTTTGAATTTACCAAAGCATATCTTCTGGGAGTGTCAATCCATGTGTGAAGTAAGGCCCACTATTGTGCACCAGTTCCCGATTGAGTCTAGATCAATGTGGGGTTTTCAGGTTTTACCCCTTTTTATATATATGCTAGAGCCACATCCACATGCAGTATCTATAAATGGTTATATTTTCTTGATAAAAAAACATATTCTATACTTTACCAAAATTTAGTTATGTTTCCTTTTTCTTAGTCTTATCCTTAATTATTTTATCTAGAGTTTTATAATCTAAATCCCAAAAATAACTAAAGTTTTCCTTTAGTACCAATAATAAAAATCCTTCATTTTGTTACAATTTAATTCATGATTTATTACATAAGATTACACATAATACAACCCAAAATACTGATAGTTCTAGTGTATTTGGGAATTAGGTAAATTTTTTAATAACATAGAATAGTAAATTCATTGGCTTTGTTGAATACTTCCTCAACATGACCTTAATATTCCTTCGTTCTTAAAAATGCATGGGATAACCTGAGGACATTCATAAAAAAGGGGTGAGCTATAAACCCTTGTAAGGGAATAAAAATTTAGTAAAATGAATAAAGTAATAAATTTTAGACAATAGGCATATCAATAAGGAATAAATGGGGTGAAAATCATAAAAATGAACAATGAGGCATTCTGTATCATTATAACATAATGGCAACATGTGAAATTTGGAAACAACTTAAAACATTGCATCATAAACATAGGTCAAGGATAAATTCCAATAAATAATGATGGAAATTTTCCATAATTGATTAGGTTCACTACCTAATACCTTCCATGACATATCATGAGACTAAAACATTTACCAATTCCTTGGGGGCTATATAATTTCAAGTGCACCTATCACTTTCATTTCATTATCATGATTAAGTGTTCCACATAGATCATAAAAAATAGAATAATTTATTATCACATTTTATTCAACAATAAAGGAGTGTGGAATAAATATATATAAGTCCCCAATCAAAGAATTATATGTTTATAACCATGAACACCCTTGATATGAAATGGGTACGGGTATTCACTACACAATTATTTAGCGTGGAAATTGTGGTGAAATTTCAACAGCATAACGGGGGTGTATAAATGTTCAAGGTAGGTATTAATGAGAGTGAAATGGGTCACTCTTAATTTATTAATCATAGTGGTAGCAAGGAAGATATGGTATAACATATCACAACATTATGAAATAGAGGGAAAAGGAATAATAAATTGAGATGCTTGAATAAAGAGGATAAGGAGAGGGTCCCTTACCATAAGATGGTGATTCCAAGTGCCTCAGAGGTGCTTCTTGAGAGCATAGGGAACCTTCATAGGACTCTACAATAGGGATTAAAATAGTAATAACATGATCTAAGTTTTTTTTGCGTGGATATAAATGGGATCTTGGGTGGGTTTATATAGGAAATGAGTGGGTAATTATTTATTATTTTTGAAACATAGGTTTTGGACTCTATATAATAAAATAACCAAAATCACAAACATTACCTTGGTTTTTGACCGTTATTTCTAAAAAATAGATGTGTTTTTCATTATTTTATTAGTAAAATGTCAAAAATTATTAAAAAAATATTTTTGGTGATGTGGAAGTGATTCATGTCCAAAAACAAATGATTTTAAAACATTAAAATATATTATAGGTTTTGGAGGATTCATAAAGTCCTAATAAAATTTAAAAAATAAACTTAAGATCACAATATTTTCGCAACATTATGATATCAAAATACACATCGTATATTTATACCGTATTTAAATTTTACCCAAAAATCCAATTATATCAGAAATTTATGAAAAGGTCATCATTGGATAATTTTGATGTTATTATTAAAAAATCAATATTTATTTTATACAAATATTTTTCTAAATATGTGAATTTTAACTTTTAAAAAAATAATACACATCTATTTAGAAATGATTTATTTTTTAACAATAACAGTTTTTCAAACCCTTATAAAAATTACATTTGACTTTATAAAAATTATATGATCATTTATATTTAATAAAAAATATTTAACAATAATATTTTGATAAAATATTATCTATTAAAAATACATTAATTAATAAATTCATTCATTGAATTTCAATATGAACCCAAAATATAATTTGTGTTTTATTGTATCAAAATCAAAATTCAATTATAAAGTAATAAAAAAATGGAAATAAATTCATTATTCTATACAATATACTTATTAATATTCTTAGGACCATGATAAATATCCTTTTAATACACCAGAAACCCCCCTAAGAGTAAGGTTTTCAATAGGGAGGATTTCATGAGGTGGTTCAACATGCATGGTTTAGGTCATGATCTTGATGAGCATGAACTCTCATAAATGGTTTTGTTTGTGCTTAAGTCATTGGATCTCATATTGGGATTGGTCAAGGGAAAACCTAGAGATGTTATCTCCCTAAAAATCTTCAATAAATTGGCTTTATAGGGTACTATCCTATTGGTTGAGGTCATAACTTCCTTTGTCTATGTTAATTGGATCTGTCAAAAACCTATATTTATACTAATCATATGATCATTATTCAATAGCTATATTTTTAATGGTAATGATGCTTAGAGGTATTTTAAATTCAATAGTATATAATAAAACTAATGAATTTCATGTGTTTTCTATAACCATAATAAATAATACGACATTTAATTTAACCATAAAGAGAATTTTATTTATATAAGTTTGGGTACATGAATGAACTTATTATCATACTAGTTTTGCTTGGACATAGTGGTGTCGACCTACTGAGTTTTACTCACACCCTATTTGGTCCATTGTTTAGTGCCTAAGAAAATTATATGGATTATTTTTTAGATAAGGGAAAAGGAACTTTTTTTGTTTGTTGCATATTGATGGGTAAGATCTTGGAGACGAGATTGACATGGGGTTTGGGACTAGGTTATTTTGAGATATTTATGTCATTTTATTATATTATTTTTATTACTTTTAGTTTTATATTCATAAACATTACATAAATACATTAAATTATTTATTATTTGATTGTTTGGTTCATTTTATACCTTCCCGGTTTTATGATGTATTTTTTATGCTATTTTAGTTACTATGATGTTATTTATTTCTACAATATTATTAATCTATACCAGGGGGTGTAGTCTCCCTGCTACATTCTTCACACCCCCGCTTCTATCCTTTAGCCTCTGGAGTATGGGGAGTTATTCTTTATGTCTATTAACCAACCTAATTTCCCTACATGAAAGAGTGTTGAATCAGAGGACGATACAAAGCGGTATCATAAGTTTAGGATATTATTTTCTATTGATTTACTATTTGGTAAAGGTAGAAAGGATACTAGGATGTCTCGGGGATTTTTAATAAGCTTGTGCATGGGAGTGTTTCAACCATGTACAGGGGAAAATTTGAGTGCCCATGGATGAGATTGTAGTGCATGATGTTCTCTTTTTATGATTGATATTATTTCACCTTGGGTGATTCACATGTTAGTGATGTTATTGATTCTATATATTTATATTTGTGGCTTGGTATAACATGAGATGATTCATGATAGTCACATAGTTATATATCTTTACATATATTTTTCGTGATAGGGATATATTTATTGCATGTGATATAATGCATGTATGAACTATGAAATGAGATACCTTTTATATCTGATAAAGGAATAGAAGAGCTATTATTTCATGATAATTAACTTGTAAGTTGTGTTTAGAGAGACCATGGGCCATTGGTTCTCTATTTTTGTCAACTGTTGAGGTTGAACATATTTTTATTCAGTGTTCTAAGAAGTTTTTTTCATGTAGAGAAAATTTATCCCCATCATCATTGAGTTTAGTGTCATAAGAGTGGAAATCATCATGCTTATAATATAGAAAAACCGTATCTTCATGTAGCTCTTAAGGATCAAATTAATTTTCATCTTCCTGAAAACTTCATGATGGTAATTCTATCCATGGAAAGGGATACTTTTTCACCATGTATTCTATGTTTGATCTAACAAGAGTGTTTTTTCTGTAGCATCTACTTACGTTCATTGGGGAGGGTGTCCCCCATAAAAACGATTTCTACATTGAGTCAGTCAAGATTTTCTTTACAAACGTCAAGACACCCATATATACGATGGTGAATATTTCCACATACATGATTCATGGACTATCCAAGCATTGGTGGGAAACTTTAGAGTAGGTTGGGTAGCAAGTGGATTAATCCTAGAAGGAATTTTATGTGAGGTTTCTAAAAAACTTCTATCGTGGGATGTTGAGGGTTGATAAGGATCATGAGTTCATGTACCTAAGACTGGAGAGCATGTCGGTGGTGGATTATTCTAGTATTTTCACAAACTTTTATCACTTCTTTCCATATTTGGAAACTGATGAAATCTACATAGTGATATGTTTTTAGTATAGACTTCTCTATGAGATCGGTTCATAGGTGGAAATATTTTTCTTGAGTATCTTTTTTTTTTTTGAGAAGAAACAGATATCATTAGCGATGAATATAAGCAGACGTATAGATGCAAAGCCACGAAAGAAACAGTGGACGGAGTATGGGACGGAAACAGTGGACAGAGTAGTTAGGGAAGTGGGCAGCCATCTCATGACCATATTCTATTGTAGTGCTATCTATGTAGTAAGTTTTGCCACAAGATACCACAGTGTTCATGCCCCTCTTTGGAGTTTTATTCTTGTGGTAGTTTGGGTCATCTTTAGAGGCTTTATTGGCGCATATAGTAGAAGATAAATTCCAATACATCGGGATAGGTACCAGAGTTTGGGAAGGACTCATCTATCCCTCAACGGATTGGAAGCTAGAGTTCCAATGGAAGTTCAGGTCAAGGAAAGGGATATGTTACCCCAATGCAGGAGCAATAGTACCAAGAAAAGGGAATAGATTAGGTAATTCAGACTGGATCCCAAGGTATAGGTTCCAATTAGATGCACATTATAGAGCCTATACTAGCTAGTTTTTTAACGACCTGAAATGTTATAAATAAATATTCTTTTTTTATTAAATGTATTATTATGTAATATGGTTATAATAAACACATGGACTTATTTTACTATATCCAATTTGATTTAAAATATTGTTAAGTATTATTATTCTTGATAATATAGTCGTTGAACAGTGAATCCATGACTATTATAAATATAGGGTTTTAATAAATCCATTCGATGTAGTCAAGGGAAGTGATGGACTCAACCAGTAGGATCGTACCTTATGAATCCCATTTATTAGAGATTCTATGGGAGATATTATTTATGGTCTTTTCCCTTGACCAATCTCAAGAAAATATCCAACAACTTAATCAAGAGAAAAATCTTTTACATGAGAATTTCAATATCATTGAGACCATGACCCAAACCATGTTCACTGAACAACCCCATGAAAGCCCCACCTTCACACACATTACTCTTGGGGAATATTCTTGTGTGTTAAAGGTATATGTATCAAGACCTTATCAATAGGAATATGTTCATTATTTTGAAAAAAATAATGAATATATTTTAATCCTGTTATTATTACTTTTTAAATGATTTTTAAAGTAGAAACTGTATTTTTGGTTAATTTTTAAATTCAATTAATGAATTTATGAATTAATGGATTTTTTTGAAATAAATAAAATTTAAATGGAATATTATTAATAAATAATATTTATAAAATATAAATGATCCTGTAATTTTTATGATGTCAAATGAAATTTTTATTAATGTTCGAAAATTGTTCTTATCAAAAACCCATCATTTTCAATAAATGTCATTTTTTATTTCAAAAGTAAAAATTATCATAGTTATAAAATTATTTAAATAAAATTAATATTATTTTTTTAATCAGGATGTAAAAAATGATCCAAATATGGAGTTTTCATAATTTTTTGAGATAGTCGAATTTTCAGGTAAAGATTAAATACTCTATAAATATACTTTGTGTTTTATGACATCATAATGACCCAAATGTAATGTAATAATTAATATAAATGGTATAAATCACCAAATATATGTTTTAAATTTAAAATACTTTGATTTTAAGTTTATTTTATTTATTTTATAATTCCATTATGAATCCACCAAAACATGTAATATATTTGAAGGTTTTAAAATCATTTATTTAAGAGTTTGACTCACCTACACATAATAAAGGGAATTATTTTAATAATTTAGTCCCTTGAACTTATAAAATAATGTAATCCACTACCATTTTGAAGAAACAATGGGAAATAACAATGTTATGGTTTTTGTTTTTTGATATTTTATTAGGTAGAGTCAAAAACCTAAATTATAAATAAATCTCCCTCACTTCTTATATAAAATCACCCAAGATCTCATTTCTATTCACTAAAACTATTTTTAGAATGTCCATATTATTCCTTATACACTCTAGAGTTCTCCCAAGGTTACCTTAAGCTCTTAATAATCCTCTCCCAAGCCATTAGAGTCACACATTCAAGTATGGGTTCTTTCCTTTCTCCTATTTCTTCAAGTTTCTTTATTATGTAATGCATTATATTTCTAATTAATTATTTTGGTAAATGTATTTACATGTCCATATTATTTTCCATTTCATGTATAAATTATGAGATACCCATTTCTCTCTCAGCAACCCATTTTATGAATTTTTATGTGGCGTTGTTATGCTGCCGAAATTGAACCGTGATTTTCCATTCCAACACAATTGTGAAGTGAATACCATGACCATTTTATATCATGGGTATTCATTTTTATACAGATATAATTATTTTATTAGTGAATAAAATGTATTTATTCCACACTCCTTGATTGTGTAATAAATTAGGATCATGAATGAATCCATGTTGATCAATCTATGTGGAAAACTTAAGCATGAGAATGAAATGAAAGTGAAGGGTACACCTGGAATTATATAGCACTCAAATTAATTGGGTAATGGTTAGTATCATGATACTTAATTTTGGGGAAATGGGATTACCTAATTCCTTTATGGTATATTTTCCACTATAATGTCTTGGTGGGTTTATCCTTGACCTATGTTTATGATGTAATGTTTTAAGTTGTTTCCACATTTCCCATGTTATTATTATCATGTTATATCATGACTTATTTTTCATGTCCCTTTTTATTCTCTATTTATATCTCTATTGTCTAACATGTGTTATTGTCTTCATGTTATTCCATGTTTAATACCTTACTGGGCTTTATATCTCACCCCTTTCTTATGTATGTCTGCATGTTATCCCATGCAGTGTTAAGTACGAAGGAACGTTTTGATTATGTTAAATAAGTTTTCAATAAATATATTGTTGTTCATATTTTATGTTTTTATGTAATGTAAATAATTAACAAAATTCCCTAGAACTAACAGTCTTCAGGGTAGTTAAGTGTAATTTTATGTAATAAATTGTGTTTGAATGTGAAATAAAGAGTCGGGTTGTTATAGTCTCTATAAAAGGATAGGTTTAGTTGTTTTTGGGAACAGGATTAAAAACTCAAGAGAAAGACTTAGGGATAAGAATAATTATAACAAAAAATAACTATATTTTAGCAAGTATAGATTAAGGGGTTTGTCAATAAAATACATCTCTGTCTGGATACTACAGGTGGGTGTGGTTCTGGAATAGATGTACCTAGGGGTAACAACTCTAAAAAGTTGTTATGGGCCTGACCTGGGGTAACCTGGTACATGAAAATGGGCCTTAGTATACACCTGGTTTGACACTCCCAAGGGATATGAATTGGTAAATTCATAATCTCATTATGAACCATTATTAAGGGAATAAAAAAAGATAATCCCATAAGAGAAATATATTAGGAAATAGATCATGGATAACATAGATTGATTCCTATAAGTTCATATGTTAAATAAATACATGTAATTTTTAAGTTGTCTCTTTAATTTCATTGGATTCCCCATTTATATGTTTAATAGTTTAAAAAAAACTCATCCCTAATTTCTATTTTATTCTAGATAATGGCCAGAAATAGGAGTAATTGAGTAAACAATCTATGTGAAGGGAAATGTGATGACTTTCCCAATGAGATGCCCAACCCAATGGGAGTACGAATCGTGAACTTCATGATGATACTCTCTTAGCTAAATTAGGTAATGAATATAAACCAATATTAGTAGGAGCATCATAATCCCCCTATGAGAGAACAAGCTATGATTAAGTCCTTTTTGCAAAAAAGGCCTCCTACTTTCAATAGATCATCTAATACCTTAATCAGAGAATAGTGGATCAACTCCATTGAAAATTTATTATCTATAATTAAATTTTATAGACAAGATAAGGTTTTTCTGGCTATTTATCACATGGAAGGTGAAGCTGATTAGTGGTGTACATTGATCAAAGCCTCAAATCCTGAGGAAAAGATTGAAGGGATGTAGTGGAAGGATTTCTATAAAAAAATCGATAAATATTTCCCTCATACTCTTCACCGTAAAATGGAATGGTATTTACTTTCCCTCAAGAAAAAATATGAAGAATCTATTGGGGTGTATGATGAAGACTTCACAATACTTGCACGATAAACCTCCAGCTTTCTCATTACCTCTGAATGTAAGGTTGATCTCTTATTTGGTGGGATAAATCCTAGTCTACAAAAATCTCTTGAAATCCATAACTTTTATAGCTATGAATAAATTTTATTATGTTATATTAAAGTCAAAATGGGGATCGGTGAATCTCAAGGGTAAGAAGTAGAAATTTCATTTTAATTCTAGTGCTCCAATGGATAAATCCAGTGTTGCTAATAAATTTCAGCATCCCACTTGTCAAAGGTGTGGAAAGAAGAACCCTAGAAATTTCCTAAGGGGAATAATAAAATGCTTTAGGTATATAAAAGAAGGAAACCTAGCCAATTATTGCTGATAAGAGAAATCCACCAATGTGAAAGATGAAAGGAATCCTTTGTTCAACCCTCAACACATTTTTCATTACATCAACTACAAGTAACCAGGGCACTCTTCAAACTCTTTCACTAATTCAAGGGTTTTGGGAGGCAACCAATAACCTATAAGAAATCAAGGGAGATATTTTACTATCATGACCATCTAGGTGGATCCCAACAATAAAGTGGTGATAGATAAGCTATTAATTCATTAATATTATCAAATTTACTTTTTGATTCTCATTTTATGCATTCCTTTATTTGATTAAAGTCTGGTAGAACTATTCAAACACCACCACAAATCATGGAAGTAGAGATGTTGGTGAAAAAGAAAAATGGTTTAATTATTGTATCTCTAGTATATAACTCCTCCCCTATTAACATATGTGGTCTGAACATCCTAGATAAATTTTTCATACTCCCTTTGGTGTAATTTTATGCAATTATAGGCATGGATTGAACTTCCCTATATAGATCCAACATAAATTTCTGCGATAAGTAAATCACTCTATGTATTGTGAATCAACCCATGATTTTTTACAAGTGCAAGGAAGCAGATCAATATTATTTAGCACCATCATATCTAGCATGGATATTATTTCCCTATGAGGAAGTGTATCTAGCACAAATTATTAAGTCCAAGGAAATAATCTCCCTCAAATACATGCCTACTATGAGGTAATATGATAATGTGTTTCCCAAGGAATTTACTGGTCTTCCTCATAGCAAGGAGGTTGAATTTTACATCGAGATTATACTTGGGGTGTTTCCACTATATAATACTTCTTATAGAATGGCTATTGTGTAACCTGAGGAGCTAAAGAAACAACTACAGGATAATCTTGTTAAAGGGTTGATATTTCCAACTACTTCACCATGGGGTACAAAAGTCCTCTTAGTTAAGAATAAGGATGGGTCAATGAAACTTTACATTGATTATCATGAGCTTAATAAGATCACAATAAAGAAAAATTATCCTCATCTTTAGATTGATGACTTGATTGATCATCTATGTGGAGAAAAATACTTCTAAAAGGTGAATATTTGGTCAATATATTATCAAGTAAAGGTTAAGAAGGAAGATATCCCCAAGACCTCTCTTAATACAAGGTACGAGCACAATGAGTTCATAGTGATGTCATTCAGACTCACTGATTATCCAGCAATCTTCATGGACTTGAAGAATAAAGTCTTTATAGATCACCTTGAAAATTTTATGGTAGTATTTATAGATAATATTCTAATATAATCTAAAAGAAAAAAGGAGCATGAGGAGAATATTAGCACTATGCTTAAGACCCTACAAAAGGATAATCTTTAAGCCAAGTATATAAAATGTGATTTCCAGTTGAAGGAAGTATCATTATTTTAGAACATCATCGTAAGTAATGGAATATCCGTGGACCCTTCAATGACATAAGAAATTGAAGGATGACCAAGGCCAACATTTTTGATAGATATTCGTAGTTTCCTTTTATTACTAGGGTACTATCATTGATTTTTGAGACGTTTTTTGTGATTATAAACCACTCTAACCAAGATAACTTGAAAGGTAGTGAAGTTTTATTTGAATGATGAATGTGAATAGAGCTTCAAGGAGTTGAAAAGGAGGCTTGTCACTAAACGTGTGCTCATACTACCCACAAGTGGAGATTTTTTTGTAGTGTTTAGTGATGCTTCGAAGAATGGATTGGGCTATGTGTTAATGCAGAATGACAAATTCATAGCCTATGATTTAAGGCAATTGAAATTTTTTGAATAGAATTACCCAGTGCATGATTTGGAGTTGGCTGTAGTGATATTCACTATGAAAATAAGGTGGAATTATCTCTTTGGTGAGAAGTGTGAAATATATATGAATGACAAAATCCTCAAGTATATATTCACACATAAATAGATGAATGTGTGAAAATGAAGATGGTTAGAGTTGATCAAGGACTATAACTGCTCAATTAATTACCATCCTGAGAAAGAGAATAAAGTTAAAGATTCTATAAGTAAAATAGGATCATGTAATTATATCATTAATGAGAATTTATAGGGATATAATCCTATTATATTTGAAAATTATGGACATGGGGATCATAAAGGAAGGAACATCATAAATCCTTTCACAAATTATTACTCAACCATCTATTTTGGAAAGGATAATGGATTCTCAAGAAAATGATGTGGGAATCCATAAGAAAGTGGAAACTATAAGAAAAGGGAAATCCTTAGATTTCAATATTAATGAAGAAGGGGATTTGAGATTTGGGTCAATAATATGTGTACCATAAAATCCCATGTTAAAGAATGAAATTTTGGATGACGCACATAGTTTTACCATCTCTGTCCATCCTGAAGGCATGAGGATGTATCGAGATCTATAAGAAACCTATTGGAGGGACAATATGAAAAAAAAACATAGAATATACATAGATATGTCTTTTATGTTAGCAAGTGAATGTGGAAATACAAAAATATATGGGGATGATGAAACTATTACCTATACCTCCATGGAAATGGGAAAACACCACTATAGACTTTTCCAATGGACTTCTAAAGATATCCAGATGAAAAAATGTTATTTGTATTGTGGTGGATCATCTTACAAATACTGCACACTTTATTTCAATCTGAGAGTATTTATCTCTGTATTAACTTGAATAGATATACATCAAATAAGTGGTGAGGCTACATGGAGTACCACTATTGATTGTATCTTATCGATATCAATGATTTACCTCTAAGTTCTAGAAGAGTCTCCATCACGCCCTGAATACTAAGCTGGACATCAGTATGGTCTATCATCCTCAAACTTATGGAAAATCTAAGAGTACTATTCAAAAACTCTTAGACATGTTTCAATCTTGTTATATGGACTTTAAAGGTGGATGGGACCAATATCTCCCTTTAGTAAAGTTCTCTTATAATAATAGTTTCCACTTGAGCATCCAAATGGATCCCTATGAAGCCTCTTATGGGGAGAGATGCAGAACACCAGCATGTTGGTATGAATTTGGGGACCAAAATCTTTCAGTTATTAAAATGGTTATGGAAATGGTGTAGAAGGTTAAAACAATTCATCATCACATCGAGGCATCTCAAATTCGATAGAAGAGCTATGATGATAATAATCAACCAGACCTAGAGTTTTATGTTGGAGACATGGTATTCTTCTTCATATCTCCATGGAAGGATGTTATGATATTTGTAAAGAAGGGAAATATTTGTCCAAGGTATATTGGCCCTTTTTAGATCCTTAACACATCGAAGTAGTGGCCTATCTACTAGTACTCACACATAACCTATCTCAAGTTCATGATGTATTCCATGTATCCCTCTTTAGAAAGTAAATACTAGACCATGCACATGTACTCAATCTAGAGGTGGTACCATTGTAGAATGATCTTTTCTATGAATAGAATCCAGTGAAGATCTGAGATCGTAGAGAAAAAGTTCTATGAAATAAGACAATTCCCCTCATCAAATTATTGTGGAGAAACCATAAGTTTTAAGAAACAACATGGGAACCAGAGTAAGTGATGAAACAGAGTTACCCTTATTTTTTCAGTGTGGGAAATGAAAATTTCAATGGTGAAATTTCTAAAGGGGGAAGATTGTAACGACCTAAAATGTTATAAATAAAAATTATTCTTTTTATTAAATGTCTTATTATTTAATATGGTTATAGAAAACATATTAACTTGTTTTATTATATCCAATTGGATTTAAAAGACCATTATGTATCATTAACATTGATAATATAGTCATTGAATAGTGATCCCATTAAAAGTATAAATAATGGGTTTTAACAAATCCATTTGACATGGACAAAGGAAGTGATGGCCTCAACTAGTAGGATCATATCCTATAAATCCAATTTATCATAGCTTCCAAGGAAGATATCATTTCTGGGATTTTCCCATTACCGATCCCAAGATGAGATCCATTAACTTAAGCATGAGAAAAACTGTTTATGGGAGAAGTTTAAGCTCATTGAGATCATTGTCCAAACCATGTTTACCGAACGACCCCAAGAAAGCCCCACCATCACGCACCATACTCTTAGGGCGTATAATGGTATTTTAAAGGTATATGTATCAAGACCATAGAAATAAGAATATGTACATTATTTTTTATAAAATAATGAATATATTTTAATCCTCATATTGTTCCTTTGTAAAATATTTTTAAAGCACGAGTTTTGTTTTTGGTTAATTTTAAAATTCAATTAATAAATTTATGGATTAATGATTTTTTTGGAAATAAATTATTTTTTAATTTAATATTATTATTAAATAATATTTATCAGATATAAATGATCATATAATTTTTATGATGTCACGTGAAATTTTTATTAAGGATAAAAAACTATTATTGACAAAAAAAAGCCATCATTTTAAATAAATGTAAAAACAATTAATAGTTATAATTCATATAATTTGAAAATTATTTGAATAAAATGAATATTATTTTTGGAATTAGGATGTCGGAATTTTCTAATGGTGAATTTTTCATAATTTTTATAGGCAGACGAATGTTTGGATAAAAATTAAATATCGTATAAATATACTTTGTTTTTTATTACATCATAATCACCCAAATGTGATGTAATAATTAATAAAAATGGTATCCACAAACAAATATAAGTTTTAAATTTAAAATAATTTGATTTTAAGTTATTTTATTTATTTTATAAATCCATTATGATTCCTCTAAAACATGTAATAAATTTTAAGGTTTTAAAATCATTTCTTTAAGAGTGTGACTCGC
Organism: Viscum album; assembly: GCA_963277665.1. Classification (NCBI taxonomy): domain Eukaryota; kingdom Viridiplantae; phylum Streptophyta; class Magnoliopsida; order Santalales; family Viscaceae; genus Viscum; species Viscum album. The sequence goes on along the minus strand of OY728165.1, from coordinate 1,237,319,800 downwards.
CAACACATAAGAAAGGGAATTATGTTAATAAATTTGTTCATTTTCATTATAAAATAATGTAAAACACTCTCATTTGGATAAATTTATGGGAAAAAACCATGGTATGGTTTGTGTTTTTGTATATTTTATTATGTAGAGTCCAAAACATAAATAATAATAAAAATCTCCCTCACTTCTTATATAAAACCACCCATGCTCCCATTTATCTTCAATAAAACTCTAAGGAGAACATCAATATTCTACCCTCCACTCTCTATAGTTCTCCCAAGGTTCCCCCTAGCTCTCAATAATCCTCTACCATGCCTTTGGAGTCACACATCCAAGTAGGGGTTCTTTCCTTTTGCCTCTTTTTTCATGTTTATTTATTATGTTATGCATTATATTTGCAATTACTTATGTTGGGACATTGAATTAAATATACATGTTACTATAAATTTAATGTATAAATGATGATAGACCCCTATAACTCTCATGAACCCATTTTATTAATTCTTATGTGATGTCGTTAGGCTGCCAAAATTGCACTGTGGTTTTCAATTTCAAAACAGTTGTATAGAGAATGCCATGCCCATTTTATATCATGGGTATTCACCTTTATACACATATAATTATTTGGTTTGGGACTTAATTTTATTTATTCCACACTCATTGGTCATGGAATAAATTATGATGATGAATGAATATATTTTGATTAATCTATGTGGAACACTTAAGCATGAGAATAAAATGAAAGTGACAGGTGTTCCCAGAATTATATAGTGATTCAATGCATTGGGTAATGGTTAGTATCATGATATTTCATGTTGGGATAGTTGTTTTACCTAATTACTTTATGGGAATTGTCCCCCATGATGTCTTGTAGGGTTTATCTTTGGTCTATGTCTATGATATGGTTTTTTGTTGATTCCACATTTCCCATGTTATGATTATCATCCTATATCATGCATTATTAGTCATGTTCATTTTTATGATCCATTGATATGCCTATTGTTTAAAATGTATTATTATATTCATTTTATTCTATTTTTAATTACTTACTAGGATTTATAGCTCACACATTTATTATGTATATCCTTAGGTTATCTCATGAAGTGTTAAGTATGAATGAACATCTTGATCATGATAAATAATTTTTCAATAAATTTGTTATTTTTCATGTTTTAAGTTGTTATGTAAAGTACATATGTAATTACCCAAATACACTAGGACTCTTTATCTTTCAAGTTTTATTAAGTGTAATTTTATTTAATAAATCATGTTTGAATGTGAAATAAAGAGTTAGGTTGTTATAAATTTGGATACAGGACCTTCTATCATCAGAGGTACGATTTTTGTATCATATACCCTTGTTTGAATTTTTTTGATATAATAGAATATCATTCCTTTATATCATATATTTTCCAAAGTTTTTGGGCTTGGTTTTTGAAATCTTGGATGGTTTCTTGACTATAGACACACTGTTGGGAGTGTAATAAGAGAATATCAAATGTTTCAAGGCATGTTCTCTATAAATTGGTGGTTATCATTTATTTTGGGAACCATTTGTACTAGAAATGACATGTTTTTACTTGATTACTGGTATAAATTGGATAGTTCTATAATAAGAACATATTGACCATTACTAGAGGATATTTACCTTTCTATCTCTAAAAAGAGAAATATATTTTCACCAAGAAGAGTTGGATATTCAGGATCATCATACAAGACTATTTCAGTGAAGATCAGATTGTATCACAACTCAGCTAGTAAGCATTGTTATAGATGATAGTGGGATATAATAGGAAAATTTTCTTCCAATGGTATACCATTTTTAGGATTTATTTCATGGTGATTTTTATAACTTGCCACCAAAGTGGGAGATTGAGTTCATAATCAAGTTGGTTCCAAGAGCAGAGTCAGTTTCTTTTCCTCCTTATCGGATGGCACCAATAGAGCTTCCAGAATTTAAAGTCCAGTTGGAAGATCTAGAAGATAAAGTTTTCATAAATCCTAGAAAATCTCCATGGGGTTCTCCTATCTTTTTTCTAAGAAGGCTTAAGGGAATTTTCACTTATGTGTGGATTATCAAATATTGAACCAGTTGTCAATCAAGAATTGGGATCCTCTATCATGCATTAAAGATATCATCAATTATATGAGAGTTTCCCAAATTTTTTCTAAGATTGACTTGAGATTATATTATCTTCAGTTGATATTGATACCATAAAACATAATTCATACTACATTATAAGAAGGTATGGATTTTATGATTTCTTAGTGATGTCGTTTGTTTTGGCGTATGCACCATCGGTATTCATGGCCTTGATTAATTGTATTTTACATCCTTTTCTGGACTAGTTTGTGGTGGTTTTGTCGAAAACATATTAGTGTACTCTTAGTAAACAGATGATCATACCCAACATCTTGAAATCATCTTTGAGTACATTGAAAGAGAATATTATTTACACCAAGCTAACCAAATACCATTTCTATATTGATAAAGTACACTTCTTGGGTCATGTCATCTTATAGGATGGAGTGTCAGTGGACCTAGAGAAGGTTACAACCATGGTATCTCGAGAACAACCAAATAATGACTTTGAGATTCATATTTTCCTAAGATTAGCAGGTTTTTATTATTATTTTTTCCATGACTTCTCCAATCTGGAATCACTCATGTCTAAGATGACCAAAAAAGAAGTAAATTCTATTTGGTCGGATGCTTGTAAGAGAAATTTTCAAGATATTAAAGGCAGGCTAACCTTAGTATCGATCCTCACTTTACCTATGTTGGGTAAGTCATATATCGTGTATTGTGATGCATCTGGAATTGGACTTAGAGCAGTTCTGATGCAGGTGAACTGAGTGGTTTTTTATGGCTCTAGACAAGTGAGAACACATGAGATAAATTGTCCTACTCACTATCTAGAGTTATCTATGGTGGTACACCCCTGATATGTTGAATACACTATCTTTTGGGTGATAGGTTTGTGGTGTACATGGGCTATAAAATCCTTAGGTACATATTTTCTCACTAGGACCAGCACCTTCGACATAGGAGGCAGATCGAGTATATACAGTCCTTTGACTTAGAGTTGTCTTATAAACTGGGAAAGGAAAATGTAGTTATTTATACCTTGACCCATAATATGCAAACAGTGGTAGTGCATGAGTCTTGAAATAGGTGTCGAGTAATGGCACTCATTGAAAAAAAATGTGTCTAAATGTTCTGGAGTCCCGAGGACAAGTATATTTGACTTCAATATCAGTTATACTCGTGTTTCTTGACTAGATCAAGAGAGAGAAGCTATCTGATCTGGATGGATTATCTCAAGTAGATAGCTTATATAGTGTGGAGCCACCACTAGGATGGTCTCTAAGTAGTGGTATTTTTATTATTTACCATGGCCGAGTATGGTTTCCTGTGGGCTTATGTGTGGATATGATGATAGAGTTTCATGGTTTTAGATGGTTGGTACATCCAATTATGGAAATGATATATCTTGATCTCTATAGATAGTACTGGTGGCCATGGATGAATAAGGAGGTATAGAGATTTGTAATGAGATGTTTCACCTATCAGTAGGTGAAAGATTAGAATTACATTCCTATTGGGATGTTATAGCCTCTTCCCATTTTGGAATTGAAATGGTGTCATTATAGATTTTGGTAAATGATTACCCAGAACCCCTCATAAGAATGATGTATTATGGGTGATCATAGATCGAATAAATAAGTTTTCCCACTTCTTTGTTATTGGGTAGACCTTCACTGTTGATATCTTGGGGTGTCTTTATGTGTATTAGATATTCTAGTTTCATGGTTTTCTAAAGATTATTATTTCTTATAGGTGTCCTTATTTAATGATTTAGTTCTGTAAACGTTGTCATAAGACTCTGGGAATGAAGGTTATTCTTAGTAAAACCTATCATCCTCAGACTGACAACCAATCCAAATGGACTATTCAGATTCTAGAGGATATGTTATGAGCCATTTTTTTTATTTCAATTGTTCATGGGACTGAAATTTATAACTCGTGTAGTTTTCTTATAATAAAATCTTCCAAGAATCAATCCAAATGTAACCCATTAATGAATTGAATAGAAGGGTGTTTCATTCACCACATTATTGGTTAGAGGTAGGTGGGTCAATTCTTGTTGGAACTAGTCTCATACAAGAGATGTCAGAGTAAGTTTAGTTGATCAGGGGGTGGTTGGTGACTGCATAGATCAAGGAAAAATCTTACCCTGACCATCAGAGATGGCCTCTAAAGTTTTAGATTGGTTATCATGTTTTCTTTAAGGTTTAACCTAGGTTGGGTAAACACTGTATTAGGAAATATGGAAATCGATCACCTAGGTTTTTCATCCCATTTGAGATAGGGGAAAGGGTTGGTCTAGTGGAATACCAATTATCACTTCCACAAGACTATTTTTCCATAAATGATGTGTTTTACATGTTACAGCTTCAGAGATATCATCCTGGAGATTCTCATGTGGTATATATTGATTATGTTAAGCTTGGTGTAGATGCATCCTTTGAGTATAATCCAATATGGATTGTGGACCATAGTGAGAAGTAACTCTAGGGAAGTATTATACCTCTAGTTAAAGAGTAGTGGAATCATGGACATTTTCAAGAGGAGACCTAGGATAGGGATATTGATATATGATCACAATGGACAGACTTGTTCCCTAAGACCCCATAGTGATTCTTGAAGTATATCGGGGATGAGATGGTATAATATGGGGAGTTTTTAAGATCTCATATTTTTTCAAGTACGTCCCTCTAAGAGTTTTTAATATAATCTATTTCATGTGATTTTTTCTTCATCTTTGGACCTTGGTGGTCAAGTTCCTTTTAAGGATAGAGCACATTTTATGGGAAAATGACCTCAATTTAGGGGATGTATTTTTATTTAAATTAATAAATTTTAGGTATAAACATGTTAAAATGAGATTACGAGGGTTTCTCATGAGTTATAAGGATTCAGAGGTGGTTTTTCCTATTCAGCAAAATCTGAGTTTAAATATTACATCATAAAATTTACATGTTATGTTTATGTTACACAAAATGTAACTATCACTAGGAAGATGCCTTAAAATGGGTTCATGACATCAAATGAATACACGTCATGAACCTAGATCACATCATGTAATGATAGAGCGGGGTTATTTTAAGTTGGGGTGATTTATTTTTCAACTTAACTCATAAATAAATCATTACACGTCATGAATTTCTTGGGATCAATGGTTTGCAGGAAATGTTGTGTGTATAATATTTTTATCATCCGCATTTGTCCCTCCTCCTGCGATACCTAGGAGATTTCCAGGAAAATTTAGTAGTTACATCTTCCCTTATGGACATCACTATCAACCATATGATCCCTAGTTAGTCATTTCTTTTTGGTTTTTACCTATATTTTGTTGCACACTATTTTTGTGGTTTAACTTATTGACTTCTATGGACCCAAGTTTTGATCTTTCTATGGTTTTATCTTGGTTATTATTATGATCTTCAACACCTTCTTTCTTATTGGAAATTCCTATTGGAAGTGTCACTTAATCGATATATAAAGGTAAGTGGTCCGGAACCAAACCCTATGTTATATTCCTAAATGTTTAAGTATGTGTAATATTATGTGAATTCATAGATGAAATGTTTACATTAATTAATTGAAAAATGGATGATGTTAAATAATGTGTTGTATTACTACTTAAATCCCTTTGGGTTCAATGGTTTTGATACATGTCTTGTGGCTACCCATATGGTGAGCCTAACCTTTATTAATTAAAAATTATCTAATGGATTAAAGTATTTTAGAAAGATATGAGACCTAAAGTGATTTGATTATGATAAATTCACCTTCTAAAATGGCTTAATTGATTATTGAAATGGATATATTTGATATGATATGGTTACGAGTACTGTAATGATAATGGATAAAGTCCAACTTGATAAATTAATGGGTAACTGAAAGTCAAATGGAAATTAGCATAACTAACCATTATGAATTATAATACAATGTGATATTGTTTATTCTTGTTGTTATATATTGTGTGTGTTTGATGTTTAAATGATTATATAGAGATTTATGCCATGTGATACTAAAAAACTTATATATAGGGTTATGCTTGAGTATGTGTAATTATTATATATATGGAAATTATCGGATGTTTTAAAGCTTATAGGACATGGCCAGGATGTTGAAATTCTTATATCGAGGGATTTTCCTAGATATGTGATTATGACATGGATTTGTGGTTATTGTTGGTATGGTTGTGTTTCATGCTCATAGATATTCCAGAATGATGTCAATACAGGTTGATTATTTTGTTTTATTTATTTTTTAATTAATACACCTATTTATCGCTTTATTTCATGCACTTATTATCGAACCAGTTTAGTTTAGACAAGGTGGTGTTGACCTGCTATGTTTTATTCACACCCTATTCAGGCAGTCCTTTGATACCCAAGAAGATTATGTGGATACAAGTATGGATAATGTAAATGGGACTTGTTTTTTATTGTTTATTTCTAATGTATTATATCTTTGATATGGGACCAACATGGGGTTCTGGACCGGGGTCCTTTGAGTTATTTATGTTAGCTTGTTCTTTTATTCATGTTATATTTAGTTTTATATTTAGATATATTCCATCCTGAAATTACATGACTTATTATTCAATTTTTTGGTTTATTATTTACCTTACAAACTATATTGTACTATTTCTGCTATTTTAATTTCTTTGATGTTTGTTTAGTTCTGTTGTATTATGACTCTATACTAGGGGGTATAGTCTCCCAACTATATTCCTCACACCACTACTGCTAGTCAGTATCCTTTGAAAAATGGGAATGAATGCTTGAGGTTCAATAAAAACATTATTTTTCTACAAGAGAGAGTTCTATATTTGTGTATGTCACATTTGGTCTAGATAATGAATTTATTATAATTTATTCTTTTAAGAAATTCCAAAATTGTCCCTCATCTATATTATTAAAGGACACTCAATACTTCAATTCATTACACCACTTTAAGCAATAAAGATCAACAAATCTATACCCATTACTCTTTTTAACATCGTTATAGATATTCTATAGGTTCCAGTATCCCTAAAATACCACCCTTAATTTCCTTAATAAAGGATCTAAAGAAGGTCTCTCCATGAAAAGGTAATTGTCTTACTTATCCCCATTCAATTTATTTCTTCTTCTATCCCTAATAAATTTATAGAATTTATCATAAAATAATATATTAAGTATACTAAATATAATTAAATTTTATTATGATTATGAAACCACCATTACCCACCCTCTTTCCCATCAAATATGAAGTGAAAGCATCACTCATTCATACTTACAGTTTATCGTCTCCATGCAATGATACAACTAATTTTTAATACCAATATATTATGGATAGGTATTATAATGGTTTTATTATTTATATATGATAATTATGAAATTATTATACCTCTTAAATGATAATATTATATTTACCTTCTTACCTTCCAATCTGTTGGGAAACGTTAACATCACTCATGTATTCATGTGGACAACCACCTCCATGAAGTGATGCAGTTTTTTTCAATTATATTTTACTTATATGATAATGAGGATGGATTTTTTGAATATATATGATTTATAATATATAAAAATGATTCTAAAAATATCAATTGTTTTTTACTTTTATTTAATTCTATCCATTGAGATGTGAAAACCACATTCATGTGTATGTACGGTCCACCATCTCCATGAATGGTGTAATTAATTTTCTATATCAAACTTTTATGGATTACTCTAAATAAATATATAATGAATATATATTATATTTATATCATTATTAAAGTTATTTAGATGATGTAACCTTGATAAAATTATAAATATTTAAACTACTAAACAAAATCATACATGAAAAATGAAGCAGTTATTACCCAAAACACTGATTTTTAACAAATAATTGTGAATAAATGGGTGGTAAAAGATTTTAAATAAATCATAATTAGTATTATATATATGGTTATGTTTATATATTATATTTATAATAAATATATATTTATTATACTGGAGTATCAATTATGTAAAAAGGAAATCATAACTTAGGTGAGTGGTTTTATGTCATAATCTCATTGTCTAACATGATTGTTTATGATTAAGTTCTTATGATGAAGTATTATGATATACCACTCAATATAACTCATGGATTTTATTATACATTGTTTATTCATAAAAATATATATTTTCCTTGTATTTTACTCATCCTAAGTACTCAAGAGATAGAAAATATTTTTAAGTAAAATCAATTGTATTTCTCTCTTCGATTGAAAAAAAAATTCATCCATATCTATGTTTTATAAAAATTATTGAAATAAGATTTTTACTATTATCATATGAATTTTTAAATTCATTTTCACCCATGTTTGACTTTTTATAATATAATTTGAAAGGAGTCATTTTTTTATTTTCTAAACGAGGTACTTTGTGACTTTTCCAATAAAAATATAGAAGGAATATTTTTTTAAATTTTAAATCATAAACAGACATTACCAGTGTGATGACTAATTTTTTCTTTGAATATTCCATTATATTTTTAAAAAAATTATTTTCAAAGAAAAAAAATTTCTTTATAAGTCTGTAGTATTTTTTTAAATAGCTGATTTCAAAGTGAAAATGGTATTTTCCCAAAGAATTCATCAATGATATTTAAAAGTATTTCCATCTATTTCAACATACTTTATTGAATCTTATGATTTAGTGAGGATATTATATTATGACACCATATTCCATGTTTTATTGGATGGTTTATAGTTAGTTTGATGGGGGATATACTATTTTTAAATCATTCTCTGTATTACTCAGGATGGTTTATGATATGTTTATTAATTGGGGTAATTATTAAAATTTCATGTACTAATTTCAATGATAATATTACTACTTTTTATATTTACCCATTTAATATGAGTAATCTATTGGATTTAGTAAGTTATGGGCAGGGCTAGATATAGACCCTTAATGCATCAGTGGGTCTCCTGAGTTAAACTAGTTTGGTAATTGGCTGAGGCCTTACCCATTTATGTAAGATGACTTAGCATGAGGCCTTAAAAGTATGCTTATGATGTATGGCATTATTAATTTTCTCATTAAGAGTTTATTTATTTGTTGTCTGTGTGGTTATTTGGATAGTTATGATATCCATATATAACTTTCAAGATCATGTAATTATTTATATGGAATTGTTTTATCATTATTTATTCCTTCGATATTATTATTCAAGCTTCTTTTATTGATTAAATGGTATGTATTGTCATATATTTACCAAGCCATATTATTTATGATTTATTTATTCATGTTCACTTCGACTGTATGCATACCCTTACTGAAAATCAGAGATCACCCATTTCTTATTTTTATTTTACCCTAGGATGCCAGGAAGTGTATTATGATTGATATGAAGGGATATGATAAAGGTAATAATGGTTTACTCAAAGAAAATACTATATTATCAAATGTAATGTAATATTAGACTATTTATCTAGTTTTCCAAGACTACTAAACAATTCATTCCTTTGATATGGGACTTCTTGTATTTAGTGCTTATAGCATCCCATCTTTTTATAACATAACTTTCATTTCATTAAACGGAACTGAGGATCTTTAAGGTTTAGTGTCTTGGAAACAAGGAAAATAATACATGAAAAGAAAATAAAACATTCTTCTTAAACACTTGAAAGGCTTCTCATTAAGTTCATCCTAGGTTCATTACTGCATCTCATGACCTGGGGACATACATCAAAAGAAAGGGTGAGCAGAAGGCCTAGTAAGGGAAACAAGAGAAACATTTTACATGTGAACTTGAGATATTTCAATAACGCCCTGAAAAGAACTTTAAGGAATGAGAATGAAATCATGAAGCATATCATAATAAAAATAACATTTTTCATAACTTAAAGATGTGGCTGCAACATTTAATATTGACAATCATTTCGTTTCACCAAGGTCCATCCCCAAGGTGTCATTAAAAATTACCAAGGTTATTCACCAAGGTATCAATCTAAAAAGTCATCTCTAGAGATTAAGTCTTTACCCAATTCATTAGAGTGATATCTGGGCGCACACTTAAACTGTAATCTCTTGTGGTTACATCATTATCCAATGCAATGGGGCGCTATCAGGGCACACCCTTAAATTTTCCTTTATTATCATGTGAGCCACATATATCATCATCTTCAAACATTTCATAAATAACTCATATAGCATAAAATAAATGGGTTTCATTTCATAATCATAACGTTTTAAAAACTGCTTAAAGACAAGATCTTTACTTCACTTTAAACCCACGGAAAGAGAAAGCGGGTATCATGTATGTAAATCACAGAATTTAAAATAGAACATTTTGATATATATGTGAATACCCTTGTAGAAATATGAGCTTTGAGTATTCACTTTATAACATAAAATAATTTTGAGAAAAGAGAGAGACATTTTGAGACGAAAATTCTGCAGCATAACAGCTATGTTACACGGTTTTAGAAAACATTGAAAAGAGAGGAGACATGGGTCACCCACTCATAAATGATCCATAAAATAGTAGTGGGGACATAATATTAGGGATTTAAGAACATGGTAATGAAATTTGAAAGATATACCATATGAAATGAAAAATATGGAAGTGAGACAAAAATAAGATTTCTCTTATGAAAATTCGGCAGCCTAACGGCATCACTTAACATCAATAAAAAAAATTATTTGACAAGATAAAATAGGGTCTCTCATAATATGATCATAAGAGATCAGTATGATAGATATATAGATCATACCCCAACATAATAAAAAGGAACTTGAAATATTTTACATGAAAATTAAACTTGAAAAATGAGAAGGGTGAAAGAATCACTTAAAAATTCGGCAGCCTAACGGCGTCACTTAAACTTTCATAAAACGAAATGATGAGAGTAAGATGGGATCTCTCATCATAAAAAAATGAAAAGTTAAGTTAGAGGAATATAAAAGAACATCCTCTCACATAAGAACATAGAGCATAAAAGGAATGACATAAAAGAGATTACATGAATGGAAGAGAGAGGTCGGAACCCTTACCTTAAAACGTGACTCTTGAAACTCAAAGGTTTGGACCTTGAGGGCTTGGGGGCACCTTGGGAGGAATCCATGGGAGGTAAGGAGACCAGAACTTAGTTGGGGGAGAGTTGGGAGTGAAAACTAAAAGAGGAAACTGTGGGTATTTATAGGGAAAGTGAGGGGACAAGGCATTAATGGCCAAGGGACACCTCACAAGTGCTTTTCTCAAAACCATGTGCTCTCCCTTGGCATTTACCATGGAGTTAGGCCACATGGGTCCCCCAAAACAATAATTCATAACCCTTGGCCGGCCAACCCTTAAAATATCTCATTACATCATCATGACACAGTTATGATGTCATTAAACATACCAAAACCCTAAAACTGTATTTTTACTATTCACTGAAAATTCAACTTTCTCAGAAAAATCCCAAATTTTCACCTTAACCAAATATCGATTCTCTAAGTACATTTATGAACTCCATTTTATAAAAATAATTTTCTAAATATTTTTAATTTAATTTTTAAATAAAATCACTATTCATCGAGAATTCATTTTTTTCAGAAAAACCCCCAAAAATTACCATAACATAATATCGATGTTCTGAGTTCAAAAATAAAGTCCTTTTTATAAAAATAATTATCTAATTATTTTTAATTAAATTTTTAATTAAAAACACTATTCACCCGAAAAAACTAATACTTGATTAATCATTTATGAAACCGTTATTTACCCATTTTATTGAATCACATTACTTAATCTAGGTGTCGAAATTATATTAAAACATTCTTTAAGTGAAATTACTAATCCATTTAGTCACATTACTAATCCTAAGCGTAAAATCACTATTCATAATTTACTATTCATCAAAAATTAATTTGATCTTATTAGACTCCAAATTCCTTACTGAACACTTTTGTAGAAGACCATTTTTTGAAAATCATTACACATCGTTAATTATTTAGGGTTTTCATAAATATTTTAAAATATCCTTTTTTCAAAATTCATCAATATAATACATTCTAAAATTATCCGGACATTTGAAATTTCACAAACATCACCAAAGGAAGAAATCTCAATTCATTCATCCCAAAGGATTACACAAAGAAGCTAGGGTCTCGTCACATAGCCCCTTATAACACCGGCATAAGACCTAAGTGTAAGGTGTGCTATGGTGAGAGAATCTGAGGGAGGCTCAAGTAACATTGCCCTAGTGGTAATCTCTACTAACTTGAACTTCTCCCGTAGGCGTTTCCGTTCAAGCTTGACATGCTGGAGTTCGGCTTGGGCTTGGTCCAAAGCGAAGCCCACAAATGCTACCTCCTTCCCAAGCTCTGATAAGTGGGATTCATAAGGTTCGAGTCTACTGGATAAAGCCATCGACTCCTCTTTCTGCATTAACCATTAAGATTTTATTAAATCGTTAAGAGTATGTTAATATACTATTTAAAAAGTTTGGGTCATTACATTCTTCCCCCCTTAAGAAATTTCTTCCCCGAAATTTATACTTGAGGCCTAGTCGAAAAGGTGAGGGTACTTTTGATTCATCGTTTCCTCAGGCTCCCAAGTCACTTCTTCATGCTTATGATTCCTCCACAACACTTTCACAAGGTGGGTAGTCTTGTTTCATAGAACCTTGTCTCTACGGTCAAAGATCTCCACTAGCTGCTCCTCATAAGAGAGGTCATGTTCCAGTTGTACCACCTCTGGGTTCAGTACATGCGAAGGGTCGGGTATGTACTTCCTCAAGAGAGATACATGGAAGACATTGTGAACTTGATCTAGGTTCGGTGGAAGTGCTAGACGATAGGCCACTGCTCCTATGAGATCAAGGATTTCATAGGGGCTAATGTACCTAGGCCTGAGCTTCCCTTTCTTCCCAAACCGCATGACTCTCTTCCATGGAGAAATTTGAAGGAAGACTTTGTCACCAACACCAAACTCCAAGTCCATTCGACAATTGTCAGCATAGCTCTTCTTCCAACTCTGAGCAGCCTTTATGTATTGTTGGATGGAATGAACCGGTTCCATCATCTCTTGCACGAGATCAGGCCCAAGAAGCTTCCTCTCACCAGTTTCATCCCAACAAGTAGGAGTTCTACACCGCTTTCCATAAAGAGCTTCATAGGGTGCCATCTGAATACTCGCATGGAAGCTGTTGTTATAGGAGAAATCCACTAATGTGAGGTGTTAATCCCATCCACCTTTAAATTCCATTGAGCATAATCTCAACATGTCTTCGAGTGTCTGAATAGTCCTTTCAGATTGTCCATCAGTTTGAGGATGATAGGCCGTACTAAAATTCAATTCAGTATTCAGAGCATGTTGAAGACTTCTCCAGAATTTTGATGTGAATCTTGGGTCACGATCAGACATGATGGATAGTGGTACCCCATGCAGCCTTAACACTTCCTTCACGTATATCTTGGCAAGCTGATCCAGAGAGAAATCTTCCCGAATAGAGATAAAATGGGCTGTCTTGGTGAGACGGTCCACAATAACCCATATCGCATTGTTTCCTTTGGATGTTTTCGGGAGGCTAGTTACAAAGTCCATAGTGATATTATCCCACTTCCATACTAGTATGGGTAGCGGTTGTAATACCCCCTTAGGAATTTGACATTCTACCTTTACTTTCTGACACACCAGGCACCTTGTAGTGTAATCATCAATCTTCCTCTTCATGTTATCCCACCAATAATGATCACGAATGTCTCTATACATCTTAGTGCCCCCCGGATGTATAGATAAAGTAGAGCTATGAGCTTCATCCATCAGTTCTTTATTTATCTCCGGAATAGATGGAACACATAGTCTTGTACGAAATTTCAATAGACCTTCTTGATCAATATTGAAATCAGGGAACTTCCCATCTTATACAACCTCCAACTTCTCCTACAGCAAAGGATCTTCTTTTTTAGCCTTCTTGATCTTCTCTAGTAATGAAGGTTGAGAAATCATTTGGGATAGGGTTGATGATGTCCCTTTCCTTATAATTCCCATGTCTAGTTTTACTAGATCTTTAATCAAGGGATCTCCTAAGATCCTCATTGTTTCCATAACAACAGGGTCCTTCCTGCTTAACGCATCCGCAACTTTATTTGCTCTTCCAGGGTGATAATGAATTGAACAATTATAGTCTTTAATAAGCTTCAACCATCTCCTTTGTCTCATGTTCAATTCTTTCTATGTGAAAATATACTTTAGACTTTGGTGGTCAGTGTATATATCACATTTCTCCCCATAAAGATAGTGCCTCCAAATCTTTAGAGCAAAAACAACTGCCGCCAGCTCTAGATCATGCGTAGGATAATTCTGCTCATGAATCTTCAACTGTAGAGATGCATAAGCAATTACCTTGTCATTTTGCATGAGGACGCACCCAAGCCCTTTTAGAGATGCATCGCTAAAAATAACGAATCCTTCTACAATAGAGGGTAGTGTTAACACAAGTGCAGTAACCAATCTCTTCTTCAGCTCTTGGAAACTTTCCTCGCATTCCTTTGTCCAGATGAACTTAACCCCTTTTCGAGTCAACTTGGTTAGTGGATTAGAAATTCGTCAAAAGTTTTTCACAAACCTCCGATAATATCCTGCTAAACCAAGGAAACTACGAATCTCAGTTACTGTTGTGGGTTGAGGCCACTCCTCCACAACCATTGTCTTTGCAGGGTCAACTGAGATTCCTTCATTGGTTACGATGTGACCCAAGAAAGCCACTTGTTGTAACCAAAACTCACACTTGCTGAACTTCCCAAAGAGCCTCTCCTTCCGTAGAGTTTTCAAAATAATCCTCAGATGATCTTCATGCTCCTCACGAATTTTTGAATATATCAAAATATCATCAATAAAAACTACCACAAAGTTATCAAGGTAGTCCTTAAAGACTCTATTCATCAAATCCATGAAAATAGCAGGAGCATTAGTCAAGAAGAAAGGCATAACAGTAAACTCATAATGCCCATATCTTGATCGGAAGGCAGTCTTTGGAATATCTTCCTTCTTCACCCTCAGTTGATGATAACCAGATCGAAGGTCAATCTTAGAGAAGAATTGATCCCCACGAAGTTGGTCAAATAAATCATCAATTCTTGGAAGAGGGTATCTGTTCTTCACTGTGATCCCATTCAGTTCTCTATAATCAATGAAAAGCCGCATTGATCCATCCTTCTTCTTCACAAAGGGAACTGGTTCTTCCCAAGGAGCCACACTCGGTCGGATAAACCCCTTCTCCAACAAGTCTTGGAGTTGTTTCGTTAACTCTTCTAGTTCCACATTTGCCATTCTATATGGAGTCTTTGATATCGGTTGAGACCCGAGTACGAGTTCAATGGAGAACTCTACCTCTCTTTCCGGGGGAGGTCCAGGTAACTCCTCAGGAAATACATCCATGTATTCCTGAACAATCGAAAAATCTTCTATTTGTATGCTCCCTTTTCCTTCTTCATCATCACTGATTAACTCCATAAAGAAAGCTATAGGAGGTGCTTCTAGATAGGGATCAGTTCGGGATATCTCTCCTCGGAAGATAACTGTAGGTCGTTCATTCAAGACTACTGAGATTTCCTTACTTCTTCATTTGATCTTATCATTATACTTTGAGAGCCAGTCCATCCCTAGTATAACGTCGAATTCCAACATGGGAATGACTACTAGATTTGCAATAAGATTGTGCTCACTAAAGTAAACACTAGAGTCTCTAAACACTGTTGATGCATGGATAATCCCACTTGGAGTCTTGACTGACAACCCTATCTCTAGCAATTAGGGGATTGATTCTATATTCTTTGCAAACTTAGAAGAAATAAAGGAATGCATAGAACCAGAATCAAATAAAGTACTTGCTAGTTTTGAGAGGACTACAAGAGTACCTGCTACCACATCGTTCGGAACTTCAACTCCAGTTGTTGTGATAGCGAAAGCGCGACATTTCTCCCTTGGCCTCTGCTGAGGTTCATGGTGATTCCCCTCCACCGCCCTCGGATTTGGACATTGATTAGCAAAGTGCCCAAGCTATCCACACTTGAAGCATGTGACTTCGGGTAGGGCCAGAAACATCTTTCCTCTGTCGTTAGTGTTGGGAAGCTAAGGCTTCACCTCACTATGACAATTCCAAGCAATATGGCCTCCTCTTCTACACTTTTAGAACTTTCCACTTCCGTTCAAGGAGTTCCCCGGATGCTTCTTCCCACGTTTATTGCATGTGGTAAGTTGCATTTGCTTTCCACCTCTTCCCTGATCAAAAGTCTTCCCTAAACTGGGCTCCAACAATCTCTTCTTTTCATTTGATTTATGATACCACTGTGTCTCACCAAACTCTAGCTCGACTTTCATAGCACTTCAAACTATTTCCTCATAGCTATCATAGTCCCTGTTGGCTAGATTCTTCCACAGATGAGGTCGTAGTCCACCAAAGTATCTATCATCCTTCCCATTAGAGTCCATGACAAAGCTTGAGGTATAACGGGAAAGCCTTGTGAAGTTCATCTCATAGCTTCCGAAAGATTCGTTCTCCTTCTGCTTCAGCTCGAGAAACTCTTTCTCCATTCTCGTTCTCATGGAACGAGGGAAATACTTATTAAACAATATTCCCTGGAATTCTTCCCACTCCATAGCTTCTATCTCTCCTCGTGGATTCGTGTTTTTGAGCAGTGACCACCACTGATCAGCTTATCCCTCTAGGCGGTAAACAGCAAGGGTGACTTTTTCTTGTTCCGAACAATGAAGTACGAAAAAAGATCTTTTCAATGGAGCTTATCCATTGTTCCGCAACCAATGGGTCAGTAGATCCACTGAATGTTGGTGGTCGTTGACGCATAAAGGACTCAACAGAAAGTTGCTCCCTTCGTGGTGAGATCGGCCTCTCAGCTTGATTCAAGTTATTACTCATAACTTGAGTCAGTTGGTTCATCATTCGCATGAATGTTTCCATTCCGTCTTCCATCGGAGGGTCGTCAACACATGGTGCATTGCGGTCACCATCTGCACGGTTCCTCCTATTGCCCGCCATTTTCTACAAGAATAAAACCTTAGTGAGAAACTTATTTCATTTATGAATCTTGTAACTAAGACTTCATGCTTAGACAATTACACTTCTCTATAATTCCATCATAATGATTCATAAAAAGCTTGTGATTAACCAAACATATCCCCCAGGAGTGTCGTAACCAAGAGTGCAGCAAGGCCCGTTATCGTGCACTAATTCCCATTCGATTCTAGCTCAAAGCGGTGTTTTCGGGTTTTACCCCTATGTACATCTGTGCCAGAGCCGCCTCTACCTGCTCGTATCCAGACAGGGATTCATTTGTTTGATAAACCACTTACTCAATACTTACCAAAATACCAGGAAGTTTTCCTATATTTAAACTTTTCTATAGGGCTCTTCCTAAAGTTTTTATATCCTAATTTCCACAAATAACTAAACCATCCTTTGATACAAACTATAGCATCCCATCTTTTTATAACATAACTTTCATTTCATTACACGGAACTGAGGATCTTTAAGGTTTAGTGTCTTGGAAACAAGGAACATAATACATGAAAAGAACATAAAACATTCTTCTTAAACACTTGAAAGGCTTCTCGTTAAGTTCATCCTAGGTTCATTACTGCATCTCATGACCTGGGGACATACATCAAAAGAAAGGGTGAGAAGAAGGCCCAGTAAGGGAAACAAGAGAAACATTTTACATGTGAACTTGAGATATTTCAATAACGCCCTGAAAAGAACTTTAAGGCATGAGAATGAAATCATGAGGCATATCATAATAAAAATAACATTTTTCATAACGTGAAGATGTGGCTGCAACATTTAATATTGAAAATCATTTCCTTTCACCAAGGTCCATCCCCAAGGTGTCATTAAAAATTACCAAGTTTATTCACCAAGGTATCAGTCTAAAAATTCATCTCTAGAGATTAATTCTTTACCCAATGCATTAGAGTGCTATCTGGGTGCACCCTTAAACTGTAATCTCTTGTGGTTACATCATTATCCAATGCAATGGGGCGCTATCAGGGTGCACCCTTAAATTTGAATTTATTATCATGTGAGCCACATATATCATCATCATCAAACATTTCATAAATAACCCATATAGCATAAAATAAATGGGTTTCATTTCATAATCATAACGTTTTAAAAACTGCTTTAAATACATGATCTTTACGTCACTTTAAACCCACGGAAAGAGAAAGCGGGTCTCATGTATGTAAATCACAGAATTTAAAATAGAACATTTTGATATATATGTGAATACCCTTATAGAAATAGGATCTTTGAGTATTCACTTTATAACATAAAATAATTTTGAGAAAAGAGAGAGACATTTTGAGACGAAAATTCTGCAGCATAACGGTTATGTTGCACGGTTTTAGAAAACATTGAAAAGAGAGGGGACATGGGTCACCCACTCATAAATGATCCATAAAACAGTAGGGGGTATAGAATATAAGGTATTTAAGAACATGGTAATAAAATTTGAAAGATATACCATATGAAATGAAAAACATGGAAGTGAGACAAAAATAAGATTTCTCTTATGAAAATTCGGCAGCCTAACGGCGTCACTTAACATCAATAAAAAAATTATTTGACAAGATAAAATAGGGTCTCTCATAATATGATCATAATAGATCAGTATGATAGATATAGAGATCATACCCCAACATAATAAAAAGGAACTTGAAATATTTGACATGAAAATCGAACTTGAAAAATGAGAAGGGTGAAAGAATCACTTAAAAATTCGGCAGCCTAACGGTGTCACTTAAACATTCATAAAACGAAATGATGAGAGTAAGAGGGGATCTCTCATCATAAAAAAATGAAAAGGGAAGTAAGAGGAATATAAAATAACATCCTCTCACATAATAACGTAGAGCATAAAAGGAATGACATAAAAGAGATTACATGAAAGGAAGAGAGAGGTCGGAACCCTTACCTTAAAACGTGACTCTTGAAACTCAAAGGTTTGGACCTTGAGAGATTGGAGGCACCTTGGGAGGACTCCTTGGGAGGTAAGGAGACCATAAATTCGTTGGGGGAGATTTGGGAGTGAAAAATAAAGGAGGAAAGGGTGGGTATTTATAGGGAAAGTGAGGGGACAAGGCATTAATGGCCAAGGGACACCTCAAAAGTGCTTTTCTCAAAACCATGTGCTCTCCCTTGGCATTTACCATGGAGTTAGGCCACATGGGGCCCCCAAAACAATAATTCATCACCCTTGGCTGGACAACCCTTAAAATATCTCATGACATCATCATGACACAGTTATGATGTCATTAAACATACCGAAACCCTAAAACTGTATTTTTACTATTTACTAAAAATTCAACTTTCTCAGAAAAATCCCAAAATTTCACCTTAACCAAATATCGATGCTCTAAGTACATTTATGAACTCCATTTTATAAAAATATTTTTCTAAATATTTTTAATTTAATTTTTAAATAAAATCACTATTCATCGAGAATTCATTTTTTCAGAAAAAACCCCAAAAATTACCATAACATAATATCGATGCTCTGAGTTCAAAAATAAAGTCCTTTTTATAAAAATAATTATCTAATTATTTTTAATTAAATTTTTAATTAAAAAACACTATTCACCTGAGAAAACTAATACTTGATTAATCATTTATGAAACCGTTATTTACCCATTTTATTGAATCACATTACTTAATCTAGGTGTCTAAATTATATTAAAACTTTTTTTAAGTGAAATTACTAATCCATTTGGTCACATTACTAATCCTATGCATAAAATCACTATTCATAATTTACTATTCATCAAAAATTAAGTTGATCTTGTTAGACTCCAAATTCCTTACTGAACACTTTTGTAGAAGACCATTTTTTGAAAATCATTACACATCATTAATTATTTAGGGTTTTCATAAATATTTTAAAATATCTTTTTTTTTCAAAATTCATCAATAAAATACATTCTAAAATTATCCGGACATTTGAAATTTTACAAACATCACCAAAGGAAGAAATCTCAATTCATTAATCCCAAAGGATTACACAAAGAAGCTAGGGTCTCGTCACATAGCCCCTTATAACACCGGCATAAGACCTAAATGTAAGGTGTGCTATGGTGAGAGAATATGAGGGAGGCTCAGATAACATTTCCCTAGTAGTAATCTCTACTAACTTGAACTTCTCCCGTAGGCATTTCCGTTCAAGCTTGATACGCTGGAGTTCGGCTTAGGCTTGGTCCAATGCGAAGCCCACAGATGCTACCTCCTTCCCAAGCTCTGATAAGTGGGCTTCATAAGGTTCGAGTCTACTGGATGAAGCCATCAACTCCTCTTTCTACATTAACCATTAACATCTTATTAAATCGTTAAGATTAAGTTAATATACTATTTAAAAAGTTTGGGTCGTTACAGTGCTAATGTAAAAAATTAATCCCAGACTCTAGGCTACTAGGGTCAAGGTATTTACACCTATGGTCTTGTACTAATCATGGGAATATGGGCTGGTTATCAAAGGGCCTTCGGGATAGTTATATCCTGGGCCTACGGGCATGTTTCAAGAGGCTTACAAGGCATGTATTGGGATTATTCAAGGAGATATATAAAATATGGGGTCTTCAAAACCATATAATATATAAATAAAGTGCATATCCTTGGTTCTCATCCCTTGGGTGGGGATAATGAGACACCAAATATAAGGGCAGGTGGGTTTTGTGAGTTTTTTTGGTTGTATTTTACCCCTAATAAATAAAATAATTATTATTATTATTACTATTGCTAATATTATTATTGTTATTACTATTATTACTATTTCTATTACTATTACTATTACTATTACTATTATTATTATCATCATCATCATCTTTATTACTATTATTATGTGTCCAAGGACATGGTTGTCTAGTCCTCAAGTTTTAGCACCACATCATATGGGGGTAGAGATAAGATCTCATCCATCCATTTACATGTGTGGTTTCTTTAGGTATCATTAATATAGGGTTGTGTGAGAAGTGATTTGTGGGTGTGATACCTGGTGATTCTCTATGGGTCTGCAGTGTGTTAAAGGGGATCACATGCTCTTGTTAGGTGATATAGTGGACATGATCTGGAATCGAGACTTGTAGTGGGTGACAATTTTTGGGTTTGGCTTATCCCTATGGGTGGAACCCACAAAAATCTATCATCATAGGGTGAAACTATAATTTATGGTAAATACGGGTCTTTAGGGTCGGGGCCATGTAGTATATGATGACCCCAAGTGTGAAGTTAGTAACAGTCAATAGGTCATTGAACTTTTTGGGTGAGGGATGAAAATTTGGCATTGGGTTGGTGATACTTTAGGATGTATAAGGTCTTCTTAGATGATGGAGGGGACCCTCCCTAAACAGTGGGGATTGAAAGTGTTGTGTCCCATATTAGCAGGGGTAGAGGTGATGTTAGGATTTAGAGCTAGTTCAATTGGGCCTACTGGCCATTTAATAATGTGGGACTTTGGGATTAAATATCAATGGGTCTATAAGGCTTATACATGGGGGATAGGGTCGATTTCAATCAAGGTCTTTGGGTCGTTAATAATGGGCCTACAAGGTTTTCAGTATAGAACATATAGTTCATGTATTTTGGTCCTTCAGGAAAACTTAATATGTGGGGTATATGGGCTTATAAATATATAAATAATGTATATATACTTGGTACTTATCCCTAGGGGGGTTAATAAGATTTTAAATATATGGATGAGGTTGTGTGTGCGCATGTTCTTTGTTGAAATTATACCTAAAAACTGTTATAAAGTATTTTTATTTTTATTTTTATTTTCTTATTATTTTTATTATTACTTTTATTTTTATTATTATTATTATTACCCCAGGGTCCAGCTTAGTGGTAGCAGTCATGTGGGGTCTCCTTTAGGCCTCGGTTTCAAGTCTCGCCAAGTAATTACCTATCAAATTATTGTAGGATTTTAATTATACTTATTCCTCCCTGAAACTACCATAATATTATTATTATTATTATTATTATTATTATTATTATTATTATTATCGTTATTATTAGTTTTATTATTATGGAATGATCCATGGTAGAGTGGAACTCATCCAAAACCTCCACTTCCAAATGACTAAGGTTAGATTCCTAGAAGGTGATGGAAATGTTTCAATAATGTAACAAGTATAGTAACAGGCATTATAGTAGTATTGAATCACTATAGCATGGATATTGTAGCATGAAGTACTATTCATAAAAAATGGGCTTTAAGGCCCTGAAATTGGGCCTTCAAGCCATAGGGCCTTTGGGTTGGCATAAGCCTTTGGGACATAGTTCCTTTAGGACATAGGTCCTTTGGGCCATCATATGACTTTAGGCGATATGGAATTTGGGCCACCACTTTTGGAAAACATGTGACATAAAGGCATAGGAAAATGACATGATGTGATAGGTAGGTGGTACAGCATGGAGACACATAAGCACTACCAGGTAGGAAGCCTCAAAATAGGGATGGAAATGTTGGTTCCTATCAACTAGCCACTCATACCTATATATTTCTGATGTCGAACTGATTGGTACACTAACATGTTACTACCAAGCAGTGGAAACAACCAAATGATGTGGCACAATATGAAGGTGATGTAGTGAGGTTCCACACAAGGCATTGTTAGGTGAGAATCACAAAAGAGAGATGTTTGTGCTGACACCTATCATCCATCTCTCTAAATTCACATTTCACTGATGTGGTTACAGGGGTACCCGTCCAAGATGTATTGAAGGGGCATGGTGAATAATTTCTTGGTAAGGGTGTGCTAAAATCAGACTGGTGATATTATTCGATGAATACTGTGAGGGTGAAAAAGGTTTTTACATGTTCATGGAATGACATGGGCTTATCGGGCCACTTACTGGGCCTTTGAACCATTAGGCCATCATGCCATGTAATTTTCTTTGGTCTGTAGGGGATTTGGGCTATCATATGTAATAAAACAGGTTAAGTGGAATCTTTTCATTCCTTGTGGGGAGGGATGAAGCTTGACCCTCTTGGGTGCTTAGGTGTGTGCATTGTTTGTGGTTTTTAGTCCAATTTAAATAAAATATGATCATCATCACCATCATCACCACCACTACCACCACCACCACCATCATCGTCATCATCATCATTATTATTATCATTATCAGCAACAGTAACAGTAGCAGTAGCATCATCATCATAGTCTTCGTCATCGTTATCATTATCATCCTCATTATTAATTTATTATTTTTTATTTATTTTTTATGTATCATTATTATTTATCATTATTATTTATCATTATTATTTATTTATTATTTCTTAATTATTTCTTTATTAATTATTTATTATTATTTCTTTTGTTTTTTTATTCATTTTTTATTTTTTATTAGTTATTTACTTATTATTTATTATTTATTATTTACTATTTATTTATTATTATTTATAATATTTTAGTTGTTTTTTATTTTTATTTTTATTATTTTTTTACTATTTATAATTTTTTTATTATTTATTTATTTATTATTTGTATATTATTAATAATAAAATATTTATTTATTTATTATTTATTATATATTTATTTTTCATTTATTTTTTCATTTATTATTTATTATTTATTTATTACTTATTGCTTACTATTTATTATTTATTGGTTATTTAATTACTATTTATTATTCACTACTTATTTTTTATTTATTTACTATTTATTTATTATTTATTTACAATTTATTAATTATTATTTTATTATTTATTATTTATTTATTGATTATTTATTTATAATTTATTATTCATCTATTATTAATTTTTTATCATTTATTTTTTTATTATATATTATTTATTTTTTGTTTATTATTTGATATTTATTATTTATTATTTATGTATTATTAGTTTCTTATTAATTTATTTATTTTTTATTATTTATTTATTTATTTATTTATTTATTTGTCTTTTATTATTTGTTATTTTGTTTGTTATTTATTATTTTTTTATTATTTTTTATAGATTATTGATTATTTATTTATTATTTATTATTTATTATGGTCACATAATTAAATAATAAATAATAATGACTGATGGATAATAAATAATTAATAATATATATATATATATATATATATATATATGCATATGTATTTTTATATATTTATTTGTTTGTATATATTTATATTAAATTTTGTTCAGTCGCCACATGAAGAGATTGTTGGAGTGGTAAAGTCTTTGTAAAATAACCAAGATGTAAGAGGTTAAAATCCCAGCCTAAATATATATGTGATTAATTTCTATATACTATAAAATGAAAATAATATATAATATATAATATAATATTTTTAAAAAGAATTAAAAATTTCAAAAAAAATACCGCTAAATATTTTGCATTGGTTTTGAAAACATCCTAGAAATATTTTCATGGTGTGTTCTGAAAAGAATCATGAAATGATAGCAATCCACTGTGGGTTTTAAAAACCATCCTGAAATGAATTTTCAATGGTTTAAACTACCGCTAAATGCCCAAAAAACCTGTCATTAAATAGAGTTTTTAGTGTACCTCTACACCAATGTATGTATTCTAATTATTTAATCAAGAACATATGATGAGTATTAATTCATTCTATTTTTTGATTATTATAGTAGGATGGGATGTTTCATGTTTTTATGATCAAAAACAGAAATATATAATTGCATTAAATTTTTTAATGAAGAGTAGAAAACAAAACTAGAAGAACTGTGAAAACTTTGAGATCAAATAATGGAACATAATACACATCCTATGAGGTTGAAAATTACCTTAAAACATGGTATTAAAATGAAGTGTCTTAAGTGAGAACTCCCCAATAAAATGGTGTTATGGAATGAAGAAATTTCATGGTGAACAACATGGAAAGAATAATGTTGATAAAATGTGTAATCTCACATCACTATTAGAAAGAATTAATTTAATTTGCTATACTAAATAATCATAGATTATTTGGAAGGAAATGATTCATTTGAAATAATGAATAAAATTAGGGAAAATATATTGATGTTGTGGATGAATTCATATTCCTAGGATACTCATCAAAGAGTAGTATCTACGAGTGTTTTAATAAATGGTTCAACTATATTTTTAAGATTAGTTTTGTTAATGTTATTGAGAATAAATCCAAATTAAATTTTTTAAATTGTGTTTCTAAATAATTAATTAAATAAAATATTATGGTAAATTTTGATTTTCAAGAACCTCAAAATATTAAAATTTATAAGTATTTTGAAGTCAAATTAATTGAAGAAAAAAGTGAGTAAGTGAGACAACATGCAACTCAATCATAGATGAAAAGGGTTCATATTGATCTGAGTAATATTATAGAAGATAAATATACTCTAATACAAACTCAAAGGATGTGTTGAATGGATAACACTACTCTATTATCTGAGATAAATCCCACTTCATTTCATGAAGTGAAAGTTGAAGAATTGGGGGTAAAATCCATGAATGTTGAATTGGTTCAAATTGTTAAAAATTAAACTTGGGAGCCTAAAGAGAGACCAAATTATCATAATTCGATTGGTATTAATTGAGTCTTTAAGAACATGCAAGATGAAAATGTAAGAGTGGTTTGGAATAAATCAAGGTTGTTATGAAAAGTTTATTATAGTTAAAGGAATTGATATTGAAGAGAAAAAAATACTGGTCGAAAGAATGTATTGTCTTAGTATTTTTCTATTAGTTTCAATTGAGAAGAAGTTCATAGTATTATATATGGATATTAATATTACAACATTTAATGTATTCTTTAATGAATAGGTATACATAGAACAAACAGTTTAATTTTTTATTGGATATGATGATTCTAAAATATGAAAATAGAAAAAGGACTTTTATGACCTAAAACAAGAACTGTGTTCCTGGTATGCATGGATGGATTGTTTTATAAGATAGATAAAGTGTGATAAATCTTAGTTATACTAAATATCATAAATAGAAACATAATCTTTTATATCAATGAAAATATGGAAGTGAATATTGAATAATCTTGGAAAACACCTTTATTTTTTGTGTTGACTATTTTGATTACTTTCTTTCGAGTTCAACTTATGAGTTAACAATATTTTTTCAACCCTATTGAATTAATTTATGGGATATAGGAAGAACCTGTGGACCTTATATGAGTAGTGATCTCTTATAAAATTATGTAATCACATTCTAGTAAATTATTGGTTATTTTTCATATCAACACATCATTGGTATGTTCTCCTTGGATGTAGCCTTTTATGGATGAACTAAGAAAAATGTGTGTGTTAGTGATATTTATTAATTATATATTTTATTAAGATAAAAATTTATATTGAAGTTTTATTTTACAAACCTAATACAAGATTAAATTTAGTTTAAAGATAGTAATAATTTTTAAGCCACCCTAATTTACCCCCCCCCCCTCTTAGGGTGAACAACGGGACCACATGGTACAAAAATATCCAAATTTTCACATAAATTTATCCACAGAAGATATCCTTTTAGACATATCACATATAATACTTATCTTCATTTCCATGGGAATGAAAACATAAAAAATGGTTGAGATCATATTATTAGAAATGGTAATCATAAGAGATAACAATCAAAGATCATAAGTGTGCATAAGATGAACATGTGGGTATGAGAAAACAATCAATTTGTGTGAACGTAAGAAATTAAAATCATACCCAAAAAAAAATTCAAAAAACATGAATTATGACATAAGACTTTTTTTAACATAATACATGAGTCATAGGAATGTGGAAACATGATTCAACAATCATGATCCATGGAAACATAACTTCAGAATGTTGCATAACAGAAAATTATGGAATCAGAATATGGAATATATTTAAGTATAGAAAACCATTTATTATGTAAATAATCACTATCAGGACCATCAAAACATAGTGTATATACTCTTATAGTGTATTTTGTTAACTCCTCAATCCATAATCATATTTTATAGAGTCATTTAGGGGTTTGGTATCATTCCCAATTCTCATATCATAGTGGATAAATTTCCTTAGGGTTTTTGTTTCACTCTCGATTCCCATAAACATGGTAAAAATAGTCACTTAGATTATTTATTTCACTAATTATTCCCTATCATCTCATGATATATAAATCTTTATCCAATTCATTGGGGGTTATATATTTTTCGGGACCACCTACTATATATTTAAAAATAATAGATATGTAGGTTACATAAAAGCATTAATAATTCCATCATTGATTGATTAAACCATGATAAAGAAGTTGGTTTCTTGAAAATTTATATATGACATGATCATAAACCATTCAGATAAATAATATGGATGATACCATTAAGAAATATCCCCGATGAAGTAAAGAAACCTTAAAGGATATTAACATATATGAAAACCACTTTATATTAGAATTATAAAATTAATTTGATGAATAAGAATAAATACCATTTAAATTTTGAAAAAATATATTTTTAAATTAAATAATTTCCAAAAAAACTAATTTTATTAAAAACTAATAACAATGTAATAAAAATTACATTGTAAAACTTTGAAAATTTTGAAATAAAATTCCGTAATGTAAACTGAAGAAAATGGAGGGAGAAAACAACCGTATGAAAAATGTTAAAGAATAATAATTTCAATATTTTGTATATTAATTAAAATTTAATTGAAAATTAACTTAAATATTATATAATTGGGGATAAGTATATCTAAAAAATTATATGAAAAATATAAACATGGATGAGAAATATTCCTGACTGAAAAGAAGAGATAAGATTAGCTTCACTTACAAACATACTTTATATTATAATTTGAACCAAAGGGAGTTGAAATGGTAAGAAGATGTGTAAAAACCATTAATATAGAGTGGGTAATGAAATATAATGGTTTAATTGAGAAATATTATACAATTTACATCAATGGAAACTTAGACTTAGACAATCTTGATTTCAAAGTGGGATAGGAAAGGAAACCCTTAAGACTTAGTAACTATTGAATCAAAAATCCCATGAAATGGAGAACCTAATATGGATTTGTAAATACCTTTAATTAAATTAAATTTGTGATAAAATACATTTTTGGGAAATTATATATGCCACAAAAAATAAAACAAGTGATTAATACAAAGAATATCTCAATAAAGAGAAATTGAGATGAGAAACCATTACCTTGGATTCCCGCTTGGTCAGATGTGCTCTAAAATCCATTATAATATGTTTATTTTTATAATTAATAAATAATATAATAATATTTAAAAAATTTCTACTTGATATAATTCATTTATAATTTCTTTTTACCCATATATTAATCATTCTTTGTTAAAATTAATATTTGAGTGTTAATTGTCATGTTTGTTATCTGCTAGCTTTGGTGTAGTGATTATAATCATTTATCATTTATTATATTCTCATATCCTATATAATGTAAATATATGTTACATAGGGGTTTTTGATATAATTTTTAATCTTATTCCCCATTTTATGGAAGTTGTACTTATGGTTCATAAAGAGCAATTAAAATATCCTTTTATGAATTTCAATTCAATAAAAAGAATTTATTTTTTAATGAATATAATAATATATATTATCATTGTAGAATTATTAAATCATAATAAATTCATAATTATTACATTATATTAATATTATTTATTCATGATGGTGAATTTATATCACTTTTTATGTAAGTGGTAAAACCGTCCCAAACAAGAATATTTTATAAATAATGAATGGGTAAGAACATAGATTTATATTATGATAATATCACTATTACAGAATCATAATGATGTAAATATTACATAGTTATATATTAAAATTATATTTAGTAAGATTGTAAATGAGAAATAAAATTAATGTGATCAAGAATAACTCGTTACATTATTTTACGAATCAGCTTCTTCTCACAACATATTCCTTCGGAATGAATGACTTAGACCACCTTATTGTGACCAATGTCTATCAAATATGTAATAAGACATTAGGATATGTAATTTATGAATTAATTAAAGAGATAAATAAATAATATAATTGGTTTTTAGTGGGTGGGAGTGATCACCTTTTATAGTTAAAACTGAGGGACATTTCTTTTGAAACTAGAGTTAAGTGAAGGATGATGATAGAATCACATGGGAGTTAGGTTATTTAGGTAAGGAAATGTTTGTGAGAATTTTATTATTAAATATAAAAACTAAAAAAAGTATTATATAATTATTTTATATCATTTTATTTATCAAAATTTTGAGCCATAACATTTCACTCTTTTATGACTCTTTACCTTATTTTATTATTTACCATAGTAATGATTTTATTAATAAAATTATAAGATAATTCATTTTTACTAATTTTGAAATGATAATTCAAAATTTTGTCTCCATTTATTCTAATTCAATTTTTATATTTGGTAAATTTATATTTAAAAAAACATAATACATATGGGAAAATTTGTTTTTATAAAAAATGAAATTTTAAGCATTTAGTGTTCTTATTTTTATTTTATATCAATTTATAATAATCACATGAGAGAAAAGATATTTTTTATACTTATAAAACTTATATTTTTATAATATCATCCTTATACCATAATAAAATTAGCTTGTTAAAATAAAAATGCATAACGCAAAATTTATTTTTCAAAAAATGTGTGTTTAAACATAGAAATGAATTTATTCTTCTTCCTTGAAAAGTAATAATCATTTGATCATTTGTGATTTTATATATATATATATATTATTCATTTTATTTAAATCAATATTTAATATATATTAGTTTGATATATTAAAATAATAATACACAATATGTAAAAAATAATAATTCTTTAAAAAATGGGTCTTCATAACATTAAATTATTTCATATTTATTTATAACTAATTAATAATGAATTTTTGAATGTTTATTAATTAGTTTTTATATATAAAAAAATCATTGTATTCAATTTCATGCTCCAAATATAAGAAACAAAATATATAATATATAATAAAAATAATGTTTTTAAACAAAACAGTTTTGTTTCACCATGAATAATTAAATTAGTATTCCTTATATTAACATAGTAATTTCTTGGATATTATTAATTTATTTTAATAATAATTCCATTTTAATACATTTAATTTTTATCATTTTTTAAAATTAATAACTATAACAAAAATATGTAATTCATAAAAATAGTCCCTTTAGAATCAATAGTATTTTCTCAAGTGAATTAGTATATTTTTATTATATTAAAAAACACTTATTTTATTTTTAATAAATTATTCGTAATGAAAATTTATATTTTTTAACATCTAAATAAATTTATACATATTATCTGCATATTGATAATTCCAAAAATGATAATATATTTACTAGTATTAAACCTAAGGACTATATATCCTTTGATAATGATCATATAACTGTTATATTCCCCCATTACATCCTATAAATTCATTCCATTATAACCTCACAAAGTACACTTCTTATTTTTATTATTTTCATTTTATATTTTACAACATTTTATCTCCTTTCATGATGTTTTTTCTCATTATTGGTTTTCTCTACTAACAGTGATTCTCAAGGTTGAAGATGATCTTGTGGGTTTTCTAGTTGTAAAAAAATTATTCCTTTCTAGATATTATCCCATTTTAATTTATGAACTTTTTATGGATGTAATTATATATCCATATTTTATTATAATTTGTGGTATGTGATTTGTAATTACCTTACCCAAAATAACATTCCTAAAAACTGAAGACTTTACAATCTCCCCATCATATGATTTCTCATCTATGAGATATCTCGGCCACACTCTAACCAACTATTACTAAAACCCAATTGCCTAATATGTATCCCCCATTCATATTTATGCCCATTGTTGGCTATTTTCCTCACTAATATGTATATCTTACACTACCTTGACCAAAATTTGTTGTTTTATCCCATCTTATGGCTCTATATACCTCTCTTGATCCTACCACATTTTCTTAGGTTTATCCCAATCTAATATCCCAAATTATTGTGAGGTAATATAACATAACTACTCTAAATTTCTCATCTAGATGTATTACCAACACTCCTTTAGTGGTTAATCACACTGGGCTAAAATATTCCTTGCCTTTTTGCACTGGAAACATCTAACTGATGAACCATTCCATGGTAGATTCATCAAGCTCTTCTCTAATCACCATTATGAGTCTCTTCATGTCCTCTCTTTCAGCCACTTAGATATCCACTACCTATCTCTCCCAATACAACTACCATGTTTTGTGTGGCCCCCTCTACCATGTTCCACTCTACTATCATATCTTGGTTCACTGCCTCTAAAAATGGTGTCAGCCTAAATTTATTTACCATCACCCTAATAGCATATCATAACCCATCCTTGAGTTCTCTTGCCTTGGAGATCTCATCCCCCTTTAGAATAAATGAAAACATTTTTAAATCTATAAACCCCCCCCCCCAACATAATCCATAAATAAAGTCTACCCTAATATCTATTGCATAAACCCATGGGCCCTATCAACCCTCAATGTATCGAGAAATAAGTTCTCTAAGAGAATCTCATCAAAGTCAGTACATGTCATCCTCTCATGTCTACCTACCTATACATATATATCATGCCAATTTTTTTCTAGTCCTTTTAGATTGTATATCCAACTTCACTCTCCACCCTAGTGGAATCTCAATCCGATCAAAAATAATCTACACTAAATTAATCCAATACTCCACTTGGGGTCCTCCCTCTCCCTAGAATAAATGAAGGTTTTGTGATTGGAAATCCCATTCTATATATGTTATAGAAGACTCATTTCATCAAGATACCTATCTAATTATCCAAATAATTCACACTAAACTCACCTTAACCACTCATCCAACCACATACCCAACTCCCCTAGCTGTTGTGGCTGATTTTCATTCCACTAAACCTCCATATTTCCCATACCATTCTACCTCATGATCCCACCTACCCATGTTAGGATTAGTTACTAAAAACACCATACACACATCAGATCTATATACTTATTTTTCAACCAGAATCACATCCCCTGTGATGGATGATTATAAGGACCCCAATAATCTATATGGGAAAAAATAATATATGTTGTTTCTACTACTTTAAATATAAAAACTTATTTCCATTCTAGAACCACAATGATAATCAAAGAATATTTTATGCATGTATTGTGAGACCAACTTGCCTAAAATGACACATAAGTACCACCTTTTTATCTTAGGGATAATAATCTTATATATAAATAAATAACATCAAATACTCATGGGTCCAAATCAAATAACACAAATATAACCACAAAAACCAAAACAAAAATCCTATTTTCTCTATTATATCATACTTTGGTCTAAACTTGTTATAGCTAGGAACATTTCATAGAATTCATCACAAGTTTCATTTTTTCAATTAATAAATAACACTTTCCTAATCCACCAATCTACCATAGTCCAAATAAAAAACAAGAATCACATTAATACCACTTTATAACCACCCTACCCAAAATACCATTCTTGAATATCGAAAACTTTACATAATACATGGTTTCATGTACTTTTTTTTCATTATATATTATGAATTAATAAATTATTATAAATTTTATTCATTTGTTATATGATTTATATCCTACTTATATTTTGATTCATTATAGATAATAATAAAACTTAGGGAAATAAAATTCACACTTAAAGATGGGATGTTAAGTTCTCCCCTATATAAAATATATCTTTATAATTTTAATTTCTTTAATGGATGAACATATTCATGACTCAAGATATAATTTATAATGATATGTCTACCTTATTGTCTTGTAAAATACTAATAAACTCATATTTTCACTCATAATAGGCATATGATTATATTTTCATTTCTCATAATCATTTGTGGAATATATTCATGTATATCTTTAATGAAAATATCCCTTTAAAATTATTTAATGAAATACCACCATTTCTTTATCCATATCATGCATTGGGAGATTTTTATCATGGAACCTTAACTAACATGAGGAATAAGATACCAACATGTCATTTTTTTCACAAGGACATGTATCATTTCATTCTTTAATGCATCACTATATATCAAAAACCCTTATCCACTATATGGTAGTATTAGTACTGGTGAAATGAACAATATTTTCTTGATATCCTTGAAATTTTATTCATAATCTTATATCCATATGAACTTGACTCCCTTTCATGTTATCCATGTTAGTGGATTCAATAATTGTGAGAAATTTCTCACTAAAATTGATAATTTTCAACCAATACAAGAAAACTATGGATCATTGTTGTAGTGGTTAGTTTGGGCTATTCTTTAATCCCCATTGTCTTTAAATTATTTGAATTTAAACCCTCACTTGTGATTATATAATTCAAGAATAATAATTTGTATAGTTATAATTTCATCTTTTAAATATGGAATATATTTTCTCCTTTCTTAAGGTCTTCATTACAATACTAAAATAATATTCAAGATCTTCCTTTCCCTTTGGATATATGAGAATATAATCTATAAAAACTTTGAAAAATTGATTGAGGTAATAAATAAAGACTACATTCATCATATCTATGTAAATAGTAGGGGAATTTATAGATTTTAATGGAATAAAAATGAATTCATAGTGTCCATATCTTATGAAAAATGATCTGTTAGGTAAATCATTTCTTTTCACTATTAATTGATGATATCCATATCAAAGTTCAATCTTTTAGAATTATCGGTTCCCTCATAGTTGATTGAACAAGTCACCAATATGGGATAGGGGATACTTATTCTTGATCATGATCTTATTAATTTCATGATAATTAGTGTAGAGACACATTTATCCATATTAATTCTTATTAATATAATTGGTTCACCCCATGATAAGTCGCTTGGGTGTATAAAACCTCTATCTTGGTACTCTTGGAGGTTATCCTAAATTCATCCATTTCAATTAGAAATATTATATAAGGAGTATTTGATATATTATTAACATCAGGTTTGAGTTGTTTTAAAAACTCAACCTCGTGATCTAGTGGAAGACCGGAAATATATTTTTTTTAAACAACAATTTATTCATTCACTTTAATAATATCATCATAATTGAGTTTTTCTTCAACCATTCATCCACTAGTCTTGGGATCTCTCAAATGCATAAAATGGGTTAGTTACTTGACCTTAAGTGTGCCTCCATGTAAGATAGGGGATGCTCAGTAGTAGTGAAGGTGTAAGAAATATAGTGTGGAGAATATACCTCCTGGTATAGAGTTGTACTTGAAGAAAAATAAATATCATTGCAATAAAAATAGAATAAATAGTGAAATAATAGCAGATAAACCAAATAATGAAGGTAACTGATCAATCCAAAAAAAAGTAATTTAATGATAGTCTAGAATGTTTCTAAGTGTAAATATAGTAATAATACAAATGAATGACTAAAAAACTCAAATAAGAAACCAAATACCTCAATCTCGATCCCCACATCAATCCCACCTCCAAGCTCTAACTCGTCTAGTAAGAAACAATCAAAAATAAGGTCACTTTACCTTGTCTAAATCAGTATGCATGTAATTAACTTGGGTACCTTACAACAACCTAAATAGGGTGTGAGTAAAACTCAGTAGTTTGACACCACCATGTATAAGCATAACCAGTCTGATAGTAAGTTCATACAGTAAAGTGATAATAAAATATTAATTAGTCAATTAATATGATATAACGAATAACCTTCTTTGGAACCATGTTTGTATATCTATGAGCATGTAGAACCCCCATTTAAAATGTAACCACAAGTCCATGGCATAACATATAACCAGGAAAATACCTCTATATAATTATATCAGCATAAAATTGGTCCAAGCCCTCTATAAAAGCATTTCATCATAACCAAGACAAGCCCTATTTGTAATAATTTCATCATAATTGGGATATGATCTCTATATAATCATTTACATATAACTAGTAAACACTCTATATATAATCATTTTCGTATAACTAGATCAAGAACTCTATATAATCATTTCAGCATAACCAGGCCATGCCCTCTATATAAGAATTTCAGCATAATCAGGCTAAGCCCTCTATATAATAATTTCATTATAACATACAACACAAGTCTTAATAGAAAGAATAAAACAACATAACATCATTATCCAAAAATATCAATTCATCTGATTACCTTTTATCTTTCAATTATCCTTTCATTCATTAAGTTGTGTCTTAAGTTGTTATCATGCCGGTGTACACACCCATCTCATATCAAAGTATCATTGGTCATTTCAATAAATAATTAATCCATTTTTCAAAGTAATCCTATCACAAGAAATCACCTATGTCCTCATGTCATACTAATTCATGATTCAATCCAACGTTCATGGGTAGGATCACCCTATGGGTGGCCGCAAGCTAGTTCTCAAAAATGTTGGATCTAAAGAGATGCAATGAATGGTCTAAACACATTATTATAATCACAGACTATATTTTTAGTTAATGTACACACTATGTCAGCATGATTTCATAGTATTTCACACACTTAATGAAATATAAATATACCATAGGGTTTTCTTCTAAACCACCTACATTTATATAGAGATCATAGAAACACCATTAATAGGGAATGCTAATAAAGAACCAAGGTGAAGGAGATCTAAAATTAAAACCTATATCACACACACATCAAGATAAAAACCTGATTCAATAGAAGTCAAGAGAATACACAACTATAATAGAGGATTGTGGAAGAATGGAGAAAACCATAGTGAAGGGACTCACTAGAGATAAAATTCTATAATGAGGTGTTCGGGTGGTAAGGAATTTCTCAAAAATCTCTTGGAGTCACCCTCAGGTTTGAGATATAAAGCTATATAATGAATGAGGAAAGTGTTAAGTGTGATGTGTGATAAAAACCCACTGGTCCCGATGAATTCATTCCGTGAAACCATTTCACAACATAAATTCAATATATTCTAAAAAAACACATCGCCCAGGGTTTAAAATACCCTGATCTAACTTTTCACAGTGTGAAACAAATTCACATCTTGTATAACATTCACATACTAGAACCATTTAATTTCTTTTTCTGAGTGACAGATTCACATCATGAATTTCTTACATAGTTTTAATATTTCCTTCATGCTGTAGTAACTATAGATTCCTACAGAAAATACCAAAAAGTCATCAATACCACCCAATCCTAAGGAGAATACCTTTGTGACCTTAGACACATTTATACTCGAACTCCAATAATTCAAACAAACATACATACCTGAACTTTAGGTCACTTCCCTTGAAAAAAACTCTCCATCCCAAAGGATGAGTTTGACCACCAAGGTTTAAAATAAGAATAAGTAAACTCAAAGAGGTTATCCAAAAACTCAATGAGGGATATACCTTTAAAATATGGGATCTTACAACCTCCCCACCATATAACGCATCTTCCCCAAGCTTCTCCATGCATCATTGTGGGTTATTAGTAACCAATTCTAGCCACTATTCTCAAACATCGGTCTCCCTCTCTCAGTTCTCCTCATTAACATTCCCATTCTTCCAATGTACTCACACAATAGGTATGTTCTTTCCCCATATATACTTATTACTATGTTTTATAATCCCTATCAGATGCTCCTCAAAGTACGCATCTACACCAAGCTCGAAGTCATCAATGTTTATCACATGAGAAGGGATATGATGATATATCTAAAGATATGATATGTGAAACATGTCTTTCATGGAAATGTAGCACTATGGAAGGGAAAATTGGTATGCCCCTGGACCAAACCTTTCTACTATCTCAAACAAACCAACAAATTTGGGTTCTAGCTTTACCTATTTCCTAATACAATATTTCCCCAGCCTAGGAAACACCTGAAGAAAAATATGATGAACCACCTCAAACTCCATAGGTTGTATTCACTAGTTATCATAAGATTTCATCATGCTCTGTGTGGTAACCAACCACTTCCTGATCAACTAAACTTACCCAGACATCTCCTACATGAGACTAGATCTAAGAAGCACCGACTCACCTACCTCTAACCAATAAAGAGTCAAATGGAATGACCTTCCATACAAGGCCTTGAATGGTTCCATCTAGATCGATAAATGGAATATATTATTATAAACAAACTCTATGAGTTTTATATGTTTCCCCCACAAACCAATGAACTCTAGTACACAAACTCATAACACATCCTATATAATTTTAATCATCCATTCAGATAGGCCATTTGTATGATGATAATAGTTTTACTCAAAATAACATGTGATCCTAGAGAATTCTGAAGACCATATCATAGATTAAATGTGAAATTAGGATCTCTATCAGAAATGATATTCATCATAGCATCGTGTAGTATAACTTTATCTCATACATAGAGACTACCGAAATCATCAATAGTGAAGGTCTCCCTAAAGGAATAGAAGTGGGATACATTCATCAGTAAATCTACGATCACCCATACTACATCATTATTATGAGGTGTATTGGGTAATCCCATTACAATGTATATAGAGACATAATCTCATTTCCATTCAAGAATGGGAAGAGGCTACAATAGCCCAGTATGCCTCTAATGCTTGTAATTCACCTACTGATAGGTGAAGTATATGGACATTAATCTCACTATCTATTTATTCATTTATGTTCACTAGTATTTTCTATGAAGATCATGATACATCTTTATAATACATGGGTGTACCGTCCATCTAAAATAATGAAACACCCTCATCATCTCCTCACATAATCCCATAAGAACCAATACTCATTCATAGAAAATAAGAGTATTATCTCTTCCAAGAAACCATTCTGATGGTGGATCATTACTATATAAGTTTTATTTCATATCTAAGAACACTAGATTAGATAGCTATTTAGTCTTGTTCTATTTCAAAATCACAGTTAACAAAAATTTTGAGTTCAGATATACTCGTCCTTGATAATCCTGAACAACTAGATTCATATCTGTAAAGAGTTACATCATCCACCACTCATCATAAGACTCCCACTCTACCTATATATATTTATCATTACTCAAGACATCAGAAACTATGTTTCCTTTTCCCAGTGTACAAGCTAGAACAAATTTGGAAGACTATAGATACTCAACCCACCTCTTTTTCCAATGGTTCAAGTCCTATTGAGAAAATATGTACCTAAGGCTCTTGTGGTCTGTTTACACCAAAAACCTTTCACCCAAAATATAGTGTCTCAAAAATCTCAAGGAATGTATTACTACAGCAAACTCCAAAACATGAGTATCGTAATTTCTCGCATGTGGTCTCAACTGTCTAGAGCTATAATAAATCACTTAATCCTCCTACATTATAATTGCTCCTAATCCAACTATGGATGCATCAAAATACATGATAAAATCATTTCCCAACATAGGTAAAGTTAGAACTGGTGATGAGGACATCCTATGCTTCAAATCCTAAAAATGTATCTCGCAATCATTTGACCAAACAAACTTCACCCCTTTCTTGGTAAGCCTGGACATTGGTTCTCCCAGATAGGGTAATTCCTAAATAAAACTCCTATAATACCTCAAAAACCAAGAAAACTCTAAATTTAAAATAAATTCTTATGCCACTCCAAAGATAATACAATTTTAACCTCAATGGGGTCTACTTCCACTCATTCCTCTAAGATAACATGACCCAGTAAGGGTACTTTATCAATCCAAAAACTACATTTAGTTAGATTAGAATAAATTTGATGCTCTCAGAATGTAATCAAGAAGATTTCAATATTTTTTCCATGATCATTTGTATCCTAGGAGTACACTAAGATGTCTAAGAAAACCCCACAATAAAATTATGTAGGAAAAATGGAAAATTTGGTTCACCGGGGCCATGAATACCACTGTCACATCGGTTAGACCAAACAACGTCACTAAAAATTCATACAAGCTATACATGTTCCTAAAATATATATAAGGTATTTATAATGGTCTCTCTCTTATGTGATGGTATCCTGATCTCAATTCAATCTTAGAGAA
This sequence comes from Viscum album, assembly GCA_963277665.1. Taxonomy (NCBI): domain Eukaryota; kingdom Viridiplantae; phylum Streptophyta; class Magnoliopsida; order Santalales; family Viscaceae; genus Viscum; species Viscum album. The sequence continues at coordinate 1,237,280,831 of OY728165.1, read as the reverse complement.
AATTCAGGAACCTCTCAGATAATCAAAGAGATCATCTATGTGTTGAAGGTGATATTGGTTCTTTACTGTCATCTAGTTCAATCTCTAGTAGTCCACACACAATCAAAAAATAAAATCATCCTTCTTGGTGAAAAGAATATGATAACCCCAAGGTGATGTAATAGGTCATATGAAACACTTATCTTCCATGTATTCCAATTGAACTTTGAATTCTCGAAGCTCCACTGTTTCCATCCTGTAAGGCGAGATAGAAATTGGCTCTGCTTTTGTCACCAACTCAATCATAAACTTGATCTCTGAATCAGTTGGTAATCCATATAACTCCTTATGAAAAACATCCTAAAAATTTTCTACCACTTGAGAAAATGTATCATGATAAATTACACCATCATTTAGAGTAATCCATACTATCTGAGCTGTCAGACAATCCAATCTACACTGGATTGGTTTTTCATGAACTGTCAGAAAATTCCACTCACCATGGTAAAAATATCAGTCTCCTTCTGGAGATAAAAAGTTAAATCTTATTTGGTAAAAGTCTATGTGATCTGGGTATATAACTAACCAATCCATACCTATAATCAAGTCAAAAACTATCACTTCCACCACAAATAATTCCCAAAAGAAATGGTAACCACCAATTTCTAGATAACTTGCTTTACAACATTTTATATTCTCTGAACATACTCTTAACAGTGTGTCAATGGTTAAGACACCATCCAAGACTTCCACAAAAAATATTGAACCATTTATAAAAAAATATAGATATAATGTAATTTTATTCTTTTGTATCAAACAGAACGTAGTAAAGGGTATATGATACAAGAATTGTACCTATGATGGTTGAAGGTTCGGTATCCAAAGTATTCAAAGTAGTCTTCATGGTGTTTATATGACTTACCCTTCTACCTTGGGTTCCAATATTACTCCCCTATGCTTCTCCATCTGAATGGTACTACTACTCCTGCACTGGAGTACCATGTCCCCTACCTCGACCTGAACATCTAGTGGAACCTAGCTACTAATATGTTGAGAGGTAGTTGATTCCATACCGAACTCGGTTACCTGTCATGATCCCCTACCACTACTCTACAATTCATGTCCCTATAAAAACTCTATAGTTGGCCTAGCCTACTGCCAGAACAGAACTCCAAACAAGGGTATAGACACTGGGGCTTCTTGTGGTTAAAATTTCCACATAGATATCACTACAACATAATTTGGTCCTAAGATTGTTACCCACTAACTTGTCTACTCTACATGTTGTTTCCTTGATGATAACTGTCATAGTGGTGATTTTTTCCACTAGAAGATGAACTACCAGTTTTCCCTCCTAAAAAATACTAACCTCTAATCGGGGCCTCTCTCATATTCCCTTCAATGATGAGATCCTTATTCATCATGTCCAAAATACTACTCAAGTGAAAGAAATTCACCTATGGCCTGATCTCAAAGTGAATCCATTCCTTGAAACACCTCATCCTGTAAATCTAATCTACTAATAAAGATGTCACAAAGCATTCTAATTTAGTGTAATTTCATGCATAGTCCATCACTAACATGACCTCATACATCAAGTTCATGAATTCACGAGCCTTCTCATCACTCAATGTTTCTAGGTTGAAGTGGATTAGGAAATTCATCTCGAATTTATTCTAAGAAAACTCACTTGTTGTCTGGATTTCTCTATAATTTCCCACCATTACTTGGAAAGTCCACAAATCATGTATTTTTCAAGCTTCAACCTCCTATATATGGGTTTCTCAAGGTGATTTAAGATCATCTAAACTGACCCAATCAAGAACTTGGATGCCTAGGGGCCTCCCTCCCTAGTGAACATAGGTGGATACTTTAGCTAAAACTCTCTCATTCACTCGTATTTTGAAGTTATAATGTGAATAATATGAATTTTCATGGATTGGATGACCCTTAGGAATTTTTCATGAAGATAAACATCCAAATGATTATCAAGGTCTACAATAATCTCCAGTTCAGTTGTGTTAAGAGTGAGTTGATTTCAACTATCCTGATTCTTAATTCAAAGATGATAAGGAGTAATTTTCTCTAAAATAAAAACATAGTCCTTAGAACTCTGGATAAACATAAAGGTCAACTTAAATAGGTGATGAAAATAGATAACCACTGGCCCATTGTCTCTCAAAACTTTTCTTAATAAGTGAATTACATACCAGCTAATTTATTACCTTTATCATTAGATATAATAGGGATCTCATTTCATAGTTCATACAGAAAAATATATCATATAAAATAAATACCTCCCAATCATGAACAATTCGTTTCAATACAAATCCCTACATTACTATCATGATTCATGCATTCTCAAAAACCAACCTGGGTTGACCCCAAACCGATCACCCAAGTTGGCCCACAATAAGCCCTGAGAGGCATTCCCAATCCTCCTAAGCTGGAAACTACTGTTGGGCATAAAATAAAAAAAAATGAGAATGATTTGGCCCATTAAAAAATTAAAAATAAATAAATAATAACTAAACAACAAAAATGAACACTGGAATCATAAATAAATAATACCACACATACCTCCACATGACCCTATGGGTCACTACCAACCACTAAACCAACAACACTCCACGAAAACTAAATCCAAGCTGGAACTAGTACCATAATTTAAAAGAAAAGATAGATATATAGTCTTGAGTATTAAAAATCAGTAGGCATTCCTGAATAAACTATTACATATGCCTTGCCTTTAAATAAAAGAGTCATCTCTTAATAGTTTGAAACACATATATTAAGATATGGATTTTGTTCAATTTTAAAATAAATAATATATTAATAATTTCAAGAACCATTTTCATTTCCCTTTTAAAAAACAGTTTATAAATTAAGTAGATTACCAAAATACCCTTTGTGAAAAGTGATAAGCAATGAATAAAAAATTCATTGGAAAGAATTATAGTTTAAATGATTTCATAAAAAAAAATTTGATTAATAATAAATTAGAATTCATAACTAATTTTCATAAAGGGATGTATATAGATCATGAGTGAAGAGACCCTGGATATACTCGATTCAGATCCACCTATTAGTGTATGATGCAACTCTGTAGTCAATAACCAACCCAGCTTCTCTATACTAGAATCACTGATAGAAAAACCCACAAGTAATATATCTACCAAGGGTATCTGTCCCTCTATTCGGTACATAGATAAAAACTGTATCTTGGCTCTCACTATAATTTTTAGGATCCCATGGCCATAAGAAAAGTGGGAGGTGATGATTCCATGAAAACATGACACCTATATCATGAAAACCATCATTAATTCTAATCCCACCTCCTGACACCATCTATTTGAATTACCCCTGAAATGGGGAGTATCCATGGAGGCATCCACTCTTTCAAGAGAAAAAAATAGGTAACAAATGGGCCTCATTATTTGAAATCACAATTTTTCATTTTGAAATCCACTTTAAATATTGTTGGAAAATCAAACAAATAACATGACTTTTCAAAAAACATTTTCTAAAATTTATCTAAACCAAGTGCACCGCTTATTAATCAAAATTACATTTAGAAACTATTTTTTAAACCCAAATTACCTACAAATAAGCAAAAACTCATTTATAGACACAAAGTGTTTGAAGTTTAATAAAATAATTTATAAAATTTGATTCAATGAGGAATTCATCCTAATTAATATAAAATAATTATTATAATAATTATAAATATCTTATTAGTATAATAACATAGTGTGAAGTTCTATTAATCAATTATTCTTTAAATTTAAATGCCAAGAATATGGGAACTTACCTCAATAGGGAGAGAACCAAGCCAAAACACCTTGGAACTTGATGCCTTCATCAGCAACCACTCAAATATTCCCTTTTCCACTTGCACACATATTCACATTCACATATATATAAGGACACATAACTCCATATGTACATATTCACATGGCTATAAATATGTACAAGGGGGTCCTTACATATATTCTTATACATGAATATACCCCTTTACACTTACACACGTATTCATTTTCCATATATATACATAAGCACGCATAGCCCCAATGTATATATTCACACTGAAATGAGTGAATATATAATAAGTGGGGAACTTACATATATATATTCCTACCTATGAATACACATGTAAGTTGGCTTTGACTTCAAAAACTCAAAACTACTTAAAGGAAGATCAAGACGCACTAAATAAATATTAGGAACCCAAAAATCACCAAAAGAGCCCAATAGGAATTGAAACATACCAAGAGGGAAGAATAAACTAACCTCAAATGTAAGGGGGTTAAGCAAATTGGTCTGATATGTTTTTCCTTTAGCATTGGATACTGAAAAATACATGAATCAGAACCAAGATACCTTTCGCAAGCCCTAACACTGGAAAAGAGAACCAAAAATTAGGTCAACCTATAACCTAGGGTTCGACCAAATGAAATAGAGTGATGATAGAGAGAAAACTCCAATAAATATAAGAAGGAATAGGAGATCTCACCTTGGATAATCGACCAAGAAATTTTAAAAAATATGGAGGAAATGATAGTGGAGAGGAGCCTGGAAGAGGGGTGGCATGTGCGGATATGGAGGAAGAGGTGGAGGGTGGTCGCGTGAGATACCAAGGGGAAAGGGGGGTCACACAAGAAAGATGGGGGATATAGATTAGGTTTTTATTTTTATTTTTATTTTTAAATTAAAATTTTAATTAATTCAAATTTTAGAAAAAACACGGTGCACGGTTTGGGTCCCACGGTTTGTGAAACTCTGCACTAACCATGTGCCCTATTTTGGGATCCTAAAGTACCCTTCAAGGGTTGGTCACATGGTTTGGAAAACCATGCACTAAATGTGTGGTTGGATCTATCAAAAATTGAAGATACTTTTGTACGGATACCACATGATTTGGAAAACCATGTGCCTTACCCATGATACATGCTCTGCATGCCAACAACTCCCAATTTTGAGGTAAAACACTTAGAAGAAACATAAATCAATAAATATGGACTCAAAAAAATTAAAATAATGAAGTAGTGTCAGGTTGGGGTGTGACATGGATACTCATATCATGCCATACTAATCCACAAGTACAAATATCAAGAAACAATGACATCACACAACATGTGAATCACCCAACCAGAAATAATATCAACCATAATAAGTTAACAGGATAAATAGAAATTTCATCCTTGGGTACTCAATTTTTTCCATGTACATGGGTTAGCTACTCCCATGAACCGGGTCATTTCTAAGTCCCAACAAGTTTATAATGTCTTTTATACCTTTACCAAATGGTAAAATAGTATAAAGGAAAAACCTAAGCCTCTGATACCACTTTGTAGCATCCCCTGATTCAGTACTCTCTAATGTTGCTAAACCAGGTTGGTTACTATACCTCAAGTGCACCTCCTTGTATTATAGAGGCTACTAACTATTATTGGGGGTGTAAGTAACATAGTGGGGAGACTATACCCCCTGTTATAGGGTTCTAATAATAACATAATAAATATTTGGGTAACAAAAATAGAGAAAATAGTGTAACACCAACAGATAAACTAAATAGTGAAGGAAACTGATCAATCAAAAAATATGAAAAAAAAATGTAATGATAGGATGGAATGTATCTAAGTGTCAAAATGGGTGTAATACAAATTAATGATAAAAACAACACAAATAAGATACCAAATACCCTAGTCTTTATCACCACTTCAGTCCCATATCCAAACTCCAACCCATCCAATAAGAAAAAATCAACAAAAAGGTCATTTTCCCTTCTCCAAACTTGCATCAATGTAATATTATCGGGTACCAAATGGTGGATCAAATAGGGTGTGAGTAAAAATCAGTAGGTCGACACCATTGTGTCTAACCATTACAGGTCTGATATTAAGTGTCATGACCCCCTCCCCACAAGGTGTACCCCTCCTGGGATGGCAATGTGATAAGGGAGATAATTACCCCTAAGTCCTGCCTCCAGTAGGCCCCAGGTTGCCAACTAGCACCGAGGGTTTAATAAACACAAAAATGGGAGGCATTACCCTCTAAGAGAAAACATATGAAAAAAAAGGGATAAGATAGACACCAACCAACTCCAACTCAGACAACAATATAAATTAAATCCCAAGTACACATATGTAATGTCATGAAAAACTACTACAACTAAAAGGGGAAAACTAAAAATACTAAAGGAAAGTAAAAAAACAGTAGCAACTACAAGCCTGAACAGAACCTACAACCCCAAGCTAGTAGAAACCAGCTTGATCTCCAACCTTCTCTAAGTGAACTGAAAAACAGTTTATGTATAAATAGGGTGAGTATAATAGTATACTCAGTAGGATCCTCCCCTAATCCTCTCATGTGAAAGTAAAGAAAGCATGCTAAAGCACAATGAACAACAAGTGAAACTAACTCATCACTTAAATAGGTATACAAAGTTCCCAGCCTCACCATGGATACTCTCACCAAGTAACACATAAAAGAGTATATAATATAATAAAGAATATCAAAGTTACCCCACTACTACTTCCCCACTGGTTTGTGGATTTTCCCCAACATCGCACGTCTTGAGGATATAACTCCAAAAAGGCTTGCCTGCAGATACCTGGGTGAAGCACCACAACATGCACCTCGTGTAACAAAACCACCACACCCATGTAAGAAAAGTAAACTGGTAGTTTCTGGGAGCCACCACAGCTCGCATAACATGTATCATACATCGATTATTAAACCTCAAGCCATTATAGCCCATAAACCGAGTAAGGATCCTCAATCCATCATAGCCTATACACGTTACACCTATAGTAGTCCATAAGAAACTATATCCATGATATATGTGTGTGAATAACCACAAGACATTACAGCCCTCTACACACATATATGGGTAAAACTAACTGTTGTACCTACCAGTACAAGTAACTACCAAGATAAGAGAGTGGGGCCAAAGGGGGTAGTCAGTCATCCATCCTCCCACCGGAATGTTGGATAAAACACCCCCAAGGGATCAAAATCCATGGGCTGTCAGTTACCCTAACTAACAGAGTGGAGTAGCGCATAGAAACACAAAAATGTACCGAATATACTATAGCTAAAAACCACACTATGGTCATAACCTAGTCTTAGACTCAACTACTTCTAACGTCTCTCAGACTCCCAGCTGCCTCTTATAAGACTAGGTGTCCTATAAGTACAAAACCATTTAAAAATCCTTATTACATTACATCAATCCCTTTTTATTAGTTTCACTTTATGTTAATTAATTCTTTCAACATTAATTAACCATTAACAATTCCACATTATATTTCATTAGCATCACACCCAAAGTTCATTGTCCTCATCATTGCGTCCCAGCAAGCTCTGACCCCTTGGGTTAACATCATTTATTCAATTATTTATTTTAATCATTACTTTCTCATATTCCCAGGCATTCTAGAAAAACATTTTATGCTACTAAATACAAGGGGGATCAACACGGCGAGTAGATGAACTACCCCTCAAGTCTTTGCTGCATATAGCAAGAGAGTAGACCCATCCTTCCATGAGAAGCTAAACATGGAAAGCACATGGAATACCCTACGTGTCTTCACCCCTTTTGAAATAAGGGTAATCAAGACCATATTCCTTGATCAGTGGGGAATGTAGAGCCGATAAACAACCAATACGAATTAGTAAGAATCCAAACATTCACATCAAACCCGTTTCATCATCCCTGGTGTCCTCCTTGACACCCACATGCATAAATTGATGCATCTCTTCACTCTAGGAATCAACTGATGCCACAACCCATTGGCATCCCTACCCCCACATATCACAACAGCCTTCCAGGATCACATCACAACACAAGAAGCAGGAAAACAACCATTATATCAATTGGGCTCTTGGCCCGTAAACAAAGAAGAGGGTAACTCAAAACCCTACAAGTAATTATCTTTTATCAAACAACCAGTTCTTTTATCCATCTTGAATTGATCAATTTCTTATTCATAGGTTCCAAATTCGGGAAACCTAAAAAAGTAAGCTATCACAAATTCATTAAACTTGCTTACTGCGTCAATTTGATTAACATAAAATTACAACAACAACCATCATATTCATTCACATTCCTCTTTATCTTTACCCAAACAGTTATCAATTAATTATGGCTTTATGTTCTTTACCAATTTCCATCAAGAAAAAGAAGCTAAATAAATCAGGCATAGATATCACATTATCTATCAAAACAAGAGGCAATAACATATGATCGATATCAATTTATTTATCCGGTTCAAATATTTATTATGTCAATTCCATTGTGATCCAGTGGGATAAAATATGATAATTATATAGTTGCACATAACTGAAAATACAATCAATGAATCCCCCCCATCAAATGGTTCTTGACATTCCTTATACGAGAATGATCCAGACAACGGGTTATGATCTCCTCCCCCCATGACAACAGTATCCACCTAAGGATGTAGAGACACCACCACATAATTCAACAACCAAGAAAAGACCATTAGAAACATGGAGATAGCACTCTATAAAAGGTAAATGAGAAACAGAAGGAGATGAACCCAAAATAATGACAGTAGATCATACCTTATATCAAAGATTGATCGATACTGCTTGGTTACCTCAAAACAAAGGGGAACCAATATAAGAAGAAAATTTTTATTGCACAACTCCTACGGGATGGAATGAAAGGTTCAAGCATCTCACAACTGAGAACAAGGAGGAAGAATTAGGGAGGAAGATATCTCGTCCCTTTAGAAGATTTAATGGAGCAGCATTTTAAGATACAGTGGATTTTCCATTAAAAGCAGATCACAATAAACCACATGGTTTGACCAAGTAAAAACATCTCAAGCCTTAGGAAAATTAATATAGGAGTTAATCCCTTTGAATCGGCCTTAAAGTCCTTAAAAAAGACTTTAAGTGCATTTTATGTCAAAGGAAACACCAAAGGACCAAAACTGTAGGAAGTTGGAAACACTCTTCATGAACTCAAAATTTGGAAAAGAAAATAGGCTACCGTTGGAACCTCACCATTCTGGAAACACTGTTCATGAGCTTAAAATTTGGAAAAGGAAAGAGGGTACCATTGGAATCTCACCATTTTGGAAACATTGTTCATGAACTAAAAATTTGGAAGAGGAAAGAGGCTATTGTTGGAACCTCACTATTCTGGAAACATTGTTCATGAACTCAATATTTGGAAAAGGAAAGAGGCTACCATTGGAACCTCATCGTTCTAAAAACATTGTTCATGAACTCAATATTTGGAAAAGGAAAAAGGCTACGGTTAGACCTCACCGTTCTGGACACACTGTTAATGAACTTAAAATTTGGCAAAGGAAAGAGGCTACCATTGGAACCTCACCATTCTTAAAACATTGTTCATGAACTCAAAATTTGGAAAATGAAAGAAAGTATTGTTAGCCCACACCGTTCTAGAAACACTATTCATGAACTCAAAATTTGGAAAAGGAAAATATAGGCTACCATTGAACCTCACCATTCTGGAAACATTGTTCATATAAGGTTACCGTTGCACTATTCACATAAGGCTACCGATGACACTGTTCGCATAAGGTTATCGTTTCACTGTTCACATAAGGCTACCGATGACACTGTTCACATAAGGTTACCGTTGCACTATTTACATAAGGCTACCGATGACACTGTTCAAATAAGGTTACTGTTGTACTGTTCACATAAAGTTACCAATGAAACTGTTCACATAAGTTTATCTTTTCACTATTCACCTAAGGCTACCGATGACACTGTTCACATAAGGCTACCGTTTCACTATTCACTTAACACTACCAATGACACTATTAACATAAGGTTATTATTGCACTGTTCACCAAAGGCTACTGATGAAACTATTCACATAAGGTTACCATTGCATTGTTCACTTAAGGCTACCAATGACATTGTTTACATAAGGCTACCGTTTCACTGTTCACATAAGGTTACCGTTGGAACTGTTCAGATAAGGCTACTGATGACACTGTTCACATAAGGCCACTAATGACACTGTTCACATAATGTTACCGTTGTACTATTCACATTAGGCTACCGATGACATTGTTCACGTAATTGGAAATTTTGAAAAGTGTTAGGGATAAGTCACATTGATCACCCAAACACCTCAAACACTAAATTCGTGCAAAGTAATGGACCAGAGAGGTCTGGTACATTACATTAGATACCTCTGAAAATATTCTCATCCTTGAGAATTCAAAACCAACCTAATATGAAATAGAAATGAATTCTGAACAACCACCCATCATGATACCTCTCAAAAGAGAGAAATACATAAGAAGAAACCAAAGAAATCAAACTCATAAACATGAAAGGTCTATAACCACAAAGGGGACATCATTACATGAAAAGAGTTAAACATCAAACAACTCTGGGTATTGACCACGTATCTGTGACTCACATTCCCAGGTACTCTCCTCTATGCCACCGTGTCGCCACAAAACGTGAACCAAGGGGATAGAACTCCCACACAACACCTTATATTTGTGGTCTTGGATCTCCATAGGTCTCTCCTCAAAGGTCGCATCATCATCAACATTGATATCTCCCCAATAAATGACGTGAGAGTCATCATGAAGATAATGACGGAGCTGTGACACACGAAAAACATTGTGTATCTGGATCATCATCGGGGGAAGTGTTACTTGATACTCCACAACTCCAATATGATCTAACACCTCAAAAGGCCTAAAAAACTGGGGATAAATCTTACTCCCATACCAAACCTTCACTCCCATGATGGGGATTTACTTTCAGAAACATTTGATCCCCAAAATCAAACTCTAAGGGTCTCCTCCTTTGATTGGCATATGATTTCTGATGATCTTGTGTTGTCTTCATCCTTTCACGAATCACCTAAACCATCTCTATTGTATTATGCACTAGTTCCATTCCAATAATTGCTAAATCTCCGACCCCAGTCCATCACAACATAGAACAGAAAGGTCGGCCATACAAGGATTCAAATGGCGCCATACTGATGGTAGAGTGGAAACTATTTTTGAAAGAGAACTCCACCAAGGGTAAGTGCCTCATCCATGAACCTCCAAAATCCAGGACACAAGAGTATAACATGTCTTCAAGATTCTGGATGGTCTCCTCTGTCTGACCATCCATTGAGGATGAAAAGTAGTGTTGAGGCATAGCCGAGAAATAAAAGCATGCTGGAGACCTCTCCACACACTAGAGGTAAAACAAGGATCTCAATCATAAATGATTGTCCTTGGGACTCCATGAAGTCTCACCACCTCCTCCAGATACTGCCTCGACAAAACTTCCACTAAACTTGACTTCATTATTACTATGAAGTGGGATGATTTTATTAAATGGTCCACTACCACCCAAATAGAGTCATGTCCTCCTTGAGCTCGAGGTAAACCAGTAACAATGTCCATTGAGATTTCCTCCCACTTCCATTGAGGAACATCCAATGTCTGGAGCAGACCACAAGGAACACAGTGTTCAGCCTTCACCTTTTGGAAGACCGAACATCGAGACACAAACCTTGCAACTGCATGCTTCATCCCTTGCCACCAAAACTGACTCCTCAAGGATAGATACATATTTTTCACACCAGGATGCACCTCTAAAGGAGAACTATAGAAATCTCGGAGAATCATCCCACACATCATAAAAGGAACAAATATCCTTCCATGATACAACAATAGGTGTTTTTCATTCTCATACTAACCATCAGGGGCCTCGCTACATACAACTTGGTCTCTCCATACCTCCACCTCTAGATTCCCCACCTGGGACTCTTCCACCTACTACACTAGAGATGATTGCACCATCATTTGAAAAAGACAACCTTTACCCCCAACATCTCCCATATCAATATGTAATGCTGACAGTTCTTCCATTACTCTCCAAGAGTCACCAAATTCATGCACTACATCACTACGTGACTTCTGACTCATCACATCAGCCACAACATTCCCCATTCCAGGTGTATACGATATTTTGAAGTCGTATTCTTGTAAGAACTCCATACACCAACGTTGTCGTGATTTCAAGTCACACTGGAATAAAACATACCTCAAACTCTTATGATCAGTGAAAACCACTAATCCCTCACCAATGAGGTAATGTCTCCACAACTTCAGAGAAAATACCAAGGCTGCCAACTCAAGATCATGGGTGTAATAGTTACGTTCATGGGGAAGTAACTGTCGAGACCCATAAGAAACAACTAATCTTTGTAGCATAAGAACATAACCTAACCCCATATTCGAAGAATCGTAGAAAATATAAAAATGAACTCCCTTTGTTGGATGAAAAATAATTAGAGCACTTACTAAATTCTTCTTTAGATACTCAGAAGCTTCTAGACACTGATCAGTCCATATAAACACCTGATCCTTCCTGTTCAAAGTTGTCATAGGATTCGCGGCTTGATAGAAATCGTCTACAAACCCATTTTAGTATCCTACGAGACCAATGAAACTTCACACCTATGACACTGTCTTGGGGGATTCCCAAGACACAAATTCTTTTATCTTCTATGGATCCACAGATACCCCCTACCGGGACATAACATGCCCCAAGAAATATATTTATCGAGCCTAAAACTCACACTTAGACAACTTCCCAAACACCTGATGTAGACGAAGAACTCACAAAACGGTATGTATATGCTTTAAATACTCCCCAAACATGGATTACACAAGGATGTTATCGATAAAAACCACCATGAAATTGTCTAGGAAATCATGGAACACAGTTTTCATCAATCACATGAACACAACTGAATAATATGTCACGCTGAATTGAATTACAACGAACTCATAATGCTCATGACGACAACCAAAAGTAGTCTTCGAGATATCCTCATCCTTCACACGTATCTGATGATATCCTGACCATAATTAAATATTTGACAACCAACTTTCACCCTTCAGTTGATCGAATAAATCATCAATACACGGAATTGGATAGCGATTCTTCACTGTCACTTTGTCAAAGTGATGATAATCAACACACAACTGCAAACTGTCTCTATCCTTCTTCACGAAAAAAACAGGTGAACCCCATGGTGACACACTTGTTCAAACAAAACCACACTATAATAGACCATCAAGTTGTATGCGTAGCTCTCATAACTCATAAGGGGACATCCTATATGGAGACATAGAGATATGAGACACTTCTGGTTGTAGCTCGCTCACAAACTCGATCTCTCATCGAGTGGGTAAGGCTACAACCTCTTCTGGAAAGACATCAGGGTAATCTTCTATGATCCAAGGAAACTCCAACTGCTAAACCTCTGAAGAACTCAGCATTAGCTCAGTCATCATGGATGATAAGGATGAAACATGCATATGACCCTTCTAAGGGTCTCGCTCGCCAAAAAACACCACTGGCTCTCCATCTTCATCGAAGAAAACGACATGCTTCCTAAAGAAATCCATGATATCCTGCACCAAATACAACTAATACATTCTGAGGATAAAATCATATGGTTATATCTGTAAAAATAGAAAATCTCCCCATGACCGGTGATTCCCCCTCACTAGATCACAGTCTCTACATACTTCAAATAAGTAATCTCGGCCTCCAACTGGCGTTGTCAACGCCAAGGGAAATGGAAGCCTCTCTACCTCAAGTCCCAATGAATAGATAAGGGTAGATTATATGAAGAATTGTGTCTCTCATAAATCAAACAAGGCATACATGAAGGTAGAAAACAAGAAAAGGGTACCTCGAACAATGTTTGGCTCACCTAGAGCTGGAAATGCTAAAGCATAATGTTGACCATGACCTCCTCCATGGACTATCTGACCCTGATGATGACCACCACCATGGCGTCACTCTGATCTTTGTGGATGGGGAGTGTCATGGGGCTATCCTCTTCCTGCCCAATATAACCTCTGCTAATCTAAAGCTGGTGCAACCTGTTGCTGTTGCCTCGGCTAGAACTGCCTCAATGGAGGAACCTAGAGCGGAACACCTAGTGCATGATAACTGCTCTGAAAGGTCAGTAACTCTCACTATTTATGACCTTTACCACCACAAGAAAAACAAGATCTTGATCCCTTGGAATATTCTTGAGAGACACTGCCTCTGGGGAAATGAGATGTTGAGGGATGGGACCTACCCCTGGCCGAACGAAAACTCTTCTTCCCTAAAAATAGGGAACCCCGAATCACGGCTCTGCTTCGTGAGGAATCATGATGACTCCACTCTCGTGATGATTCAGTTTTTTCCAATTTCATCTCGATGACCTCTTCCCTCGGAAGAACGTCAAGATATGTCTTCATCATAAATGGGGTGACCTAGCGCTGGATCTCTGGATGCAAAGACAACTCAAAATTCCTCTCCCTGGACTCCTCATCTAGAAATAGGTCTGAATCATATCGTAAAAAGTTCTTAAAATGGATTCCAAACTATCAAACACTGGACCTCCCCTATCAAAGGGTAATAGCTCCTGGCGACTGGATTCCTTCACGGTAGAGGAAAGAAACTCGACTCTAAATTTGTATCGGAACTCCTCCCATGAGATTGATGACTCCTCGTGATACCTGAGGAACAAGAACCACCACTGCCTCACTTCTCCACACAACATCTTCAAAACCAAGGACACCTAGTGCTTCTTCTAATAAAGGATCGAGCTGAAGCCTATCTCGATCTCCTCCAACCAGTCTTTCATGACTGCATCTGAAATGGAGCCCTTGTACTTTTGTAGTCTTTGGCACTAAAACTCTCAAAGTTTCCTCCTCCAAGTTTCTTTGTCTTCAACCTATACCCTACGGTGATCTTTTGGGACAACCTACTGGACATCTTCTATGTGATCCTAATGAGGACATCAACCTGGAGCCATACCTACAAAATAAAAAATAGTTAGAGATCCTAAACCTGTAATATGGAAGACTCAAAATTAAATAATTAATTGTTTTCTTTTATTCATTTCAGGTTAACCTAACCCAAGTTATACCCATTCAAACAGATTCACAAAGAATAATGATGCATGATCCTTTCCTAGGTCTCTACCCTACAACTAGTATCACCTTGTTTAGTAGCCATTATAAACTTAAAGGTCCTCTCATCAGATCATAGGGGGGGATAAACGCATATGTCTCAGCCAGTCTCCAGTGTATAAATCACTTGCTAAAATTGACTAACATTGTTTCCCTACCAACCCATGAAGCCTCACAGGTTCCTAACTCCAAACTCCATTCTATCCCTCAACTAGACCTTTGATACCACTCTGTCATGACCCCCTCCCTACAAGGTGTACCCCTCCTAGTTCGGCAATGTGAGAAGGGAGATAATGACCCCCGAGTCCTACCTCCAGTAGGCCTTAGGTTGGAGACTAGCACCGAGGGTATAATAAACACACAAATGGGAGGAATTTCCCTCTAAGAGAACACATGAGAAAAAAAGAGATAAGTTAGACACCAACCAAATCCAACTCAGAAAACAATATAAATTAAATCCCAAGTGCACATATGTAATTTCATGCAAAACCACTACAACTGAAAGGAAAAAAACTACAAATACCAAAGGAAAGTAAAAATATTAGCAACTACAAGCTCAAACAGATCCTACAACCCCAAGCTAGTAGAAAACAGCATGATCTCCAACCTAATCCAAGTGACCTTAAAAATAGTTTATTTATAAATAGGGTGAGTATAAAAATATACTCATTATTATCCTCCCTAAAGAATCTCATGAAAAATTAAAGAAAGAAAGATTAAGTAGAGTAAACAACAAGTGAAACTAACTCATCACCTAAACAGGTATACTAAGTTCCTAGCCTCACCATGGACACTCTCACCAAGTAACGCATACAAGATTATATAATATAATAAAGAATATAAAGGGTACCCCACTACTACTTCTCCACTAGTTTTCCACTTTTCCCCAACGTCACACGTTCTAAGAATCTCTCTACAAAAAGTCTTTCCCATAGACACCTGGGCAAAGCACCACAACATGCACCTCATGCAAAAAAAAAACACCACATCCATATAAGAAAAGTAACCAGGTAGTTTCTGGGAGCTACTATAGCTCGCATAACATGTATCATATGTCAGGTATTAATCCTCAAGCCATTATAGCCCATACACCGATTACGGATCCTCAATCCATCATAGTCTATACATGTTATAGATATAGTAGTCCATAGGAAACTATATCCTGAATATGTGTGTGTGAATAACCACAAGCCATTACATCCCTCTAGACACATATAAGGGGAAAACTAACCATTGTACCTACCAGCACAAGTAACTACCAAGAGAAGAGAGTGGGGTCAAAGGGGGTAGTCAGCCATCTATCCTCCCACCTGAATGTTAGGGAAAACACCCCTCAGGGATCAAAATCCTTGGGGTGTCAGTTTCCCTAACTAAAGTGGTGGAGTAGCATATATAAACACAAAACGTACATAATATAATATATCTCACAACCACACTATGGGAATAACCTATTCTTAGAATCAAATGCAGCTAACGTCTCTTAGACTCCTGGCTGCCACTCTAAGACTAGGTATCCTATAAGAACACAACAATTTAAAAATATTTATTTCATTACTTCATTACCTTTTTATCAGTTGCACTTTACACTAATTAATTCCTTAAAAATTAATTAACCATTAACAATTCCACATTATATTTCACTAGCATCACACCCAAAGTATGTTGTCCTCATCATTGTGTCCCAGAAAGCTCCAACCCCTTGGGTTAACATCATTTATTCAATTATTTATTTGCAGCATTAATTTCTCATATTCCTAGGAATTTTAGAAAAACATTCTATGCTACTGAACATAAGGGGCTCAACACGGTGAGTAGATGAACTACCTATCGAGTCTTTGTTTTCTATAGAAAGAGTGAATACCCATCTTCCCTTAAGAATCTAAACATGAAAATCATGTGGCATACCCCATGCATCTTCGTCCCTTTCAGAAGAAGGGTAAGAAAGACCAGCTGCCTTGAGCAGTGGGGAATGTAAAGCAGATAAACAACCAATAAGAATCATCAAGCATCCAAGCATTCACATCCAACCCGTTTCATCATCCCTGGTGTTCTCCCCGACACCCACATGCATAAACTAATTCATATCGCCACTCTAGGCATCAAATTCTGCCACAACCCATATGCCTCCCTACCCCAACATATCACAATAGCCTTCCAGGATCACAGCACAACACAAGCAGTAGGAAAACAACCATCATATCAATTGGGATCTGTGCCCTTAAAAAGGAATAGGGTAACTCATAACTCTTCAAGGAATTATCTTTTATCAAAAAAACAGTACTTTAATCCATTTGGAATTAACCAATTTCTTATTCATAGGTTCCAAATTCGGGAAACCGAAAAATGTAAGCTATAACAAATTGATTCAACATGCTTACTACATCAATTTTATTAACATAAAATTAAAAAAAACAAGCATCAAATTCATTCACATGACTCTTTATCTTTAGCCAAACAATTATCAATTAATTCCAACTTTACATTATTTACCAATTTCCATCAAGAACTAAAATCTAAAAAAATCAAGCATAGATATCACATTATATAGAAAAACAAGAGGAAATAACATACGATCGATATCAATTTATTTATCCAGTTTAAATATTTATTAAGTCAATTCCATTGTGATTCAGTGGGATAAAACATGTTAACTATACAGTTTCATGTAAATGAAAAGTGAAGCAACAAATCCCCTACCTCAAATGGTTATTGACATTTCTTATATGAAAACGATCCACAAAACTGGTTACGATCTCCTCCCCTTGTGACAACGGTATCCACTCGAGGATTCATAGACACCACCACACTTGTCAACACCCAAGAAAAGCTCATTAGAAACATGGAGATAACATTCCAAAAAAGGGAAAGGTGAAACAGAAGGAGATGAACCCAAAAGAATAATGATAGATCATACCTTATATCGAAGATTGATCGATACATCTTGGTTGCATCAAAACAGAGGGGAACCAATCCAAGGAGGAAATTTTGATTGCACAACTCCTATAGGATGGAATGAAAGGTTAGATCATCTCACAGTTGAGAATAAGGGTGAAGAATTAGGGAGGAAGATATCCCGTCCCTTTAGAAGATTTAACAGAGTATCAGTTTAAGATACGCTGGATTTCCCATTAAAATTGGATCACATTAAACCATGAAATTTGACCAAGTAAAAACATCATGAGCCTTAGGAAAATTAATGTAGGAGTTATGGCCTTTGAATCGGCCTTAGAGTCCTTAAAATAAGGATTTAAATGTATTTTATTTCAAATGATACATCAAAGGGGAGAAACTATAGGAAGCTGGAAACACTGTTCATGAACTCAAAATTTGGAAAAGGAAAGAGGCTACTGTTGGAACCTCACCATTCTGGAAATACTATTCATTAACCCAAAATTTGGAAAAGGAAAGAGGCTATTATTGGAATCTCGCCATTCTAGAAACGCTGTTCATGAACTCAAAATTTGGCAAAGGAAAAAGGATACTGTTGGAACCTCACTGTTCTGGAACATTGTTCATGAACTCCAAATTTGGAAAAGGAAAGAGGATACCATTGGAACCACACCGTTCTAGAAACACTATTCATGAACTAAAAATTTTGAAAAGTAAAGAGGCTACCGTTGGACCTAACCGTTCTGGAAACAGTGTTCATGAAGTCAAAATTTGGAAAAGGAAAGAGGATACCATTAGAACGTCACTCTTCTGAATATAATGTTCTTGAACTCAAAATTTGGAAAAGGAAAGAGGATATCATTAGACCTCACCATTATGGAAACACTATTGATGAACTCAAAATTTGGCAGAGGAAAATAGAGGCTACCATTGAACCTCACTATTCTGGAAACACTGTTCACATAAGGTTACCGTTGCACTGTTCACATAACGCTACCAATTACACTGTTCACATGTGGTTACCATTGTACTATTCACATAAGGCTACAGATGACACTGTTCACATAAGGTTATTGTTTCACTATTTACATAAGGATACCGATGACACTACTCACATAAGGTTACCATTGTACTGTTCACATAAGGCTACCGATGACACTGTTCACATAGGGTTACCATTGCATTGTTCACTAAAGGCTACCGATGACATTGTTCACATAAGGTTATCATTTCACTGTTCACCTAAGGCTACCGATGACACTATTCACATAAGGTTACTATTACACTATTCACCTAAGGCTACTGATGATAGTGTTCACATAAGGTTATAGTTGCACTGTTCACCTAAGGCTACCGATGACACTGTTCACATAAGGCTACCATTTCATTGTTCACATAAGTTTATCGTTGGAACTGTTCACAAAAGGCTACCGATGACACTTTTCACATAAGGCTAACGATGAAATTGTCCACATAAGGTTACCGTTGTACTGTTCACATAAGGCTATCGATGACACTATTCACATAATTGTAAATTTTTAAAAGTGTTGCGGGATAAGTCACCTTGACCACCCGAACACCTCAAAAACTAGAGTCCAGTAAAGTAATGGACCAGAAAGGTCTGGGCCATTACAATAAGTGCATTCAATAAAGTGATAATAGGGTATTAATTAACTAATTAATACCATATAATAATTAAACTTCTTTAGAACCATGTTGGTATAGCTATGATCATGTAGAAACGCCATGCCAACTATGACTATAATTCCATGGAATAACACATAACCATGAAAATACCTCTATATAAGCATTTCAAAATAAAATTGGGCCAAGATTTCTATATAATAATTTCAATATAATCAGGATAATCCCTCTATATAATAATTTTATCATAATCGGGACATGCCCTTATATAAGAATTTCAGCATAACCGGGTCATATCCTCTTTATAAGCATTTCAGCATAATCAGGGTAATCCCTATATATAAGATTTTTTGTATAAATGGGTTGTTCCCTCTATATAAGTATTCATCAAAATCAGACTAAGGACTCTATATAATCATTTCATCATAACATACTACATAAATTATAATAGAAATAGTAACACAACATAACATCATATTCCATAAAATTCAATTCATCATATTAACTTTTAACTTTAAATTACCCTTTCATTCATCAAGTTATATCTTAAGTTTTTATCATGCCAGTGTACACACCCATCTCATATCAAAGTATCACTAGTCATTTCCATAAAAAAACAATCCATTTTCCAAATTGATCCTATCATAAGAAATCGCCTTAGGCTCTATGTCATGATCATTCATGATTTAAGACAATGTTCAAGGGTAAAATCACCCTATGGATGGCCACAATCTAGGTCTTAATACTTTTAGATCCAAATGGTTCCAATGAGTGGTCCAAACATAAGATTTTCATCACCCATTATATATTTAGCTAAAACACACTTTGTGTTGGTGTGGTCACAAACTATTCTACACACTTAAACAAATAGAAATAGCCCATAGGGTTTTTTTAGACCACCTACCTTTATCTCATGATCAAAGAAACACCCTCAACAAGTAATTCCAATGAATAAAGAAGGTGAGGGAGATCAAAAAGGAAAGCCTAGATCACACATGAATCAAAATTAAAACCTGATTCAATGATAATCATAAGAACACACTGATATAACAGAGGATAATGGAATAAAGGAGAAAACCAAAGAAAATGAACTCAAAAAAGATCAAACTCTAGACCAAGACCTCTGAGATGGATGGAATTAGTCAAAAATCACCAAGAGTCTCCCTATGGTTTGAGAGAGGAGAATAAACAATTAATTAGTCAATATTTAGGCATGTGTTATGAATTAAAACTACCAGTACTGATGAATTCTTGTTCTGAAACCCTTTCATAGTTTTAATTCATCATACACCAAAAAAAAAGAATCATCTTGGTTTCAAAAAACACTATTCAATATTTTCATGATGTGAAAAAAAATCATAGCTTTTTCATCTTGAAACTATTTCATGGATTCTTCTAAGAAACAACTTCACATCGTTAATTTCTTATATAGTGTGAATATATCATATAGGAAGTAGTAACTGCATATTTCTATAAAAATTATGAAAAGCCTTCAACTCTACTATAGACCCAAGATAATTCATTTTAAACCATAGAGTCATTTATACAAAAACTTGACTAATTCAAAAAACATAAATCCATGAACATTAGGTCATTTTCACTAGTAAAATATCTCAATCCCCAAGAAAATTGTTGACCACCAAGGTTTAAAAGAAGAAGAACCCAACTAAAAGAGATTCAACCAAAACTCAAAGAGGGACATACCTATAAAATATAGGATCTTAAAATTTGATTAAAATACCCATCATGATTAGGTATTATAACCTATATAAGGAATTAATTCTCAGAGGGTGTTTATAGTCATCCTTACATCAATAGATGATCATTAATTGATTTGGGATAGGAAATGTTATTTCCCCTTCCTAACAATTAATATGGCCACTATGTAGAGAGATATAATCCATGCCTAAAATAAGATTAATGTCAATTAAGTTGAGAATAATTATTTTTTTGAGAGTTATATTCCCATAAAAATATATTATAGAAAATTTATAGAATTGGGATGAAATCATCATGTCACTTTTATTTTTCACTAATAATTCATTATTTATCCATTGGTATAGTGATTTTATGCCCTTAGAAACCATTCAAGATATAATGGTGTGGGTAGAATTGCAATCAAATAGAATATTTTTATATATTGATTGAAAGATGAGTATACCTTTCACCAGTTAATTTTTATAACCTACTTCAACAGTTTTGATTTCATAAAACACTATTTCTTCCCTTGGTTTAAGTGGTTACTAACATCGATTTTACTCATTAACCTTTAGTTTATCACATTATTTATATATTTACCAAACTAATATAATTTAAAACATTGATTTATTAGTGGTTACTTAGAAGGAACGTTGTTTTCCTCTTTATTATTAATAAATATTTTTCTTTTTCTTTTGAATTTTGTTTACTGATTCCCTCTTTTACCACAAATAAAACTTCTTCAAGATCCTTTGAGACATTACTTGGGAAATTATTCCCAAATTTTTAACGTGTATAATGTATATTCTTATTTTCTACATGGTCTTTATCACATGAACTTCTATGAAACTTAATTTCTCTATTTTTTTGTGTGTTTTGGAGTTCAATATGGTTTAGTATATTAATCATAACTTGAGATATATGGGTATGCATAGCCATAATATTTTCAACACCACATCCCATCCTATTTTGTAACTCATTGGGAGAATAATTATATTTTTCCATTACAGTCATTGTTAACTCAGTTCGTTCGGGCTCTATCCATTGAAAAAAGCCAAAAAAAATAGTGTGATTATCAAAAATAATAACCAGAGTATGAAATCATATGAGAATGAAAATAAATACTAAGATGAATTAAATTATGAAACCTTCATCTAAACATATTATAATTTAGTATCATTATATATCAACTTTTTTTAATACTCCTTTTCATTTCCTATGGAATGTAAGAATAATAAAAGGGTGATCTCATACACTCAGTGAGGGTAAACATAAGAGATAACAATTGAATATCTTAAGTGATAAAAAGTTGATCATTTGTGTATGAGAACATAATTAGGGTTTATGATAATAATATAATAAAATAATACTAAAGAAAACATAGATAATAAATCATGAGTCAGGATATAAATTTTTTGGCATAACATAAGGTATGAATCATAAGAATGTGGAAACATGATTTAATAATAATGAGCCATGAAAACATAACATGGGAATGTTACATAACCTTGAGTTGTTTCATGACAATATGTCATACACATAAGTATATAAAATCATTTATTATATCATTTTTCACTACCAAAACCATCATAACATAGTGTACAGTGTCCCATAGTGGATTTGGTTTACTCTCCGTTACCATAGACATAGTGGACAATGTCCCTTAGGGGTTTGGGATCACTCCCCATTCTTATAAACATGGAGGATAAATTCCCTTAGTGGTTTGGGTTTTATTCCCATTCCACATAATCCTAAAATATAATATTATTTACCCAATGAATTAGGGGGATATATAATTCAAGGCCCACTCATCACATAATGAAAAATAATACATTTTTGTTTCATATGAATGAATTAATAATTAAATAATGGATTAATTAATCCATGAGAAAGAAGAAAGTTTCATGAAAATTTTTAGAATACAAGATCATAATCCATCTTACTAATGATGGTGGATAGTATTATAAATTCATACCCCCATTAAAGTATAATAATCCTTAAAATAGATGAAAAAAACTTTAAAAAATAATTATAAAATTAATTTGAAATAAAAATAAATACCCTTTTCATTATAATAAGTTTTATTTTTAAATCAAATAATTTATAAAATAATAGTTGTAAAAAAAATATAATGTAAATAAAAATGATTTTATAAAACCATGAATACTTGGAAATAAGTCCTTGTAAAGAAAACATAAGAAAACAATAGAAGAAAAAAGTGCATAAAATGTTAAAAATATTCCTTTCAAATTTTTTTAAAGATATTCAAAATAAATTTAAAATGACAGTAATAAATTATATAATTATTGATAAATACATCCATAAAATCATATTAAAACTGGGATATGAAGGATAAATATTCTCTAATGAAAAGAAGAGATAAGGTTAGATCTACTTAAAGCATCCTTTTAGTTGAATTTTGAACTAAAGGGAGTTTAAATGGTAATAACATATTTAAATATGAGAAATAACTAGTGGAGAAGAAATTAAATAGGTTTTTATAGAAAAATAACATCTATTTTCTCCTAATAGGAACTTGGGCATGGACAATGTTGATTTCAAAGTGATATTGTAAAAGAAACACTTATGACATGGTAAATTTTGAATCTAAATACCTTGAAAGAGATAAACTGATATTTATTTTTAATCCATTTAATTACATGAAAATTATTATAAAATAAATCCATGGGGTAGTATATACACCACAAAAAATGAAATAAGTCATTAATATGAAGCATATCTCAATGAAGGGGAATTTAAATGAGAAACTCTTACCTTAGATTCCCACTCGGTCAGATGTAATCTAAACTCTTTTATAATAATTTTTGGTTTTTAATTCATCAATATAAAAACAATATTTATATTTATTTTAATTATACCATTCATTTATAATTTCTTATTAACCATTTATTAATCATTATTTGTTAAAATTAATAATTGTGTCTTATTTGCCCCATTTGTTTCATGCCATCTTCAGTGTTGAAGTTCCAATTATTTCTCCTTGATTATGTTTTTAACAAATACATAGTGTAAATGGATGTTACATAGGTTTTTTGTATATAGTTCTTAATTATAATGGTTCTTTTATGTAAGTTATAGTGATGATTTGTAAAGGGCAGTTAAAATATCATTTTTTGTGAATTTTGATTCAGTAAAAAGAATTGATTTTATTAATGAATATAATTAATATATTACCATGACATAATTACTAAAACCTATTAAATTAATAATTATTACATCATATTATAGGTATTTAAGTTTTCTTAGTCAATCATAATGGTAATGTTATAGCATCATTCATGTAGGTGGTAAAAAAGATCCAAATATGAATGAATTATAACTAATGAATGAGTAAGAACATACCTTTATGCTATGATAATATCATTTTTACATAATAATAATAATTTAAATATTACATAATTATAATATCAAATGATTTTTTGGAATATTGGATATGATAAGGTAAATTAAAGGAATGAAGAACTTGTCATTTACTTTGATGGAATATCTCTTTATCGCAATATCTTCCTTCAGAATGAAGAAATCAGGCTTATTTTTTGACCATAGGATAAAAAAGTATAAGAATACTTTAGGATATTAAATTTTATCAAGGATTAAATATAAAACAAAATGATATAAGTGTTTCGGTGTGATTATAAAAGAGCTCCTTTTATAGGTGAAATGAGGGTTGTTTCTTTGAAAACTTGAGTTGGGTGAAGGGTAAATATGGAATCACATGGGATTTGATGATTTAAGTATGGAAATGTGGTTGATAATTATATTATATAAACTCAAACCTAACAATTTATTTCTATAATGATTTTATATTATTTTTATTATAAAAAACTCAAGCCATGTCATTTGTACACCCTTTTACATATTTTTACCTTATTTAATTATTTCCTATGGTAATTATTTTTTTACTAAGAATATAAGATGAAATATATTACCAAATCATGAATTTATTATTAAAAAAATTTACTCTATTTAATCTAATTCAATTTCTAGAAATTAAATATATAACTTTTAAATGAAAATATAAGATGTATAGAAAAAAACTATTTTTATAGAAAAACAACTTTTTAAACATTAATTGATCTAATTATTATTTTATATCAATTAATAATTATCACATGAGTGATAAAATATTATTTTAAACTTATAAAAATTAAATTTTAATAAAATAATCATAAACCTTGATACAATTAGTTTTTTAAAATAAAAATGCATAATGTAAGAAATATATTTTTAAGCACAAAAATGGATTTATTATTATTCATTGTCAATTAATAATCATTATATGATTGGTAATTTTTTTTGAAAATATATTTAATAGAGATAATTTTTATTTATTAAAACAAAAATACACAACATATAAAAAAATTCTTTAAGAAATAAGTCTTATAACATTAAATGATTTTATATTTATTAATAACTATTTAAAAATAAATTCATGAATATTTATTAATTTCATTATATATATAAATAATATATTTCATTAAATTTCATATTCTTGATATGAGAAATAAAAACATATAAAATTTAATAAAAATAATGTTTTTTAATAAAATATTTTTGTTTATCCATGAATAATTAAATTTATGCTCCTTAAAGTTACTTATTTCTTATAAATATAATTCATAAAAAAAATTCTTTAGAATCAATGGAATTTTCTCAAGTAAATTAGTATATTTTAATTATATTGAAAAATAAATTATTTTATTTCAAATAAATTATTTATAATGAAAATTTATATTTCTTTAATATTTGAAAAAAATTATGTATATTAACTATATATCGGTAATTCCAAAATCGTAACATGTTTTCTATATTTATACTGAATGGATATATACCCTTTAATAATGGTTATATAATTATTATATTACCCCTATTATATCTTATAAATTTGTTCCATTCTAACATTGATGAGCACAATTCTTATTCCTATGGTTTTTATTTTTGGATTTTATAACATTCTTTCTCCTTTCAGGATGTTTTTTCTTATTAGAGGTTTTGTTAGACTAATAATGACTCTCAATGGTGAAGACAATACATGATATTTTCTAGTTGTTAAAATATTTTTTTCAATTAATTTTCCTATTTTAACTTAGGCACTTAAAGGGATATAATCATCCATGGTATATAATAATCCATGGTCTGTAATACATGGTTTCATGAAATTTTGTTATAATGCTCCGTTATGAATAAATAAATTATTGTTAATTTAATTCATTTTTATATGATTTATTTCCTACTTATGTTTTGATTAATTATAAAGAATAAAAAATCAACTTAGTGAAATAAAATGAACACGTAAATCTCGGATGTTACTAAAAATCTTCCATAAGATTTATACCATAACTAGAATTTGGAAATCTGAATGGAGGTAGTCTTTTAAAAATACCGTGGAAATTGAAATCACTGTAATAAGAAAGTAAAAAATTATAAATTATATAGGTATTTTGTAAAATAAATATAGATAATAATAGGATAAAACTAAGTTATTGAAATTTATATGATTTAAGGGGTATACATAGGATATTAAAAGGAAATATGAACATTATAATGGGTAAGGTGGCCATTAGAAATATATTATTAGAATAGTAACCTAAACATTGGAATGGTAAAGTGACCATTGTGGATAAATGTTTAAATAACTATATAACTAAATAAATACTCATACATAAATATATAAATACCATAAATAAATATTTAATGTAATAAATATAATGCTTCAATTCATTTAACTTAAATAAAATATTTATTTTTTATTATAATACTTTTTTTATGAAACCTTAGTATTTTATATTCAATTTAGATATTAAAGTTTATAAATTTATAATTTTTTTGGAAAAAAATTAATTAAAATTTTGGAATCAACATATAAAAAAATTTCAAGAGTGAATTTTATGAAATTTTATAAAATAGTTGAATTATTGGGTGACTAGTAAAATATGGTATATAATATTTAAACTAATATTTTCCAGTAATAAAAGTATGATTGATTAAGTAAATAATTTATTTTGATATTTAATTTAATTTATAAAACCTATTAAGTAATTTTATAGACCTAAGATAATTTTTTTCAAATATTAAGAAATATTTGACATAATGAAAAATAAATTTTTTGAGATTTAGAGATTTCAAAAAATGATTTGTCATATTTATAAATTCATTTTATAAAATTATTTTCATATTTGGAATGAGAATGTATAAATTACGTTAAGGTGAAATTTTAATATTTTTATAATGAATAACAAAATAAATTTATAAATTGGTAGAATATAATGTAATGATGATTTAATGATAACATCATCATTAAAAAACATAATATCATATGTAAGAATGACATAGGTTTGGATAGAGGGTATGAAATATGATTCCTTTTCATAATAAAAAGCCACTATGAAAATTCTTGGTCATAAAATTATATTATATTCATATTTTATCTCAAAACACACCTCCTAACTACTTCTAAATACCCTCTCTCACCCCGATTTGAAAACCACTTACAAAAACTATCATGTAGACTAGAATTTTCCCATATTACCCTAAAAATTATCTTCATCTTGGGGAAGTTCTAGTCTCACCCCACCATAAGTAACAAAGTGTTGGGTTTCACATCTTGTCATACCAAAAAGGGAACTCCCTAAGCCCACCTCTAATAGGCCAGGGTCTAGCAACCAAAACTGAGGTATACACTCTAATGATGGGATACATTACCTATAAATATAACCCATCACATAATATAATTAAATATCACCCTCCATGATATAAATAAATCATTAAACAAGTAATAAAATAAATTCATATATAAAAAATATATAGTTGGGGACTTACCTAAATGGTAAAGTCACCTTGTCTTCCTACATTAAACCCATGTTCAAAATCGGGTGTTAGTGAATATTAACAGGTACTTGTGAATTACTATAGCACTTTAGTAGTGCAAGTACTATAGAGAGGTACTATAATAGTAGTAATATTCATCTTGAATGGGATTTTAGGAAACATAATTAGTCCTTTGGTCCAAAGGGCCTTTGGTCCATCAACAGCCTTTAGGCCACATGGCCTTCAGGCCATAAAAAAATCAAGGTTAACCTATACTAGAGAAGACCTAGGAAGATGTATTAGAGTAGTAGAAGTCACTAGGTAGAGATAACCAAACCCAGTATTGAAGTAGGCATGTGGTGTGAAGTTCCCAGTTAAGATCCAAGTATCACTGAGAGGGGGAGGGGTGAATCCATGATATCTTTTTCTTTTTATGTTTCCTTATAATTGAAACAACCTTCACCTACTATTAAAGAGTTTCTTCCCTGATGAACACACACAACCATAGGAACACAATATTTACAAGGTTCACTACTCAACAAGAGTAGCTACGTCCTTGGTATGGTACAGAAATAATTCAGTACCATACAATCCACTAGAAAACAATCCTTTGATGTGGAATACAAAGACTAGGATATACCCTTACACTCATGTAGAACTTGGAAAACAATACGCAAGTGTTTGTTCACCCACATTTCACAAATAGAGAATTGCAGTATTTCAATTCTTCTTTACAATTTAACAGGTGTATTCATTGAAGAACAAATCTTTACTTTCTTACCTAGAAGCCAGTAAGAACTATCATACGCATAGCAGAATATGTGGGAAGACCCCAAATATTTCGCACACCCTTTTAGATGTCTTGAGCACAAATTTTATGCCATGTAAGTAATATTTGACATTTTTCGTGAAACACGTCTTGCGTGCAACTTCAATCATGCACGCAACTCTCTTCTTGCGTGCAACTTCTCCTTCTTGTGTGCAACACAATTTCTTTCACACACTCTTCTTTTCTTAATATTTTTTTGTGCCTTAGAGCTCAGGATTTCTCTAAGTTTTGAGCTACATAGATTTAAAGAGTTCACCTCTTATTTATAGACCACTTTGACCCCTGCGCGCAAAAACCCCAATGCATCGCGCAAGATCCTGACGCATCGCACAAAACACCATTTGACATCACCTTTGGTGCGTAAGTCATGCGTCGCATGAAACCACATTTTACATCGCCATGGGCACGTAAGTCTCTTTTGTGTGAACATAATCTTTCACGCACTTCTTCAAATCTTTCGCACACTTCATTCCTTTACTATATTTCAAAGTTTGGACGTCACCTCATGCCTCACACGCAAAACCCCATTTTATGTCACCTTTGACGTGTAAGTCTCTTTTGCACCAACATCTTCTTTCACACACTTCTTGAATCTTTCACGTAGTCCACTCCGTAGCTAGATTTTGATTTTTGGATCATGCAACTCCACTTGCACACAACATACCAAGCTATATTTAAACTTGTGCGCAACATCCTTTCCCAAAAACACCTTTCTTCATCTCTCGATTTTCAAGCCCTAAAATTTGGAAAAAACTGGAAAACAACACCACCTTAAACTGTTCTTTTGTGCCACCTCCAGATTGTCCATTACATTTTAATTTCTCTATTCACTACATTTGATAACCATTCTTCAGCTTTCATCAAGAAATCCCTTATCATGATTTATATCCTTTGAGAGACCATCTTTAGCAACGTCAGAGTCACAATGGGAAGTATTGAAACTTCCCAATCTTTCAACAGCATCATTCCTTCCAATTAAACTTTATATGATTGGAATCATCATTTCTCCCCCTTTCCTTCATAATTATTACATCACAAGTTCTCCTAACTTATGATATGTGTGAAATACATATCAGAAAAGCATCGGCTGGTTTTTTATGTTCTTTACAAAGTGATTTGATTTATCTTATTTGACAACAAAAGACAACACTCTATAACAGAAAACTCTTCTTACTTTCATCTCCATCCAACTTGGTCCAAACATGGTGGAATCACCATTATCCCCTAAAACTCTTTATTGGGCACTGGAAGCTGAAATCAATATTAGGTGGTATGCTTGCTGAAGACTTTAAGAGGAGCTAACGTGGGGTTGTATCAGGGTATTCTGGTCTAATAATATTGTAAGGGGTTAGTATATGGTCCTACTATCTATGTAATTTTATGTTCATAGTGCCTTTGTGGCTTTGGGTTATGTAAGGGTTCCCTATCAACCCAATTAAAAATGGATTATCATAAAATAATATATATGGATTGGGCCATATATAAAAAATCTCTACAATAAAATATAATTCAAAAAAAATAATATTATATGATATAAATATAAATCATCCCAATCATATGCAAGGAAAATTATGTTTGAATACAAATGAAATGAGTGTGATTGTCATAATTAATAATATATGCCACAAACTACAATACCAATTATCTATCTATAGCCTACAAGATTATCCACCATATTCATCTACTAATCCATATGGATACAAGAGGGAACTACACATGGGTTTTCATGCATATGTGAGCAATAACAAAAATGCATCATAATATGTTAGAAGACCCATATACATCACTAATGTCTACATGAATCATCAATAAATATAGTGTATACAAAATCACTATCAAAAAACACCATAATTCTCCATGATGATTTTATGAATAATTCTTATCAAGCAACCCATAGTTCACTTTCTTCACACTCACTAGATAACATTGAATCGATATAATTAAAAACATACACATGTTTTGTAAATGAATAATAATAAATTAACATCATGAATTATGTTATGCTAGAGAACCATCATGAACTCATAACTCTATATAGTGTCCCCCTAGTCAAAGATTAGAATCTATTCACAACACTTTTTCCATCCATTAACACAACATCCTAAATGTTTGAACTCATAAACACTTCAAGTAGGTGGTAATCATGAAATATAAATAACATCACTTAAAATAAAAATACTCCCTTGAATACCTTTATAGTATTTCCACCATATTATTCAACCTAAATTCACTATTATAAGATCTTGTAAAAATAAAAATCTCAACCAATATTTTACTAGAGATGTTATAAGAATACGCATCTTTGTCAATACCCTACTAGAGATATAGCTATAATGTCCTGACCTAGGTGTCACATACTAGTTCACAAGCCAATTTTCCACATGACCTCAGGCACATCTCCTCATACACTAAATATTTTCAACTAGTAACGAGGGTCTATCAAAGAAATTGGGAAGACTATACCCTCTTTATTAAATAAAGAAAATAGAAAAAATCGATATATCAATATTCAAGTAAATAATAAATGATAACAAATAAGAACCATGCATTTCATAATAAAATTCCAAAACATAGAAAGTGACCATAAACCAAAATAGTAAATATGAAATTCCATTTAAGTTTAAAGTGTTGACTGAAAACCCAAAATAAAGACACACTAACAACTCCCAAATGGGTCCTGAAATTGGGTATGGCCCCCTCATCCATTCTCCTTCTCTAGTCCCAACTCTTCTATCTAACATAGGGAATTTTCCCTTATCCTGACCTGAAAACATTAAGTCTACTCGGGTACCAATCAGTGTCCTGAGTAGGGTGTGA
The DNA here is from genome assembly GCA_963277665.1 of Viscum album. NCBI lineage: Eukaryota > Viridiplantae > Streptophyta > Magnoliopsida > Santalales > Viscaceae > Viscum > Viscum album. The sequence continues at coordinate 1,237,249,133 of OY728165.1, read as the reverse complement.
GTATAACTCAGTAGGTCACTACCAATAAATTCTAAATCAATATTTAGTTTATGATAGAGTATGCAGTAGCATAAGGAATAAAAAATAGTTCAATAAGAAGTGAACCGGTTTCACATTTTTTAAATATTATTTAATTAAATGTATTTTCCCTCATGTTTTTGGTAAAACTTGAGTTAATAATACCTTCTTTTTCATATGCTGAATCCTAAACCATATATAATAGGATCAATACTTTAATCCATAAGGGGTTTCATTATCATTATGTTCAAATTTTATTTTAATTCCTTTGATTGTCATTCCAAGTACCATATCATGGGTGCTTGGAGCATCAGTCCAACATCATTATCATAGGTAATTAGAACATCAGTATAGAACAAAAATCGTGAGTACATTGGAGAATTATTCCAGCACAAAAATCATGGGTACGTAGAGAATCAATCTAGCACCAAAATTAGGGGAACTTTGAGGATCAATCCAATATCAATTCCTTTTAATTATTCACACATATCCAGAGTCAACATCAATAACCTTTTATCAAATATAAAACATGGTACCATTTCATAAAAATAATATCCATTTAACATAATTACAGCACTTTAGAAACATGAACAAGTATTCTTCAGCCTTTTATCCCATTTACCATCAACTCACATCACATTAACACTTCCACATTAATAAAAATAATCTTTTATAGCAAGTTAACATGATAACACATTCAGAAATGGTTTAATTTCATAAACCCCTTAATTCCACATTTTCCTTCCAAAATTATCATTCAAAGGAAATTTTCACACCCTTTGGGTATCCATTAAACCTGGTCTCATAATCTCCAATGGATCCAACAGGATCCATGAAGGGTCTCACAAATTCATGGGAATTCAATTCACTTTTCTAATTTAAAATGTAATTTTTCAACGTGGCTATGCAATGATATATCTATAATGTAATATCATTAATCATTCTATTGAAATTATCTTGTAGACAACCAAACTAAGGGTTTTTTACTAATGTATTACAAACCATGGCCCTTGATTTGAGGTAAAATGACCAAAAACTCAATGGTGAATATGGTCTAGGATCAATATCCAATGAAACAAGATCCATTAAAACCTAGATCCATTAAATCAAGTAAAATATTACATGCTGGAGAAGAGTAGACTTCTTCCATTAGAACTTATATTATCATGAAAATAGGTTTTAGGAGCCTAGGAATCCTTTTAGGAGCCTCCAAAAGAAAACTAATTTGATTTAGGTTGACTGGGGGTGATTAGTAAAAAAATAGGGGTGTAGAAATTTTTAATTAAAATTTTTGGGGTTTAAAAGTCTTTACGCAAAGTTTACTATATGTGGGTTAGACAAACCATTCACCCTAAATGTGCTCCCATGTAATTCAGGGTGCATAGTTTATTCTTGGTAGGCACATGATTTATAAAGTCATGTTACAAACATGTAAACCCCCACTGCCCTAGGTGACATAGTTTTCATTGTTATTCCACACAACTTAGGAAAACTATGTACAAACAATGCACTGGACAACCCCCCCCCCCCCAAACATCCAAGAGTCACCTGAATGAACCTGAGAAAATATCTAACCAAAATAATATTTAAATAATTGTAAAAATTAATTGAAAAGGATTAATAGAAGGTCCTGAGAAATGTTTGGATCTTAAAATCTCCCTACCTTATAAAAACTCATCCTTGAGTTTCACTCCAAAGTACCACTAAGATTTCATAGTGAAAATTTTAGGCCACTGGTCCTACATATATACTTCCATGTTCCAAGTTTCCTCTTTCATAGAACCCTGCTTCCACAACACTCAGAATAATGGCATGGTCTTTCCTTTCAGAACTTTCTCATTATGATCCACAACATGAGTTGGGTGCTCCTCAAAGGATGCAGGAGCCTGAAGCTCAACATCATAAACATTGATCACATGAGAAAGGTCATTGTGATACTGCTGAAGTGGTGACATGTGGAAGACATCATGCATAACACTATACATATGTGTAATATCCAATCAATATGTCACTGATCTGATCCACACCACAATCTCAAATGGTCTGACAAACCTAGGTTCCAACTTTACCTACTTCCAAATTTGATGATGACCTAATATCAATGACACCTAAAAGAATTCACGGTTACCCACTATAAACTCAGTAGGTCAATTATGTCGATCAGGATAATAATTTTGTCTACTATGAACTATATCCATATGTTTTCAAATCAATTCCCTAAGTCCTTAATTTTTATTGATTTTCAATAACCCCCCTTTCAAGGGATGAGGGGGAACCCTTACAAGTCACGTAGGCTTAGAGATTACATGGCCCGTAGGCTTAGGAGATTAAATGATCCGAAGGTCTTAGCGAATTCAATCAGACTATCTACAAGGAACTACCCCTCCCCAGCATCTTCATCATGATAGTACCTCTCCACCTTCGCATGGTCGTCTGGCTAGGCTTCCCGTGCAAGCACAAGCTAGTCCCGATGGCATATACATACCCTCTCATTCTGACAAATCCATTTGGTTATGCTCTGGTGAGTGCACCTGCTCTGAATCCTCTTCTGAGGTTGCTCCTTTTTTGTAGTATGTCTGGGGAAACTGCATATGGCCCAAAGGTCTTGAGGTGGACCAAAGGCCTTAAAGGTGGCCGGAAAGCCCAACTAATCCGAAGGCCTAGGTGGCCCAAAATCCTTAAGGACTTCAAGCCCAAACCTATGGCCTAAGGTGAATATTTACAGCTGCTACAGTACTGAATAGTACCTGCTATAGTACCCACACAGTGTACAATTCTGATATAGTACCCGCACAGTGTACAGTTCTGCTACATTACCTATACAGTGTATAGTCTACTATAGTACTTGTACAGTGTACAGTCTGATACAGAATCGCACAGTGTACAGTCTGCTACAATCCCGCACAGTGTACAGTCTGCTACAGTTCCACACAATGTATAGTTCTGCTACTTTACCCGCACAGTGTACAGTCCTGCTATAGTACTACTACAGTGCCTGCTACAATACTGCTACAACCCTGGAAATATTCCTCTACCTATTTTTGAACCTGGGTCTTGTAGATTCACTTAAGGATACCTCACCAACTAGGTTGAGGCTCATGTGCCTATGTTTTCAAATAAACTAAACCAATTTTGACATCTCTTTCATGAGACTCGGTCCCACAACTCTGAATCACCCAACTTTATCCAACATAAAGGTGATCTGCATAGTCTAATATAGAGTTCCCTTGTATGGAGATATCTGAATATTCTCTTGATAAATATTTTTATAGAAAAAATCAACTTGTGATAAGTTCTTCTCCCAAGATACCCCAAATTCTATGGTGTATTCCTACATCATGTTCTCTGATACTCGAATAGTGTGCCATGATTTCTCTTCCATCTTTAGGTAAAAAGTAGTAATCAGAAACACCTAATTACCATGTTCATTTTTCAATTCTTACTAGAAGGTGAAGTATAACATGGATCATGATCCAAAACTATAATTCATAGGACCCCATGAAATTGTAATATCTTCTGAACATATAAGATTATCAATTGATCAACCATGAAAGTTTCCCAAATTGGAAAAACAATGGGCCACTTTTTTCCACTGGTCCACAATCACACATATTGCATCATTATTCTAAGGAGTCCTAAGATTACCTACCAAAATTTCTATGGTGATATTGTCCCATTTCCACTCTAGAATGGAAAAAGGTTATAGAATCCTGATAGGTCATTGATACTCAACCATTACTTTCCGAAAAGTGTATCATCATGTAAAAAACCTATAATATTCTTTTTCATTCATAGCCACCAATACTATCTCCAAATATTGCAGTACTTATTGGTTAAACAATGGTACACCACCCACTTTGATGCACAAAAATCACTCATCATATCTTCCCACATATAAGTAGAAATAACAAAACATACTCAAAAATGGATGATCTCATCCCCAAATATAGTTCAATTAGGATGTGGTTCCCCACCTTTAAAACTATCCCTCAATGCCAGAAACTCCAGTTCCTCATATTGTCTTTCCTTGATCAAGATTAGGAGTGTAGACTCAATATATAAGGACACATAAGTAATATTTTCCCACTACTCTTGAACATCCATATGCATCTCATCCAGTAAATCCATCATATTCCACTCATAACTAGACTCTTGGACTGCCTGAGTCGGTGTCGTTCATCTTAAATTGTCAGTAAAATTGTTTCATTTCCCTAGAATATAAGACATATCAAAATTCAATTATTGTAAATACTCAACCCATATTAAATACTTAAGGTTTAAATACCACTCAGAAATGATGTACAGAAGGATTTTTTTTCAATATAAACAATAAATCTTTCCCCTGGATAATAATACTTCCATCACATTAAGGCATAAACCACCACATCCAACTCAAGATCATGAGTGTGATAATTATATTTGTGTGGTCTCAATTATTGTGATCCATAAACCATGAATCGATCACTTTTCATCAACACTAACCCAATTCCAATCTCAAAAGAATCAAAAAACAAGTTATACTCCTCACCTATCTCAAGTAGGATCAAAATCAGTGTAATGGTTAAATGCTTATTTAACTCTTGAAAGGCATTATCACATGATCCAAACCATTCAAAATTAATATCCTTTTTTGTTAGGCCCAAAATTAGTGATTCCAAGTGAGAAAAGTCCTTGATGAACCTTTTATAATATCCCACCAAAACCAAAAAAGTTTCAGATATCAAAAACATTCTTTGGATTATCCTAAGAAACAACTGTCTAGACTTTTTCTAGGTCCATAGACACACCATAATCTGATATTATGTGACCCAAAAAAAGAACTCTATCGATCTAGAAACTACACTTAGATAGCTTTTCATATATTTTATGCTCTCTCAATTTACTCAAGATGATGTCAATATGTTTGAAATAATCGTCAGGATTCTAGGAGTACGTCAATATTTATCCAATGAAAACAACCTCAAACTAATCCATATACTGGTGGAACATTCTGTTCATTAAGTCTATATACATAGTAGGATAATTTATCAATTCGAACAGAATTATAGTGAAATCATTTAGGTCATACCTACTCATGTAATTATTTTTTGGTATATCATAATGTTTCACTCTCAGTTGATAATATCTTGACCCGAAATAAATCTTGGAGAACACATAAGAACCCCTCATATGGTCAAAAATATCATCGATAAATTAAAAAGAATACCAGTTCTAAACTATTGTCTTATTTAACTTCCTGTAATAAATGCACAAGCATAATCTTCCATTGTATTTCCTAAAAAATAAAATTGGATAATCCCAAGGTGATATGATCAAATGGATAAACTGCATGAAACTGACTTGTCCCCTTGCCCTGTGCTCTAGTCTGTGTCCCCTGTGTTGCACTACTCTATATACACAGGCACTCTTGTCCTAAAGTACCACATATACTACCCCAACTAGCATGGAAAGTATAACTTAAACTACCCAACTAGTATGGGGTAAAAGGCCCATTTCCATTGTTATGGGTCATCCTAGGTCCTCTATCACTTCCCATAAATTGAGGGTTCATATGGGACCTCTATAAGTGTTTTATCCTACTGCATGCTCGACACTCCACCAATGGATCGGGACACTAACTACAAATTTGACCTGGCCAGCCATGCTGATGGAAAAAATACTGAGTAACTTCCCTAATTAATTGATCTTATTCTATGGCTACTCTGTCCACCACCTCTATAGTGAAAATTCTAATAATTATACTTCATAACCTCGAAAAACATACCTCTTGGTCATCCAGTAGAATCCACACATCCTACACTATAAGCCGTATTCACGTTCCCCTCATAAATTAAATCATGTTTCACTACATCAGTAAACTTATTTAATAGGAAGATATCAACATGAGAGTTAATCTCATAATTAACTACATCCTGAAAAAATCTCACCATAGTTTCCTTATCTCCTACAAAATTTGGGCTAAATCACTTCAATTCAATTAAGAGGCCAGCATAGTCCATCACTAACAACCTTCCCTAGGTTAACCACATAAACTCTATAACCCTCTCATGTCTTAGTGTCTCTTGGTAAAAGTGTTCCAGGAACTTCTCCTAGAAGACCATCCATACCATTCACAAAAATTTCTCCTACATAGCCTAAATATCCCACTAGTGATTCATTGGTCCTCATAAAATATAGGTTTTTAATTTGAATCTTCTTTGGATGGGTCTCCAAATGATCCTAGATTTTCAGGACTGACTCAATCCAGAACTCAAATTCCTCTAGTCCACCCTCTTCGGTGAACTTCATAGGGTTATACAAACTGAATCCCCAAGTCATATTATACATATTCCACATAGCCCACCCTGGTTCTCTTTCCATGAATTGTATAAAGAGATTGAAGTTCTCATAAAACTGCTCTTCAACCCCTTCACCCAGAACTATCGGGGCCTCTTGTCTTACTATTGGAGGAAAATTTATATCAAAGTCCTCATATCATCCCACCAACATAATTCATCATGGAGGAATGTATTTACAATTCTAATAACATGTCTTAGGACACATAACACATCATTAACACATTTTCACAAGTTAAATTCACATAAATCAACGAAAAGTCATCCTACATGTACTAATCCTTGGTCAAAATTACGGCACTATTGTTACCCTCAACCATCATTAATCTGTTTCATGACTAACACAGGATAAAATCCATTTCTCATTTATAAGTTTTCCATTAGATGTATTTTTTAACAATTTCAAGTTACCATGTTTCAACATCTTTTAACAATTATAAATCCATTATTAGGAACTATTTATTTTAAATCACACAAGTAAATAATATCATTTTATTATCCCAAAACTCACTTATAACCTACTTTTCTGTGCGTTCATAAAATGATGGATGTCACATATATCCTTGATTTCCTGGAATAATGCATACATACTCAACTCTTGTGTCATTCTAGTCCATGAGTAAAATATAAAAAATAGTAACACCATACAACGAGTGAATCACCCAAAGTGAAATAACATTCAACGATAATTAAAAACAATAATAACAATAATACCACCCCAAGAACTTGGATTTTCCCTCATACATGGTCCGATACTCTCATGGACAAGATCATTACCAATACCTAAAACATCGTATTCTCCTAGATAACATTCCAAAATAGTAAAATTTCTAAAAAAAACCTTTTTGATACTACTTTTTAATGTCTTGACCTAGGTGCCGCATACTAGTGCCCCAATTCAGTTCACCACATGACCTCAAGCATATCTCCCTATATGCCAGAGGCTACCGACTAGCAGCGAGGGTATAACATGAAACTTGGAACGACTATAACCTCTTTATTAAAGAAATACAATATCATAAATATATATTTATATCAATATTCAATATAATGATAAATGATAACCATCAAGGAACATGCATCACATAATAAAAATCCCAAAATAGGGAAAGTGACCATGAACCAAAATAGTAAAGATGCCATGCCATGTAAGTGTAAATTGTTGACTAAAAACCCAAAATAAATACACACTAAAAACTCTCAAATAGGTCCCAACATCATGTATACCCTCATCCATGCTTCTAATGGAATCTCAACTTATCCATATAACATAGGGAATTTTCATTTATCCTGGCCTACAAACAAGAATTCTACTCAAGTACCAATCGGAGGCCCAAGTAGGGTGTGATTACAATTCAGTAGGTCACCCCCAATAGTGTTTAAATAAATATCTAGTCTATAAAAGTTTATGACGTAGTATAAGGAATAATAAAAATTTCAAGAAGAATTGAACATGTTTCACATCTTTTTTAATATTATTTAATTAACAGCATTGGCCCTTGGGATCTTGGTGGAACCTAAGTCAATTATACCTACTTCGGCCTATGGTGAATTCTAAACCATATATCATAGGATCAACACTTTAATTCACAAGGTAGTTCATTATCATTATATTCAAATTTTATTTTGGTGCCTTGGAGCATCATTCGAGGTACCATATCATGGATGCTTCGATCGTCAGACCAACATCATTATCATGAGTACTTGGAGCATCATTGTTACACCAAAATCATAGGTACTTGGAGCATCATACTAACAAAAATATCATGGGTGCTTAGAGAATCAGTCTAGAATGAAGATCGTGGGTACTTGATGCATCATTATAGAAACAATTCAATTCCATTATTCACATATATACAAGCTCAACATCAATAAAATTTTATCAAATATACAAAATGGTACCGTTTAATATAAAACTTATCCATTTAACATAATTCCAACCATTTAGCAACAAGAACAAGTTTTCTGGAACCATTTAATCTAATTACTATCAATCAAATCACATAGCATTAACACTTCCATGTTAAGTGAAATAATCATTTATAACAAGTTAACATGTTAAACACATTCACAAATGGTTTAATTTCATAAAACCTTTAATTACTTATTTAAATTACACAATTATCATTTAAAGTAAATTAACATTCCCTTTTCTAGCCATTAAACCTGGCCACATAATCTCTAATGTATCAAATAGAATCCGTGAAGAGTATCACAAATTCATAGGGATACAATTCACTTTTATAATTTTAAACATAATTGCATAATGTGGTTATGAAATGATATAACTACAACAAAAGATAGTTATCAATACTATGGTAATTATCATATATACCACCTACTTTAGGGTCATTGATGAACATTGGAAAAACCTTGTCCCTTGATTCGAGGTAGAATGGAAAAAAGCACAATAGCAAAGATGATATAGGATTGAAACCTAGGATCAAGATCAAATGAAACTAGGTCCATAAAAACTGAGATCTATACCATCATAAAATGAAGGTTTTATCCCTCCTTAAAGGGATATAAATATGAGAGAGAGTGAGAGAGAGAGAGAGACCCTAAATCGGGTAAGAGATCACATACTAGAGAGGAGTTGATTTCTTCGACCGAATCTTAGATCCACAAGGGAAAATGTTCTAGGAGATTAGAAATCCTATTGGGATCCTCCAAAGGAAAAATAATTATATTTATCTCGATTTTGGGTGATTAGGAGTAACAACTAGGGTCTTGGGAATTTTTAATTAAACTTTTGGGGGTTTAAAAGTCCATGTGTATAGTTTCCAATATAGGCCACATGGTTAGACAACTCATGTACCCTAACTGTGCATCATTACTATATTTGGTGAAAGTTTTATCCAAGTTAGGTAGATGGTTTCTTAAACCATGTTCAAAATGTGCAAATCCCAACTGTCCCAGGGTGTATAGTTTTCTAGGGGAGGCCGCATGGTTTGGGAAAAATGCGCGCCAACCATACACTACCCAAAAATCCCCTATAACTTTCAAAACTCTCCCAAATTCACTTGATAAAATACCCAACCAAAATTATATTAAAATATGGTAAATGTTACCTAAAAATGAGAAATCAATGTTTCTAAGAAAGGTTTAGATCATACAATATATGAACAGTAAGTCTTCCTCAAACCCAATGTTTTGGGTGAAAATGTATTGTGTGTATCGTCTTACACCAAAATCCCATAGAAATTGGAGAGAAAGAGTGTAAACACATAGTTTAATAATCATTTATCAAAATATTGTGTGTCATCAATAATATATAATATATAATTATGGGTTAATAGTGAAAGATACACATACAGGTTATCATTAACCTCTACCCATAATAATGGGTGATAAGAGTAAATACTTAGATATCATTATCTAACTCAACCTAAGATGGTGGGAAAGTTTAAGAATCATCATAATGGTATTATTTTTCTATGATATTCACCAGTCACTACTTTACATTTGTGTAAAATTATGATGAGTAACAAAAAATAACACAACCAAATCAAAAATTAATTTATAATTCATAATTAACTTTTGTACTATAATTTGTGAGGATGTAATAACTTTCACTAAAAATTTCAACATCCTTAACTCATTAAAAATAAAATAAAAATTAAATTTAATTGGATTATTCAACCAACCACATCATAGAAAAACTAATATTGATATCCAAAATAATGTATCGGGTCCAAATAATCCTAAGTTACCTAATATTTCTTCATTATATTTTATTTATTTCTTATATTTTAAATGAATTTATATCCAAATGATTCATCCACTTAATTTAATTAGGTGAAAATCATCATTTCTCATTGTCTTTATAATAAATTTAATAACACTCTTAAATACTCATAACCTTGTAAAGAGGAAACTATAATATCTCTAGGTTATATTTTCTAACATTATTAAGATCATTGTCTTTTAACTTCTATACTTCCCATTATGAGCATCCAAAACCATATTTACATAATTTTTCACCTTAAAACAAATTAATTCAATTAAAAAAATTAAAAAAATATATTTCCTTCAAATTAAGATAACTCCATTGAGTTTCAAAGTTAAAAACCCAATTAATAATCCCTATGTTTCCTTAAATAATTACTTTTCACTTAAATAACTATTTTACTCCATTCATACTCTACTTATCATTATCATAATTTATGATAATCTAATTTTATATTCTTTAAATATTAAACATATTATTTTTAATTAAAATACATTATTTAAATCCCCTCATTGTATATAAATTCACCACATAAATTTCATTTAATCATAATGAATTCATTTAATACTTTTAAAATTCTCCAAATTTACAAGATAAATCAATAAAAAATTAATTATTTTTCCATTTATTCTCAATAATATTTAATCATCTCTTCATAATCTCTAAATCACCAACATATATTAATTCAAGTTTTTCCTTTATTAAATAAGTCTCATGCCGATATAAAAATGTAATAAATTCTTTTGAAGTCCTTAAGATACCCACCAAGGAAATGATTAAAGTTTTCATTATTTCCCCTTTTCAATCATCAATATTTAATTTCCATCAGAAAATTTTATTAAAATAAATAATTTTTATCTTTATTAATTTATTCCGCATAATAATTATATTAATCTTTATATTTATTATCCATAGAGTCTCATTAAGTTATTAATTTTAAATAACCCAATTCATATAATTATATAAAATTATTATCAATTGGTATTAATGTTTTACTTATTTATCACAAAATAAATTCCCATCCATTTTTAGTAATATAAATCACCATATTTATCTCATATCCTTCATTTAATTATTACATATTATTTGGGTTCAATTCACTCTTCTTATGTACTTAAAAATACCGTAGTAAAATTATTATGATCTTAATAATAAAAGTTTTCATAATTTTCAAAACTAATAGATTAATTTATCTACCAAAATATCTAAAATTATCCCAAAACGTATCATTAGGTTTGGGGTGTCATTACAATTCTAACATAATTTTCAAAGTAAAAAAACTAGATGCCATACTCTCCACCATATGCCACATATCCTCTAAGAAAATCTGGGGGTAACACATGAAACTTCTCACACCCAAATCCTTTATATATTATCTATTATGGAACATTTATTTACTAGTGTGTCCTAACAATTATAACTATGATCTAATAGTGTGGGTCACTAAACTCAATTATAGTATATTTGTGGCCCTATGTAGGGACATGGCCATGTGGGATACCATCTGATTTAAACGATTGGATAGCCTCGGTTAAATTGGGTCTTTACTTCCACACGGTGATATAGACACATGAATCTCCATTAAATCAATGTGATAAAACATCTTTCTCTAGTCCTCATCACTATTACACACTGCATCAACTAGGGGTGACTTTGCATCATGATCTTTTATTTTATTAGTTGATCGGATGACTCTCGATCGTCGTCATTGTTCCTTTACACTGTCGTTGTCCACTACCACCTATGGTGGTTTTATAGAGATTTAAAGTGTCAAAATTTATCCAAATTCTCATATTTTTTTAATATTTTCATGTTTATAACATAAATGTAACTTTTTTCTATTAATCATACAGATGTACCCCCAAAAGTTTGAGAGAAATTGAAAATGAGAGAAAATTATATCTTTAATAACTTTTAATATGTATATCAGAACAGTGAATTCTTGGTTTCATTTGGTTCACCTCAACATAATCTAACTAATGGTATATTATATAAGGAATGATTATTTATTAATATTTATTAGTTGAAAATTTATTAAAAAAGTAATAAGTAACTCTATAAAATATCTATAAAATCATAAATTAAAATTTCAAAAAAAAATATTCCTTCAGATTTTTATTCACATATAGAATCAATATATAATAGTTTTTCATTATGAATTATAGGTTTTTGCCTTCAAATATTAGGGAGAAGATTTTGATAATCAAACTTATCTCTGAGAATAACCTTAATTCATAACTCAAATTGATGCACTTTCAATTTTGTAATATTCTTAATTTTTGTAATCTTTATTTTGCATTAATTTTACATCTAAATTTAAATCATATCGAAATTATGAGATATTTAAATTTTAAAGATTAAAATAGTCATAATTAAATTTCAAAATAAAAGAACCATACTTGTTTATCATTGATTTTCATTCTCTTGTGAACACCCTATCTTTAGTGGTGTCCTCAATGTCGAGAAAATATTCTTTCTCTAATTATATATCAATTTTTATAAAGTATTAATTTATATATCATTTTTGGGACATATTATAGATACCACAATTCCCATCCTTTAGAATTATTATTTTTAGTGATAATAAGGATCTTGTATTGTTATCTAATAAATATTCATATGTGTTTCTATATAAGAACTAATAAATAGAAGATACAAAGAATAAAGTGTGAAACAATTGTATGAAAAAAAAAAGATGAATCATGTAGTTAATGAAAAGGGATTAAAAGTATAGACCATAATATACTAAAATTGAATGAAATATTTTTATAAAATAAAAAATTGAATGAATCACTAAACAGACCATTGAAAAGAAAATTAATTTTACTTATATGATATAAAATTCAAATTTCCAGGGATGATTTAATGAATATGGATGATATTCTAAAATATATATCATAAAATTAATGTGAAAATATATAGAATAAAAATACAAAGATCTCTTGATAGAATAGAAAACTAATAAGAAATAAATAGAAGTTACTTATATCATTTAAGTAAATCAAAAAATATAAACCAATACTCTTATTCTAAAATAGGCTCTTACCAGGACTTGAAAACTAGAATGATAATAAAACTCAATGATTATTGAGATCTTAAAAACCATAATTTAATAACTAATATTGATATTATAGTGACAATATATTGTCCAAATAAAAATTTCCCATTCAATTATCATATTAAATATGTTAAGAAGTAAATAGATGAATCAATATGTCAGTATCAGATAAATTAATGGTTAAAAATTACGCTCAAGTCTATTATGACTATAATGGTCAGAATAATGGATGACCTTAGTGGAATCCATAAAAAATCAATGGACATATAATCAATGATTAAATACATAGACATCTTAATATCCAAAGTCTATATTTCTCAACAATCACATTTAAACACTATAAATTCTCAAAGAGATATCATTAGAATAAGGGGATCAAAGAAGTGATTAACACTTTGAATAGGGATAGAAAATAGATCAATTCAAGGATAAAGATATCCCATGCATCATAAAACCTCCATTTTATCTTATTAAATATCCTCTTTGAAGAGAAATCCTTTTATTTTTAGATTTCTTATCATGATCTTCACCTTTTTGTGCCTTATTTTTGGTTTTTTTATTTATAAATGACATAATGAATCCATTATCTGTATTCACTCCATATTTCCTCAAATGTTTATATTGGATAATTCCAGAGGATATGGACTTTCTTGTCTTCTGATCTTTGATCAAAAATTATCAAAGATTATAACATGTCAGCTATCAATCTTTAATCAATGAAATATTAGGGACAAATATGTGTCCATCCCATAAAAAATTGTTCGCTACGTGTACTCGGTGTTTTTTATATTTATACATAAGATATCCCAACAACTTAGGGTTAAAATAAATTAATTTTGTTGGGATAGTAACGTGAATATAATATAATATAGGTGAAATATATATTTATTATCCCGGACCTCTTTAACATTTCTAATGTCTAGCCTATTTAGACATTTTTATATATTTTATTTATTTATTTTTCATTGGCATGTATCATTTTTTACACTTGTTCAATATATTTACATGGTAATGGATAGTCATGAATAATGGTCCTCCAAATTGCTCTTGTCGTCTAATAACATTTCATTTAAATATATCTATGCTTCACTACTTTACCATATTTAAAATAATATCTTCCTAATAAATAATTTTTAATAGAAAGAAATAGATTAAATTATATAGAAATTCATTTTTTGGATATCATTTTCCTATCGATTGTTGATTTGAGATTTTATATATTTCTATTTTTGCATATTTCGTTATTTCCACTACATACATTGTTGTTTTACTCTTATTTATTCATTTAGGTATAAAGGTTTCAAAATGGTTATTTCTTCTTTAATATATCAATTCATACACCACTTGGATATTTCCTACCAGATTTCCTCTTTATTCCTATTATATATACCAAAATTTGGTATTATAATTTGTCTCTAAAGCACTAGAGATTTGTTATTTCTTGTTATCTGATTTTTCCTACACTTTGTATCAGAGAAATTATCTAATATATTTATAACTCTAAAAATTCAAGATAAAGGATACAATGGGAAAATATATACTCAAAAAAATTCTCGCTTTCACAAACACCGACATGAAGTATCAAATCATACTCCTAAAAGATAATATTTTCATATTTTATAAGATAAAGAAAAACTATCCACTTGGAAACCATTCCTTTATACTGTGTTTTTTAATATTTTTTAATGTATTTCTCTTCTCCTTCTACTTTTGATCGAATGGGTTATTTTTTATGGAAATATATGATGTAATCAGTTCTCATATCTTAAATTATACCTAATTGGATAATCATTCTCAGACCATACTTAATTCTTATGAATGAGATAAATATCATTACTCTTGAGGAAATTTTAATTTTTGATTTAAATATTTCTATGTGTAATGTTTTATTCCCTAGAAAGAGTAGTGTTATACTAAAACATATTTCATATATTTACACTACTCATGACATCTGGAAATTCTTTATCTTACCTTTGGTAGGAATCTATAAAAATTACTAATAATTCTAATGTTGAATGATATCTAGAGAAAAAACATAAGTTTTAAACAATTATACTATGTCTAATACAATCTCTAAATATTCAAAAAATAAAAAAGATGATAAAATAATCTCAATATGAAATATATCATTGAATCAACAGCCAAATAAATATATGAATTTGAGGTTTTTTACTTCAATATTTCTCATCATCACCTCCATTCAAATAGTTAAGGAATATCAATGACAAGAGAGATGATCGACTAATCAAATAATAGTGATTAGGTGCAAGGTCATCCTTTAAAAATAAGGAAAATATCCTTAAATATCTTAAGTATGAATATTTGTAATATTTAATTGATATATCATCATAAAATTTCTATTTTAAAGATTCAAATAGATAAGAATATCACAATCAATTGGAGTTTTCTACTAAGGAGTCATTATATAAAGAATAATATGATGAATTTTCCACCACCAAGATCTCAAGTCTTGAAAAATTCAACCATGTTTTATATTTAGATATATAAGTATTATACAAAAAATAGTAACAAACTTGGTAATGACATGGAATTGTAATATAATAAAATCAAGTCATTATCTACTCAATTTAGTTTAATATATATCGATCAAGACCCATCCTCCAGACATTCTAAAGTTATCAGGGTGATAACCTCTAAAAAATACTCTAAAGGTCAAATGGATATAAATAACTATAAGTTAGAAATTAAATATATAAATAATACTCTTTAAATGTTTTATAAATTAATAAATAAATCAAATAAATCCCTCACACTTCAGAATCCACTAAATTTCCAATATCAAATCAGTTATTCCAAGGAAAATGTAAGAAAAATCATCCAAAATAAATTTCTCCCAATAAATTAAGTAATGTAAGTTGTAAATAATTACTATGGAGATAAATTAAAGAAAATATAAATTCATGAGGACTTATATACTAAAATCTCCGAACACGCTTCAACCTCCAAGCCTTTGAAGATATAGATTTTGAAATCCATCCGATCAAATACTCATCATGAGAATTTATTGGAAAATGAAATTTTCACCTTATAACATGTCATACAAGTAAAAAAGATCAACTTCACAACATATTACTATTATAAATACCATTGAAGTCATTATTGAGCTAAAAAGTCAAAAATATAAACTTGAAAAATTAGAATTGAATATAAAAACAGTCAAACCTATCATTTATCAATGATTCTAAAAATAGTACCATGGATATGATCTTAAAAATATCATGATAAGGGAATTATTTAATTTAAATTATTATATATTGAAACTAATAATGAGGGTAAAATCCATTCAATAATATGATTACAAAAGTATTACATAGTTTTTAATATATTCTATATCCTTATGTTCATTTAAGTTTCTAGTTATGACAGTCTGTATTACCAATTTGTTTATCCTTTTACCTTTCATAAGTCAATTTATTTTACAATTTATTAATAAATTCTTTCACTCTGGTGATATAATTTTTTTGATGGGGAGGGGGGTCAACTATTACCTTCCTTATAACACCTTTTTCTATGGGGGAATCCTCTTTCAAAACTAATCTTTTAAACAGATATAATTTTGACTTTTATATCAAAATCCTATAGTTTTTTATAATCACATAATATGAGATTTTAACTAAAACCTTTCCCTATATGTAAATATAGGATATAATATCTTTTATCTTATTATTTTTAACCAGTACCTAAAATCTCACATAAAACTTATTGAAACATTTTATTGTTTATTTTCATGTTTTAATTTACTTTTTCATGTGATCATCAAAAAGGGGGTGACTTTTAGGTCATCCTATAGATACCACCTTTTTACATCATCTATATTAATGGGTTTTTATGATCACATGAAACTAATATTTTTACATGTTTATATTTTAATGTATTCTTCCTTGTGATCATCAAAAAATGAAAGATTATTAGTTCATGCTCTAGATACCATATTTCCCCTCCTCTAGAATGACATGTTTTAGTTAACATAAGACGCTAATATTTTCTCAAACAAATATACTTAATTTTTTCCTTATAATAACTAATAAATGGAAGATATAAATAATATAGTTCACAGTCTTCTAAGAAAAAATATATATGAAGGCCACAAAAAATGAAAAATGATAAAAATATTAGACCATAACATACTGAAACCATATGAATTATCTATAGAACATTTAATGAATGGAAGTATATGACTCAGAAGAAAAGTGATTATAATTATGTTTTATCAAATTCAAACATGTATTGTTAGGTTAAATAATTTATATGAATCACTACAATAGATATCAGAGGATCCATGTGATGATCTATGTAACTAACATTCGAACATCACTTACCTGAATATAATACCATGGTCAAAGTAACATAAGAATCTCAATGTATCTAAGTGAATTGTAAAATTTAAACTGATAATTTTATTCAAGATTGCACTCTTATCAAAACCTGAAAATAGAATGATTAATTAAAGATAGGATGGTTGAAATTTTCAAAAATGGACTTTGACTACTAGACTTGGAGGTGCAATAACTATATTTTCTCTCGGTTAGTATCTCCCCTTCAATTGTCGTATTTTATATGACCAGGAATCAATAGAATAATATTAATGTTAGTATAAAATAAATGATAGTTCAAAAATTACTAGTAAATCCATTATGACTACAATATTAAACATAATGGATAGATTTAGAAGAATACATGGAAAAAACAATAATTATGTGAATGAAGGTCAAATATAAACACAAGTCAATATCTAATGAGTACATTTCTAGGTGATTGAATTTCACATCTATATAAATTCATGAAGAGAGTTCATTTGAATTAGGGGATCAAAGAAGTGATCAACATTCTAGAAAGGGAGATAAAATAGAGAACCGTGGATCCAAGTAGAGCTATTGCAACATGTCACTTCCCATTAATCTACTTATTTCTCTTCTTTAAAGAGAATTCATTTTATTATGTGATGTATTATTTTTATCATATACTTCTTCATGTCTTATATTTTGTTTTTTATTCATTTAAAAATGGAATAAGGGACCTATACATTTTAATTAATCCATCCATCCCCTGATATTTTGATCAAAAAATTTCTGGGTATATGAAATTTTCTATTTTCCAACCTCATATCAAATGAGTTCTAAGGATATGAATTTTCCAGCTTCTAACCCTTAATTGACAAATATCTAGGATTAGGTAAGTATATTTATCATCAAAAATGGCTACTAATTATACTCAATATTTTCTATATACAAGCATAATATCCTCCTTCCTCTTTAGCTCCAGAGATATGAACTTATACTTAATATAAAAAAGGGGATGTACAAATTTCATATCTTGAAACTCTTTAAAATTTTAGGTGAATTATCTATTAAGTTTATTTGATTTATTATCTCTATTTTTTTTAATTTTTAAGTTATCATAGTTTACTCAAATTCAATATCTTAACTTTTTCAATAATAAGTTCAAATACTTAGAATGAACTTTCACTTTCCATCCTCTAGAGTTTTCTTTAAATATCTACAAGATTGAGTGCTTAATCATATTTTAGATTTCAATTTATGGAAAATTATTTATAAATTAAATTCATAGTTTCAATTATTTAAAAATCTATTTTATGGATATTATTTGTCTTTCCAAATCTTGAACTTAGTTTTTATCTATTTTTGTTTTTATTTTTATTTTTTTTTATCTACATAATTTGTTGTTTTACTCTGATTTATTGATTTAAACATAAATGTTCTAATAGGGGTGTTTTTCCTAGTGATGAAGATAATATTTTCATAATTTTTTTATATAATTGAATGTTTTAATCCCATTGATTTATAAATTTAATGGTAATTTTTTTATTTTTAGGTTTTAATAATATTTTGTATTTTTTTATGAAAATGGAATAGTTTTGGATTTTTAAGTGTTTTTATTTACTTTTATAACTTTTTATAAAATTATTTACACTAATAAAAAATTATGAAATAAATTTTTTAGTATTCCATGTTAATTTTGTTAAATTTCACTTGAATGGAACAATTTATTAATCCAATAATATGAGGCCCAAATAAATCATACAAGTGTGACCTTAAAATCTATGCATAGTTTTGGTAGATTTTGATGTTAGTCCCATATATCACAATTTACTAGTTTAAAAGATATAAAATGTTAAAGGGGGAATATAAGATACTGAGTAATTATTTCATCAACTATGGATACTTGATAATCAACTGTTTTCAAGTACACAAATGCCTATGAAACCCAAGAATTATAATTTTAAGAGTTTGACATGCAAAACATATTTCTTTAATAATTCAATCATAAATATTCATACATGTGACCAATATAGCTGAAATTTAGTAATAAAATATAAAAAACAAATAAAAACAACTTTAATGAGGTAAAATTCATAATATTTATCTATTTATGAGGTTGTGTAGGTTTTTACACTCAAGGGAATTATTTTTTGGGGGAAAATACGCCACGCCTCATCTTTATAAATTAATATCTCTACGTATATTTTAAAGATTTATCCATTTTCAATAGCTTATGATGGATTTTTATATTCTAATAGTCTTATATATTTTAAATATATTTTTTCTTTTACTTTTTCCTCTCTCTATATTTTTCATTTGTTTTCTCCATCCTTAAATCTTATCACTCTAAAAATAGAGAATTAATATTATATTTTTTTCAAAAGGAGGGAGTTATGTGTTTCTTTAAGATCTTTCTCTTTAATGATTATTTTTTTCATTATAAAGTTATGTTAGTAGCTAATCTGATAAGGGTATGTGGAAACTTCATTTTCCTATATTCCATATTTTTCTTCCTATTAACCTTGATTCCTCTCTAATATTAAAATTCTGCCTAAGATGCAGTATAATTATGATGATAATTTGTGGTGAAGAGGTATCTTATCCATGTTTTGAGAGTGTATTACCCCAAATAAAAAGTTATTAGTGTGGGGTAGTATAATTTTTAACAGTAGTTTGTTGAGTGATGTTTTTTGATCTCAACGTTGAATTGAATATTGAGAATTATATTTTTAAAGAGAAATGATTTTCTTCACTATGAACTACTTAGAAAAATAGTTATATTTTACTAAGTTATTTATGTTTTATTTTAATTATATTTTTAATTTATATATTTTCATATATTTTTATGTTATTTAAACCCCCCACTATATTAGTATAACATTTAGTAGTATATTTTGAAGTCTATTTTTATAATATAATAGTGTGGATATAAATCATTGGTGTAAGTGGCCTCCTTATGAGATCGACAATAGGGTGAACATTATTCCATATTCTTAATTAAATAAGAAAATATTGAGTTGCGATTTATGATAAATCCCACTCATCACATAGAATTAAAAATTAAAATTTACCCCCTCCTAAAGATCTCCTACTAGAGTAACTCTCCAAACCAATTTTGTGGGATAACAGTTGGTATCCAAGCATATCTCTAAATAATTAGAGTCAACTTATTACTTATTCCTTTATTTTTCAAACATGATATGTTAGAAAAATTATCTAATATCTTATTGACACTAACAGGTTAAGATCAAATATCCAATAGAAATATAAATACTCAATAACTTTATCTTTCACTAATAAAAAAACTTATTAATACTTCTGAGTATTAAAACATAATATTTTTTGTTTCAATGATCTTGAGGGAAAAATAAAATTTAAAATGATTCTTTTGTTATTTTTTGAATTACATGATGAATTATTTATCATATCTCAAAGACATTCTAATTGACTAATTGTTCTTATACATTATTGTGTTACTATGAAGAAGATAAATTCCTTTACTAATAAAAAAATTCAAATTTTTATTTAAATATTTATGTAGCATTATAATTTAATATATAGTTTGAGTAGTGATGTATAAAAATTTATTTCATCACTTAACACCACTCATGACATCTAGAAACTTCATGAGATTGCCTTTGGAAAGAATCTATTAGATTTTTATAATACTTCTAATACATAACAGTATCTAAATAAAATAGATAATGTTTTTTATGATAAAAATATGTTTGATATGACTTCCAAATATTACACAATTAAAGAATATGAATACTAGATGAGAATAATAGAGAATATCTCATTGACTCCTCAATCAAAAGAAGATGTGTACTTAAAGTTTTTACTTTAAGATTTTTTATCAGAACATCCTTCCAATGAGTCAAATAAATTTCACTGAATATGAAGATAGTCTACTGATACATTCACAATTATTAGTGGAAAGTTAATAATCCAATAATAAAGAAAATATTTATGAATATCTTATATCTGAAGATTTATAAAATGATATGTAGAGGTCCTGTTAAAATGTTTATTATAAATATTTAAATAGTGAAGAAGAACACAATAAATTATAGACATATATAAAGGATTCATTATTTATAGAGAAATATGTTGAGGACACCACCTCCAAGAAATAAAGACTCAATAATTACATTCATGATTTATAATCGGAGAGATAAATATTAGAGGAAAAGACTTTAAACCTTTTGAAGGAAATTGATCTATAATATGAGTAAATTAGGATTTTGTCTAGTCAACTTGATTTAATGTATAAAAATCAAAAATTATCTTAAAAACATTATAAATTCTTCAAGGATATATCCTATAAAAATCCCACCAAATATTAAAATGAAATAAATAACCTGAAGTCAAAATTTGAAGTTATAAAAAAACTATGGAATTATTTTGTGGAATAAGAGAAAAATCATAGAAATTTCATTTGCTATAAAATATTCTAAAGTAACAAAATAAAATTAGTTATTCCATGGAAAATAAAATAAAACTCATCCAAAATAATATTTTATTTAGAAAATATGTTAAATAATAATAGAATAATATCCAAAGAAATAAATCAATGAAAATATGGATTCCTAAGGAATTATTTTCGAAACCCACTTTGACCTCCATGTTGAAGAATATATGGATTACTAAATACACTTTTACTATACTCATCATAACTATTTATCAAACATAAAAAAATTTACCTCTCTACCACATAAACTAAGATAAAATATCACTATCCTAACATATTGACATTATAAATCTAAACTGATTCATTCTTTAGCTATAAAGGAAAAATATAAAAATCACGAAATACTAATAGAACTTACCAGTACTTAGGGCATGCATTTTTTGAATATTTTAAAAATATATTAGTGGACAAAATATACTACTTATCTTGTAAAAGGCCATTCTTTTCTTTATACTTAATTCCCAACAAAAATTAATATTGTGAACTTATTTTATTAATATTGTTACCAAATTATTTCCTCATTTTTAACACAATTGATATCCTTATAGTCAATTAGATTTATAGTTAAAACTATCTATATTACCAAATGTATTATCATGTTACCTTTCTTAACTTAATATATCTAACTATGGATTAATTATTATTTCACTATGATACTAGAATGTTTTCTAAATGGGAAGTTTTAAATCCTTCCTTACTTATAAAACATTTTTTTTACTTTGGGGGATAAATATTATTTTTTAGATAACTATTTAAGTATGGAGAAATAAAATTTCTATATCATAACCCTATATTTTTTATAATCACAAGGGGGGGTTAGTTAAAACATAAATTTATTTGTAAACATGTTTTATTTTCATGGTTTAAACTAGTGCATAAAACTATACATTAAACTTGGTAAACTTTTTCTTGTTTACATGATTTAATGTAACTTGTATTATGATCATAAAAAAGTGATTTATGTTTGTCCATCCCTTATATACCACTTCTATATATCCTTTAAATGTATGAATTTTTATTATTACATGACACAAATATTTTTACAAGTTTATTCTATAATTTTTAATGTGCCATGATCATCAAAAAATTGGAGATTATTAGGTCATCCATTAGATACCATAATTCTATATAGGAAATAAAGAATGATAGAAGCATTATTGACTAGTATTTTTAAAAAAATGGTTGGATCTTATGTTGACATAAAAAATATAATATACCATTGTTTTTTTTCATCCATAGTTTACATGAAATTTAATTTAAATATTAATAATTAAAACATAATGATAAATATGGTACCTTGGTGATAAGTCATGTTTCAAACATGCTCCACTCATCATCAGATCATCATATCTTGAAGGATCCAATTGGGAGCCCCTCAAAAACATACAAAATTTAATTATAGCCTGTATTACATCTTTTTATGATCTTTATTCACTATCATGAGTGAATTGAGAGCTTTCTAAATCCCCTTAAATCACTAAAATATCACATAATCAAAACACAAACTTGGATCAATCTATTCTTGATATTGAATTTTATTTATCTCTTTATAAAATGAGAGAATTATAAGTGGTGAATTAATTCAAGTTAATCCACCACTCATTTTGGGTCATAAAATTCGTTTAAATACTTACATAAAACTCTCTTAAATTAGAAATTAGTATTTTAAATAGTTTTTACTTTAAAACAAATCTAAAATGTCATTTATGATCGTATTGACTTTTCATAAAGTCCATAAACATTTAAATAGTTACATTTATTATTATAACATGTATTGTTATCAAATATGTACCATTAACTCAACTATTTTCCTTTGGGATAGTTTTAATGAACTTTTAATAAAAAACTTTCTATCAAAAAACTAATTTTCCCATATTCCCTTTTTATACATAAATAACCTATGAATACCTTATGAGGTAAATTCAATTATTATTATTATAAACAAGAATAAAATATAATTAAATTTATTTAATTACTTGTAATCATTCACACTCGGATGTTCAACGGACCACACTCGTGGGTCCCACTTCATCTAAATCTCTAATTCTTCTAAATTGGGGTAACTTATCGATACACTTTGTGTGTGAACCTATTACCTATTATCATGATAGAAATGAGTCATACTCATATTCTAAGAGTGGTATCTGGAAAAACATCATATCTTATAATGATATAAGTATACTTTATACCTATAATAACCTCCTACGAACACTTACCATGTAATATAATATATTTTTCTCGTGAAATATTATAAATCAAGTCACATTTTTGTGTAATTATCCTTAAATTATTTATTTATATTTATTTTATTAGAATATATAGACTTGATTTCACTTTTACATGGATTTATTCAAGAAAATACCATCCAAATCAAATGGCTATAGGTGTCTTCTTCTAATATTCTAAAGTAAAAAAATCAATTCTTGATCATTAAATCAATGAAATACCACCAATTACGCACCTAATACATGCTACCTTTCCACAAAAAAATAAATTATAATGTTTTTAATAATTCATCAAATTATATGATCAAATGATATATATTTATAATGATATCAAGTCAAGAGTTCAATACAATAGCTCATAGATAAGAACATATAATGTCCCCCAAAACATATAATATTCCTATTGGGAGGTATGTCCTCATGATCTCATATTCTCTGTATCACCATGTACAAACCTCATGAGAAGAAGTCTCAATTATTATGATCCCTTAGACCTTGATAGTTAAACATCAAATTTTTCCCATAAATATGATGTATTTAAACCATAAGACATATGTTTAAGATTACATCCATAGTATCACAAGATTTTCATTATAGATATGAACTACTATAACCTTTTGGTGTGAAGAAAAATCAAATTAAATTACTATTTAAATATTGTATGTTGAATTAATAACACTAACTAGGTCATATTAAATCATGCATAATTATATGTGCATGTGATACAGTAATCAAAAAGTACTGCTAAAGTTGAGCCTAGGTAACCCACTCTTACAACATTACCATCCTATAGAATGACATGTTTTAATGTTCATAATAAACCTACCTTTTTATCCAATAAATATTCCTCAGCCTTTCTTAATTTAAGAGTTAAATAATGAAATTTATAAATAATAAAGTGATCAACCTCATAAGTCAAAAAAAAATATGTAGTTTTAAGATAATGGAAAAGAGAAAAAATATCAGACCACAACATACCAAAACCAGATGACTTGTCTATATAACATAAAAGGAATGGATGAGGTGTTAAATTGAATACTATAAAAAAAGTTATTTTAATTATATTCTATCTACTTTAAATATAAATTGATAGGTCAAATAATATGGATGATGCACTACAATAGATATTATAAGTATCGAGTGAAAATATATTAAATTAATTTCTAGATATCTCTGACCAGAATGAAAAAATAAGTCCAATGCAATAATATAATCTCAAATCATCTAAGTGAATAGAAAAAAAAATAGGATTTATATTTAATACTACACTCCTAACAGACCTTGAAAACTAGGATATTAATCGAAGACCATGATGATTGATATCTTGAAAACTAGACTTTGATTATTGGGATTGGAAGTACAGTGATTATATTTTTTCCATATCAAAGTTTTCCATTCAATGGTCATATTTAGTTTAAAGAGAAGTAAATAGAAGAATATCTTTGTCAATATCAAATAACTATTAGGTTAACAATTATGAGTAAATCTATAATGATCACAAAATCTAGATGAATGTACAACCCTATAGGAAAACATGATAACAAAAATGGTCATACTAGTGAAGGTCATATGAAAAGGAATGTTAATATAAAATGACTATATTAATCGAGGATCATTATCCTATTTAGAAATGGGAGGATACAAGACACCCTTTTAGGAAAAATTATAGTTTAAAAGGTACTCGAAAAAAATTTCTGTTGACTTTACAACTAGAAGTTGTCTTAAAAGTGTATTTGATCATCCTTATCAAGGAGAGGATAATTCCCAATTTCTCAATGGTTAGATTTTGAATCTATATAAAGTCTTTAGGGGAGTTAATTTAAATTAGGGGATTATATTAATGATCAATATGCTGGTAGGGTAAATAAAATAGAGAAATTTAGAGATAAGGATAGTTGGTGTATCAAGACACCTCCCTTTTATCTTCTTCTCTCTCCTATTAAAAGAGAAATCATTTTATTATAGGATTTATTTCCTTTATCTTAACCTCCTTAAGGCCTTATCATTTTTTGTATTCATATAATAATGGAATAAGGAACCCCTTTATTTTATTCACTTCATCTATTCATATATATTTAAATTGAATCAGTCATGGGTATAACGAATTATCCATCTTCTAAATTGTGATTGAAGAAGTTATGAGGGTTAGAACTTATCAAGTATAGATCCTTGATTAAATAATTCATGGGGATAAGAACATGTCTATCTCATCAAAAGTTTATCACTACTTTTACTCAGTTTTTTCTAGATTTGGGAATATGATCCTCCTGTCACTTTGGGTTAAAAACAAAGAATCTTATGGTGATAGAAAATTGTACTTAATATAAAATATGGGACATGGGTATTTCTTTTCTTTAACCTCTTTAACATTATTATCTTGAACCTCTTTAAATTTTATTTTTTACTATATATCTAGACTATGTACATTATTTTATTTATCTATTTTACTTTGGCATGTATCATTTTTTCTCTAGTTTAATATCTTTACTTGATCGTGGAAAAGTACAGAGAGTGGGGATGAAACATTCACTCACTATCCTATAAATTTTCTTTAAATATCTATAATATTTTTTAGTTTATCGTATTAAAAATACTCATTTATTGATAGACCATTTATAATAAAAGTTTATGGATTTAATTATCTTGAAAATTATTTTTTCAGATAATCATTATCTTTTTTATTCTTGATCTTAGCTTCTATTCATTTGAGTTTTTATGATTTTAGTTAGCTCATTTGTGTACTTTTTTTTCATAATTTGATTCATTAATTTAAGAATAATGTTTTTAAAAAAGTTTCTTTTTCCTTATAATTTCAATTCAGTACCTCTTAAAGATTTCCTACTGGAGTACCTCTCCTTTTCTATTCTAATAACCAATACATTTTCAGTAAAAATAATATTTATTTTAAAATAAATCTTTCCATATGAACCTAGTATTTTTAACAATGATATATTATTATCAAAAATATTATACCAAAGGAAAATCCCCATCCCATACTCAATGAAAAATTATATTACTCTATTTGAAACTCCATTAAATAGGAAATTATAGATTATGATTTAAATCAAAAATTAATATTTATCATATAAAAATCATGCTATTTAACTGAACCTCTATAATACCTTTTTTATTTAAAATGGTTTATAATAAATCCACTAAAACTAAAATTTAAAAAAAAATCAAGTGAAAATAATGCCATTATTAGATGGAAACCTTTAATATTTTATTCTACCTGCCTTTTATACTTGAAAAAATAATAATCCATGGATAGCTCAACCAATACATTCATTCCCTCAAACCTAAAATTTAATAAGGGAAACAACTTTAATAAATTTTTCATTCAATAAATGGAAATCAAAAACCAAAAAAGTTTATTATTGACATATATCACAAAAATTTCCATGATCTCAAGAAAATATGTTTGGAATATGTTACCAAATTGAAATAATCATAATAAATATTCCATTTAATAAAAATTCAACTATATAATATAAACTGAAGATGATTCATAATTTTTCTATAAATTTTGTATGTAATAAAATATATATCCATCATAGTTCTTATTTTCATTGGTACTCTCACATGACTTACTAAAATAAATAAGGCATTCATAAATACATAATCATCAAAATTCAATATATCCATATTTAATATATCCAAAATATCAATATAAATAAGTATGATGATTTCTCAACACTTTCTCAAGAATTTATCTCATATATCATCAAACTATTTATTTATTTTAGGAAAAGAGAATCAAAACATCCAACCTTTAAAGAAAATTCTCAATGTTTCTACCCAATTATTTCTTATCATGATAAATCTCCTCATTAAAATTTACTAATAAATAATAAAAAACTCAATGATAATAAATA
Organism: Viscum album; assembly: GCA_963277665.1. Taxonomy (NCBI): domain Eukaryota; kingdom Viridiplantae; phylum Streptophyta; class Magnoliopsida; order Santalales; family Viscaceae; genus Viscum; species Viscum album. The sequence goes on along the minus strand of OY728165.1, from coordinate 1,237,221,120 downwards.
GATATTTCTAATAAAATTAACACATAACCACTATCTCATTCACATGAAAGGTTTCCAATTCAACACAAAAAATTTATATAATAATTCAAACTTCCATTTGAGTAAATAGGACACTAATTAAAATAAAAAAAGTCAATAATAATTAAGATTTATATCTAATTAGATTTGTAAAATCACTTAAAACCACTATTATAACTTGTAATTCCCATATCAAAGGTTAGTTCCTTGAAAAAAACAAGATTTTTTTTGTACCTTTATAAAGGAACAATTGAATAGCACTTAATATGTTAATAAACAGAGAGATTTTCCTTACCAATAAATATATAATATAAGGTTTCATAAAAATTCAATTATAGATGGATGTGATTAATAAAATAATCATATGTAGACACTTTGATTATTTTTTCACTACCTCTATAATTTATTTAAAAATATTCTTATTGAAAGTATTATTATTTAACCTAGTAACAATATCTAACCAACTTTAGATCATTTTTTGAATCATCACAAAAATAAATAGAATAACCTCATATTGCCTATATTTTTATCCCTTTAGTAATTACATCCATCATATAATAATGAATTTAGTTCATTTACACATTGAGTTACTCAATGGAATATATTTTTCTTTACCTCTTATTATAATTATTAATCCACTAATCTAGATGATTATATCAACACCATAAATATTCCACTAAAGAGAAATATTAACCACCTCATTCCAATCGTAGAATTATACTATATTGATGAATAATAATTTTAACACAATTATATTCATTATAACTCTTTATATAATTTATTTACCACAAACTTTAGTCATTCATGATTTTACCAAAAAAGAGATTTTGTTTTCTCATCACTGCATTGTTATGGAAGATACTATCAATGGGGTCTTAATTTATACCTTTCTTCATCTAATCATTATATAATATAGTTTATAATTTATTAGGGACACATATCACTACATTCTAAGTGGATGGTCTTATCCACATACAAATTACCACTATTGGTCTAGTTTTTTTTTTTGACAAAATAAGACGGATCCATTAATGATGGAGATCAGCAGAAATACAGCAGCATAACCACGATGGAAAATGATTGAACCAAAGAAAATCCTCGTAAGGAGGGCCAATGCCTTCCATCTTGTGAGCGGCTGCATTCGCTTCCCTATTAATAAATGAGAAAGTGCAGGAATTGAAGCCTTGTCTCCGTGAGTGAATACACCGGATAATGGGGCCGAAAGGTTGAAGCCCGCCGTCGGTGAGATTGATGGCATTGATTACAGTGAGACAATCGGATTCGATGTGAATGGAATCCCAATCGCAATCTTTTGAGAAGTTTAACCCAGCAATAATGGCGGCGGCCTCCGCGACTGAGGGCTCCCAAAGTGCATAACGTGCTTCGTATTTGGCTGCGATAAGATTTCCCAGGTTGTCTCGGGCCAGTAAACCTAGTCCAACTGGGCCATCCTTAGGGAGAGAGGCATCCACATTGATCTTAAAAATCCCTTCTGGCGGGGGGTACCAGTGTTGGGGAAGAGGAGAGGGGGTGTTTATTCTTATAAACACCACATAATACACCTAAAAAGGAAAATATAAACTAATGAAACTATAAAAAGACCCAGATCATTTATTATTATAAACACCACATAAATTTTCATGGTATATTCTCAATAACTATATAATCCCATATCAATAGATAGTTCATTCTGAAATAGAAGAATCATGTTATATCCCATGTGGTGTCCCTTTATTTGGAAGTCTAGAATAAATTCATTTCTGACTTCCATTTCATAAAACAAAATATTCACATATTTGTTAACAATATAAAATTCTATTATGGAAGGAATTTATCATAAGTACATGTGTAATTATGAGAAAAAACTTCAGATAAAATGTATTATATATCATCAAACTTTACTCATAAAACATTCCACCATGCTTCTATTATAAAAATAGGATCATAAAAAATACATCACTTGATAATTAACCACAAGTGGAACTCAAATCAGTATAAAATAGTGGTATAAACTCTTTACTTCTCAAACAAATCCATAAAACATCCAAATTTCATATAATAAATAATTTGAAATTTTAATCCAATAATACCCAAAAAAAGATGTAAATTAAGAAAACATAGATGAATTTCTATGTCATCCCATATGAAAACAATACCACCATGTAGAAATACTATTATCAAAGTCTGCATGAGTATTTTTGGATTATCTATCTTGAGATACACCAAAATGTACCATTATTTATCTCTATCTCAACTCTTCATTGTAACATTTAAAAAAAATTCTTGACTACAATCATTTAAGATATTAGGTGTGATTTTTAGGGAGATAAGGTGTATATATTTCAGAATATATTTTCTCAGTTGAGGGGTCATTTTTATTTTAAGGAGTTTATTTTATTTTTGGTGTTTGAGGATGAATTTTTAGTTTTTTTAAAGGGTTTGAGTCTTGATATGTGTTTCAGAGTTTGGGGTACCTATAAAGGGGTTTCACCTGAAGGTTACAACTATAGGTGACATCGATTGACAACTAGAACTAAATGTATCCTAGATAGACTAGGTGTTCCACTGAGTACCAAGTTGTTCAAATTGGGTTCCCAATAGGTTCTAGACAAATTTTTTTGTTGAATTGTTTTATTATTTTCACCATTCATCCCTATTTATTATTATTTTACCCTTTAAAATTCACTCCATCCAACCGCTTGATATCTTTTAAGGACCCTAACCCTTGTTTCCCAGAGTCGGTTCCTTATTATATTACATTGGAATATAAAAAAATAATTCGTATCCTGAAGGAATGAATAGTTTAGTAGCATTGGAAAACTAGATACATACATAAGTTCAACATTACAACTTTAAATTAAATACATCATAGAAACTCCTTTGGAAACACTCTAATTCATCTAGATTATCTTTTCATGTCATTCATAAAATTCATCTTGGAATACTAGGGAAAATAAACATAAGAAAGGGGTGATCTTAGATGTTCATTAATTTCAAGTAATATAGTGTAGGCATAATTAATAAGGCATGGTGAATAAATAAAATTACACATTCCATTAAAAGTAAACATTAGCATAATATGGAAGGAATAAAAGATAACTAAATAATTCTATAATAAAACATAACCATGGATATTTTATTAGTCAAATAATCACATGGACTATAAATTACTAGTTTCATAATGAGGTAATGTATAATGTGGGACATCATTACCACACTATCAAGGCCTCAGGAAAATTCCATACATAAATAGGTAAAAACTCAAACTAGTTTATCTTATGAGACCTACTGATGCACCGAGGGGCTATAGAGGGCCCCACCCAAAAATTACTAAGTCCAATTTATACCTAAAATGAAAGGTATAATATATAATAAACATATACATTCAAATTTAAACTAACATATGAAATGTAAATAACTTTCCCCAATCAGTTAACATAAATACTAACCATTCTGAGTAATATGTTGAATGGTATCAAGATAGCACATCCACAGTCAAACTAATCATACAAAATTATAGAAAATATGGTAGATGATATCAAAAAAAATTAATCCTAATTGAATATAATAATCAAAAATAGTGTTGAAATAGATGAAAATACTCTTATAAAATCATCATGTAATTCTTGAAAGAAATACTCTTTTACTTCGAAAAGAAGATTTACTTTAGAAAAATATTTGTATAAAACTAGAATTTAACTAAGATATTTTTTTATAATAAAATGAGTTATTTTAGAAAAATAATGGTGTCTTAAAACATATTATATAGTGCCCTTGAAAATTAGTAATAATTTGAGTAGTTCCCTTGAATCGGGCTTGTTTATCGGGAAGAATTTAAGAAATGTCCTTTTTAAAATATGTAACTCTGTATAAAATAAAGAAGTATTTTGATTAGTGAAAATATATATAACATTAATAAATAATTTAATAGGAGTAAATTATTAATAATTAATAATTACATTGGTGTAAAGAGAGAAAAATAGTAACCTAAAAGAAAATGGAGGTTCGTGTAGAAAACCCTTCCCTTATGTCCGAATATATCCTTCACTTAAACGTAATGTCCTAGATAATAAAATAAAATCAATTAATTAATTAATTAATAACCTTTTATATATTTATTTTATTTATTATAATTTTATTAAGTTCATTTATTTCTTTTTTGATGAGTTATACTAATTTATCGATTGGGAGTGTTCATTTCCTTGGTTTTCATGATCAGTATACTTGTATATGAGTATAGAAGTTCATGTAGAAAAGATATAATTATAAAGAATTGAATTTATATGATACTAATTAAAATATATAATATTAAATTATTATATAATTCATTTGGTTATATGGTTTGAGGATGAGCTATTAGATAAAACATTAATGATAATCGTTTAGATTATTATGGCAGTATTTTGATCATCACGAACCAGTTTTGTCATATGAATTAATATTATGTATATATAATGGTTCTAGAACATTACATGAGACATAATACATATTTTATAATCTTTTTCAACCATATAAATTTTTTCATGAATGTTATTTAAGGATAAATTGAAGAACGAAGGTTCATCGTCCACGAAGGTTATAAATCGTCACCTCTGGGACGATGATTCTGTTTTGTTTTAATAAAAGAGAGTGATATATTAGTTTGTGGAATTATATTATATTAAAATGATATAATTAAATTATATATATTATACTGGAGTTATCGTGATCATTTGGATAGATTATGTGAGGAGAAGATAAGAAAATAATGTAAATTGAAAATGAAATTAAAAGAAAAAGGAAGAGGGTTTACCTCTTGAATTTACCTCCTTGAGAACCTCCTTAGGGAAAGGGGTTTTGGTATTTTGGTAGGACCAAGATCTCCAAGACATGGGTAGAGACTAGGGAATATGATTTTCGAATAACATGGAAAAGATAAAATCCTTTTAGTAGTGAAGCGAATAGGGGGTGAGGGTGGTTTTTATAGTGGAGGAGAGGGGTGATTTCTCATTATTTTATTCATTATTTTATTATTTTGCTCAAGATAATCAATAGTATTGATTATTATGACCAAATATAGTAATAAGTGCATGTGATTTGGAACCAAGTTTTATTACATCATCTATGACTCAAAGAATAGTGTCTTTAGATTCAAATATATTTATACCGTAAATTACCGTATTTTACTATTCCTAAAAAATTGAAGTATTTTAGAAAAATCCCAAATAAAATCACCATAACTATTTTTCAATGTGTATAATTAAAAAATGGACTAAATTTCTTTAAAATAATTTTATAAATGTTTGAAATTAAATTTTTAAATAAAATCATCATTTACATGAAAAATACATATTTTAAATTTAAAACTGATTTTATAACACTTTAAAAAATTAACTAAGGTTTAATTAAATTATCCAAAAATAATTAGACAAAAAAATATTTATTTATGAATCCATTTTATCAAAATTAATTTTCTTTTTAATTTTTTTATTATTTATAAAATTGTAATTAAATATTTAGGACTTATAAAAATACACACTTAAATATTAATTTTTAAAATATTCACTTACTTTTACTATGATATAATTATATAATGATTTAAATTATTAGAGGCATAAATTTTATTTATACTTTCATGGGTGATGTTACTATTCATTAGTCCAATTTGCTATACATAAGGTTCATATTACTATTCCTAAGAGAAATTTATTATTTCATGAATATGGATTCCTTAACATTTAGAAATACCTCTTATTTATTTTATTCTTCATTTATAAAGATTGTATTGTGTTATATATGTGGTTTTATATGATTCTTACTATATAAAAAAGTAAGGTAAAATTCATTGATATAATTTTGGGTTGTAACATTTGCCCCTCCTATAAAAATGTTATCCTCAAAATTTCCAAAATGTCAACTCACAAACAAATTTGGGTAGTTCTTCATCATATTCTCCTCACGCACTAATGTCGCCTCTTCAATTTATTGATTTTTCCAAATTACTTTTACCAATATAGTCATATGATTCCTCAACACCTATTATTTAGTTTTTATAATCTGGATAGGCTTTTCACAGTAAGATAAGTCAAGTTTTAATACGATACCTTCATAAGTGAGTACATGTGTTGGGTATGGCATGTACTTTCTAAACATTAAGATGTAGAACACATTGTGTACTCTATAAAGTATAGGTGAAATCACTAAATGATAATCCATAGCTCCAACTATATCTATAATTTCAAAAGGACCAATATACATGGGGTTCAGTTTCCCTTTCTTTCCAAATCTTATAACACCTTTCCATGGAGATACTTTCAAAAAAAAGTGATCTTCAACTTTAAATTCCAAATCCTTACTTAGATTATCGGAATAGATATTTTTTATAATTATAGATTATTTGATATAGATTTGAATAGTATTTACCATCATATTTGTTTCCTCCACAAGCTCTGGGCCTACAATAATTCTTTCACCAACTTCATCACAACATGTCGGTGTATGACATCTCTTTCCATACAATGCTTCATATGGTGCCATTTGAATACTATAATGGAAACTATTTTTGTATGAAAACTATACTAAAGGTAAATAATGGAACATACTATGAAAATCAAGTGAGCATGATCTCAACATGTATTCTAATGTCTGGATCACCCTTTCTGACTTCCCATCAGTTTGAGGGTGATAAGAAGTACTCAAATGAAGCTCAGTATCCAAAGCTTTATAAATAATTTTCAAGAATTTTTTTGTAAATATTGGATCATGATCAAACATAATTTATATAGGTGATCCATGAATTCTTAAAACTTCATTAATGTAGATCCTTGCAAGGCACTCTAGTGGAAAATCCTCCCTTATATTGAGGAAATTTGCATATTTGGTAAGTTGATCAACAATACCCATATTTCATCATTCCTTCTTGGAGATTTTGGTAATCTAGTGAAACAAATCCACAGTTATTCCATCCCATTCTCATTTAGGAATAATAAGATATTATAATACTCCTATATGATGTTGTCTTTCAGCCTTTACCTATTGATAGACTAAACATCTTAATACATAATCATAAGTTTTCCTCTTCATATTATCCCACGAGAAATGTTCCTTCAAATATCTATACATCTTAGTGTTACCAGGGTGTATATATAATTTCAATCTATGTTCATCATCCAATAACTCCCTTTTATCTTGGGTATATAGGGAACACAAATTCTCTTCCAAAATTTCATAATTTCTTCCTCACACACAAAGTCATCCAACTTTCCATCATTCATACCTTTAATTTTCTTTTAAAGATTATCATAATAAAAATAATAACTTTTCATCCTTTCCAATAAACATAGTTGGGAAACCAATTGAAAAATTAATGATGATTCACCTCCCTTGATAATTTCCATATCCATATTTTAAAGATCCATGTACACAGGATCCCTTTCAATCATCATTTTGTTTAGAACTCCATGATATTTCCTTTTTAATGCATCGGCTACCTTATTTTCCTTTACTAGGTGAGATTGTATTGAACAATAATAATACATGAGTATTTAGAGCCATATAATTTTCCTCATGTTGAGTTCTTTTTGTGAGAATGTGTATTTTAAGATCTTGTGATCTGTATATATCTCACATATTTCACCATAGGGATAATGTCTCCATATCTTCAGAGAAAATATTACAGATGCTAACTCAAGATCATGAGTTGGATAGTTTTTTTCATGATTTTTTAACTTCCTTGATGCATAGGTAATAACTCAATAATTCTATATAAGTACACAGTCAAGTCCTTTCTTTGATGCATCACTATAAATCATAAATCCACTATTTCTCGATGGTAGAGTTGATATTAGAGCATTCACTAACCTTTTCATAAATTCTTCAAAACATTCTTCATATTATTTTTTCCATATGAACTTAATACCTTTAAGTGTAAGTATGTTTAACAAGTTAGCTAATCAAGAAAGGTTCGGAACAAAACATTGATAATTACATACTAAACCAATAAAACTACGCACCTTGGTTATGTTTATTGGTGTAGGCCATTCCTGAATTTTATTTGTCTTCATCGATCAACTAAGATTCCATACATAGAGACAATATATCCTTGAATATAAATTTTTTGAATCCATAATTCACCCTCTCTAAACATTCCATATAATTTTTTTCTTCTAATAGTATTCAGAACAATGTGAAAGTTATTATCATGTTCTTCATAAATTTTGGAGTATACCGAGATATCATCAATAAATACCAAAAAAAGTCATCAATATATTTCTTGAAAACTATATTAATTATATAAATAAAAATAGAGGGTTCATTATTCATTCCAAAAGGCACTACTTTAAAATTATAATTCCCATATTTGGTTTTAAATGTTGTCTTTGGAATGTATTCCTTCCTCACACACAACTAATGATATCTATATAGAAGGTTAATATTCAAAAAATATTAGGCACCATGAATCTGATAAAATAAATTATCAATCCGAGGAAGGGTATACTTTTTCTTTTTCATAATAGCATTGATATCCCTATCTTCAATGCACAATCTCATAGATCCATCTTTCTTCATAACAAAAAGAAGAGGAGCTCCCCATGGAGAAACACTAGGTTGAATAAAAATATTACTACTAAAATCCTATAGTTGTTTATTTTTATCCACTAATTCCACTATGTGCATTCTATAATGAGTCTTTGATATAGGCCTTGAACTAGGATTTAAATCAATAGAAAACTCAATTTCCCACTCTGGAGGATGTCCAGGTAAATCCTTTGGAAATAAATCAATTTATTCTGGAACAATATGTGCATCCTCAATTTGAACATTTCTTTCCTTTCCCATAGATATTTCATCCTCTTCCTCCCCAAGAATTGAATTTAGTATAGCTACTGGGGGTGGATCTAGATAATAACCAGATGGTGATGTTTCTAATCTAAATATAAGGGACTTTACATCATTGTTAAAAAATGTAACTTTCATCTTCTTATAATATATATTCACATCATAATTTCAAATCAAATTCATCTCAATAATTATATCGAATTCAATCATGGGTATGATGATAAATTCAACAACTAAAGTATGTTTATATGGAATAAGGGGTACCAATCGACACCTCTTTATTGCAATAATACTTCCCTTAGAAGTTTTGACTGACAACTAATTTATTAAATAAAATTGGAAAAATCTAATTTTCTTGGAAAAAAGAGAAGATTTGAAAGAATTTGATGATCCATAATCAAATAAATAATTGGATCAGTTTTAGGAAACAAAGTTTGAGGAAATTATTAAAGTACCTACCATCGCATCATTAGGAACTTTAACCTCAGCAGTTGTGACCACATAAGCTTGGCCTTCATTGGAGAAACTTTCCTTTATGATTAAAAAAATCATGTGAATAATGTCCCATCTCTTTACAATTATATCATTGAACACTTGAAACTTCTTTCTTTCCCTTGAAATCACGAGATTGGTGGCCTTTTTCTCTATAATTGTAACAAACATCCATTCCCTTTAGGCAAGTACTAGGGTGTTTCTTCCCACAATTACTACAGGGTATAAATTCAACTCTTCCCTTTTTCCTCATTCCATTATTTATTTTTCCAAGGTTTTTAGAAACCCTCTTATTCTCTTTATTTATTTTAAATTCATAATACTTAAATAATTATTATTTTTTCTTGATAGAACATTAGACTATATCTTCATATGATGAGAAATTCTGATAGACCAGTTCCCTTCATAGGAATAGTTTTAAACCATCAAATAATCAATAAATATTATTCCTTGTATTATGTATGTAGTCCACATAATGCCTTTATAACCTTGTATAATTGGATTCATACTTCGTAATACTTTCATCCTCTTTCTTTCTTAGACTCAATAATTGCCTCTCCAAATCCGTTCATTGTTCATCAAGAAAATATTTTTATAAAAAAATTTCCTTAAAATCTCTCCATTCTATATTTTCAATATGTTCATCCTCTTTTGTGTTTTGAATCAATGTCCACAATTAATCAACATCTCTCGATAGAAAATACACTTCCATGAAAACCTTTTCCCTTTCGTTAATTCTCAAAGAGAGAAATATCATCACTAAGGAACATATCAACTGCTATACTATGAATGTGTTGTTAGTCCCATTAAATGATAGAGGTTTTTGTCACATAAAGTGGTATAACATTACTCCTCCACATTTTGGATTAGGATGCTCTATACAAGTAAATTTATTGTTAATAACTTGAGTCTTTTATCCCAGTATAGTTATAAGTTTCTCAACACCAATCACAGCTCTAGAACCAACATCATTATATTACATAGGAGGTAAATCCCTACATGGGATGTGCGCATTCTTGTGGTTTCCATTACCTACACTAGGTTCCATTTATAAATAATGGCATACACTAAATTAGGTTATAAATGAAAATGTATATTTTTTAACTAGTAAAATACTTAATATAAATTGAAATATTATCCATGTCTAATCTCATAATCATAAGAATGGTTTCTTTGGGGAAATATTTAAAATTAAATCCTTCATAATTATTTGTAAAGAAAATGTATATTATACTAAGAATATCCCCCATGAGTGTCAAAATAGGTGCGTAGTAAGGCTCATTTTCATGTACCAGGTTACCTCGAGTTAGGCCCAAAACACCTTGTTAGGGTTTTTACTCTTAGGCATATCTATCCTAGAACCATGTTCACTTATAGTATCCAGAAATGGATTTATTTCTAGTAATATCCAAATAATCAATACGCTTCCAAAATTCTAGGATGTTATTATATACTTATCTTCAAATTTTATCTTAGGGTTTTGTTCACAAACCTTTGTTTTCTAAATCTAGTTTCCAAGGATTCTACTAAACTTTCTCTGATACCAACTGTAAGAACCGCGGACCCAGTTTCCCAGAGTTAGTGTCTTATTTTATTATATTGGAATATAAATAAAGAAGTTGTATCCCTAAGGAAAAAATATTTTAGTAGAATTATAAAACCAGATAGATATATAAGTTCAACATTAAAACTTTAAATAAAACACATCATAGAAACTCCTTTTGAAACACTATTATTCTTCTAGATTATCTTTTAATGTCATTTATAAAATTCATCTTAACATCCTGGGGAAAATAAACATGAGAAAGGGGTGAGCTCAGATGCTCAGTAAGGGTAAGTAATATAGCAAAATTATAAGTAATGAGGCACATTGAATAAATAAAAGAACACATTCCATTAAAATTAAACTTGAGCATAATATGGTGGGAATAAAATATAAATAAATAAATCCATAATAAAAAATAACAATGGATATTATACTAGTAAAATAATCACATGGACTATAAATTACTAGTTTCATAATGAGTTAATTCATAATACAGTACATCATAACCATATTTTCAAGGCCTCATGCCAAGACCATGCATAAATGGGTAAAAACCCAAACTAGTTTGTCTCGTGAGACCTACCAATGCACCTAAGGGATATAGTAGGCCCCATACAACACTTAATAAGTACAATTAATTTCTCAAATAAAAGGGGTGAAACATAATCAATATATAAATTCACATTAAAACTAACATATGAAATGTAAATAACATTCCCCAATCAGTAAACATAAATACAAATCATTCAGAGTAATATGATGAACGGTATCAAGATAGCACATCCACAATCAAACTAATCATAAAAAAATTAATAAAATAAGTTATATGATATCATAAAATATTAAACCCAATTCAACATATTAATCAACAAGAGTGTATAAATAGATGAAAATACTCAAATAAAATCATCATGGAAGTCTTGATATAAATACTCATTTACTTTGAAAAGAAGTTATTTTGCAAAAATATTTGTATAAAAAAAAGTTAACTAAGAATTTTTTTAAAATAAAATGAATTTTTTAATGAAATTAATGGTATCTTAAAACATATTATAGGTTTCCCTATAAAATATGTAAGAATTTGAGAAGTTCCCTTGAATCGTGATTGTTTATCGGGAAGAATTTGAGAAATATCCTTTTAAAAACATGTAACTCCCCATCAAATAAATAAGGATTATGATTGGTACACATATATAGAACATTCACATAGAATTTAAGAGTATTACAAAATAATAATTCATAATTTCATTTGTGTAAAGAGAGAAAAAGTGTAACCCGAAAGAAAATGGAGTTTCAGGTAGAAAACCCTTACCTTATGCCCGAATGTATTCTACACTTGCCTTAATCAAATTAAATACATTAATTAATTAACTAATTAAATTTTATATATTTATTTGATTTAGTAAAATTTTATTAAGTTCATTTATGGCCTTTTTTATGAGTTATTCAAATTTAACGCTCGGTAGCATTTGTTTCCTTGGTTTTCATGATCGGTATACTTGTATATGAGTATGGAAGTTCGTGTAGAAAGGATATAACTCTCAAGAATAAAATTTATATGATACTGAAGAACATCCATAACATTAAATTGTTATATAATTAATTTTTTTATATGGTATGAGGATGATTTATTAGATAAAACATTAGTGATAATCGTTTAGATAATTATAGCTGTATTTGGATCATCACGAACCATTTTTGTCATATGAATTGGTATTAAGTATATATACTAGTTTCAAAACATTACATGAGAAATAATAACTATTTTATAATATTTTTCAACCATAAAAATGGTTTCATTACAATACTTGAAATGGAAATTGATGAACGAAGGTTTTTTTTCCACAAAGGTTGTAAATCGGCACCACTCAGATGATGATTTCATTTTTTTAAATAAAAGAGAGAGAGAGAGACAAAGAGAGATTTTGAGGAATTATATTAAATTAACATGATATAACTTCAGTATATATATTATAATAGATTTATTATGGTCATTTGGATTGAGGAGGTGAGGAGAATATAAAAAAATAAAGTAAATTGAAAATGAAATTAAATGAAAAAGGAAGAGGGTTTACCTCTTGAATTAACCTCTTTGAGAACCTCCTTATGGAAAGGGGTTTTGGACTTTTGGTAAGACCAAGAGCTCATGGATGTGGGTGTAGACTAGGTAATATGATTAGGGAATAAATTTGACAAGATTAAAGGCTTATAAGAGTGAATATAAGAGGGGGTAAGGGTAGTTTTTATAGTGGATGAGAGGGGTGATTTCTTGTTATTTTAGTCATTATTCTATTATTTTTCTCACGACAAGAAATAGTATTGATTATTGTGAATAAATATTTTAATAACTACATTTTGGTTCTAACCAAGGTTTCTTATATCATCCATGACTTAAGAAATAGTATATTTATCTTCTAATGTATTTATACTGTAAATTACGGTATTTTACTATTCACTAAAAATTCACATATTTTATAAAAATATCCAAAATTCACCATAACTATTTTTAGATGTATAGAATTAAAAAATGGACTCCATTTTATCAAAATAATTTTATAAATATGTTAAATTTAATTTTTAAATAAAATCATTATTTACTTGAAAAATAATGATATTAAATTTAAAACTGATTTTAGAACACTTTAAAAAATTAACTATGGTCTCATAAAATTATCGTAAAATCATAAGACAACAAAATATTTATTCATGAATCCATTTTTTAAAAATTAATTTTATTTTAAAAAATTTTATTAATTATAAAATTTTAATTAAATATTTATGACTTATAAAAACACCAACACTTAAATCTTAATTTTCAAAATATTCACTTACTTTTACTATGATAGAATTATACCATACTTTCACTTATGAGATGCATAATTTTTATTTATAATTTAATGGGTGAGGTTACTATTAATTAGGCCAATTTACTATTCATAAGGGTCATATTACTATTCCTAAGGGCAAGTTACTATTTCATCGGTATAGATTCCTTAATGTCTTGAAATACCTCGTATTTATTTTATTCTTCATTTTTAAAGATTTTATTGTGTTCTCTATGTGGTTTTATATGATTCATACTATTTAAACATAATAAGGGAAATTTCATTGATTGAATTTTGGTTCGTTTCATATCTTCACCCATGGTTCTCCTTTTTATTCTCCTTACCCTTATTTATGCCTCTTGATTCAAGGTGGTTCTGAGTTTCTTCTACCTACAAAAACCAATTTTAATCCTCCCTCCTCTTATCCTCTTCATAATTCTCACCATATTGTTTTATTTCTCTTGTGATGGTTAGGGATACTAAAGTGAAATCCATTATAGTGTGATGGAATCCACCCTAATCCCTGGGTCTTTCTCTTATTTCTCATTATTTCTCGTTTTTTATCTATGTTTGGATTATTATTGATTAATTTATGGTTATGTTATGGATTTTTAGTTTTTATGGTGGAAAATTAGATATGGTTTCTCAGAGTTGATTAGGGATTTATATTATTCTATTTTTTACAATATTTAGAAGCATATTTTTTGTGTTTTATTCAAGTTGTGGTTGTTATATATTTATGGTTTGTAATTTATTAGATTTATTTGGTGAAGTATCTTGGTATAATGGTTTTTATAGGCTATCTGGTGATTATAAAAGGTTGGTAATTCTTTCCTAAAATAATTTTAGTTGATCTCAACTCATAGAGTAACTCTCAAGCTATTCTTTTGACATGTATTACTTCATTTTTATAAATTAATAAAAATATTAATTATATTTTGAAGGTATAAATTAATAATTTTCAACCATATTTTTATATTATGATTTAAATATTTTCATTAATGTTTTTTAAGAAATTTGTAATGAAACCCCATATTCCATTTGAATACATTATAAACTTAAAAATTTTGGTAGGTGACTTGATAAAGCCTTGCATGTCTTGATCTTCCTTGATATATAAGTCAGGTAACCCATGCTTAAGTTATGTCACTAAAACTTATTGTCTCTATGTGTCGGTACCTTCCATTTGGTTTTAATCATGGACCAAATAGATATCCATGTTGTGTCACTAGTATCAAACCATTTGGGTACAACTTTTAAATAAAGATTCTCCCTTTGTCCTAAACATTATTGGTTTATTAATTTATAAACAAGGATCGCTTCCTTTTGTTATATCATATTTCAATTCTAATATTTTTATATGGGACCATCAACATATAAAACTGTAATAAATAATATTATATTAACTTGGGACTCCAATATAGGTTATCCCTTTCCCACATGATTATGATCACTACTATTAGTATTCCCTAGTGTAGTAACAGCTTTGATTTGGGTATAAATTCTCAAAGTTAATGTAATAAACTATATACACCTTAATTGGAACCATTCTTATATGTCTTGGGAGTAATGTTTATATTTTACCCATAAAATTATTTTTTGTTTGACACTAGGATTTTTTCTGCTTTCATGTTATTTTATATTTATGGAATGGCATGTTTTATTTATATGCAAGATACCTATGATAGTTTCTTCTATACATGTGTGAATTTATAATTAGGTAAACTAAGCAAGGTTATTTATCTGATGTTCTAATTTAAGGGTTTTATATGATCATCTCATGCCCAAAGTAGTGTAATAATATAAATAAGAAACTTTATCTATCGTAATCAAATCAATATATGAATGAAGAATATAATAAAAAATTTCTAACCACTTTTTAGTGTGCTCCATCTATAAGTATCATGATAGAGGATGTTTGATGCAGACGACCAAGAAACAACCTATGGAATCTCACCTCTATAGGTAGTACATTAGTCATTAGAATCATTTTATACTAAAAGAGGATCCCTAGAACTCTAAATGTGTGTTAAAACCGTATCATTGATGATAAATGGATAATATGTATAGAAGATATATTGTTATTGGTTTTAAAATTTCACTCAGACACTCCAGTTGAAGGATCAATCCATTAATATGAGATTCCTTCATGGAAGGAACTCAAACATCAACTATAAATGTTTATAAACTGACAGAAATTACCTAAAAACATATTCCCATTACAATATTATCATTTTAACATTTAAAAAAATTATAATTTATTATCCATTTCATAAATAAATCATCATTATGATTCAAAACTGAAGGAAATCTATTTGGATGATGTGGAAGTATCCCATGTAAGGACACATCCTTAAAAATTATGTAATCTAGTTAATTCAACTAGAATTAAATTTAATACATTACCAAATATATTTTAGGTTTAGATTTTTAGATAATTGGATCATAAACTAAAATATATAAACTCATATATTACAAGTATACACTTCTACTTAATATCAATATTTTTCATAATATGAAACTTTTATAAAAAAATATGATTTATTTCCAAAACTTTTAAATATGAATTATTATCTTCCTTTAACCTTTCACAAACCCTATTAAAAACATTTTAAAACATGGTATGAGAAATAAAATAACATTAAGGTATATAAAAGAAATAAATAAACTATTAGTCTGTGAATGAAAATATTTTCACAAAATTATAACTTTTACACATAAAACATAAGCTCATTGGATTACCTTATAAAATCAGATGTTTCCTATAAAACTATATAAAGAATACATATATAATAAAAGGTAACTTTTGGAATCATTTTCATATCACTATTACATATAAAGTAACTCTCCTGGCAGCACAGGGATTAAACATCATGGTTACACATCGAATAATCATCGTAGTATATTCCCATAATCTCTTAAGAGAGACCTAACCAATTAACTCTATCCCTTTAAGCAATGAATTTGAGAGATATAATGGGCTCAATCGACCTAGGTTTATCATGTAACCATCAATAATCATAATAATACCCAATAACCATAGCATGATCACAACATGTAATTATTTCATAAACATAACATCCTTGAGGAAAATAAATTGTTCATTTTAAAATCACTTTTAATTTTTAAGAAGTCACTCACTTATAAATGAAAATTTTGATTTGAAAATAAACTTTTAAAATTTTAAATAAAACATCAAATAAAAAAGTCATATTTTATTCATGGAAATCCTCTTATGTCATATAAGTTAAAAAAACATTTCATTAATAAAAAAAATTTAACTTGTAAAGAGTATTGTAAAAATAAACCCCCTAAAAAATATCATATCATTGAAGTGAAGATTAATAAAATGATTGGGATATGTGTATTCACTGTAAATACACACAATGAAACATGGTATAATCAAAATTAATTTCACAAATAATCTTATCATGACATAATAAATTTAGTAGAAGTTTAACCCAAAGAATGGAAATTGGGTTTTGAATTCTCATACTTTATGTCTGAAAGCATTATTCACTTGTAAAATGCTATAGATAAACAAATTAGATTCATTAATTAATTAATTATAAACTTTTTACACATATATTTTATTTATTACTATTTTATTAAGTTCATTTATGGTCATTTTGATGAGTTATAAATATCATAATCGTCATTCCATAAGTGTTTGTTTCATGGATTTATGCTCGGTTCCCTTGAGTATAATTATGGGAGTTCTTGTCAATTGGAAGTAAAACTCTAGAAGTGGAGAAACATGGAATTAATATGTTTCCATAATTTTAAATTATCCATTATATCATTTTTTTATATAATTATTATTCATTAGATAAAACTTTAATGATAAATGTTTGGTTTGTTTTTGGAGCTTTTTCCGACCATAACAAACTAGTTTCATTTTATTTAATTATTATGTATATAAATTAGTTTCAAAACATTAAACAATTTATAATATAAATATTAAAAAATTTATAATAATAATAATAGTTTTATAACTATACTTTAAGGTGGAAATGGAAAATGAAAAATTTTCATCCATGAAGGTGGTGAATTGACACGTCAGAGACGACGATTTCATTTTTTAGAATAAGAAGAGGAGAGGAGAGGTTTGATAATGGATATTATATTGACACAATAAAATTAAAGTATATGTATGATACTATAGTTATCATGTCACTTTGTATAAGTTATGTGAGGATAAGGTAGATAGAAATAAATAATTAATTAATTTAAAAGTGGAAGAATGGAGGATTTTACCTCTTGAATATCGTCTCCTTGAGAACCTCCTTATGGCACTTGGTTTTGGTCTTTTGTTGTGACCAGTAGGTCTTGAAAATGGGGAAGATGCTTGGGAATTGAATTTTAAATAATTTAGACAAGCTTCAAGGCTTATAACGAGAGAGGATAACAAGTGGTGAGGGGTGATATTTATAGGGAGAGGAGAGGGGTGTTTTTGATTATTTTATTCATTTTTTTAAATTTTTGTCGCAAGACTATAAATAATGTTGATTATTGTGACTAAGTATAATAATAATGCATGTGAGTTCGAAATAATGGTTTATCACATCATTCATGACTGAAAAATTCATGTATTTGGCATATAATGTTAAATACCATAAATTACCTTATTTTACTATTCACCAAAAAAGTTCAACTATTTTAGAAAAATCCAAAAAATTAAACTTAAAAATTTCTTAATGTTTAGAATTATAAAATTAACACAATATTTTTAAAATAATTTTCTAAATATGATAAATTTTATTTTTAATTAAAATCATCATTTATTCAAAAAAAAATCTGATTTTAATATTATAACCGATTTTATGAAACTTTAAAAAATTATTTATAGTCTCATAAATTTATATTATAATTAAAATAAAAAAAATTAATTTATGAATCTATTTTAGGAAAATAAATTATTTTTTAAATCATAATGTTAATTATAAAATGGTAAATAAAAATTTACATTTTACAAAAATACCAAAACTTAATTTATCATTTTTAAAACATTTATTTACTAATACCATGATATAAATATATCATATTTTCATTTATAAGATAAATAAATTTCATTTATAATTTTTTAGGTGAGTTTACTATTCTATTAGCTAGATTAATATTCCTAACAATCACATTATTATTCCAACGTTCATGTTACTATTCTGTTAGTATAGATTCTTTAATTTCTATAAATACAACTTATTTCATTATATATTTATAATGAATTTAACTATTTAATTCTATAATAAAAATAAATTATTCTATAAGTACTTGGGTTGTTTCATTTTGATGACATCACAAAAGATACCATATTTTTTAAAAAAACTGTATTTTTTTACAATTCAGTAAAAAATTTACTTTTTCAAAAAATTATCAAAATTTCACCATAGAATAATTTTTGTATGATTACTTAAAAAATGAATTTAAATTTATCAAATAAATATTCTAAAATATCTATAAATTAAATATATTGTTTTTATATAAAAAGTAAAAAATATATTTTTTAAGAAAACTTACTTTTTGAAGAATAAAATGACTTTTCTAAAAATTACCTGATTATTTTATAAGAAAATTCCAAAAAAAATCATATTTATTTGGAACTTTATATTTAGTTCATAAATCAGTTATTCTTATTTATTCTGTCCAATTTATTGTCTAGGTTATAATGATCACAAATAATAAAATCTAATTATTCATTTAAGCATGATGTGGTGTATCTCATACACTATCGAGAATAGTATATCCTTTTAAAATCTCGAGATGTTACATCCCCCACCTTTGGAAATTTTATCCACGCAATTTTAACACTTGATCGGTAACCAAGGTTACATTAATCAAAATTTCTTTATTGAAAACCCATATTGGAAAAAGTATTAATAAAACATCCACTTAAAAAGAAATAAATGGAAGTACGATCATCACCTGAAATAACATGTACTAAGTTTCCATATAGGAAAACATGGACAATAAATAGAAAACAAACTATCAATATCTGATGGTGAGTGATATATAACATGATCATTATGATGTTAACCATCGAAAAACTATAAATCTATGATGGGTTAAAAGGCTATTAATTTCTTAGTAAGATAAGTAAATAGATAATGTTTATATTTCAATATCATTTTTCTTAGAGTTGAGGAATTCCATTGACATATATACTAAGTACATAAGGATACACACTTACTTGAAATTAGTGCTTCATGCTTTAATAAAATTTCCACCACAAAGTTATCTTTTTCTCCAAATAATGACTGAATATTTCATTCTTGAGGCACTGGTATCAATTTGTATGGATCTATAAATACATAAAAGGAAAAAAATCTATTCTTACTGTCTTTAGGCATTAACCAAAACCAAAACTGTTAGGATAAGATAATTTAATTCCCAAATAGTATTAATCTCCAAAAATCAAAAATAATTCCCAAATTTCAACATAGGTCATTCCAAAAATAACTATCATTAAAATTCCTCAAAAATATTCTAAATCAATATTAAAACCCAAAAAAACAAAAGGATTTGGTCACATAGACTTCCAAGATAGTATTAAAATTTATCACTAAATAACATAAATGACTCTTAAAGTCTTTTTTCACAAAGTATATATCCATCGTCATATAATCTCTGAGATATGTTATTCATTTATATAAATCACCATAATGTCGTAATAAAATAATATTTTCCTCCAAAATACAATTTAACCTTTTTTCCACAAATAAAATCCCATTGAATTATATTTACCTTATTCTTGTAAATCTTCACAAAATTATAATGATCTTATTCCAAGATAACATTTCTCATTAAATAAAATTCTGAAAAATCATATGTTCTAAAATTATACCAACACATAATTACCTCAAAATCAAAGACCATATGAACCCTAAAGTTATCCATGCCTTTAAAATTATGTCCATAAAACGAAAATAGAATTTATTTCCCTAAAATAATATTTTTTTATCATGAAAACTTAAGTATTAAATATAACTCAAATTTAATAAAATATCCCAAAGTAATCCCATCATCAAAAGAGAACTTGTACTTTTAAACATTTCATAATCCTTAATTCAACCATAACTCTTGAATAATTTTTATGTAAAACATATTAATTATTCAACATTCTTCATAATCTATTCACTATGTATTTGAACCTTATTTGTTAATTCTTAATTTCAGAAAATATAATACATGAATTATATCCTCATGATTAATAAATATAAATCCAATAATATTTCATACTTTATGGATAAGAAAATAATTCATACCTAGAATCCAGATTTTAGGATCTTCTTGAGGTTTCCTTTCTCTTTTATCATGTTTTCCTACCTTCAAAATGTAAATGTTCATACCACTTCTGGTATTTTACTTTTCTAAAGAGTTGGAAGAGTTGATATCTTTAAATCATATGAAAAGTATACCATGACCCACAAAAAAAAATTAGAAATGAGTAGGTGTTGTATTACTCAAACAATTTTTTATAGGTTATTTGAATACTCAATAAGTTATCAAAATCATTTGAACAAGATTTTGAAATAATAGTGACGATAAAATCATTAAGGAGGGATAAAAATGTTTTAAAATATATATTTCCTTCCATATTGACAAACAGCCCTTAATCTATTGAAAATAAAATCACTTAAACATGAAATGAATTATTAAATGAAAAATACTTTATAGGGTAAATATGATTCAATAAAAAGTTTATAATACTCTAATCCATAAACCCCCTAATATCTCAGTTAATTTAGGTTTTTATCCAATAATGAAATTACCATAAACTTATAAATTTTCCATATGATAATAACCATTTTATTTATAAAGGATATTTAACTTATGCTCAAATAACATCCTACCCTCTAAAGTTATCTAAACCCTTCTCTAATACCAACTATAAGAACCTGGCCTTAAATATTAAATAATCTAGTAAATTTAACTAGAATTCACTATAATACACTCCCAAATATATTTTAGGTTTTTTTAGAGAATTAGTTCATAACCTCATACATATAAACTCATATAGTAGAAAGTAGACACTTCTACGCAATATTCATTTTTCACAATATGAAACTTTTAGAAAAAAACGTGATTTCTTTCCAAAAAATTAAACTTTAATTATTCTCTTCCTTTACCCATACAAAAACCCTATTGAAAACATTATAAAACTTTTTATGAGAAAAAAAATCTTAGTGAGTTACATAGAAATGAAGAAAGAAACTATTAGTCCATGAATGAAAATATTTTCACAATGTTATAACTTTTACACATAAAACATAATCTCTTTAGCTTACCTTATGAAATCATTAGTTTCCTATAAAACCATATAAGTCATACATAAATCATAAAATGTAACTTTTGGAATCATTTTTATATCACTATTACATATAAAGTGTCTCTTTTAGCTACATAGGGAGTAACCATCATGGTCGCACTTGGAATAACCATCAAAGTATATTCCCATAATCTCTTAGGAGAAGCATAACTAGTTAACTCTGTCCCATTACCAAATGCATTGGAGAGATATAACGGGATAACTACATCTTGGTTTATCATAGAACCACCTATCATCATAATAAATCTCAATAACCATAAAACCATCATAACACATAATTCTTGAATAAAAGAGCATTCTTGAGGAAAATAAATTTTACATTTTGAAATCACTTTTACTTTTTAAGAAGTTACACACTTATAAATGAAAACATTTTATTTTAAAATAAACTTATAAACTTGTAAATAAAATATAATATAAATAGGTCATCATGAAATAGGGTAAATACAATTATGTTGTATAAGTGAAGAAAAACATTTCTTTAATAAAAATATTTGTAACATTATAAGATGATTTTTAAAAATAATGTCCCTTACAAATATTATATCATTGAAGTGATAATTAATAAAATAAATGGGATATGTGTATTAATTTTAAATCCACATAATACATTATAATATAATAAAAAATCATTTCACAAATAATCTTAGCATTACATAATCAATGAAGTAGAAGGTTAGCCCAAATAATGGAAATTGTGTTAAGAATTCCCTTATGTCCGAAAGCGTTATGTACTTGTACTTAATGCCCTGGATAATAAAATTATATTAATTAATTACATAATTAGGAACATTTTAAACATATATTTTATTTATTAACATTTTATTAAGGCTGTTTATGAAATTTTGATGAGTTATAAATATCAGAATCTTCAATCTAGGAGCGTTCATTTCATGGCTTTATGGTCAGTTCCCTTAAGCATAATTATGGGAGTTCTTGTCAAATGGAATAAAAACACAATAAGTATAAATAAATTGTATTAATATGTTTCTGGAATTTTAAATTTTCCCATATATCATTTCTTTTCTAATATTATGATGATTCATTAGATAAAACATTAATGATAAATGTTTGGTTTGTTTTTGGTGGTTTTTCTGACCTTAACAAAATAGTTTCATTTTATTTAATTATTATGTCTAGAAATTAGTGATAGAACATTAAAAAATTATAATATACATATTAAAATATATTTTAACCATAATAATGGTTTTATTACCATCCTTGAAGGTGGTAATGTAAAACGAGAATAACATCTTCCACGAAGGCGGTGAATCGACATGTCACAGATGATGAATTCATTTTTTTGAATAAGAGGAGAAGAGCAGAGGTTTAATGATAGATATTTCATTAACAAAATAAAATTACATTATATTTATGATACTCTAGTTATAATTTCACTTTTTATAGGATAGTTGAGGATAATTTAGAATGAAATAATGAAAGAAAAATTTTAAAAGAGAAAGAATTGAGGATTTTACCTCTTGAATATCGTCTCCTTGAGAACTTCCATAAGGCACTTGATTTTTGTCTTTTTGTGAGACTAGAAGGTATTTGATGTGGGAAGGAGGATTTGGAATGTAATTGATCAGAATTTAGAAAAATTTTATTTCTTATAATGTGTGAGTAGAAGAGGTGGAGAGGGGTGGAATTTATAGGGATAGGAGAGGGGTGTTTTGGATTATTTTATTCATTTGTTTATTATTTTGGTTCAAAAATACCAATAGTGTTGATTATTATGACTCAATATATTTAATAGTGAATGTGAGTTATAAATAATGGTTTATTACATTATTAAATACTCAAAAATTCATGTATTTGGCTTCTAATGTTAAATATAGTAAATTATTATATTTCATTATTCACCAAAAAATTCAACTATTTTAGAAAAATCCCAAAAATTCACCCAAACCATTTTTCAACATTTATATTTCAAAAATGGAATCCATTTTTTTAAAATAATTTTCTAAATATTATAAAATTAATTTTTAATTAAAAACATCATTTATTCGAAAAAAATGTTGATTTTAATATTATAACTGATTTTATAACACATTGAAAATTTATTTACGGTCTCATAAAATTATCTTATAATGAAAATAAAACAAAATATTAATTTATGGATCTATTTTATGAAAATAAATTATCTTGTAAATCATTATACTAACTATAAAATTATAAATAAACATTTACATTTTACAAAAATACCAACACTTAATTTATCATTTTTAAAGAATTTATTTAATTATACCATGATATAAATATATTATATTTTCATTTATAAGAAACATAAATTTTATTTATACTTTCATAGTAGATTTTTCTATTCTATTGGCCATATTACAATTCTTAATGGTCATATTACTTTTCTAACGGTCAGATTAGTATTCTGTTAGTATATATTACTTAGTTTCTATAAATACCACTTATTTCATTATAAATTTATAATGAATTTAAATATTTAATTACATAATGAAAAAAAATATTCTATAAGTACCTGGGTTGTTATATTTTGATGCCATCACAAATGATACCATATTTTATAAAAAAACTATATTTTTTACTATTCACCAAAAATTTAACTTTTTCGGAAA
The DNA here is from genome assembly GCA_963277665.1 of Viscum album. Lineage (NCBI taxonomy): Eukaryota > Viridiplantae > Streptophyta > Magnoliopsida > Santalales > Viscaceae > Viscum > Viscum album. The sequence goes on along the minus strand of OY728165.1, from coordinate 1,237,196,505 downwards.
ATATTAAAAAATTAAACATAGACTAATTTTGGTATGATGATTTCAAAAATGAAGTTCATTTTATCAAATAAATATTATTAAAACTCCAAAAATTAATTATATTATTTTTACATAAAAATCAATAAAATCATTTTTGAAGAAATTTTTTTTAAAGAATTAAATGGATTTACTGAAAATTATTTGATTATTTCATAAGAAGTTAACAAAAAAATCATATTTATTTGGAACATTTTATTTATTTCAAAAATATTTTTTTATATTCATTCCCAAAAATTTAATTTCTAGGTTATAATGGTCATAAATAATAAAATTTAGTTGTTTGTTTAAGTTATTTGTGGCGTATCTCATACGTTATCGAGTATAGTATTTCCTTTTAAAATATCAGGATGTTACAACCCATGCACCCAATCATATATCAGATGCCATGATGAATAATACGTTATAGCAGTCACATGCCTAAAATGATATCATATACTGTTGTATGTGATATTCATCATAGGCATATCATAGATTACAACCCAAGGCATATCGTATAACATGATATATAAGTTTTATTGCATATTCAATAATACTCCATTTTCACTAAAATCACATAATTACTTTATGAAAAACATCCCAACTCTTTATGAATATATCCAAAATCTTTTTTATATGGTTTTATCAAACTCTCTTCATTCTGAAACAAACATTTTTTTCAAAATTTGATCCTTACTCCAAGGAATAATTGTGTGTTTGTAACAACCCAAAATTTTACTAGGAAAGTTGGGGGCGATCCCCTTTATTAAAAAGAAAAGAAATGACAAATCCTTTTAAGGGAAAAGGGGAACCCGAAAGCCCATACCAAACCCGTAGTTTTGGCACAAGGATTTAAAATACAGTGGCTCAAGAGCCCGGTGAGACATAACCCATTACAAAACCAATAACTGATCCAAATAGAAATCTTATGAAAAAAAGCCAAGAAAAAATAAACGAATCTAATGTCTCCGCCGCCACCACATCAACATGCTGCACTGAAGCGTCACCGCACATCAAGATCCGCCGAAGCTAGATCAACAATGACCATCACCTTAACAGCATGCCGCATCGAATCCCACTCCAACGCCACTGCTATGCCAAGGACACCGCAAAAGATGTAGAGAACACATGGGTAAAAACCCTTAATCCCGATAACTATCCGCCGAAGAGAAAACAACATCCCGAACCATCCCGTCGTGGCCCCAAACAAAGAAATCACCATTGATTTAGGCAAGACCAAGGAAGAACACCAAGTTGAGCCCCGTCTCCAAGATCTGATGAAAGCCGAAAGATGATCTGAGAGAGCCGTCGAAGCCTGGATCTGCATCTTGGACCCGTCCCACACAGAAAATACACGTGAATCCATCACGGTTATCCACATCGTTGTAACCCATCTGACTGCTGCCGCCCGCCTTCACAAAATGCCGATGCCGAAAGAACCGCCACTACTGGAGCCATCATGATGATTCCAAGCCACAAAGTCGCACCGAGAAGAACCTCCAAAGACCACCGGAGCCAAGCCGAACCCTTATTGAGCGTTGAAGCCCTCGTGAAGAGACCATGCCATCGTCGATCTGATGCATCCAGCATGATTAGTATAAATATAGGGATTTAAAAAATGAAATTTACTCAGACAAAGGAAGCGATGGCCTCATCCGATAAAAAATCTCTATACAAAGCCTATTTGTTAGAGCTCAGAAAGGAGGTATCTTCACTGGGATTTTCTCTTGACCAAGCCCAATCCGTGCATCAACACATTATGCTTGAATGGAACCGCCTACGGGAGAAGTGTAAGTTAATAGAGATTACCACCTAAGCAATGTTATCAGAGCCTCTCTAAGAGTCTTTCACCGTCACACACCTTATCTTTTATGAATTATGCCGGTGTTATAAGGGGTTATGTAACAAGACCCTATCACTATGATTATGTACATTATTTTTTATATATACTAAAGAATATAAATTTATTTTATTATTATTACTTTGAGCACAAATAGTAATTTTTTAGTTAATATTTAAATCAAATTAAGAAATATATTTTGATGAATTAATGGATTTTTGAATTTATTAATATTTTAATAAAATATTATTACTAAATTTCTTTTTATTAAATATAAATGATCGTATAATTTTTATGAATACAATTGTAATTTTTATTAAGGTTTGAATGCTGTTTTTTTTTCAAAACCAATAAATTTTCGATAAATGTCAGTTTTATTTTCAAATTAAAAATTCAAATATGTAGAAAATTATTTAGATAAAATGAATATTATTTTTGGATTCATGATTTTGAAATTATCTAATAGTGAATTTTTCATAATTTTATGAGACAGTCAAATTTTTGGGTAAAAATTAAAACTCGTTTAAATATATAATATGATTTATGACATCATAATGACCCAATAGTGATGTAATAAAAAACTATAAAAAAAATTCGGTTGATATATGTTTTAAATTTAAAATAATGTTATTTTATATTTTTTTATTAATTTTAAGGTGCCTTAGTGAACCCTCCAAGACTTATAAAACATTTTACCTTTTTAAAATGATTTCCTTGAGGGTGTGACTCACCTCCACATAAGAAAGCATAATATTTTAATAATTTCTTCAATTTTCCTTATAAAATAATCTTTTTTTCTCCTCTTTGCAAAAAACCATGGTAAAATCCATGGTTTGTTTTATGTTTTTGATTAGTTTAATGTGTGGCGTCCAAAACCTAAATATTAAAGAATTCCCTCTCCTTTCCTATATAAAACCATTAAATATCTCATTCCTCGTCACTCATACCATTTTAAACTTTACCAACCTCTTCCATACTCTCTCTATAATCCTACCAAGGTGCCCCAATCTCCCAAGAATCATCTCTCAAGCCTCTCTCAATCCTTTGGGATCAAACTTCCAAGTAAGGGATCCTTACTTTCCTTCCTTCCTTATTTATGTCCAAGTTTCATTATATTATTATGCCCTTTTATTTTCAATTAAAAATTTTGGGGTATGATTTAGAACCTCACCTATAATTTCCTTCTTATGTTTTAATGATGATAGATTCCTTTCACTCTCATTAATGCCTCTCATGCACACCTGTTACCATGATGAAATTCCGTAATGGATTTATCTCTTCTCATTTAAATTCAAGAAATTATTTTATATTATTCATCCAAATTCCATTACTTATTTTGGGATATTATTTTCCCTGACCCCCTTACTGTATATTTCATTTATAAATGATGATATACCCCTTTATCTCTCATCAACACATTTTATTATTTCTATTTGATGTCGTTATGTTGTTGAAGGTGCACCAAAATTTCTCATGCCAAAATCATCATGTAAGTGAATACCATACCCATTTATTTATCAAGTGTATTAACCTTTATTCACGTGTACTTTTTGATTGAGTACTTATATTTATGTATTCCACATATCTTATTCGTGGAATAAATTATTATGTTTAATGAATCCATGTTGTATGGTCTATGTGGCACACTTATGAATGAAATTAAATGATTAAGAAGGGTGTGTCATGATAGTGATCCAAGGCATTAGGTAAAGAATAGTATCATGATAATCCATGTGCAATGAGGGTTTACTCATGCTAATTAAATTTAAATGAATATTTACTCATTCTCCATGTGTAATGAGCCTTGTATCAAACTAATATCATGTTAAATGTTGTTTCCAAATTTCCATGTTATGATAATCATTTTATATCATGCCTTTATGTACATATTTCTCTTATGCTCCATTTATATGCCTATTTCCTAAAATTTATTATATTATTCATGTTATTCTTTTTTTAATCCCTTACTAGGCTTTATAGTTCACCTTTTTCTTATACATTTCCTCAGGTTATCCCATACAATGCTAAGTATGAAGGAATGTTGTGGTCATGTAAAAGAATTTTTCAATAAAGATGTTGTATTTTATATTCTAAGTTGTTATCTAATGTTCCTAATTTCCCAAGACACTAGACCTATCTATCCTTAGAGTTTTCTTAAGTAAAATTTTATGTAATAAATCATGTAAAAGTCTGTAATAAAGAGCAGGGTTTTTATAGTTGGTATCAAAAGATAGGTTTAGTTAGTTTTGGGATTAGGATTAGAAAACCCTAGTGAAAGACTCAGGGATAAGAATAAGTATAATAAAAATATTTCTAAATTTTTGTGAGTATAAATTAAGTGGTTTATCAATAAAATACATCCCTTTTAGGATACGAACAAGTAGAGGTGGCTCTGGCATAGATGTATTTAGGGGTAAAACCCCAAAACGCTGATTTGAGCTAGACTCAAATGAGAACTGGTGTACGAAAAAGGTCCTTAATGCACTCTAGATTACAACACTCTTGGGTGATATTATTTGGTAAATTCATAAGCTTAGTATGAACCATTATTAAGGGAATAAAAAAATGCCGCTAAGAATATATGTTGGGAAGTGGATCATGGATAACATAGATTGAAGCCTATAAATTTATAATTTGTGGAAAAAAATGTAATTTATAAGTTATCCATTTTTTACATTGGATTCCCCTTTATGTGTTACCCCTAAATTTCCTTCTATTCTAGCTAATGGCCAATAATAAGAGGACTTGGTCTAAAAAACGATGCAAAGATCAATGTGACGATTGTTCTAATGAGATTCCTAATCCGATGGGAGTAGGAATCGCAAACTTTTTCATGATACTCTCTCAATTAACTCAATTTTTGAATAGAATCGTGGGTCAAGAGGAACTTCCAAACCCCCCAAAGAAAGAACAAGCTACAATCGAGAGCTTCATGAGACAATGTTCTCCTATTTTTAATGGATAATCTTATCCCTCAATCACTAAACAATGGATCAACTCCATTGAAAAGATCTTATCCATCCTTTAATGTTCCGAACAAGAGAAGGTTCTTATGGATTCTTATCATGTGTAGGGTGAAGTTGATCAATGGTGGACATTTATCAAAAACAAGAATCCTGATTAAGAGATAGAGGCGTTGGAATGGAAGGATTTCTAGAAAATTATTTTTGACAAATATTTTCCTCGCACCCTTCGACTTAATATAGAAAGGGACTTCCTCTCCCTTAAGCAAAAAAGATAATGAATCCATGGGAGAGTATGAGTAAAACTTCAAAAGGCTTGTACGATACGTCTCTGGATTTGTCTTTACCCCTGAATGCAAGGTTGACCACTTCTTTTGTAGGCTAAAACCTAACCTACTTAAGGCCCTAGTAATCTGTGACTTTGATATCTATAAGGAAATTGTCTGATGTTCCCTAAAAGTTGAAATGGAGATCAGTGGATCTTAGGGGTATCATGGGGATAATAAGCGGAAAGGTGACTTTAATTCTGGTGCTCTAATAGATAAATCCAACGGTTATAAGAAAATCCATCACCCCACTTTCCAAATGTGCGGAAAGAAGCACCCTAGAAATTTCCTGAAGGGGATGAGGAAATACTTTAGGTGTGAAAGATAAGGGCACCTAGCCATTAATAGTCAGCAAGAAAAACCGGCTACTGTGATAGAGGAGTGGAACGCTCCGTTCAACCCTCAATGAATTGTTCATTGCTTCAACTACAAATAACCAGGGTAATTTGAAAACCAAGTCCCTAAGCCAAGGGTTTTCAGAGCCAACCAACAACCTATAAGGAAGCAAGGGTGAGCTTTTTCCATCACTACCACTGAAACGAACCCTAAAAATGAAGTGGTCATAGGTACCCTAGTTATTCATTAAATAATAGTGAACTTACTTTTTGATTCTGGTTCTACACATTCTTTTATATCCTAAAATCTTATTAAAACAATCCCAACACCACCACAAATCATAGAAGTAAAGATGTCGGTGAGAATAGAAAATGGGGAAATCATTGCATCCCATGAATATAAATTCTCCCCTATCATAATTTTTGGATTGAACTTCTCGTCGAACCTCTCCATACTCCCTCTAATGTAATTTGAGGAAATTATTACTTTGGATTGGATTTCCTTATATAGATCCAACATAAATTGTTGTTAGAGGGAAATCACTCTCTATATGGCGAATCAACCCCCGATTCTATAAAAGTGCAAGGAGGAGGATGAATCTTCTTTAGCACTATCATCTCAAGTGTGGATATTACTGCACTATGAGAACACATATCTTTCTCAGATGATTAAGTCTAAGGATACAATCATCCTTTAAGACATGCCTATTGTGAGGGAATTAGCTAAAGTGTTTCCCTAGGAATTTCCTGGTCTTCCTCCTAGAAGAGATATTGAATTCTCAATTGATCTTATACCTGGGGCATTGAGAGTATCCATGACTCTGTATATAATGGTTTTTGAATAGCTTAAGAATATTTAGAAACAACTACAATAGAATCTAGATAAAGGGTTTATACGCCCAAGTGCTTCACCATGGGGTGCACCAGTCCTCTTTATCAAGAAGAAGGGTAGATCAATGCGCCTTTGCATTGATTATCGTGAGCTCAAAAAAAATCATGATAAAGAACAAGTATCATATGCCATGAATTGATGACTTGTTCGACCATATATGTGGATCACAATACTTCTCCATGGTGGATCTGTGGTCGGGATATTACCAAGTAAGGGTGAAGAAGGAGGATATCCCCAAGACTACTTTTCGTACAAGGTACGGGCACTATGAATTCATAGTAATTCCTTTCAAACTCACTAATTATCTAGATATCCTTATAGAATTGATGAATAGAGTTTTTAGATATTACCTAGAAAAAAATTTGGTAGTGTTTATTGAAAATATTCTAATATAATTCAAAACCAAGGAGGAGTATGAGGAGCATCTAATCATTCTACTAGGGATATTGAGAAAGGATAAGCTCTATGAAAAGTACAGAAAGTGTGAGTTTTGGTTGAAGGAAGTCTCGTTCTTAGGTTATATCATCATAATAAATGGGATATCTATGGATCTCTCCAATAAATTTGCAATTTAGGGATGGTTGAGTCCAATATCAGTGACATATATTCGTAGATTATTTGGGTTAGCTTGATATTATCGCTAATTTGTGAGAAATTTCTCATGATTTTCCAACCCTCTTACCAAGATAACTCGGAAGGGAGTAAACTTTTCAGGGAGTGATGAATTTGAGGATATCTTCAAGCATGCTCACACTACCCACAAGTGGAAAAAAATTTATGGTATTCAGTGATGCTTCGAAGAAGGGCATGGGCTGTGTATTGATGCAAAATGAAAAAGTCATTGGCTATTATTCAAGGCGATTTAAAGTTCGTGAGAAAAAGTATCCAACACGTGATATGGAGTTTTCTACAGTAATCTTTACTTTAAAATTTTGGAAACATTGCCTATTTGGGGAGAAGTGTGAAATGTATATGGATCAAAAAATCCTCAAGTATATATTTACATAAAAAGAGATGAATATACACCAATGAAGATGGTTAGAGCTAATCAAAGACTATGACTGCTCAATCCATTACCACCCTGGGAAAGAGAACAAGGTGGTGGATTTTCAAAGTAGAAAGGACCCAATGATTCTATCATTAATGAGAATTGAAAAAGATCCAATTTTATTATAATTGATGAAGATAGACATGGGAATCATAAAGAAGTGAACATCATCAATCCTTTCACAAATTATTTCTCAACAGTCTTTTTTTAAAAGGTTAAAGGATGCCCAAAAAGATGATGTGGGAATTCAGAAGAAAGTGGAAACTATCATAAAAGGGAAATCTTTGTAGTTCGATGTTAATGAAGAAGGAATTGTGAGATATTGTTCAAGACTATGTGTGTCATGAACCAACTCGGGTCGACCCTGAACCGGTTACCCAAGTCGGTCCACGACATGGCCCGAAGGGCTTTCCCAATCCCCACAGGCTGGCAACTAGTGCCAGGCATCAAAATTTAATCGTTGGGAATGATTTCACCTATTGAAAATAAATAAAGCAGCAGAAAAGTAGAATAACTCAAAGTAAATAAACAACACAAAAAGAAAGAACGACCAACAACAACCAACTAACCTGACCATGACCAAAACTCCTTGTGACTCCGACAGTCTCTCACCAATCCACAACCAACTCTCTCCCAGAGTGAGTAAGCTCGATTCAAACATGCAAAAAAACTAAAAAAATAGGAAAACACTATAGGTGTAAGTATTAAAACTCAGTAGGTGTGCCCAAAAAACTATTCCCAATGCACTACCTTTAAATAAAGAATTTACCAATTTCAGTTTTTAACTAAATTATACAAAAATATGGGTTTTCACACACAAACTTTCATTTCTAAAACAAGTAACAATCCATTTCCCTTTTTAATTTAAGAACTAGTTTAATGTTTAGAATAAACAGGTGCATTTCATTTTAAAACAATCTTGCGAACAATTTAGAAGTCCAAAATTTTAGTTGTTAGTAAAAAGGAAAACCACACAAAACACACTAAGGGAAATGGAAAAAAGTGGCACATAGGGGATAACAACCAAACTAGACCTCTCAATCGTCCGCCATATACAAATAAACATTAAAGAAAACATGGGTCGAACCTAGGATCTCGTGAACAATCCAGAACGTACTATACATGTGACTCATCCTAAAGGCATGCCTACTCTTGATGGCGTCATAACGCCTAGATGCTCGGTATCGCCCTACCTGGCCTAACTGAGGGGCCCAATCTCCTAGAAGAGTATAATCCATACTAAGGGCCACTAGCCAGTGCATAATCTAAACTAGTGCAGCAATCGTTCTCAGAAGATTCACTTACTATGCCAGGTTCTCATGTCAACACGTATAATGAAAAGGAAAGGGTGAGTCAACAAAGTCAATCAAGTAGCACAAACATCACTCACAACTCATGTAGTCAACACACACCAACGATCACCCTTAAGTCATCCCAAAGAGAGTTTTCCAAACTAATTTATTTTATTAAAGTAGAAAACATGCCTTCACCAATTTTAAAGAAAATCATAATTTCTCAAGAGAACCAAAACACTTGTTCACACATCAAAAGAAATAATTTATCAATAAACCAAAACTACATTTAAAATTATGTGAATTATGTTTAAAGGCCAAACGGGCATTCTTTCACTACTGGGTGTCCATTCATCAAGAAAATATTTCAAGTGTCGTGTATAAAATAAACATCTCTTTTTACACCAAATAACCATTCTAAAATTAATTATATTATATTATTTCACATTTATTAAAATTAATAAAATATTAAGCAATTAATAAATTATGAATTTAAAGGCGAGTGCAGTGGGGGGCCTACCTCGACTCGCAAACCAATCACAATGATGCGACACGCCTTGCATAGGCGTGCAAGCTGATGATCACAGGACTGTGGAAAAAAACCATGCCAACGTGTGCTGCAACCACAAAGATAACTAAAATACATAAACACATGCTTAAAACAATCCAAACGAACAAACAGCACAAAAGAGCCACCTCGACCTACTTTCAAAACATAACTTGAACCATTTGTACTATTTAATAAGCCACTTTAAAATTTATTAAACAAATCCAAAGAGAAACTCACGGCTTTACACACCCAAAACCAACCCCTCTCAAAACCCATTTTAAAACCAAAGCATGAAAAAAACTAATTTTCAACAACTTCTTAATTTAATAATTTATTCAAAACATATACACTACTTGTAGGAGACACAAATAAAAACTTTTCACACATAATATATCAAATTTGACATTGAAAACTCATTTCCAACCAGAACCAGTGTGGTGATAACATAATAAACCCAAGAACATGATTTCACACACTGAAAATAAATTCTTTAATTTTAAAAAAAAAACTTTCGTACACATATAGCATTAAAAATACCACCATAAAACTATTCACATAGTGAGCATGCACTATTTAACAAAACATCACTACTCATTAAGAAACGAGGAATCAATTTTCATGTTTCATGCTAAATAATATAACCAGTGATTTAAATACAAAACTTACCATAAATATATAGTGCGAATAACAAGAAAATGATGCAATGAAAATTAAAAAGGTGGTTCATATGGAAGCCTACCTTAATTGACGAAGAACAATCGGATATCGGTGCGAAATGTAGTTCGCACTCCAATTGCACACGTGGAATTCTAAAAAACTTAAACATCAACATTTGACAATCAATTTTAGGATCAAACCAAGAAATATTGAAACCCTAAATCTAGGGTTTGTGCAAAAAAAGCCACTAAATTAAGAAGCAATTAACAAGGGGAAAAAAGAAAAACATCACCGGAAGGGGAGGAAGGGAGACTGCCGCCGGAGTGGGGTGCGCCGGCGAGGTGGCTGGCTACAAGGCAAGGGCGCAGGAGGCCAGAAGGTGATGGGGTGTGGTGCAGGAGGCAGCCCGGCAGGAGGGTGTCGTGCGTGAGGCATAGCCGCAAGGGGGAAGAAGGGAGGTCAGCAGGAGGTGCAGATAGGGAGAAGAGGAGAGGGGTGCATGATGCCACGGTCATGCGAGCAGGGAGGAGTGGCGGTCCGGAGCAGCGAAGGTGAGAGGAGGCAAGGTGGCTGGGTCGAGTGTCGAAGAAAGAGGAGGCGACAGGGACCTTAGGGGATAGGTTGGGCACTAAAGGGGGCTAAGCAGAGTTGGCTAGAGTTGGGAAAGGCTGACTGTGGCCAGCGGAGGTCGGTGCGCTAAGGGGGGGTGAGGCCGAAGGTGACCTGACGAGGGAGCTATGCGGTCGCGATGCCATCGGCTGGAGCGCGATGGTGCTACGAGTGAAAGGAGAGGGGAAGTGAGGGGGGTGCTAGGTGAAGCGTCGCACACAGGGGGGCAGGGTCCTACAGGGGTGTGAGGTGGTGGCCGGGGAGTAGCTCGCGTAGGGGAAGGGGGGAAATAGCGGGGGGAGAGTGTTGCGCCTAGGGTTTAGGTTGCTTTTATTATTATTTTTTTCATTTTATTTATAATAATAATAATAATAATAATAAAACCCAGAATAAAAATAATAAAAATAGCTATAATAATAATAATAATATAAATTATTATAATAAAAATAATAATGATAATAATATTAATAATTATAATAAAAATAAAAATAAAAATAATAGTAATAATAATAATTTAAAAAAAATAACCATTATAATTAAAATAATATAAACAATAATAATATAATAATAACATAATAGTAATAGAAATAATAATATATTTAATAATGATAATAAAAATAAAAAAATGACAACAATAATAATAAAAATAATAATAATAATAATAATAATATATAGAATAATTATTATAAAAATTATAATAACAATTATGATAATAAAAATAATAATAATAATAATATTAAGCAATTTCATGACACTATGGCCAGTTACACGGCTATCGCCAACCGCACGGTGACCACGCACGGATCTGAAACCCCGTAAAAACATTAAACGTCAACAATTTTGTTCTGGGAACCAACTCAGACCTTGGCGACAGAACCCGGGGCCAAAATTAAAAAAATAAAAATAAATTAAATGTCAGGGTGTGATAATTATTCCCACCATAGACACTTTCTGTCCCCAAAAAGTTACCCAACCGATCACTAGACAAAACAAGAAACCATGCCCAGTTCAAACTGAAAGAAACCACAACACCAGAGAATAGAAGAACACGATAGGGTTCTCCCCACCATAAGAATTCAGCTATCGTGTAAATTTAACACCCAATTATAGCACCCGAGAGGGGGGTGGCTGACGTGGGAACTCCTAACCGATCCAAACTAACTTTTATAGCACGAACGAACAACACCTCCATTGAAACTTGGAACTCTTGACCTAGACCAGAAACTCCCAACACTATAAAAAAACTTCCGATAAGTACATAACCCCAAACAGTGAACCCGAGCATAACCACTAGCCTTGACTCCTCCGCAGGCACTTACATCTTCAAATGAACAAATCAAAATCGATATTGACCCACACAAGGTCTAAACCCACTTTTAAGAAAAGCGCATGATTTAGAAAACCATGATCAGACAAAAAAACTGTATAGGTTACAATATAACATGTCCATAATAACCCCATGATAAAAAAAATAAACTTATGATGATCTCAAAACTTTAATAGCAGAAAAACAAGAACTAAGAGACTTCAAATGTTCCATTGCCAACACAAAACACAAGACCTAAACCAAGGCTTCACACCCCTGGAAACTCTGGAATGCGCACGAGCATCACTCCAAGACCTGTGGCTAGGGCTCTGATGGATGAAGCATCTCTTTCCTCATAGTCAGGAACTAGAATCTTTCAGTCGTAGCACTTTCTTCAAGCAGCGCTTCCTTCATAACTTCCCTAGATGGCCCAAACATCCGCAACGATAGCACGTATTCGAAGGGATGCGACATAACAGCCTCACATGCCCAAACTGGCCACACTAGTGACACACCATTGAACGGTCCAACGAACTGGAATCTAGAACCACTACAGAGGAATTTTTAGAAATAAGTCTCTCTGGTACACCCTACTCGCCAGATGGGGAACCTTCACAAACAGCTGGATACGCTGGATTTCCAACCATCTGTACTCCGAAGACCAACTCAACTAAAATCTCCTCATCCACCAACTTCTTGAAATGATGGTCCCTATAAGGGAGGACCCGCTCCTTGATCTATGGATGAAGACCCTCGATGAAGAGATAAGTCTTCATCAAATCATATGATGCTTCCTCCAGAGAAAAGAACACAAGTTCCTTGAAATGGTCAACATATGCTTTCACCGTTCATTGGCCTTGTTGAATACGCATGAGATCTTCCCTTTTCTTCATCTTCACCCCTTCAGGTATAAAGATTAGATGAAGACGGATTTAACGACATCCCATGTCATCCCAACTCGCATTGATGGTATGGCGAACAACTCTCATTCGTCCAGGCCTGGACCTTCGAACAGGCCCAAAACGGAATGCACTCTGATAGCTTCGGGAGTCCCCAGTACCCTGAAGGCACACTCAACCTCTTCAATCCACTTTGTTGCCTCTAATGGACCTCGATCATCATGAAGGATAGACAATATCAGAGAAGGGCCAAAAACTGGGCACGACTTATCAAAAATCTTGGGGACCTTTCTGGGCGGCATTTTCTGAACAACATACAAAACACCCAGCCAAAACTAATATCATATCAAAGTATAACAAAAATTAACACCCTTATCCAAAATGACCAGCTCAAAAACCAAATAAATACAAACCCAACCCCAAACTCCCTTTTTCATTTTAAATTTCAAAACCGCATTCTTTCAAGGCCACTTCCCAAATACCAAACATTCTTTTCAAACCAAACTCAATTTTCAAAATCATTTTCCATTTTTAAAATCACTTTAGAAAAACAAGGTCAAGCCTTTAATTCCATGTATACACCCCGGCAATCCCATGAACAATTGCACATGTCTTCATATGCTTTCATCCATACGCACTAACACGCACTTCCCATGCATTCCCTCACATGTGAAAACGTTCATAAAGATTACCCGAGGTTCCACCCAAACCATATCTCTACCAGTTCCAAGAGACCATCGGTTTTTTAGACCAAGAGCCTTCAGTTTTAAAAAATCCATTTCACAAATTTAAATCTATTTAAAAGAAATAATTCTCATTTCAAAACCCCATTTTCATTTTCAAAAGTGCACCTACACCCACTAGAACAAATACAACACTAAACTTGCATGAAATCACCGAAGGGAGGTACTAGTAGTCATGATTAACCTGGCGACATGGTTGTGGGACATGCCCCAAGTAAGCGTCAACAACTAAGAGTAACTTAAACCATGTACTCGGACTCCACATGGGTCACTAATCTATGTGAAATCACGTTGTAACATCAAATTGCCTCTGTTGTCATCCCTCAATCTAAGAAAAAATAGAACGAGACAATAACTCAATTCCCAGACTACCCCTAGCGACTCGAGGTTTGGAACAGCCGAGGGTTCATGACATCCTTCACATACCTACCTCTCGAGTCTGAACAATCCTAATCTGCATCTATCGGACATCCCAAATAACAAGGGCCTGCTCTAATACCATTTTGTCATGAACCAACCCAGCTTGACCCTGAACCGGTCACCCGATCCGGTCCGCGACATGGCCTGAAGGGTGTTCCTAATCCCCATAGGCTGGCAACTAGTGTAGGCATCAAAATTTAATTGTTGGGAATGATTTCTCCCAGTGAAAATAAATAAAGAAACAGAAAAGTAGAATAATGTAAAGTAAATAAACAACACGAAAAGAAAGAATGACCAACAACAACCAACTAACCTGACCACGACCAAAACTCCTCACGACTTTGACAGTCGCTCACCAGTCTGCAACTAACTCTCACCCACAGCGAGCAAGCTCTATTCAAACCTGCAACAAAACTAAAAAAATCAGTAAAACACTATAGGCATGAGTATTAAAACTTGGTAGGCATTCCCAACAAACTATTCCTAATGCACAACCTTTAAATAAGGAATTTACCAATTTCAGGTTTGAACTAAATTTTACAAAAATATGGTTTTTCACACACATACTTTCATTTCTAAAACAAGTAACAATTCATTTCCCTTTTTAATTTAAGAACTAGTTCAATATTTGGAAGAAATAAGAGCATTTCATTTTAAAACATTCTTGAAAACTATTTAGAAGTCCATAATTTTAGTTTCTAGTAAAAAGGAAAATGACACACAACACAAAAAATACACTAAGGGGAATGGAAAAAAGTGGCACACAGGGGCCATCAATTGAACTAGACCTCTCAATCGTCCGACACATACAAATAAACACTAAAGAAAACATGGGTCGAACCTAGGATCTCGTGAACAATCCAGAACATATTATACATGTGACTCGTCCTAAAGGCATGCCTACTATCAATGACGTCATAATGCCCAAATGCTCGATATATCCATATCTGGCCTAACTGAGGGGCCCAATCCCCTAGCAGAGTATAATCCGTACTAAGGGCCACTAGCCAGTGCGTAATCTAAACTAGTGTAGCAATCATTCTTAGAATATTCACTTACTATGCCAGCTTCCCATGTCAATACATATAATGAAAAGGAAATGGTTGAGTCAACAAAGTAAATCAAGTAGCACAATCATCACACACAACTCATGCAGTCAATATACACCAACGATCACCCCTGAGTCACCCTAAAGAGAGTTTTCCAAACTAATTTATTTTATTAAAGTTCCAAATGGGCCTTCACCAATTTTAAATAAAATCCTCATTTCTCAATAGAACCAAAACACTTGTTCACACTTCAAAAGAAATCATTTATCAATAAACTAGAACTACATTTGAAATTCCGTGAATTATGTTTAAAGGAAAAATGGGAATTCTTTCACTACTAGGTGTCCGTTCATCAAAAAAATATTTCAAGTGACGTGTATAAAATAAACGACTCTTTTTACACCAAATAAACATTCAAAAATTAATTATCTTATATTATTTCCCATTTATTAAAATTAATAAAATATCAAGAAATTAATAAATTCTGAATTTAAAGGTGAGTCCAGGGGAGGGCCTATCTCGACTCGTAAACCAATCACGATGATACAACATGCCTTGCACATGCGCACAATCTGACAATCGCAGGACCATGGAAAAAAACCTTTTCAACACGCTGCAACCACAAAGATAACTAAAATACATAAACACGGACTTCAAACAATCCAAACAAACCAAAAGCACAAAATAAACACCTCAACCTACTTTAAAAACATAACTCGCACAATTTTTACTATTTAATAAGCCACTTTAAAATTTATAAGACAAATCTAAAGAGAAACTCACGGCTTTAGACACCCAAAACCAACCCCTCTAAAAACCCATTTTAAAACCAAAGCATGACAAAAAATAATTTTCAACAACTTCTTAATTTAATAATTTATTAAAACTTATAAAATACTCGTAAGAGACACAAATAAAAACTTTTCACACACAATATATCAAATTCGACATGGAAAACTTATTTTCAACCAGAACCAGTGATCTAACAACATAATAAACCCAAGAACATGCTTTCAAATGCTGCAAATAAATTCTTTAATTTCAATAAAAACCTTTTCATACGCATATAGCATTCAAAATACAACTATAAGACTATTCACACAATGGGAATGCACTATTTAACAAAACATCACCACTCATCAAGAAAAAAGGAATCAATTTCTGTGTTTCATGCTAAATAATCAAACCAATGATTTAAATACAACACTTAGAATAAATATAAAGTGAAAATAATAAGAAAATGATGCAAAGAAAATTAAAAAGGTGGTTTATATGGAAGCCTACCTTAATCGACTAAGAACAACCAAATATCGGTGGGAAATGTAGTTCACACTCCAATTGCACACACGGAATTCTAAAAAAACTTAAATATCAACATGTGACCATCAATTTTATGATCAAGCCAAAAAATATTCAAACCCTACATCTAGGGTTTATGAAAAACAAATCCACTAAATCAATAAGTAATTAACAAGGAAAAAAAGAAATACATCACCGAAATGGGAGTAAGAGAGACTGTCGCCAGAGTGGGGTGCGCTAGCGAGGTGGCTGGCTGCAAGGCAGGGGTGCGAGAGGCCAGCAGGTGCTAGGGTGTAGTGTAGGAGGTAGCCCAGCAGGAGGGTGTCGTGCGTGAGGTGGAGCAGCAAGGTGGAAGAAGGGAGTTCGATAGGAGGCTCAAATAGTGAGAAGAGAAGAGGTGCGCCTGATTCCACAGTCGTGCAAGTAGGGAGGAGCGGCAGTTCGAAGCAGTGAGGGTGAGAGGAGGTGAGGTGGATGGATTTAGTGTCGAAGCAAGAGGAGGCAACAGGGACCTTTGGGGATAGGATGGGCACTAAAGGGGGCTAAACAGGGTTGGCCAGAGTTGGGGAATGATGGTTGTGGCGAGCGGAGGTCGGTGCGCTGAGGGGGGGGTAAGGCCGAGGGCAACCTGACAAGGGAGTTGGGTGAGCGTGAGGCTGCCAGATGGAGCACGGTGGTGCTATGAGGGCAGGGAGAGGGGAAGTGAGGGGGTGTTGGGTGAAGCGCCGCACGCAGGGGGGCGGGGTCCTACAAAGGTGTGAGGCGGTGGCCGGGGAGTAGCTCGAGTAGGGGAAGGGGGGAAATAGTGGGGGGAGTGTTGTGCCTAGGGTTTAGGTTTCTTTTATTATCATATTTTTTCATTTTAGTTATAATAATAGTAATAATAATAAAACCTGGAATAAAAATAATAAAAAAAGCTATAATAATAATAATATAAATAATTAAAATAGAAATAGTAATGACAATAAAATTAATAATTATAATAAAAATAATATTAATATTAATAGTAATAATAATAATTTAAAAAAATTAACCATTATAATTATAATAATATAAACAATAATAATAATATAATAAAAATAATACAATAAAAATATAAATATTAATATATTGAATAATGATAATAAAAATAAAAATAATGACAACAATAATAATAAAAATAATAATAATAATAATAATATAGAATAATGATAATAAAAATAATAATTATTATTATGAAAATAAAAATAATAAAAATAATAATATTAATCAATTTCACGACACTAGGGCTGGTTGCGCGGCTACCGCCAACCACGCGGTGACCACGCACGGGTCTGAAACCCCGTAAAAACATTAAACGTCAACAATTTTGATCTGGCACCCAACTCGGACCTTGGAAAGAGAACCTGGGGCCAAGAATTAATAAAATAAAAATAAATTAAATGTCATAGTGTGACAGTGTGTTCCATCAAGTCTAGAGTTAAAGAAATAACTTTTGGATGATGCACATTGTTAAAATTTCTCCATTCACCCAGCAAACACAAAGATGTATCGAGATCTTTGAGAGAATTATTGGTGGAATAACATGAAGAAGGAGATCATTGAGTATAAATCAAAGTGCCCGGTATGTCAGTAAGTGAAGGCTGAGAGGTAGAAGTCTAAGGAGATGATGCAACCATTACCCATACCAACATGGAAATGGGAGAACATCACCATGGACTTTGTCACTAGACTTCAGAAGACATCCAAAGGAAACAATGCTATCTGGGTTGTTGTGGATTGTCTTATAAAGACTACACACTTCATTGCAATTTAGGAGGATTTATCATCGGATAAACTGGAACAAATATACATTAGAGAAGTGTTAAGGATTCATGGAGTACCTCTATCAATTGTATCTGATCGAGATCCAAGATTCACCTCTAAGTTATAGAAGATTATCTAACATGCTCTGAATACTAAGCTGCACTTTAGTATGGCTTATCATCCTCAAACTGATGGCCAATCTCATTAGACTATCCAAACACTTGAGGACATGTTTATAGAATGCTCAAGGGACTTTAAAGGAGGATGGGATCAACATCTTATCCTGGTTGAGTTCTCTTACAATAATAGTTTCCACTCAAGAATCCAAATGGCTTCTTACGAATCCCTTTATGGGAAGAGGTGAAAAACACTAGCATGTTGGGATGAAGTTGGGGATAGAAAACTCCTAGGCCTATAAAAGTTTTAATAAATGGTCTACAAGGTTAATACCATCCCACAAAAAATTATAGTTACTCAGATTTGACAAAAGTGTTATGTTGATAATCGTTGACGAGACCTAGAGTTTGATGTTTGAGACATGGTATTCCTCCGCATATCACCGTGGAAGAGAGTTATGAGATTTTGGAATAAGGGAAAGCTTAGTCCAAGGTACATCGTCCCTTTTGAGATCCTTGATCACATTGGAGTAGTGTCCTGTCAACTAGAACTCCTGCCAAACCTATCTCAAATACACTATGTATTCTATGTATCACTCTTGAGGAAGTATATACCAGACTCATCACATGTAATCAATCCATAGGTGGTACCATTGGAGAATTACATCTCCTATTAAGAGAAGCCGATAAAGATCTTAGATAGTAGAGAAAAAGTTCTATGAAATAAGACAATGCCCCTCGTCAAGGTGTTGTGGAGAAACCACAAGTTTGAAGAAGAAACGTGGGAATTGGAAGAAGTGA
Organism: Viscum album; assembly: GCA_963277665.1. NCBI lineage: Eukaryota > Viridiplantae > Streptophyta > Magnoliopsida > Santalales > Viscaceae > Viscum > Viscum album. The sequence continues at coordinate 1,237,177,560 of OY728165.1, read as the reverse complement.
TGAATAAAAGGTACGCTCATCTGTTTTAGTGTGGAAAAAGGAAGTTTCGAGGGATAAATTTCTTAAGGGGGAATATTGTAACGACCCAAACTTTTATTAATGAAAATTACTCTTAATCTAATTAAATTTCTTATTATGAAAAATGGATATATAACTTCCTTGGTTTTATGTTTTTGGATTTTAAAATACCGTTATGAATTGTTACCATTTCTAATATAGTCGTTGCATAGTGATCACATGATTAGTATAAATATAGGGCTTTAATAAATCCAATTTACTCATACAAAGGAAGAGATGGCCTCATTCGGTAGAATTGCTCCATACGAAGCCCATTTTTTGGATCTCGAAAAGAATATAGTGTCACTAGGATTCTCTCTTGACCAAGCCCAATCCAAGATTCAACATGTTAAGCTTGAATGGAACTACCTATGGGAGAATTGGAAGTTAATAGAGATTACCACCCGATCAATGTTATCTAAGCCACCCCAGGAGTATGTCACCATCGCACACATTACCCTTAGGTATTATGTGGGTGTTATAAGGGGTTATGTAACAAGAACATATCACTATGATTATTCGCATTATTTCTTTGTATAAAATAAAGAATATACATTCATTTTATTATTATTACTTTAAGCACAAATAGTATTACTATTTTTTAGATAATATTTAAATTCAACTAAGAAATCTATTTTGATGAATTAAAATATTTTTTAATGAAATAATATTTTAATAAAATATCATTAATAAATTAATTTTTATTAAATAAAAATGATTGTATAATTTTTATGAATACAATTGTAATTTTTATTAAGGTTTGAAAGTTGTTTTGTCAAAACCCATTAATTTTTTATAAATGTCAATTTTTATTTCAAAAGTAAAAATTCACATATTTAAAAAATTATTTTGATAAAATTAATATTATTTTTGGATTCATGATGTTGAAATTATCTAATAGTAAATTTTTCATAATTTTTTGAGACAGTCGAATTTTTGGGTGAAAATTAAATACCGTTTAAATATATAATGTGTTTTATGACATCATAATGACCCAATAGTAATTTAATAAAATAATATAAAAAGGATTTTCTAACAATTTATATTTTACCTTTAAAATAATGTGATTTTATATTTTTTTTATTAAATTTATGGTGCCTTAGTGGACCCTCCAAGACTTAAAAAACATTTTAACTTTTTAAAATTATTTCCTTGAGATTGTGACTCACCTCCACATAATAAAGCCTAATATTTTAATAATTTCAGCCATTGTCCTTATAAAATAACGTTTTCCAATCCCCTTTGGAAAAAACCATGGTTTTTTGTGTCTTTTATTAGTCAAATGTGTGGTGTCCAAAACCTAAATAATAAATAATTCTCTCTCCTTTCCTATATTAACCCACTCAATATCTCATTATTCTCCACTCAAACAATTTGTATATTGGAAAAACTCTACCCTCATCTCTTTATTATCCTCACAAGGTGTCCCAAGATCCTAATAAGTATCTCTCAAGCCTCTCCCAAGCCTTTGGGATCACACTTCCAAGTAAGGGATCCTCACTTTCTTTCCTTCCTTATTTATGTCCACATTTCCTTATATTGTTATGACCATTTATTTTCAATTAAAAAATTTTGGGTATAATTTTGTACCTCCTGTATACCACCCTCCTTATTTTTGAATGGTGATAGACCACTTTAACTCTCATTAATTCCTCCCATGCACACTCGTTACCATGCCAAAATTCTGTAAGGGATTTCTCTCTCCTCATTTACATTTGAGCAATTATTTTATATTATGAATATAAATTCCATTAATTATGTTGGGATATTATGTTCCATGACCCCATTACTTCAATTTCATGTATAAATTATGAGATTCCCCTTTCCCTCTCATCAACCCATTTTACGATTTCTATTTTACGTCATTATGTTGCCAAAGTTGCACCAAAATTTCTCATTGAAAAATCATCGTGTAAGTGAATATCATACCCATTTCTCTATCAAGGGTATTCACCTTTTTTAACATGTAATTGTTTATTTAGGACATAAATTTATGTATTACACATCTCTTATTCATGTAATAAATTATTATTTTTAATGAATCCATGTTGTATGGTCTATGTGGAACACTTATGCGTGAAATGAAATTATTAAGAAGGGTGTGCCCTGATAGTACTCCAATGCATTGGGTAAAGAATAATATCATGATAAGCCATGTGAAATGAGGGTTTACTCATGATAATTCAACTGTAGTTAGGGTTTAATCATGATCGATGTGCAATGAGACTTGGATCATGCTACTATCATGTTAAATGTTGTTTCCACATTTCCATGTTATGATAATCATGTTATATCATGCCTTTATGTTCATGTTTCTCATATGATCCATTGATATTCCTATTTCCAAACACATATTTTATTCTTCATGTTATGATTTTTTACTCCCTTATTGGGATTTATATCTCACCCATTTCTTATGCATGTCCTCAGGTTATCCCATGCAATTCTAAGTATGAAGGAATGTTGTGATCATGTAAAATAAGTTTTCAATAAAGATGTTGTATTTTATGTTCTAAGTTGTTATGTAATGTTCCTAATTTCCCAATACACTATACCTATAGATCCTTATAGTTGTATTAAGTTCAATTTTATGTAATAAATAATGTTAAAGTGTGTAATAAAGAGCAGGGTTGTTATAGTGTTCCTATAGTCCATTGTAGTATTGAAAAAATATGAATTCCCTAATTCATACATGTAAGAAAAGAGCAGCCACTAAAATAAAATTAGTGATGATCAATAAATAATTGGTTCTGGGATGATCTCAATTAAACACACTCATGTATCCATATGACCATGTCTACCACAAGGTATATCATATACATCATATGTATACTTATATTATCCCTTTTTCCATGACAAGGAGTGGCCACAAGATATGGAACATGTCAAAGTAGTATAGTTAATATCATCTATTTATGATTCTCTAAAATATACTGATAAGTTTTAATGGATACATCACATGTAATTAATCTAAATATACAAACACATCACATGTAACTTGACTGAGGATTTACATTTATTTCCTTAGTCAAGTTAAATCATAGTAAAATATGTATTTTCTTGTATTATAAGTCGAAAATCCCATGTTGGTTGAACTCAACTGACAACATGATGTACAACATACCCAACCTACACCTGGTTAGCTCATCTTCAAGGCTATCATAAAAAATGTATCAAAGTATAAAGGTTCATATTCTAAGTATATTTCCAACCTTAGGTAATGGGGATTCATACTAAGTATGCACCCCTAAGTATATCAATGATCATATTACATTCCATGTGATATACAGGGTTCAGTCTAGATAATAAGTCTCAACTTATTATATAATTACTATACTCTTTGTATCACATATAAATCTTTGTAATGAATACAATATTCTACTCATTCTAATCTTAATATATCATCACAAACCACAATACCCCATGATGTTCATCAATTAAGGATAACTAAAATTCATTATTTGAGGGGATATTATCTTTATAATACTCATTTAATATATTTAATGCACGTGAGTGAATGATAAATGGTGATTTTCTTAACTATAAAACCATAATACATTTTACAACAACCACATCCAATCTCTAATGTATCTATTACCAAGAGATTCAATATGAACATAATTATTTTTTGTGGTAATTATTTTTTAGAAAACCACTACATTATCATGAATATAGCCACCTGATAGATCTTTATATCACCCCCCCCCCAAATGATCTATTTAATGATATGGTATTTAGGAAGGATGTGTTTGGTCCTTTGGTGAGATCAGGGTTCCAAATATTCATTAGTTGATTCATCATTTTCATAGTAATTCCCAATTTTCACATAATTATAGGTAAAATCCCAATTTATTGATGAACTTATCAATCTAAGAAACATACTTTATAGCATCTAATATAGCAATGTACTCTACCTCTATTGTTGAGTCCAGTACGGTGACTTGTTTGGAAGTCTTTCAACTAATAGCTCCACTATTTAGGTTAAACATGAAACCAGATAGAGATCGTATATCATCTATATTAAATTGTAAATTATAATTATTATAACCCCTTAAAATTAACTCATCCTCACATATAAAGATCAATATCGTATCTTTACTTATTATTAAAAACATAATGATATTCTTGATAGAAATCCAGTGACTCGCATAAATATTGAATCAGTATATACTTGTTTTTCACAGAACATATGTAACATAGGGTAAATTAAATAACATATCATACATTATAGATTATATAGTGGAAACTTAAGTATTCATAACTATCCTTTTAAATCTTTAAAGTGATCTTTAATCTTCCTAAGACGTGTGCCTTGCAACACTGGTAAAGATCCCTTCATGGAGTTCTTCATGCTAAACCACTTTTTCACTTTAACAACATATATATTCTGAATTGTTCCAAGAAACCTATTTTATTTACCTTTATAGATATTTATACCCAATATTTAGGCTTCTTCATCCACATATTTCATCAGAAAACATTTTCCAAACCACAAATTTTTAGAAATTATAGTCAGGATATCATTTTTGATAAGCAGTATGTCATTCACATACAATGCCATAAATCTCACAACATGACAACTAACCAAATTATATATACATGAATCATTAATGTTATTGATGAAACTAAAATATTTTATAGCATCATCAAAATTTATATTCTAACTTTGAGAATATTTATTCAATCCATAAATTAACGATTTCAACTTGAAATCCTTAGCATACTCATTTGAAACTTAAAAACATTTTATAAATATCATATACAAATACTAGACTAAATTACCATAAGGTAAAATGGTTTTGGAATCCATATTATATATCTAATAATCATAATACAATATCATGGAAAGAATTTTTTGAATAGTCTTTATCATTACAACTAGAGAAGTGGTTTCTTTATAGTCAATACCCTAAATTTTTTGTATCCATTTAGATCCTATAAATATTTATAGGTAGACAATATAACATCTATTTTAGTTTTATTATGGATAACTCACTTACACCCTATGGGTATCACCCATTTATGTGTTTTCACCAAGATCTAAACATAGTTAGTATAAATGGATTCCATCTCAAATTTCATGGAATTGAATAATTTCTTTAAATCAGATTTCTCAATATAATCTTGGTAAATAGTATGTTTATCATATATGAACATTAATTCATCATAATTTTATATAATAAATACATATCTCTTAATATTGTAAGAATCATACTTTACCTTTGATGTTCTTGTGTAATCTGAAATGGTTATTCCTCTATAACACTTTATAAAAGTAGCTCAACTTTCATCTTATGAATACTTCCTATTTATTTTTCTTTAAATTATCTAATTTTAAACTTCCCCCCAATAACTCTTTGATTCATTTGTTCCTTCTCAATTAAAACACTATCTCAATCCACAAATACTACATTCTTAATATGAGTATATAAGTGGTAGTTTTTAATACATTAGGATAATAAAAAATAAGAATTTTATCAATCTAAGACTTGGTTTTTCAGAATAAAAATGTCATACATATTATTCAAACCCCAAAATATTTATAAAATAAAAATTGGTATGTTTCCCCATCCAATATAATATATTTTTTTACTAATTTTGATGAAATACAGTTAAGTAGCAATGCAGAAGTTTCCAAAGTATATTCCCAGAATAAAATAGGAAGGTTGCATTGACTCATCATTAATTGAAACATGTCCAAAAAAATATTCATAATCTCAAACACATCACTACATGATAGTTTTCCAAGATTTGTGAGTTGTGAAATAATTCCACAATCTCTCATATTATTAGATAATTCCTCACTTAAGTGTTCACCACCCCGATCTAATCGAAGAATCTTAATAATTTTTCACAACTGATTCTGTACCTAATTCTAAAAATATTTAAATGGTTCAATTGTTTCAAACTTGTGTCTCATCAGAAACACATAACCATACTGAATGAATTCGTTATTATTTGTTGTTATGTACTTGAACTAACCACTTTATTGAGTACTCATTGGTTTACAAACATCATTATGTATAAGATCCAATAGACTATCAAGCTCTTTATATTTTCATTAAAAGGTTATTTAGTCATTTTTCATATTATACATGATTTTAAATTATGAAACAATTCATAATTTAATGGATTCTACAATCCATATCTATAGAGCCTTTAAATTAGATTCTTATTTATATGTATAATGTGATAATTCCAAAGGTAAGTGGTGTTAGAATCAACCTTTACCTTATAATTATAAATTTGTTAGATAGTATTATCCATGTTATAAATATATAAATAATTTATCATATTCCCAATGGCATAAAACTTTTCATTCATATATATATAACAAACCTTTTTCTTAATAATAAATTAAAATACCATCTTTTTCCAAACAAGATATAGAAATAAAATTTCTATTTATGGTTGGAATATAAAAACAATTTTCTAATTCTAGAACTAGTCCACCAGGTATACTTAGATCATAAATGTCAACCTCCAATGTGACAAAACATTACCCATTACCAATATATATATCTAATTCACCTTTATTTAATTCCTTCCTATCTTTGAGTCTGTGTTTATAATCAAAAAAAATTTATGCACTCTCGGTGTCCAATACCCATGATTCATAGTTTTAGAAATTTATTTCAATAACACTCACATTAATACGCTTAGAATGATTCTCTTTGAGAAACCTTCTCATCTTAATATACCAATCTATAATTATTTAATAGGTTATAACTATAAGATGTCTCTATATGATAATCACGATTCATTTCATAATCTATAATAAAGACATATCTATGGGTGAGTATCATATTTTATATCTCTTTATCAATGGATTTTAATTAAATTACACCCACTACAATTATAACCTTATAGAACATTAGCTTTAGTGGTCCAAAGTCTATATTTAATAAATTAAGGAACCTTATTTGGCTTGAACGATGTCACTTTAACTATTTAGGTAGGTCATTTTACCAATCATATAACATATGAATCATAGATGGTTGAGTGGAAAATTCTTTTGCCATATCCATTATATGGATAATAATCAAATCTATTCCTATAGTATCTTAACTCTTACAGTTTTCTAGCTAAGTGTTACCAAAATCTCATAACAAGACATGGTTACATAACTCTTAGGGATACTCGCTATTTTCCTGGTATAAAAGCTTAAATAATAGGTTTAATTGAAGTTTTTACAAACTTAAAAATTTCCCCAACACTAAACAATGTGCATTTTGTAAATTATATATTCCAAAATAATTAGAGTAACAAAAATTTAAAAAACATAGTAGAAAATAAACTATTTATAATATAACACTTAACTGAAGAAAGTAAATTAAAAAAACAAGAATATACCATAATGTAAAGATGAAACAAGGTTCCAAATAAAAATCTATATACTTATAAAAAAATATGATTAAAGGATATCAAAGTTCTAATAATTGAAACTATTCACTTTTAATAAAAAGTGGTAGGAGGAACAATACCCAAATTCAAAGGTTAAAAGTTATAAAACATCATAACATTGTCATTCTAAAATATTAGAAGAACAAACCAAATCCCCAAACTTATTTAATAGACATAAATAGTAGAAATATTTTATCCTAGGGATCCTATTTGATCAGATGATTAGAATATAACAGTTCTTTATCCCTAAAAATCCTTCAAACTAAAAATTTTTAAGCATAAAATCTTATCCCTAGAACACTTTACTCATGCAATATCAAAGGAAAATATATAAAAAAGGAAACTTAGAGCTTTACAATGAAAGTGATCATAATAAAAGATCTAACAAAACTATGAAAAATGATAAAAAATAGAATCACTCAAACACTGAGGTAGTACATAACTATTGAATAAAGGTTGATTAGCATGTAATTTTCGTAAGTAATATATATTCCTCATAGGCTTAGTATTATATTTATAGATGAATAGTGTAAAAATCACAAGGGTAAGCTCTAAGATCTTGGTTAAAGTTTTCACTCTTAACGAACTTGGAATATCAACATGATATTATGCTCAAAATGGTTCAACTGACTTCATGATGTTTCGGAAGTCCATGGTTATAAATCATCTCATCTGAAACATGTGATTTTAGAGTTAAATATATGCATAAAATATTAAACAAAAATGACAAGTTAACTCAAGTCTGAAGTGTATTTTGATTTTAAAATAAAGGATATAAAATAAGTCATTTAGGAAATTGACTCAATTGACTCCCCATTTTTTATAATCATAAGACACCTAAGAAAAGATAATATTAACTAAATTGAAATAAAAAAATTCCCTAACCATCCAAAAAAATTCCCCTTAATGTATTATATAGTTCCCCTTTATAAATTAAATGTACCGTATAGTATTTTCTCCCCCCTTTTTATTTTCAAAAAGAAAACATTGAGAGTTAATAAATAAAAATAAGTATGAAAGTTAAAGGATATTTAATTCCATACATTTAAAAAATTTAAAGATACAATGAAATTTAAAATTTATTCTCTTATTTCAGATTATTTGATAAACTCTTCAAGTTTTTTTGACCCCATATCTTGGTCTCATATCCTCTTTTCCCAATATATTGATATTATCTTGAGCTCATTTGATTCCTTCTTTATATTTTCTTTCTTATCCAGAACTTTTAAAATGTTAAATTCTTGTTCCTTTATATAATTTTCATTTCTTATAATACTCTAGAAGGATTATTGGCATTCATATTTAAAATAAAATAGATTGGTATTTATCTTCACATGTTGATCACAAATATGATTTTTCATCCATGAGACTTGTACATCCATACTTTGGTTTTACAAAACACTTATCCTAGAAATAATTTTTAGTAGTATAAACACTGGACTTTGAAAATTTATCCAATTGATCCTTCATTATATGCAATTTAACATCAAAATGATCTATCCTTGGAGTATCTTCATTGTCAAGCTCTAATCTTGAAACTTTATCTAGCTTATATCTAGCATCATTATCTTCAGGACTAACTTTTGGATATTCTCTCATGTCCAGAGTGATATTCAAAATATAAATAATATTATCCAATTGTTCTTATTCTTTATATTCTTCCTCTTCCCCACCCTCGTTATTATAATCTTTACCTATCAAAGATTCTTTACTTTCAAGATTTTTGAAGTTATTTTAACTTTGATTGTTCAAGAGATTCTTCTAAGATAAACTTCTAAGATTTATGCACACCATTAGAAGTGGATATAGTCCTCTAGATTCATTCTTTCAATGAAATTATAGATATATTGGATTTATATATTGAAGTATTTTATGAGGAAATTTAAATTGATACATTATATGGGGTGGATTTATTTTATGTAACTTCTTCGAGTACACCATATTTATACATTTTTCTAGTATTGGTGGTGAAATTAATTTGTATTATGGTTGAACATAAACCTCCATGGCTTTACTCTTCCCTTATCAATAACATTCTCTCTATGATATCATAGACCAATTTCATTATAGTTACAGTTTCATTATTGAATAGAATCTATTTCAATTTCTCTATATTTTCAAAGTCTTTCAAAGCAAAATTTTTTATAGTCTTGATTAAAATATGAATTCATATCCTTTAATATATAATCATTTTCAACTTTACTAAGATTTTATAGATGGATTCAAAGTAATCACACGTAAATTTGATGATGTTAAACTTTCTCATCCCATTGAGAAAATATAGAACTTAAATTTATTGAGCATTCATTGTTTCCTTATCTCCTTTACATGGTAGAATTAATCCTTAGATCTATTGAAACATAATCCTTGATTTCATATCTAGTTTTTCTATTTTTGAACTTTCTTTTATATCAAGAATAATCTATAAATATATATATCCTTATTAAAAGTTATTGAAATTTCTAAAAACTTTTGTAATACAGATAATGGCCCCCTTTTAAACAATAGACTAACCTCTTCCAAACTTTATCCAATTACATAACAAACTCATGTCCTTGAATCATAAACTTTACTATCTTCTCACTATTAACCTTTTCAAAACTAATATTATAGTAAAAATGCAAAACTACCAATGGATAAAATAAGTGAAATGTCTTACTCAGTAATGAAATTGACTCCAATCCTTGAAATTTAATTACTCTCTTTAGAAAAGAAATCATTATCATAAACTAATTAGAATCAATCATCCTCACATGCACAATATCTCTAGAAGTAATATCACTAAAAGATTCCATCACGAATCGAAATTTGTAAAAAAATGAATAACAAACAAAAAAACAATAGTTCTTCAAAAAAATGATGATAGAGAGAATATGATGTTCTATAATAATTATGTATAAAAATAAGTCGATCCTCGACCATTGACCTCAAAATATATGAGAGAAATGGTTTTCTTCAATTTATAAAATTGATTTAAAATTTCATTTAAATAATAAATTTATAATTTATTAAAATAAATTTATTTATATACCAAAACACAAAATAATAAAATAAATATGTAAAATAAATTTCAAAAGATATACCATATTTTCACCATTCCTAAAGATAGGCATTGAAGATAAATTCACTTTCAGAAGTTATCTTTTTATATACACTGAATGATATTATTCTAATGAATATAGTTTTGGAAGGAATGTTAAATACATGTTATCTATTATAAAAACAATTAGTATAAATTTGTTTTTTCATAAGATTGGGCATTAATATCTCCCCCCCCCCTTTCTCAAGTAGTTAAAAAAACATGAATCTAGTCTTTCATAGAAAAAAAACAAAATTAATCTTATACATAACCTTTAGAATCAAATTTAATATTACAAATATAATCAAAATTTAATCATGAAAATCCATATACTAATTGTTTTAGTTTTTGGTACTTATCCTTCCTAAAATTAAATTAAGTGTTTGTTACCCAAAAGTGCTTGGATATAAGAATTTTAGTAAATAAAACCTTTAGAACCTGCATCTTCCCAACTCTCAGTGTTTAACAACCACTAGTTATTTATAGAAAAAATCCTTGTAGGTTCTGAATGGATAAAAATTATTAAATGGATAGATATTTCTTCAGTGAACTCCCCTCTAAAACATAGTAAAAATGGATTTATTTTTCATAGAAAAATAGTTATAATGAAATTTTTATTTCTGAGAAAATGAATGTCTAATTATGGAATGATATTTAGGTGGTTTCATCAAGTCAATAATGTTATCAAAGTTATCTATTAGAAAATTAAAATTATATAGTATCTTCTTAAGTATCTCAATTGTAGAATTAAGTATAATGGAATTATTTTAATATTCAAGTAATGAAATTGAAATAATTTTATCTTTTAATTTAGAATTAATCTTTAAAATTTCACTTTTAGATTCAAAAATATTTTTTCTTATCCATTGTATATTTCTTAAAAAGATTTTGATAAGTATTCTACATTTCTATCAAAAAATTATTTATCTATTTATATGATGTATAATTTTCATCTTTATCATTATAAGAATAAGTAAATTTAGTATTTAAAGAAATATTTTAAGTTAATTCAAGTGTAACCTTTTCCATGAAACAAGACTAATTTTGAAAAATTATAGCATAGTGAGTAGTGATATTTCAAATATCATCACTATCTAAATAATAATTTGAAGACATATCCTCACTAACACTCTAATCATCCCTCACTTTAATAATGTTTTCCCCTTCCACATGGTAGATCTTATTGATTCCTTCTCTTTCTGTTTAAGTCTCTGATAATATAGCTTGCTATGTATAGGATTATTGAAATCACTGTAGATAACATATAAAGAATATTTTTTATTATTCAACCATACAAATATTAAATATTTACCTATTTTCCCTTCAATAATCATTCCAAAAATCCATCTTATAAAACATTTTTATTTTTAGTTGTGAAAAATATCCTCTAATAAACTCTTTCTTGTTAATTTCTAAATAATTATTAAATTTATGTTTTTTTATAGATTTATTTGAAGTATTAACTTTATAAATAGTATCTATATAATAAATAATAGAAAAATAAACTATATTATTATGTTTCTCCTTCTTGGTATCACTCTTCAATTTATTTTTATATTGCATTAAGTTTTTAATAAGATCACCCAGACTTAGATTTAAAATATTCTTAGTATCATCAATTATAGTTCTCAACAATTTCCACTCCTTTAGAAGTATTTCAATGATCCTATGCACTGATTATTCATCAGTAATATATATCTCACTAATATATTGAAAACCATTCAAAAAATTCATAAAACATTGATGCATTTGAGCAACTGATTCTCCCATAATAAAATTAAATGCATGATATTCGGCTCACAACATCACTCTCCATGTTTCCAACAACATAGAAGTTTGAAAATGATTTATTTACACCCTCTTATAGATTCTATTAGTTTTTTCACATGAATATATTTGAATATAGATATTTCAAGTCATAGAAAAAAACATTGTATTCTATACTTTATAATTATCCTGATATTTTTCTCTTTCTTCTTAAGTATATTTTGGTATTTTATTTATTTTAAATATTATTATTAAAAACCATAATATAATAGTTATAAACTCATGAATTGATCATAAGCATCTTCATCATGTACATCCAATACTTATAATAATCTTCATTAAAAATGGGTGGCTGACAAGGATTCATATTTTTCAATCTTCTGATCGGTAAACATGTCATAAACACAAGAATATTTCCTATTATACACATTATTATAAGGAAATACATATTGTATCTGATACCAAATGTTTTCCCAATATGGTAGCTTCAAGAGGGGTAGAATTAAAGTTTTGAAGATTTTAATAATTTCTACCACTCTAAAAAATTACAATACATGTGTTGTATGATCTGAACTAATCTGAGTAAAAACTATTAAAAATCCTAGAAAAAATAAACTATTTTAAAGATAACACTTAATCAAATAAAGTAAAGTAAACATAAAAATAATATCATACAATTTGATGATTCGATGAGGTTATAGAAAAAAAAAGATTTATACCTTTAAACAATATTATTAAAGGATATCATAGTTCTAATAACTATAACTCCTCACTTTTAATCCAAATTGATAGGATGATCAATACCCAGATTCAAGGGATATAAGTTTTAAAACTCTAAAAACTCATCAATATAAAAGAAAAAATCATATATATTATCCTCGTACTTCTTTAAAATATTTCACTAGCTGAAAGATCTTACCACATGGATTCTCTTCTATTTGATGGTCATAATGAACCCTGTAATTATCCTCAGTACTTCTTAAAATTAAAAATTTTAGAAGCCCCAGTTCCTAACCTCAAATGTCATAAACCAAATCTGGTCACCGTTAAAACTGGAACTCGACCCAGTCTGTGTCAAGTCCTGGAGGGAGTTCCCTATCTCCACGGGCTGGCACAAGTGCCTTGGTATCTTAAAAAATGGTTTGGGAACAATTTACCTGAGTTAGGATACATAAAAACCAAAAATAATCAATAAAATGAATCTGAAAATTAATGCCAAAAAGGCCTTAATTAAAATTCAGAACTGAATAAAAGGTTTTAAAAATAACACTGGAGGTCCAAAACTACAAAATTAGTAGAAAAAATCCCAAAGACCACCACACAACAAGGGGTCATCACCCACGAGCTGTCTCCACAACACTGCACCACATAAGCAACTAGCAACCTGAACCATCATCTCTAAAGGCCTATCCCTTACCTATGTCAAACATAATAAAGTCTACTTACACCTAAAGGTGTAATTAGGGTGTGAACCTAATCCCAATAGGATACCACCCAAAGACTCCATGTGACAATCATTATAAGATAAAAAACTTTCAAGTATTATAAACAAATAATGGTAACAATAATTTTTAAAGGTGCATCTTTTGAATGAATTTTTTTTTCAATGTGGGTAACTTTAAACATGGGTATATTTAAATAAAACAGGTAATATACTGAATTTTCCATCCAAACACACCATAATCAAATGTTAAATTCCAAATAGTCAATGATCACTCAACATGGGAACACACCTAGGCACTAGTTAGTTGTGATCCCCGGGTACCTCGCATCTTGGTGTGAAAGTAACCATAACAATATCCATTATCATGAACGAGACACTATTAGGGGAATAACCCATAACCTAGTGGTACCCAACATCATCATAATCGTATTTTTGTTAGTGTTTTAAATTTCAAACTTTCTATGTGAAATAGGTAAAAAAAATAACTCTCGATCATTAGCATGCTAGTACACGTCTGCCCACCTAGATACCCAGATTTCTCTCTTTGCGATAAAAATTGTTCTACATGCTACCAAATTTCATTTACACATAAAAACACATTTTATGGTCATACACACTCAAAATAGTATCTAAACATTCTTTTCACTATTTGTATAACTCAAACAAACACTTATGATTTCCATAAAACAATTTCACAGGTTATAACAAAACTTTGCACATAAAATCCATTTAAAACCACTATTTTAACACCAAATGAATACCAATATTTCACCAAAATAGAATTTTCAGCACTTAAATATTTTATAAATCCATTCCATTAATTATAAAACAGCACCAATTAGTCTAACATGGAATGCATAAGTAAAACACCCATTTTCACACAAAATTGGCACCTAAAAAATGAACTGCTTAACAATTGCTACCAAAAATAGTTTTCTCACCAAAAAATGAAATAAGAACATAAAATAAATATAAATCCAGAAATATAACTCATTATATAATGCTTAAATATGGAATCACCTACCATATATTTCAAAACCCTCAAATCCTTGTGTGGAACTTCAACCTCACCATCGCCACACCACAAGGAAGTGAAAATGAACCTAAAACCAAAATATTGGACCATGAAACTCAAAAACAAACCCTAGGTATGAATCCCTCACTTCTATGAATTTGGGGATTCAATAAAATTGGAAGAAACCCTAAGGAAATGGAAGGAACAAGAGAGGAAACTCACTTGAAAAACTTTGAAGAAATCGCACAAAATACACTGGTAGTTGAATATACTAGTAACTAAAATTGAAAGGTAGGTTATAATAAGGCTGAGGATGTCAAGTGGGGAATGAAATGGGGGATAAAGAGTAAAAATAAATGATTTATAAAGGAAATAAATTACCTTTTCAAATTTGGAAGATTTTATAAACCTTGATGAAGCTCTCCCTAATCCCCGATGAATATGAGATCCAAATAGGGAAAATGGAACATGGGGGTGCACCTAGAGACTGTGGTCTCGAGTGAGAGGTATATGAAGGACCCCAGAACACCCTGAGAGGGGAGGGGTGAATCAGGGTGTCAACTTTTTCTTTTTAAATTTTTTTTATCTTGTTCCCACGTTGGTATGAACTTGTTAAATCTGTCAAACAAATGAAAGCAGGGAGGTGACACGGCACTTTTACTTGGTTTACCGCAAAGGGCTACATCCAAGAAGCATATTCCAACAGTGTGTCGGTTATACCTAAATCTACAAATATTTAGTACTTTTAGGATTACAATATTTGGACACAGACACTCTGTTCCAGGCCCACTACCTTTACAAAGTATTATGGATAGCTCAATGCTTACCTCGTATAACTTCCCTCAACTCCCCTGAGCTCACTGCTTTGAGAGAAGTCAGACTCAGTTTATCGACTTGAGGGTCTCTTCAATAGATTTACATTGAAGTATTTGTCTCTGTTCAGCATGAGACATTGCTTGCATCTAAGTCCTGAAATTATGCACTTGAAAGAATTAAATCACTGTAATAGGTAATCAGAACATGTGTTCAACCTGTACTTTCAATTGCATGCAACACCAACACTTTGCATGCAAGTTCTACTTTTTGCGCGCAAACCTTTCACTCAACAACAACATTTTCGCACAACTTCAAATTTTTATACACAACTTCAAATTTTCCATGTAAATTGAAATTTTACATGAAACATCAACTTTTACACGCAACTTCTACTTTTACGCACAACTTAAACTTTTACGCGCAGCAGCTCCTTTTACATACAACTTCCTTTTTGCGCAACTTTAACATGCATCAAAACTCGGATCTTATCTCAGACTTCTAATCCATCAAATGAGGGGGGGGTCACATATTATTTATAGGTTTTTCTGACCCCCAAGCACAAAACTTAAATGTGGCATGAAAAACATCTCATTCGGCGTGCAATACTTTTCACGCCGGAACCATTTTCCGTGCACATCTCTAGGTTTTTCACGCAGCCCATGCCTTTGCCAATTTTCGACGTTCTGATTCCAAAACACCTCTTATGATAAATACCTCTCTCCACTATTTCATGGACCACGCTTCCTCTTTGCGTGCATCTCCTTTTTCCAACAACCCATGTCTTCATTTTCTGATTTTCAGGCCCAAAATTTTGGAAAACACTAGAAAACGGCACCACCTTCAATACTGTTGTACGCATTGACTGTATGATACCTTTCCTTTAAAGACACTATGAACTTATAATGAGGATTGAAAAAAAATACAAAACATACTTCATTTCCTTCATAGAAAGACCATGGTTCCAAAAATCTCCCCCTTTGGGTTTGTTGGCAATCACCAGATAAATTCACAGTGCACCAACCACAAGAAAAACCTAAAACTCAAGAATCAAGTCAACCAACACTCTAAGTATTCATGAGAAATTATTGGTGTAGAAAACAATAGGGGAATCTTGAAATGGGTTCTTGTCTCTTTGAATTCTCAATGAAACCCAAGAAATTCTCTTACAATGTCACATAAGCATTTCATATCCATTACATGTCCTGAATTTATTCCTTCTCCCCCATTGACAATAAACCCAAATACTAGTAAAAGTTCATTGTTCAGCTCAAAACACACTCCCCCTAGATAGTATCTCCCCCACAAACCTACAACATATCCACAAACATATTAAAAATAGTAAACATAACTTGGGATAGGGGAATTTCGTAATCTCATTATGCACTGGGAGGTGGCTGAACACCGAGGTTCAACCGATGTTTCTCATACACAGCTGTTGACAGTGGCTTGGTCAAGATATCAACCACTTGCTCATCAGTTCCCACTTGATCCATTCTAATCACACCTTTCCCAAATTTTTATTTTATAAAGTGATACCTAATTTCAATATGTTTTTTATGAGAATGATGAACAGGATTATTTTTAAGATCAATTTCATTCTTGTTATCACAGTAAATCACCATTGTTTGTTTCACCTCATCACTAATATCTATCATTTATTACTTTATCTATAGTATTTGAGTGCATTCATTTGTAGAGAAGATATACTCAGCTTCAGCAGTACTAAGAGAATTAATTTATTTTTTCTTGCTCAACCATCCAACACATTTCTTCCCAATATAAAATTATCCACCACTGGTGGACTTTCTGTCAACTACATCTCCAGCCCAGTTAGAATCATAAAACACTGATAATTCACTATCCCTTCCTGCAGCAAAGTATAAGCCATAATTGTGAGTACCTTGAATATACCTCATGATTCTTTTTACTGCTTCCATATATTGTTTCATTAGATTACTCTGAAAGCGGGCTTCTAAGAATGTTGAAAAGAAAATGTCTAGACGTGTTGCTGTTAGGTACAATATGCTCTCAATGATTCATTTGTACATTGTGGGATCTACATAGGTCCCATACTCATTCCTTCCAAGTTTGGTTCCAACTGCAATTGGAGTTGACATTGGTTTTGAGTCATGCATATTAAATTTCTTCATCAGTTCTTTTGCATAATTTTCATGATAAATGAAGGTGTAATTCTTCTTTTGAAACACCTGCAACCCAAAAAAATATGTGACCTCCCTAATCATAAACATTTCAAATTTTGATTTTATCTTATTGGCGAAGTCGTCTACTGATTTATGCCTGCTACCACCAAATATAATTTCATCAATGTAAACTAGAACCATGAACTGATCTTTTAGATAATTATTCACATAGAGATTGTGATCTACTCCTCCTCTTTTAAATTCTAGCTTCTTGAGGTAAGAATCCAGCTGGGAGTACCATGCCTGTGGTGCCAGTTTCAAGACATACAGTACTTTCTATAGTTTTCAAACCTTTGTTTCATCAGTACCAAGAAGAAAACCCATAGGTTGTTTAATGTAGACTTCTTATTTGAGTACACCATTCAAGAATGCTATCTGGACATCCATTTGATATACATTATATCCTCTTTGGAGTTCCATGGAAAGGAAAAGTCTAATTGACTCCAGTCTAGCCACTGGTACAAAGGTTTCTTCAACATCAACACCTTCAATTTGGGAATATCCTTTAAATACCAGTCATGCATTGTTTTTAATAACACTTCCATTCTCATCAAACTTCTTCTTGAAGATCCATTTTGTACCAATCACATTGTGACCTTCAGGTCTCTTAACTAGATCCCAAGTCTGGTTCTTGTAAATCTGATATAACTCTTAATTCATGTCTTTCACCCGAGATTCATCCTTTGCAGCTTCTTCAAATGAGGATGGCTCCACAACTGACAGAAATTTAGATTGTGTGTTATTCCTCATTCTCCTTGTTTTTGTGGGTGCACTCATGTCCCCAATTATGTTAGATGGATCAATCTCAGCTCTTAGATTTATCCTATGAGGTTCAGTCTCATTCTCTCTAGCCAAGGTTTCCTATTCAGATTCCTCTTCTGAGTCAACAACATGATGTGACTCCTAAGTTTTTTGAACACCTTCCTCTATTTCTGTATTTGTATTTACTCCATGTTCACTTTCTTTTCATCACTTTCTATCATATCAGCATATAAAATCATTTAAGTATTTGTGGTTTTTTCTTCTATGATCTTAACATCGCTACTTTCCACAATACTTCCTAATTGCTTGTTGAAGAACTTGTAGGCTTTTCTGTTCATTGAGTATCCAAGGAAAATTCCTTTATCTTCATTGTCTCCATATTTCCCTTGATTTCCTTCTTTGTTTCTAATAAAGAACTTACTTCTAAAAATATGAAAGTATTTCAAAGAGGGATTCCTTACATGCCACAATTCATAAGGTGTCTTCATCTCACCTATATAAAGTTCTGTTCGATTTTGAATATACACTAAAGCTTGAACAGCCTCTTTCCAGTAATGCCATGGAATACGACTCTCAATCAGTATAGTTCTTTCCATGCTATTCACCTGTCGATTTCTGCACTCAAAAACTTCATTTTTTTGCGGAATTCTCACGGAAGCTTCCTCATGTTGTATCCCATGCTTCTCCAGGTAGTTTTCAAATTCAATGGATGTGTATTCCCCTCCATTGTCTGATCTCAACACTTTGATTGTTCATCCAGTATCATTCTCGTCGATTCGATGATATGTTTTCATGAAGTCAAGTACTTATTATTTCCTATGTATAACCATTACACATGCCATTATACTATAATCATCTATGAAAAGGATGAAGTACATTTCTCTGTGAGTTCTGGAAATATTTATTAGGCCACATATATCTGTAAGAATGAGATCATGAAGATGTGATGCCCTTTTCTTCTTTGGTCGATATGAACTGCAAACCAGCTTCCCATGAATGAAAGCATCACAATACTTTTCATGTTCACGCTTTAGGTTGGTAATATCTATGACAATCCTCAATTTTGATATTTTCTCCATGTCTTGTTGATTATTGTTCTCTAGTCTCTGATGCCAGAAATTTTTTTCTTCTTCAACAATCACGTAACAAATGTTTTCTTTACTATCAACCTGATACAAGTTGTCTTCTATTCTGCATTCCTTCATAAGTGAATTGTCTTTCTTTCCCTTGATAGTGCATCCTTTCTGATTAAAAGTAACTATAAGTCCTGAGTCAAAGAGTTGACTCACGCTGAGGAGATTATGATGTAGGCCATCTACATAAAGGACTTCAGTTTTCTTTAGATCACCATTAGCTAATTCAGTACTTCCACTGCATTTGATTCTTAGAGCTCCATAATTACCAAACTGTATTGTTCCATCAACCATCCTTTTGATATCTATTAACAGGACTGCATTACCTATCATGTGAGACGAACAACCGCTATCCAGAATCTAGGTACTATTACTTTTTGAAGCTTTGAGGGACACCTCTGCAAGGTTGGATTTCTCAATTTTCTTCTTTTATTTCCACGAGACATTGGATTGAGTGTAGAACACTGATGGCCTTTCAATTCTGTCTTCCATGTACATTGGTTCTTCATAGTCAAAATCTAATTCGAGGGGAGAAAACCTGTTTGTAATATCAACACTTTCTTATTGACGAGATTTTACTTATCTCAAACTTCAGTATGAGGTGTCCATGTCCCTTCTCTGCCTGTAATTAACATCCTTATGACCAAATTTAGGACAATGAAAACAATATCCATAGAAATTTTTTCTTCTAAAAGAATTAGTATATGAATTTGTTCTCCTCTATTGAACTCCCATATCTTATCCATTCAGATAGATTCTTGCCTCTTTGCAATAAGACATGGTATGGCCTATATATCCATAGAACTAGCACTTCATGAGAGGAAATATCTTCTCACTTCTGTTTATCCTCATTCCTTCTTCTTTGGGATAATAGTTTGAGGGATCATTTTTTCTGGAGGCTCAAGGATGATCTTACTTTATTCTTTTAGATTGAATTGGGGGGTTTCTATTTTAGCACTTCAGATGACTTTTCCACATCACCCACTTTCAGCTTGCCTTTATTTTGGTCACCTTTATTTTCAGCATTTAACGACTCTACCTCACAACCAATTCCACTATTTACTATGTTAGAAGTTATTTAATCATTTAAAAAAATCAACTCCATTAGAGCCACGTTTTTCTCTATCCAACAGCTCATCATCTAAGAACCTTCCAAAATGTATTTTCTTCTTTGATTCTTTTGAAATTGATTCAATCTCATGTTTACTCCTAAGAGTAACAACCTCCTCCTCAAGACCCTCAGTAGTCTTGGACTTTTCTTCCAGTCTGGATGTGAGTTCATTGATGACCTTTTCATGCTCTTCAATTCTCATATTCAGGTCCACTACATCATCATTGCTTTCAAGGATTTTAGACTGTACTTTCACAAATTCTTCCAGTCGTTCAATTTCATTTTCAAGCTGATCAACATATTAAGTTGATTCTTATACAATTGATTTCTACTTATTGCAACTCTTACATTTAATCTTAAGCATACAAACAACATCATTAAGTTGCAACTCAGAATTAGCACTAGATTTAAACTTATTTTCTCCACCATTATCTTCTAATTTTTCAATAGTGGCCATCATGGAAGCCTGGTTTCCAGTTGTAAATTCTGGTTCTTCTTCTTTACATAATTCATTATCATCATCTTCCTCTTCACATACAAAACTCTTCTTTGGTAACTTATTTCTTGATTTGAAGTCTCCCTTCTTGAAAAACCTTTTCCGAGGCTTCTCAATGTTTTCATCATCGCTATCTTCATCATCTATCTTTCTTAATCACTGAGAAGCAATGCGACCAAATTTTCCACAAAAAAAAAAGAAAGATAAAGGTAACTTCCCTTTGAATTTCAATTTTCCCTTCTGGAACTTCTTGATAATGAGAGAAAAATTTCTTTTTCCTCATCATCTTCACCACTGTTATCTTTTGAAATTTTCTGTTTCTCAATAGATTTTAATTCCATTTCCTTACTCACTCGAGTCGTAGCATCTTCTAGTTTGACTCTCATTTCATATGCAACCAGGTTGCTGAAAAGATCATCCAGATAAAGTTTGTAAAGATCTCTTTCCTCAAGGTCTGACACCTTTGCATTGTACAGGGGTTGAAGTCTTCTCAATATTTTCTTTACTATGTCAACATCTTTGATTTCTTAACCTAGACACTGAATTTCTCTAACCACTTCTGTAATTCGATTGAAGGAGTTTATATTCTCATCAGGGTGCATCTTTAGATCATTAAATCTATTGTGCAGGACTTATAGTTTTTCCTCCTTCACTTTTCAATCACCTTTATAAATATTTTCAATTTTATCCCACATGGATTTTGCTGAGGTGAAACTCATCACATTTAGATAGATCTGATCAGAAAGGGCTGTAGTGAGAGCATTATGTGCTTTAGAATCTGCATCAATAATTTTCTTATCTACATCATTCATAGCCAGCCTTGTTGGTTCAGTAACATATATACCTTGCACAGTGGAAAATAGGACTTCCATTCCTAGGTATCTTAGATGAGACCTCATTCTGTTCTTCCAAATCTGAAAATTATTTCCATCAAAAAGGGGGACTCCCCTAAAACTGGATGAATTCTCCATGAGAGTATAAGACAGATCAAACACTAGCAACCTTGCTCTGATACCACTTAAATGGCCCCAAAACACCCTGAGAGGGGAGGGGTGAATCAGGGTGTCAAACTTTTATTTTTAAAGTTGTGGATCTTATTCCCACGTTGGTAGGAACTTGTTAAATCTATCAAACAAATGAAAGCAGGGAGGTGACACAGCACTTTTACTTGGTTCGCCGCAAAGGGATACTTCCAAGGAGAATACACTGATAGTGTGTTAGTCGTACTAAATCTACTAATCTTTAGTAGTTTGAGGATTACAATATTTGGACACAGATACTCTATGCTAGGCACACTGCCTTTACAAAGTATTAGGGATATCTCACTGCTTCCCTAATATAACTTCCCTCAACTCCCCCAAGCTCACTACTTTGAGAGAATTAAAACTCATTTTATCGACTTGAGGGTCTCTTCAATAGATTTGCATTGAAGTCTTTGTCTCTGTTCAGCATGAGACACTGCTTGCATCGAAGTCCTTAAATGATGCACTTGAAAGCACTAAATCACTACACCGGGTAATCAGAACATGTAATCAGCATGTATAGTCAATTGCGTGCAACTCCAACACTTTACGCGCAAGTTCTTCTTTTTCCATGCAAAACTTTCATGCAACAACAACCTTTACGCGTAGCTTCAAATTTTTATTCGCAACATAAAATTTTCCATGCAACTTGAACTTTTACGTGCAACATCAACTTTTACACGCAACTTCCACTTTTACGCGCAACTTAAACTTTTACACGTAGTAGCCCCTTTTACACGAAACTTCATTTTTGCGCAAATTTTACATGCATTAAAACTCAAATATTATATCATAATTTTGCTCCATCGAATGAGGGGTTCCACATATTATCTATAGGTGTTCCTGACCCCCATGCACAAAACTTAAACATGGCATGAAAAACATCTCATTCAGCACGCAATACTTTTTGCGCTGGAACCATTTTCTGCGCACATCTCCAGGTTTTTCGTGCAGCCCATGCCTTTGCCAATTTTTGACGTTCTGATTCTGAAACACCTCTTGCGTGAAAAACCTCACTCCACTATTTCGTGCACCACGCTTCCTCGTTGTGAGAATCTCCTTTTTCCAAAAACCCATGTCTTCATTTTCGGATTTTCAATCCTAAAAATTTGGAAAACACTAGCAAACGGCGCCACCTTCAATACTGTTGTCCGCTTAAACTGTATGATCCCTTTCCTTTAAAGACACTCTTAACTTCCAATGCGAATTTACAAAAAACACAAACAATACTCTATTTCCTTCATAGAAATATTGTCATTCCAACAGTATAATTACTGAAAAATATTAAAAATGAATGAGATATAAAAGAATTAAATTATTTTGTTAAAACTGGAAATGGGATCACGGGTTGGCCCAATGCCTGAATAAATCACCCAAATACATCATGATTATGAGTTCATAATGTGTCAAAATTTATATGGTGGTTTTAATTGGTCAGGGAAGGCCAAGTGGGGAGTGTAATGGATGAAAAATGTTAAAAAATGAAGTAGTTATAAAAGAAAAAAATTTGTTTTTAAATATGGAAATGGGCTCACAGTTTGGCCCAAATCATGATGTAACCACCCCTTTCTCCAAAAATGCCTGTAAACCCCCATAAACAAATAAAGAATATAAATTAATGAAAAATAAATTTAAAATAATTCATGGATGTGAAAATTCTCCCCACCATAAAAAACTTTTTTCCCTTAAAAAGTCATCTTGAAACCTAATCAGATAAGAGAAACGGAAATTGCTCTTTGACCCAAGACTTTTTCTCCCATGTATCATGCTCATCAGTCCCATGTTGTCAGAGGAATCAACCCAGAGAAATAGTCTTCCCTAGAATCACTTTTTATTAGGAGTCCACAATATGTAATGTTCTCTCAACCACAGACATATCAGGCTCTATATCCAACTCCTCCCAATTCAGCACATGGGACAGATTCGGGTTATACTTCTTCAGTTGTGAGACATGGAAGAATTTGTGGATAGATGTCAAATGAGAAGGAAAAGATAAATTTTATTCCACCTTTATAATCCACTTAGTAATCTCAACATTTTTTACATACCTCAGTATTAGCTTGCCCTACTTTCCCAAACAGCGATGACCCAGACAAGGGGTTACCATAAAAAACACCTGATCACCCACTGAAAACTCTAGGTCTTAACACCTCTAATTTTTGTATTATTTCTAGTGACTCTAAGCTATAAATAAACAATTCCTAATAACTTTTACCTTCTCATATGTCTCCAGCACAAGACTCATCCCCAACAATGAGGTCTCACCTACCTCATCCCAACATAGGGGGGATCGACAAGGTTGACCATAGATCAACTTATAGGGAGCCATTCAGATTGAGGATTGGTAATTTTTATTATAAGTGAACTCAACCAATCCCAAATGGATATCCCAGGAACCTCTAAAGTCCAAAACTCATTCATGGAGCATGTCCTCCAAAATCTGATTCACCCGCTCTGTCTGACCATGCATTTGAGGATGGTATGTTGTGATCATTTTATTCTGAGACCCCAAGGCCTTATAAAGGCCTTAAAAAAATAGATAAGTGAAATGGGGGTTCTCTATCTGAGACAACTGCAGATGGAACACCATTAATCCTTACCCCCTCTTGAAGATACAATCATCCCAACTCATCCACTTTAGATATATCCTTGTTTAGAATGAAGTGGGCTGATTTGGTAAGAAGATAAATTAATACCCATATGGAATTCTTACCATAGGGTGTACAAGGAAGGAAGACAATGAAATCCATGGAAACCATGTCCAACTTCCAGGTAGAAATTAGTAGAGTCTGGATCAAACCAGATGGCCTTTAATGCTCTGCCTTTATCTACTGACATGTATAGCATCTCGACACAAAGTTAGTTGTATCTCATCTCATACCTAGCTACTAGAATTGTCAACTCACATCATAAAACATCTTGGTGGAACCAGGATGGATAGCCCACTGATATTGGTGGTTATCCTACATCACCACCTTTGGTAGAGACAAAGGTGTTACTAAGAGGCCCTTGAAGAAAAATATACCCTTGAGGGATGAACACCAATCATAAAGCATCTCCCCACTGTAAAGAAGATTCCAAGACTACTGACATAGCTCATCCCCAGGCTATTCTCTCTGAATCAGCTCCACAAGAGATGGATTCAAATGAACGCTCACCAAGAACACACCTCCACTATGCTCCTTGGTCTCTATTTGCATCTGATCAAAGAGCCCCATCAGAGTCTACTCATCACTAGAATTCCTCAAAGCCTACACTAGTGCTCTTCTTCTAGAGGATTTGTCACCACATTACCCTTTCCAGGGGTGTAGGCGATATTGAAGTCAAACCCCTATAAGTACTCGATTCAATGCCACTACCTCAGATTAAGATCATTCTACAAAAATATAAAGGTTAAGATTTTGTTATCAGAATAGACCACAAACTTCTCCCCAAAGAGGTAGTGGCACCAAGTTTTCAAAGCATGCATCACAGCTTCTAGATCCAAGTCATGGGTTGGGTAATTATTTTCATGTGGTCAAAGTTTGCAGGAGCCATGCGTCACCACGTGATCATCCTGCATAAGCACACACCTGAGACCCATACATGAAGCATCACAATACACTACATAGACCTTTAAAAATACTGGAAAGATCAATATGGGGGTGTTAGTCAACCATCTCTTTAGCTCCTCGAAGGATTCCTAACATTCTCTTCCCCAAAAAAATCACCCCTTTCTGGGTGAGCACAGTCATGGGAGAAGCAAGCCGAGATAAATCCTGAACAAATTGCCTATAGTATCATGCCAAGCCAAGGAAACTCCTGATCTCAAACATGTTCTTTGGCTGCTCCCATTACATCAATGCACTGATCTTCTTAGGATCCACCGAAATTACCTGATCTGAGATCACATGCACCAAAAACTTCACTGCCCTAATCTAGAAGATTCACTTAGATAGATTTTCATAAAGGCGGTGATCCCTAAAAGTTCCCAACACGATTTTAAAATAATGTTCATGCTATTCCTTGGATCCATATTAAACTAAAAATCCATCCACAAATACCACGACAAAATAGTTGAGATATTGGTGGAACACTCTATTCATGAGTTCCATAAAGACTACTGGAGCATTGGTCAATTTGAATGGAAAAATCAAGTACTCAAAGTGGTCGTACCTACTTTGGAATGTTGTCTTTGGGATATATTCCTCTTTCACCCTGAGTTGGTGGTAACCTGAACGCAAGTCTATTTTAGAAAACCACTTTTCCCCATTAAACTGATCAAACAAGTCATCTATTCAGGGAAAAGTATATTTTTTATTTATGGTTATATTTTTCAGCTTCTGGTAATCAATACACAACCAGAGGGATCTGTTAGCCTTCTTCGCAAACAGAATAGGATCGACCCAAGGAGAGTTGCTCGAGAAAATGAATCCTTTGGATTCTAAATCATCCATCTATATATTTAATTCTCTTAGATTGGTCGGGTCCATACGATATGAGGGAATAGATATTGGTTGTGTTGCCAGTGCCAAATAAATTGAGAACTTCACATCCCGCTCTAGGGGTGAGACTCAAAAATAATCTGGGAATACCTCCAGGAACTCATGCACTACATGAGGTAACCCACCCGTAGGAGAAAGATCTTCATCCTCTAGTATAAGTGATGATAATTAGAAGATAATATTCTCTAACTCTAGGAGTGGAGGTCCCACACCACCTGACTGAGGATCCCATTCCCCACAAAAAACCTGCGGATTGCCATCATATGTCGTGAAACTCACCTACTGCCTATAGTAATCAATGTGATCTTGAAAGTGTACAAGTAAATACATGCCAAGTGTTTCTTCAAAAATTTCCATATCCAAGACCAAGAGTTCCCACTCCATCTCTATCCCAAACACAGTAAGTGCGCACAATGGGAACCTGAGACCCTGCTTTTTCTTGTTACCCAACGGCGTCACCAACCCCATCACAACAGATAACAACTCAGTAGGAAAATTCAGTGTGCTCATAAAATGGGTAAAGATAAATGAAACAGAAGAACGATTATCAAAAATAACAGTAGCTATAGAAGATGCAATCAAAACAGTACCTCAGATAGTTGATAGCCCTGTATCTGACCCTACTGGTTCCTACTCCACAGAATAAAGATGCCTCGTCACTGCTTGAGAATGGTTGATCACATGTGGCTATGCTCTAAGCTGGATCTACCTAGAAGATGATCTGGGCCTTCCTCCATAACCACCAAACCAAGATCCTCCTATCCTTGATGGCTCTGACTGAGCTGGCACTCCCTTGGAAGCCACTTATCCTACCCCACTCTGAAGTAGACGTTTCATCCTGAAAAAGCACTACAAGTGTCCCATAACTCCATGCTAATAACAGGGCTTCGAATGAGATGTTCATACTGGTCAGATATTCCCTGGCCTCCCAAACTTGTGGCACATGACGGACCTCACATCAGAACCCGCATATGAAAATTGCCTAGAACGGTGGCCAGAACTGCCACCTCCTTTCTTCCCCTGATCCTCTCACTTCTTTTTCTTCTCAGATGAAGCACCACTACCATCATTGATACTATACCAGAGAAACCAGACCTCCCCATGATGTCAATATCTACAATAGATGCCCAGTCAACCACCTTAGCATAGGTATTAAGATTAAAAAGGAACACCTGAGAATAAATCTCCTATTGCAAGCTCCTTTTGAACTTCTGGGCCTTCATCTACTCATTGGAGACCATTTCATGTGCATACCAGACCATCTCAGCAAAACAGTTTGCATACTCCATCACTGAAAGGTCCCTCGGAACCATCTCCATAAACTCCTAGGATCTAGCATATGCCAAGACTTCAAGGCAGTACTAGTCATTGAAGGTAACCTTGAAGTCCTTCCAACTCATCTCTTTTTGCTTCCCAGATTGAATCACTAATTCCCACCACTTGTAGTTGGTACCCTCTAATATAAAAGAGTCACACTTCACCCTAACCTCCTCGGGTGTGTCAGGAAACTCGAACATGTGCTCGATCTTCTCGATCCACTCCTCTGCTTCCTGTGGTTTCATGCTACCTCGGAAAGTAGGACGCTTGTTCTTTAGGAACTCCCAGGCTTCGTCCTTCCTAGGACTTGACTCCTCTTCCCTATATAGAGAAGGATCAGGATATACTCCCTATACTAGGGCTTGAACATACATGTACATAGCTTCTACCATCTTTTGATCAATCGGTGAGGGAGAAATCTCTCTAGCATCTTCCTGTGGGTGCATGGGAGTTTTCTAGGGAGGCAAGTTGCTACACAAGGCAACAGTCACAAAATAAATCATTATTACAACAATTATGAAAAAATATTCAGCAATTAAATCAAAAATAAATAATTCAAACACATCACAATAATTAAATAAATAACCACATCACTCCCACCTGATGTCTACGGGCAGTCTATAGCCTGCATGTCCCACCTGAAAGAGAAGTCAAACAAACAATCCCAACATCCAATGGTGACTCAAGTTTTTTCACGAGAGGTATTGGATAGGCACCCTAATCATAACAAAAACTATGAGCCCTAAAATTCCTATCTCCTGTCTAATCAGACTCACCCCAAAATAATAATATGACCCAAAAAGATAAATCTCCTCTAATACCATTTTGTCACGAACTAAATATGGTCTCCATTAAAACTGGCACCCAAAACAGTCCTTGGAAAGTCCCGGAGGGCGTTTTCTATCCCCACAGGCTATAAAAAGTTCTCAAGTATCTTAAACAATTCTTTGGGAATGATTTACCCAAGTTGGTATACATAAAACAACCAAAAAACAATCAATAAACCGAATCTAAAATTCATTCCAAACAAGACTTAATTAAAACTAAGAATTGAATGCAAAGTTTTAAAAATGACATGGGAGGTCCAAAACTGAAAAAGTAGTAGAAAAACATCCCAAATACAACCACACAACAAGGGTTCATCACCCATGAGTCGTCTCCACAACACCACACCACGGAAGAGACTAGCAACCCGAATCATCGTCTCCAAAGCCCTTGCCCTTACCTATGTCAAACATAATCAAGTATACTTACACCCAAAGGTGTAAGCAGGGTGTGATCCTAATCACAATATGATTCCACTCAAAGACTCCATGTTATAATCATTATAAGAAAAAAATCTTTCAAGTGTTATAAACAAATAATGGTAGCAATAATTTCTAAAGGTGCATCTTTTGAATGAAAATAGTTTTCAAAGTGGGTAACTTTAAAAATGGGTAAATCTAAATAAAACATGTCAGATACTAAATTTTCCATCCAAACACACCATAATCCCAAGTTAAATTTCATATAGTCAATGATCACTCAACATTGGAACACCCCTAGGCACTAGTTAGTTGTGAGCCCCAGGTACCAAGCATCTCAGTGTGAAAGTAACCATAAAAATATTTGTTCTCATGCATGATCCACTGGTAGAGGAATCACACAAAACCTAGTGGTCCCCAAAATCATAATCAACATAGTTTTGTTAGTTTTTTCAATATCAAACTTGCTAAGTAAAACAGGGACAAACCCACTCTGGATCACTAGCATGCTAGTAAACGTCTGCCCACCTAGATACCAAGGTTTCACTCTTTGTGATCAAAAAAGTTCCACATGATAAAAAATGTCATTTAAATAAATAAAAACACCATTTATGGTCGTACACACTCAAAAAAATATCTGACCATGATTTTCACCATTTTTATAACTCAAACAGACACTTAGAATTTCTATAAAATAATATCACAAGTTATAACAAAACTTTGCACATAAAATCCATTTAAAACACATCTTTTAACACTAAATTCATAACAATATTTCACCAAAACATAATTTTCAGTACTTAAACATTTTATAAATCCATTCCATGAATTATAAAATAACACCAATTGGTAAAATATGGAATGCACAAGTAAAACACCCACTTTCACACAAAATTGGCACTTAAAAATCAACAACTTAATAATTTATACCAAAAATAGTTTTTGCACCAAAAACAATGAAATAGGAACATAAAATAAATATAAATACGTAAATCTAACTCATTATAAAATTCTTAAATATGTAATAACCTACCATATATGTCAAAAGCCACAAATCCTTGTGTGGAACTTCAACTGCACCACCACCACACCACAGGGGAGTGAAAACGAACCTAAAACCAAAATATTGGACCAATAAAATCAAAAAAACCCTAGGTATGATTCCATAACTTCTATACATTTGGGGGATTCAAGAAAAGTGGAAGAAACCCTAAGGAAATGTAATGAATAAGATAGGAAACTCACTTACTTGAGAAACTTTGAATAAATCGCCTCAAATACACTAGAAGTTGAATCTCCCAGTAGCCAAAATTTAAAGGGAGGTTTTAATAAGGATAATTATGTCAAGTGGGGATTCAAATGGGTGAAAAAGAGTAAAAACTAAATGATTTATGAAAGAAACAAATTACCTTTTCAAATCTGGATGATTTGAGAAACCTTGATGAATTTTTCCCTAATCCCCAATGAAGATGAGATCTAAAGAGGTAAAATGGAACATGGGGGGTGCTCCTAGGGTTTGTGGGATCGAGTGAGAGGTGTAATGACCAAAAAATATTAAAAATGAATGAGGTATAAAAGACTTAAATTTTTTTGTTAAAACTAGAAATGGGATCATGGGTTGGCCAAATGCCTGAATAAATCACCTAAATCCATCATGATTATGAGTTCCTAATGGGTCCAAAAGGATATAGTAGTTTTAATAGGTTGGGTAAGGAAAATTGGGAAGTGGAATGGATGAAAAATGTTAAAAACTTATGGAGTTATAAAAGAAAAAAAATTGTTTTTAAATCTAGAAATGGGCTCACTGTTCGGACCAAATCATGATGTAACCACCCCTTTCTCCAAAAATGCCGGGAAAACCCCCTAAAACAATGCCAGATTAGAAATTGATTAAATATACCTTTAAAAAAAGTCATGTATGTGACATCAAAACTCTTTAATCACACCATATCAAAAGAAAAATGATTACAATAGAAAACTTAATGCTTTTATATTGAAATTAATCACAAATGGAATCTCTAAGAATAGCCCAAAAAAAAAAGAACTCAAGCACTAAGTTAGTGTACAACTCTCAATTACAGGTCAATCAATATGTAATAAACTTAATAAGCATCTATTACTTACAGTCCCAGTTTTCTATTTATATATGAGATTTGTAAAAAAATCAATAGTAAACTCTAAGATCTTATGGTATAAATACCACTCTTAATAAACTTAGAATCTCGGCATGATTTTCTTCTCTAAATGGTTCAAGTGGCATCATGACATTCCCAAAGTTCATCATCCAGAATCAACTCATCTAGAACATGTTATTTGAAATTTAAATATTCACATAAAATTTTAAAAAAAACATCACGTTAACTCAAGTAAATTATAAAATGTACTATGGTTTTTAAAACAAAGGTTAAATAAGAAGTCATTTAGTAAAATGACTTAATAGCCACATAAACCATTCCTTGAACAAGATAATACATGGGAACCCTAATTTGGGATGAACCAACCAAGATGGATGATCAAGTTCATGAGGTTTATTTCTTTAGAAGGAATATTACACTTATTATTTGATAGGTTTTCTTAGTCTCTACATTTTAATATATATCAATTGTATATTAAATCTATAACTATTAAATAATATGAAACCCTTATTATATCATGTTTTATTCCTTGATGTATGCATTATTTTAATAATTTATTTTTTATAATCTCTATTTCATCCATCAAATTAATATTTCAAACTATATAAATGTGTATCGCTTTACACAACACAAATTTTGTGTTACTCACCCAAAAATAAATTTAACAAATATTTTCACATATCCAAATTCATCTCAGGCATGAGGTACATGAAACCATTTTTATATAAAGTCTTAGAATTATATTAAATCAATAATCATCATTATATTAAACTTGGAGTGATAGATAACCAACCCCCTCTTTTTGGACAAGGCATAAGCCTTTGGGAAAGTGAGAAGTTGACCCAAATTCCCTATACCCAAGGATACTTAACTCAAAAGATACTTTAATCCCATCATAACTCTAAAACATAATATTTTTAAGCTATAATAATCCTATAAATTAAAACTTATAACTTAATAAAAAATTTGAAGTCAAGGTAGATGAAAACTAGATCTTATGACATCGTTCCTAGCATGCAATGCAGGTAAAGACAATTTTATAAGAATAAATTTATTATATAATTTTAAAAATATATAATATTCACATTTTTATACATGAATTTTAAAAATAATGAATAAATAAAAAATTTATTTATTTTCTAAACATGATGTATAAATATGATCATTTCTTGTTTTATTTAGGCATAAAAATATTTCATTTATATGTTATAACACTAATCTTTTATAAACATTTTATAAACCATAAACAATTTTACATAATGATATTTTTTTCTCATTTTTTTGTTCTATATCATATTTTATGATAGATAGTGGGACTAACTATTGTAAGTTGTGATTCTATCATGACATATACTGGAAAATATTGCGGGAGTCTTGTGATTCATTACACAGTTGGCAAGTTATTTATTACACAAGTGTCTAGTTATGCGGATAACCAACTATAATTTATGATATATATTATGAAATCTTTATAATACAATCTCATATCTTACACATATAAATTATATGTTTTGTACTATAAAAACTCTTATCTTATCCTATGACATAATTTAAAATTATAGGATTCAAGGAATCATACACTACAACTCAACTAGTCATACCCTATGACTATGAAAAAAATCAAGTTTCATACTAGGATATCCTATATCCTAAACCAAGTTAGAACAATCCAAATATGGATTTTCAGACACATCATATCATACCTAATAATTTTTCCAAAATCATGTTATGATATACATGTTCTTCAAAAAGTTAAAATAGAAACATGTTGAATCAATGATGAAAGTGCATCTCAAACCACTAATGGTTTGTGTAGAATCATCTCATATCCAACACAAAAGAAGAAACCTAATTAATATCCCAATATATCATCATGAATTAATATGAAAATAAAAAACATAGTAAAAATAGGTGTACCACTTTTTATTATGCTCCATATTTGATGATCAAAATGTAGTATGTTTGATAAATATCACCAAAAGACAGGTAAAAAACTATTACCACCATAGGTAGTATATCGACCACTGGAATTATTTAACACTATGATAAGATTCATAAAACTCCAAAGGTGTTCTTTCTCCTTATATTTAAAGATAAATATAGAATAGTGAAGGAATAGAGCATTAAATTGTCTTGATAGTGTCACACACACACTCCAGTAGAAAAATCAAGATCTTGATATTTACTTCCTTCATTGAAAGAACTCGAGTATCATCTTATAATGTTTGGAATCTAATATATGTTACCTAAAAACATATTACCAAAAAATATAATCATTTAAACATTTAAAGTTATTATAATCTATTTATGATTGCATAAATGAATTATCTTTATGATTCAAAACCAAGGGAAACCCATTTGGAATATGTGGCAGTATCCTATGAACCTGATCATATATCATAGGTCATATTGTATAATATAATATAGGTATCACATGCTTTCAATGATATATCTATAACATTATTTAAGATATTTCATCATATTAATATCATAGATTAATACCCAAGATATATTATACAATACAAAAATACAAGTTTTAATGCATTTTTAAAAGTGATAACCTTTTTATCATCATTTTTTACAACGCATGATGAGTTATTTTGTTGATAGTGTTTCTTGAGCATGCCTATAGTTTTCTTATCTTGAGTATGTTTTTTCTTTCAAATGTAGGGATACCGTTTTATATAACTAGTTTTGAAATCATGATCATGGATACTAATTTGATAATTTATATTCATGCTAAAGGGGTTATATTTTTATTATTATAAACCATTAAAGTTCTTCTACTAGTCATTGATGCATGGGATTGAATAGGAAGAGTTTTGACCCTGACTCCATTATACCCCTTCCCTTAACCCTAAATAGAAATTTCATCTCATATATCCTGACTATATTATACATGATCCCCTTTCCCCCAAATAGGATGGGTGTTTCACCCTAACTTCATTATGATGAGATGAGTGTTGAACCCTCAATAATGGAAAAATACTTTTAATGTTGGTTTTTTTATGTTTTAATGTTGTTTTTTCAGTCGATGTAAATACTACCAATATTATATGTATTTTTCTTAATGTTGGTTATAAAAAACAATATTGAAATATTTATTTTTACTATTTTTTAGGATTTTGACATCAGTTATTTTGATAACAGACATCGATTATGCATTTTAGGGTAATTTATTTTGATAAATGATGTTGAAAGAAAATTATAGCATTATTTATTTATATAAAAATCATTATAGGTTACTTTAAATGTTTTATATCAAAATAAATGATGTATAATATTATATAATAAAAAAATAACATAATTACCTTAGAAAAAACATTATAGAACAACTAGAAAATTAAAAAATCCAAATGAAAACAAACAAAAGAGACTCAATGTTTAGGATTATTTTCCTTGCTTGTGGTCATTTCCTCCAAATCCAAATATATTCCATTGATATTAATTCTATTGGAATGGAATAACTTTTTAGGTATTTTGAACATCTTAGAAAGGAAGAACACATGAGTCATTTTGATCATCCAATGGTAAATCACAAGTAGAAGTGTTCTGTTTTCAACTCAGTATAAAGAAATATTCTTCATCAAAAGAAAATGCATAGAATTAAAAAATATATGAAGAAAAAAATCATTGAAAAAAATATAAAAAATGGTGGAATAAATATAAATACATTGGAAAAGTGTAGAAATTGAGGAGAAGTATAATAATGAAGAGTTGAAATAACAAAACAAGAGTAGATTAAGAATGTATAAATTGGGAGAATAAAAATATTTAGATAGTATTAGAAAAGTTTACCCACTTCATGATAAATTTATAGACGGGAAGATAAAAATTAAAAGGTAACATTAAAAAAATTCACTAGTTTGAATTATGATAAATAAATTTTAATGTCGTTTACTCATATAACTGATGTTAAAACCCAGAATTATAAAAAAAAATTATATGTTAACTGATTTCAAATCATTGGGTTTTAACATCAGTTGTATATTAACTGATGTTAAAACATTTTTAGCATAAGTTATATATTATATGATTTTAGAACCCATGATTTTGATGTCATCTATATTAAAAACTAACATTAAGACCTTTTTAGAATCAGTTAATATATAACTAAAGTTAAAACCCACATTTCATGGTTTTTAACATCGTTTATTCATATAATTGATGTTAAAACAATTTTAATGTTGGTTATATATTAAATTATGTTAAAACCTTGATTTTAATTCCATATTTTCTACTAGTTACTTAAATATACGGATCATCTCAAACTTTGGGATTATCCAAAAGTAGTTTTATTAGGTATAGAACCTACTTGTGTAAGGATTTACCCCGTAAATATTATAAATACATTTTTATATGGTTTTTTATTGACATTTATTATGTTTAATGTTAACTAATATATCCATTTTATTATATATGTATGTAAATGAGTACACATGTTTTAGACTATTGTGTTGAGACGCCATTGGTGGAATCTCACAGAGTATTATATAATCACACCCTACATGGGAACCTTAAAGGACAAGAATAATCACTTTTTCTATTTCTTAGGTTCTTATATATGTTTAAGTAGTTTTTGGGTTTTTCAGTGAGTTTCATGTGGTATTCATAGAAATAGGAGTAGTTTGTGATTCGGAGTTGGAGCTTTTGGAAGTGATCATAGGTCTTTATTAGCTTATCACCTAGTCTTATTTTAGCTTCACATACCTTATTCCATGTTTGGGATTCACATTCACCATGGATTATTTTGTATAAGATGGTATATATGTTGTTTGGTCCAACATGCATTCATTTAGAGGGTTGATGGATTATTTATAGTCTGATTTACTTTCTTATGACCTGTTTAATTTTTATTTTATTTTTAGAACATCCTAAATATAGATGATTTATGTCATTTTTTGGTAGATATTGATCATGAATTATTTATCTAAAAATAGATAAATCATTCCCCAACTTTATATCAAGACTCATTATTCTATTCATTGGCCCCTAGGAATTAAGGATCACTTTTGGAGTAGAAGTTCATGTGTTCTGAGTATAGACTAGATATCTAATTCATAGACATTAAAATTGGTATTATAGTAATATTGTAATTTAAGGGATTTTAACTTTTCTTAGGTAGGATCTAGGACATTCAAAACTTGAGAAGTAACCCCTAAAAGGAATCATTAACATATTTATGGTGGAAGCCTAAGTTACCAGGGGATGTCTGAGTACTTAGAGAGAACTATATGTTCAGTTGAGGATTTCATTTGTTTGTCTTAAGTATAATGGAATATAACTCGGTGATTGAATCTAGATCTTGGTTATAAGTAAACATATAGTTTGGGTCCATGTATCATGTTATACGTTGATAGATAGGCACGCATAGGATGTCATTCCATACTACATGCTTTTCTTTGGTAGTTATACTGTAGTTAGAACTAGCTAAAGTATATATTAAATGAAACATTAATGACACTCACACACACATACATTATTGATTACTAGTTTAATAAGATCCAAGAATTGATTCCTTTTATTGAGATAGACACGTTTATTTATTCAATAGTTAATCTATCTTTTGTAATATATAAATTTCTTAAGCATGCATTTTTTACCCTTATATTTTTACTATTGATCTTGTTTCATGTATTCTACTATTATCTTGTCAGCAACAATAATGCTTACTTTATGCCTAGTAATTTTTTCTAAGCATGTAATCTATTTCGCCTATATTTAATAAACTACTACTAAGTATTCTTTTTTTTAGATTTCATTATATTTCCAGGCATGTTAATATTTTTTCAGTGAGTATGTTTCATATTTTCTATATATTTATGTGTTATTAGATATGTTTGTGAAAATTAAGTAGTCAAGCATGTTGGTCACT
Source organism: Viscum album (assembly GCA_963277665.1). Taxonomy (NCBI): domain Eukaryota; kingdom Viridiplantae; phylum Streptophyta; class Magnoliopsida; order Santalales; family Viscaceae; genus Viscum; species Viscum album. The sequence goes on along the minus strand of OY728165.1, from coordinate 1,237,140,198 downwards.
ACCTTTTTATCATGTAAAAGGGGAATGTATGTCATCAAGTATGAGTATTTATGATGAGTTTTAAAGTTTTATTTAGTAAAAAAATATAATATTAAGTTTTTTAGATGAAGTGATCCATTCCAAATGTTCTTTAAATAAAGATATATCTTGGAAATGGGATTGTGTTTCCATTAAAATTTATTCTTCATGTTGACCAGAGTTGTAAAAATATAGTGTTTTAAAATTGTAATCTTAGTTTTTTATTTTTAACATGGAATAGAAATATGTGTAAAATGTTTACCCTATTTTTTGTTTTAATTTGAGCAAAGGTTTTTTTTAATTTGAATGAGAAAATAATTTTTAAATGTAATTTATTTTCAATTTTGAAAAGATATAGAACCCACCAATGTAAATTTTTTTATAATTTATCTTTTAAAGGTTGTGATTTAATTGTGGTAAATGATCTATTTTTCAAAAATGAGTTAGCATGTGGTTATTAAAATGAATAATGGGTTTCAGTAAACCATTTGAAAAATGTAAATCTTTGATAAAATGGATTTCAATGGTAGTTCAAGTATATATATATATAAAATCCCATGGGTGGTAATACCTTATCTTGTCTTTTGATTAGTTAATTGTATTTGGAGAGTCACAAGGATGATGGTATATCCTTTAGTATTTATTTCTTATGGTAGTTTAGTGACTTATTTTGGTTTTAGGGGTCATGCATTGGAATCATGGTAAAGTATTTCAGGATTTATTAGAGTGTTTGATATTGGTGTCTTTTAAATATTATAAATGGGTGGTTTTAATGGTTATAGATATGGAATTTATGGGTTTTTCATGATTCAGATCAGATTTGGGATTTTTGTTTTAGAAATTGTATGGATGATTTAATAAATGATTATATGTGAATTTTGGGTTGGGTATATGTGATATAATGTCAAATTTGTATTTTAGGAATCTAAATTATTTCTATTTAGTGACCTATAATATCTATTTAATAGATTCTTTGATGTATGTATTAGAGACATAGGGGTAGTGAATCTTCAGTTAAACATATCTTGGGACTTCTCGAGAATGAGAAGTCATATGGTGGGGAAGTTTTAAAGTATTTTCTTTTAATCACATTGATTTAATATCTTAGATGTAATTTTTAGAGAGTTAAGGTATAGGTCTATTTAAATTTTTTTCTCAATAGAGGAATCATTTTCCTTTTGATGATTCACATTTAGTTTTGGGTTTTTGAGGATGGATCCTAAGGTATTTTTTGGATGGATTTTGAGTATTGGTAGGGATTTTAAATTTTACGGTTCTTACAAAGGGGTTCCACATGTAGTCTACTACTATAGGCACCATTGGGTACTATTGAGTCAAAAGTTATGCTTCTTACTTTTCCATTCCTTTAGTTTTAAAATTTGAAAACACTTTCTTAAAACATGTTTACTAAATTTTTAGATCCCAAGTATTTTAGTATGTTTTTGTATAAAACATTAACTTTTACCATACTTAGAAAAAAGATATAAATTCTTATGAATATAAAATTAACATTATTCATTATGATCATCCTAATGAGTATGTGTTGGATAAATCAGAATCACCTTTATTAGACCATAAGTTAGACTTTATTCATGTATATCATACTGACAAAAGTCTTAAAATTGTACTGATACTGGTACCTATTTAATCAGACTGACACTCATAAATATTATCATATTGACATTGTTATGGAAGTCCATTAGACTTATTTAAGTTTATAATCAAAATACATAGACTTGTTTCAAATGTAATGAATACCTTTAACACTATAATGGTGTTGATCTATATGACATCAAACATTCGGTTACTCTAGATTGTTATGAGATGTCAAGAGCCAGCTGTTTGAGGCCATTGAAAAAAACATGGAAATTTTACCATATGGATATTTCCTATAAATACAGAGTCATTTGAAGATTTTAAAGATGATGATTTTTTTCTCAGGTTGACTGAAGAATACAAAGCATGAACTACACATTCTTAGTCTTCTATATTTATTTAGAATATTTTTTTCTTAAGGAATCCTTGTCAGGGATGTTTCCTTAAGAACTTTTGAAGTTTTATTCACATATAATCATTGTTACGATTTAGGGCTTCTGATTATAGGAAGATGGTGAAATCGATCCATCGGATCAAGGGATTTCGAGGATAAGAAGACATAAAAAATACGATCAACATATCGAGGGTTTCTAGGTATATGAATATATATCCATTCTGATCTTTATATCGAGGTCTTTCATGGTTAGGAAATAAATAATTTACTGTAAGTATAAAATAGTAGATACCTTTAGTAAAATTTATTGACTACCTTTATCTTTATGTTAAAAGAGTTCTTTTTAATATTAGTTTGCAAGTCATTTTTACTTTTACATAGCCATTGTATTACTTGTTTTTAGAAGTTTTCTATTCAGATGCATAAATAGAAATTGAGTCATCATATTCATCTTTCTATATTGTTTTTTTATCTATATTACTCTTATTATGATAATATAAATACTTAATTTTAATCAGATCCATCATGATTATGATTCTTGTACTCTGATAAATCAGATCCTCTGTGATTATGATATTTACTCCAATAAAATCAAACTATTCCTAGTTGTAATTTTTTTACTTTGTTAATCGGATTGATTCCATTTCTAATAACCTTACTTTAAAAGGCTTGTGTGTTAATTAGTTTAAACTTATTATAATAAGTTTCTTAAACTAAAATTCACCCACCCCCCTTGTAATTTTAGTCATCTAAACTAAAATTATGATCCTATGATTGGTATTATAGTAGGATTATATTGATCGTATACTTACTGAGTTTTTACTTTCTTTACTATTTTAGGTTTCTTAAAGTTTTAATATAAAATTCATGTTTATAAAACATTGTTGCACTAACTTGTATTGATATAAAATAGTTTCTTTTGTTTTAATACGGAAGGTATTAATGTTGGTTTTGTAGATAATCTAAATCCAAACAGACCACCTATCTTTGATAGTGTTGATTATGAGTAAAGGTGAGATGGGAAGAAAACTTTTGTTATTAATATAATATTTGATAATTTTTTCATGCTTATGGGTGACTACAAGTTTACTAATAAGTAAGTCACTTATTTTACACATCAAGAAAAGCAACAGTATTAGTTAAATTATAGAGTAAGGAATAATTTCTTATATTCCATAATAAGAAGTATTTACAGTCAGATATCTTCATGTGAAGCTGAAAATAGTATTTGGAAAAATCTTTAAGTTACACACTTTGGTACCTCTAAAGTTGTTTATACCAGGAGAGCTATGCTTAGAACAGATTATAGGGCCATTGATTTCTTACCTGGAGAATTAGTTTCAATGATATTTCAAAGGTTAATTATAATCATTAATAGTTTATAATCTATTGGTGAAAGAGTTTTTTATTATGAAATACTTGTGTAAAAGACTATTGATATCATGCCCAATGAGTTGGAATAAAAAAATGTTGTTGATGAGAGAATAAAGCTTAATACTCTCACTTTGGATGATCTTATTGGTACCCTTATGCAATATTAGGGAATATTAAAAAGAGATTCTAAGAGATAGAAAAATAAAAATGGAGTTGTTTCATTTTCTACTACTTCTATAGTTCCTTATAAAGTTCAATCTCTAGAGAAAGTGGTTAAATATTCAAGGAAAATAAATTTTTTGTTCAATCTGATTCCATTACTTCTGATCATTCTAAGAATTAATTGGATAATATTGTAATAATTATGATAAATATAGTTTCAAATGAGTATTTTCAATATTTTTATAAGAATTTTTATAAGTATAAAGGTTGAAAGAAAGATTTTGAAGTCACGTTCTATGAATGTAAGAAAGCTGGATATATCCGACAATATTTTCCAAAGCTAAAAAGGAAATACATAAAAGAAATAAATTCAGAAAGGAAATCCAAGATGTATTATAAATCCAAATACAAGAAATTTTTAAAATATTTTGACACTTGGAGTGTAAATGGGGGTTATTCTTCTGAAATTTCTTTGAATAATTAAAGTTCTAGCCAAAGGAACATAGGTCTTTTTACTAATGTACCCAAGGTTAATCAGTCTTTCATGGATAAAGTACACACACCTTAATCTCTTACAAAAATGTCTCTAAATGTTAATTATCCTAATGATAAGGATTCAATATCTTAGGATGAATAATATTCCTCATCAGAAGATAATTCTTTACCTTCTTATGATGAGGTTTCCCATTTTTAAAAATTTCTTGAGAATGAAAATTGTGAATTTTTTTAAAAAAAAACTTAATAATGCTAAAGTTAACCTTGTTAAGTATGATTCAAGGATAACTATTTTGAAAAATTAAATATCATATCTTTATAAAGATCTTGATCAAACTAATTCTTAAGAATAAACTATTTCAAAATATCTTAAAAAATTATTTCTAAGAAAAATAGTTTAAAAACTAGTTTTGATAAGCTTAGTTCCAAAACTATTACTGATGATAGTTGCAAAACTAAAATATGAAATTTCTTATTTGAAAAAAACTTTTTTCAAACTTTACCATTGTTAAAGGAAACTTTGATAAAATGTATAAAAAAATCATCCTCGTGGTACTAGTTCCAAAATAGGTTTTTTATATAAAAAACTATTTTTAGAAACAATTTCTTTATTCCAAAAAGTGCACCTTTTTTCATGAAGTTCCAAAGTGGTGGCCATTGGAAAAAGTATTTTTCATTAAACAAAGTTAAATCCCAAGGTTTTAATAAAGCCTATTTTTATAAACAAATATGGATACCTAAATTTGTGTTGTCTAACATTATAAGACCCAAGAAGGTTTGGGTTCTGAAAGTCTAATATTTTTATTTTTAAGAAAAAAACGGTTTTACCAAAAATGAGAATATATGGTACACGGATAATGGATATTTCAAAAATATGACTAGAAATAAATATTTCTTAAATAATATAATCAATATGAAAGTTGGAAAAGTAACTTTCAAAGATAATTCTCAAGGAGAGATTATCAGAATAGGTAAGATTGTTCTTCTTGGAAAAGCCCTTATTTCAAATGTTTTTTTTTGTAGGTCTTAATCACAACCTTATAATAATAATCCAATGATTTTATAAATCTTTCCTTCTTAGATTTAAGAATTATAAATTTTTAGTACATATTTCCAAGGATTAACTTATTGTTTTTTTCTAATTAGCACAAGAATGTTTATACACTTAACTTAGAAGACCTTTGGAGACAATACTTACCTTTCCTTAGTGAAATGGAAGATCAATCTTGGTTATGGAATAGAATTTTATGACATTATAGCCTTATAAAACTATCTAAATTAACTATGTAAGGACTTGTTAAATATGTACCAGAACTTAGGTTTTATACTTCAAAAGTTTGTGACCCTTTTCGATATGGTAAGAAACGTAAGTCAAGTTTTAAATCTATTAGTGAAGTCTCAACTTTTGATGCATTATATGTTGATGATTACACTAGATATACATGGGTTTATTTTCTCACAAATAAATCCAATGCCTTTAGTTATTTTAAAACTTTTTTATACCAGGTTAAAAGTGAGAAAAAAAACTCATTGATAACTATTCATAGTGATCATGGTAAAGAATTTGAAAATTATGATTTTAAAACTTTTTGTGGTAATAAAGGTATATAACATAAATTTTCATATCCTATAACCCCTCATCAAAATGATGTAGTTAAAATAAGAAACAGAATTATTCAAAAAATAACTAGAACCGTGTTGAGTGAATATCCAGTTGCTAAAAGTTTTTGGGCTGAAGTGGTTAGTACTACCTACTATACTATTAATGTGGTTTTAATTGGAAATTTTCTTAATAAAACTATTTATGAATTTTGTAAAGGAATAAAACAAAAAGTTTCTTAATTAAAAGTTTTTTGTTTCAAATTATTCATTCTTAATAATAATGATAATTTACATAAATTTTCACCCAAATCCAATGAAGGAATATTTTTAGGTTATTCCATTACTTCTAAGGCCTATAGAGTTTTTAATAAAATTTCTTGTACTATTGAGGGGATAGTTCATGCTAAGTTTTATGAGACTAACCCTTTTATTCTCAAACAACCTCAATCGACATCCTTCGATGTTATTTCTAAAACTAATTTTCAAAAAATTTTATAAAGTTATTCTCATAAATAAATAACTCAAGAATTATTTTTTAAAGTTATTCCTTATAATATTTTCTACCTATTATTGAATATTGGACTTTTGAAAACCCAAGAAGTTAGTTGTTTCCTAGGAATCAACATATTGAAAGTACCATTGGTGATGTAGATCAAACAGTTAGGACTAGAAGTTCCTTAAGAAATAAAATTAAACATCTAGATTTATTATCCCAATTTGAACCTAAGAATCTTGATTAGGCTTTAGGTGAAGAATATTGGATTGAGCTGATGCAATATGAGCTCAATTATTTTGATAGTAATAAAGTATGGAATTTAGTTTAACGACCTTCAGAAACTACAAAAATTGGTGTAAATTGGGTTTTTCAGAATAAATATGATGAAAATGGAATTATTTTTAGAAATAAAGATAGAACTATTAATAAGGGATATAATCAAAAAGTGGTAATTAATTATGAAGAAACCTATGCACCGGTAGAAATACTTGAATCTATTTGAATACTTCTAGCCTTTACAACATTCTTTAATTTCAAACTTTTCCAAATGGATGTGAAGTGTGATTTTCTTAACAGATATGTTCATGATGATTTTTATGTTGAACAACCCCCTAGTTTTGAAAATAAAAAACATCCATAACATATTTATAAACTTTCCAAATATTTATATAGACTTAAACAATCCCATGGATCTTGGTATGATAGATTAACTGTATTTTTTATACAAAACAATTTTGATAAGGGAGCTATGTATCCAACTATTTTTATAAAATAAGTTAATAAAAACATTATGATTATAAAAAAAATTTGATGACATTATATTTGGTTCAACTCAAAAATATTTAATAGATTCCATTATGGATCTTATGAAATCTTAATTTGAAATGAGTATGATGGGTAAGTTAACATATTTTCTTAGTTTTAATATTTCCCAAAAACAAAAAAAATGTATTTTATATCTCAACATAAGTATATAAAATATATTCTTTATAAATTTTTATATGAAAATTATAAAAGTATTTTAACTCCTATTGGTACCTCTAATACTTTAGATCTTGATGAGGCTGGGAAACCATTTGATTGGAGAGTTTTTAGAGGTATGATGGGAAGTTTACTTTACTTAACTTCTAGTCATCCAAATTTAATGTTTTCAGTATAATTATGTAAAATATATCAATAATATCCAAATTAATCCCATTTAAAATATGTAAAATGACGTTTTTTTATCTAAAGTGAACTATGGGTTTTGGACTTTTCTATTCTTCTAGAAATTTTTTTGAATTAAAATGTTTTTTGGATTCTGAATTTGGTGGATATAGAATGGATAGAAAGATTACATCTAAATATTTTCATTTATTAAGAGATTCTTTAGTTTCATGGTCATTTAAAAAAACACATAGTAGAAATTTCCACTGCTGAAACCGAATATGTGGTAGTTAGAAGTTATTGTGCTCAAGTGTTGTGGATACAACACACACTCACTAACTATGGAATGAGTTTTACTAAAACTCAAGTACTTTTTTATCATACAAGTTTTATTGACTTAAGTAAAAACCTTTTATATAATTCACGTTCTAAGCGCATATCTATAAGAAAAAATTTATTTCAGGATCACACGCTTAAAGGATATATAATTTTATAATTCATCGAAATGCAAGAACAATTTTCTGACATTTTTACAAAACCTCTTACTTCTGATAGATTTTAATACATTAAATAGAAGTTAGGAATGATAAAAATAAATTAATCATTCATATATAATTATTATTTACCCATATAATTATATTAATTTACTCATTTTTATAGAACAAGTACATATATTTTATGTTTTTCAAAACTTTTATTTTTTCTTAAAAATTATTTTTTTCTAAAAATAATTATCGTAATAATTCTTCTGAAGTCACAATTTTTATAAAATTTTATGAGTCAAAAACCTCAAAGATAATTTTTGGACTCAGGAATTCTTATAAACTTTACGAACATAAAATTTTTTGAAAAACATTTCCATATTTAAAATTTTCATAATCAGTTTTTATTTTATTAATTTCATAATCGTATTTTATTTAAAAAAATTCATAATCAGTTTTTATTTATAAAAATATCATATTTAGTCTTTAAAAAATATCGTAATCTATATAGTTTACAAAAACAAATAAGAATATGTTAACCATGCCGATGAATCTTTCCACTTTGAAAGTTACTCTTATAATCTTTTAGTTTTTTCACTATCTCATTAGTCTTTTAATTATTGTTATTTTTATTCTATTAGTTTTATATTTTTTTTTTTTTGAAAATTTTAAAAAAATATCTAATTGGATCCATTACCAATCCGATAAAACTATTAAAACTTATAGAGTTCAAAAATATCTTTAAAATTTTCATCGGATGATTTTTAATCACCAGATCAAAATGGATTTGAATCACAACCATTGGTTATATTTTAAAAATCAAATTGTCACTCCAATTCCTATATTAGGACCACCCATGTTATCCCACATCAGTTCTTTAGAATTTTGTGCTCCTGGGTTTCTACACCCCTCAAAGAATTCAATATGAAAAAAAAATTGTATCCAATTTCGGTTCCAGTTTAAACACCGATAGAAACCAAGGATAATTTCGTAAAGTGGTTTTTCCTCAGAGAAAGGTTGATAGAAAGATCTTGGTATGATACATACAATTCAACTCTTAAGAAAAAAAATTCTTTTCGAGGTTGGGAGTCAGTTTGTGTATAAAACCCCAAAAAATATTTTTATTTATATTATCTAGACATAGATCATGAGTTCTATGATTTAGTACAATTTCTTAAGGATGATGGGAAATAAAAAGGTTTCTTTTACTATATATAGGAATCCGTATAAGATGTCATATGAGAATCTTTTGGATTTGGCAGGTGTACCCACAAAAGGCGAAGCATATTGTCCTTTGTATAAGCTACCAAAAAATCTTGGTACTTTAAAAAAGTCTAAATCCAAATATTCCCTATTTTATCATTATGATAAAGAAATAAAGGTTTCAAACCTCACACCGGATAATATAGGAGTGTCAATTTTGATGCAAGGTTTCTTGATACCAAGAAAAGGAGACCGAGATATGTTAAAAGTTTCAAATGTTTTTTTATTTGATTTATTGGTGAATATTAGTAAGATTTACCATGTAAAATTCATCTTTATCACTATATAAGACATCAAAATAGGCTCAAATAAGTTAAGGGTTATGATTTTTATAGACTTTATAATCATGATGGTTGAAAAGTTCATGTATTTCTTCAAAATATCAAAAAACATTATCCAATGAGGGATAAATTTTCATTTATCAATGAGGATACAATGAATATAATGATATTGGTTTTTGATAGAAAGTCAAAGAATTTTGTATAGAAAGATTATGGTGATTCTTCAGAGGTATATCCATAAAATAAATAGAAAATATTGAAAATAAAATAAAATAAAGGCATATACCTATCCTCTATAAAAGAGTAAGAAAGAAAAGAAAGTACCAGATGAGGTTTTTGAAAAGTGGATGAAAGATAAATTTGAGAAGAAGCTAGGGGATCTGGAAATCATACTCAACCCCACAGAGGCTAAATCTTTGAAAATTCATGTTTCTGAAACCATTAAATAATAATCTAAGAAAAAGAAGAAAAAAAATAAAAGGTCATGAGAAGTTTTTCTATGTGAAAATCTTTTGAAAGGAGTAGAAGTGGCCTCTAAGAATTTTATCCTACCTACTTCTCACACCGATTAACAAAAACTAGAAGTTGGGTTAGATTTTGAATAAATTGAGTCATTCAATCTTAAATTCGTTTTATTTTTTATAATGTAAAGGATAAGGTTGTTGAGGAATAATCTAAACATTACCTCTCAAAGAATCAGCACTGGAGTTAGTCGGTAAAAGTTCTCTTTGAACAGTGAGGAAACTTAAAGAAGAGCTTAATAAGGATTTTGATGAAGAATTTTATGGTGAAGGAAAATAATAAAAAGAAGATGATGAGAAATAATAAAAAGAATAAGAATATTAAGAAGTAGAAACAGAAATTGAAGAAGGAGAAGTGAAATAAGAACAGGAAGAATAACGTGATGAAAATAAAGAAGATTATAGTAAATAAACTCAGAATGGAAAGAAACCATTGAATTTATCATCATTATCATCATCATCATATCTACCCTCCAAGAATGATAAGGATGAAAAATCAAAGATTTCTTAAAAAAATTATCCTCATCTGAAGAAGCTGATGAATTGTTATCTGAGAAAGAGGAAGAATATCAAAATTCAAAAACAAAATTTTATGATAGATTCAAGGCCAATTATGTTGATATTATGGAATTGAAAGATGAAAATATTGTTTCTAAGAAATACGATAATGAAGTTTCAATGTTTAATAAAAAATAAAGAGAAATAACTGGAAGTCGGAACAAGAAGAATAAAACATCCTTATCCTGACCCCAAACAATCAGATTATGTGGGAACAATTGCTCAAAAAGGTTTGATTACATTATTCATTTTATAAGAAGGTTGTAAGGAACTATTCCATATTTCTATAATATTTAATTTTGGAGTCAACTTATCCAGGAAATTATAAATTATAAATTTGATTCAATTAATTTTTTTATAGAATCGGTGATCAGGATATAAGCTGAGTTGAAAACTTCACAATAAAGTTCCCACACTTATAAAAATTGATGAAATCATATAGTTATGTGGTCCAACCAATTTGATGAAGATATTCGGATGCACGAATATTAATTTGATGAATTTAAATGCTTGTGGTATAATCAATAAGTTTTTTAAATTAGTTATCCAAAGACATGGTTGAAAGAGTGAAGTTTTTTGAAAAATTCAGAGATGCCAATAATGAACATACTGAGTAAGTTAATGCTTTGAAGAAAAATATCCAAGATATAGAGATAGATTTTATTAGGCTTATTTCTTATGAGGATGATTTAATCATTCTGAGAAACCATAACAAAGAGTTGTCCTAGGATGTTTGGACTTAAGAAGAAAGGATACTGAATTTGGAGAAAGATCGAAGGGAGTTCAAGAGGATAAAAGCTTTTTTCAAGACTCTGATGAAGAAATAATAATAACTCTCAATTGTATTTTCTTTGTAAAAAACTTTTGAATGGTTGTTTGTTTATGAATTAATTACCTTTTCATCCAAATCCAATTTGTATAAATGTTTTTACTGTGACAACTAGGTCCTAGTGATAGCACAGACACCCTATCTTAACATGTTCGTCAGGTCCTGACCCACCAAGTACCACCAGTTTCTCCACATTGGTCCCCACCCTGAGGCCCACCCACATGTTTGAATGGTTCATCTGAAAAATGACAGTTCCCATAGACTAACACATGTCCTTTCCAGTGTGATTTTTCCTCACTCACACACACCCTGGGAAACTTCCCAAAAGGTCACTGATCCTGATCACTACTCCAGGCCAGGCATGCTTAACTTTGGATTTCTAATCAGGTAGGCTCCCGAAAATAAATGTGCACCTTGTTGACATGAGTCATATCATTTAGTCATTTAACCCTTTATCATTCTGGGGTGTTACATTCACCCCCCTTTAAAGCATAACATCCTCGTTGTGGGCCCTACATTGCAACCTAAGTAGTGCACCGCACTTAAGGATGGGTACCACCTTTGATACCAAATGTAACAACCAGGACCTGATGGCTGACATGTGGCCAGCCAGGTACACCAGTTGCCCCGCAGACACGTGGTCCCCACCCTGAGGCTCAACCACATGCCCGAACAGTTCATCTGACAAAAGACAGTCCTCACGGGCCAACATATGTCCTTTCTAGTGTGATTTGTACTCACTCACACACACCCTAGGAAACTTCACAGAAGGTCACCCATCCTGATCACTACTCCATACTTAATTGTGGAGTTCTAATCAGGTAGGCTCCCGAAAAGGAAAGTGCACCTTGTTGACATGATTCATATCACTTAGTCATTTAACCTTGTATCATTATGGGGTGTTACATTTACCCCCTTTAGAGCACAACGTCCTCATTGTGGGCCCTACATCACAACCTAGGTAGTGCACCGCACTTAAGGATGGGTACCGGCTATGATACCAAATGTGAAAATCAGGCACCACTAATAGCACAGACACCCATCTTAACATGGTCATCGGGTTCCGGCCCGCCAGGTACCATGTGTCTGCGGGGCAACTGCTGGTACCTGGCGAGCTAGGACCTAACAGCCATGTTAAGGTGGGGTGTTTGTGCTATCAGTGGGACCCAATTTTCACATTTACAATTCTTATTGGTGACATTCTCTTTTATAATTTTATTGGATGATTAGTTAGTTTAATTTATTGTTTCATATATATTTTTTCTCTCTAAATTTTTAGGAAACTTTGGGTTTTTCCCCATTTCTTTTTGAAAATCACAAAGGGGGAGAGTTTCTTAAATGGGGAGAAGATTTTATAAAAGGGGAGATGTTTCATTAAGGGGGAAAATTATTCAAAGATAGAATATATTTTAAAGGAAATAATTTTTTATAGTAAAGGGGAAGATATTATCTTAAGAGTAGTTCATCATATTTAACATTGTACTCTCAATAATATTCAAAAAAGTTATAAACTCAGGGGGAGTTAAGTATCGAAGAATAAATTTGAATACGATGTTCTTAAAATAACAAGGTATGTAAGTTTTCTAAGTTATTTTTTTATTTAATTTTTGGGGTTTATACTTTCCAAAAAGGAACAGATTGTTGAGTTATAAGTTCAACTTATTACTTTTCCATTCCTTTAGTTTTGGAAATCACAAAAAACTTTCTTAAAACATGTTTACTAAATTTTTATATCCCAAGTTTTTTAATATGTTTTTTATAAAACATTACCTTTTACCATACTTAGAAAAAGTAATAAAGTATTATGAATATAAAATTTACATTCTTCACTATCATCATCATAATGAGTATGTGTTTGATAAATCGAACTCACCTTTATTAGGCCAAAAATTAGACTTTAGTCATGTCTATCAAACTAAAAAATTCCTGATAATCGGACTGATACTAGTACCAAAATAATCAGAATGACACTCATAAATATTATCGTATTGACATTGTTAAGGAAGTCCATAGGACTGATTGAATTTTATAATTGGAATTAAAATAATTGTTTCTAATTTAAGGAATACCTTTAATGCTATAATAGTTTTAATAAATACGATGTTGGACATTCGGTTATGTCAGATCGTTATGATCTGTCAAGTGACAGCAATTTGAGGTCATTGCAACAGACTTGGAAATATGAACATTGGGGGATTGCCTATAAATACTGAGTAATTTGAAGAGTTTAAAGCCAATTATTCTATATTCTCAATTTGACTAAAGAATACTTAGCATGAACTTCTTGTTATTAGTATTTGGTACTTTTTTTAGAGTTTTCTTCTTAATAAATCCTTGTTTGGTATGTTTCCTTAAGAAGTTTTGAAATTGTATTCCCATATGATTATTGTTACGGTTGAATTTTTCTAGGGATAGGAAGATGTTGAATATAGTCCATCACATTTAAGGTTTCTAGGGATAAGAAGATATAGAAAATTTGATCATTATATCAAGGGATTCTGGGGATAGGAAGATGGAGTCATTCTGATCTTTGTATCGAGGTCTTTCCTGGTAAGGAAAGAAAAATTTTACTATAATTATAAAATAGTGGATACATTTAGTCATGGTTATTGACAACCTTTATCTTAAGGTTAAAATATTTCTTTTTGATAATATCTTGTAAGTTATTCTTACTTTCACATATCTATTTTATTACGTATTTTTACAAGTTTTCTATTCCAATTTATATAATAGAAAGTGAGTCATCATATTCATCTTTCTATATTGTTTATTTTTATCTGTATTAATCTAATTATGAAAATAACAATACTTTGGTTTAATAAGATCCATTGTGATTACAATTCTTGTACTCTAATAAATCGGATTCACTGAGATTATGATATTTACTTTTATAAAATCATAATGTTCCTAGTAATGATTCTATGACTTTGTTAATAAGACTTAATCTAAGTCTGATAACCTTACTTTAAGAGGCTTATGTGTTAATTAGTTTAAAATTATTAAACCGAGTTTTTTAAACTACAATTCACCCCCCCATAATTTTAGTCATCTGATTAGATCTTAAAATCCTATAGGTACCTGGTAGAAGGCCATCATGAACCTGTTATCCCTAAAAATAGATTAGGTGACCTAGTATTTCCATTGGGAATCCAATAACACCTGAACGGGTACTCAGTAGGTTCTAGATGGGTATTTATAGTGGGGGTGGTTTTAATCTTTTCATCCTCCACCACTATTCTTCTCATTTTCTACTCCTTTAAAATTCACTCCTTCAATCCACTTGAGAGCTTCTCTCATGGCACTCATTAGTGTTTTCTTTCCCCCTTTTTAAGCCTCTTTATTCAATATGGATTCAAGGTTTACCCTCTTTTAAATAACAATGGCAATCCTCCCTCCTTTACTCTTCTTACTTCCCTTAATTTCTAATTTCCATCATAATGGTTAGTGATTATAAAGTGAATTCCATCAGATCATGGTTAAATTCACTCTAGACCATGGGTATTTCTCTTTTTTCTCTTCATTGAGGTTCTTATGGGTTGATTTATCTATATTTTTCACTATTTTGATTAAAAGAGATTGAGATGAATTTATATTAGTGATTATCATATTTTAGAATGGGAATTTGGAGATGCTTTCTTAGAGTTGATTGGGGATTTAGATTAACTTACTTTTGGGTAGATTTTATGAGAAGATTGTTTGGTTTTTATTCATTTTTTTGTTGTTATAGATTTATGGTATTTAATATATTGGATTCTTTTGGTGATGTATAATGTTCTAATGGTTTTTAAGATATATCCATTGATTGATCGGGTTGGTAAAGATCAACTAAAATCATGGTAGGTGGTCTCAACTCATTGAGTGAATCACAAGATATACATGTAACATGACTTCCTTAATTTTTATAAATTAATCATGAAACCTAATTATATTTTGAATGTATAAATGAAAGGTTTTCAAAAATATTTTTACATAATGAGTTAAATGTATTCATTGATTTTTGTTTATCATTGTATAGTGAAAACCCATATTTCCTCTCAATATGTTGTAAAATTAAATAAAACAGTTTGAGAACTCTTTAAAATTCTCGACCCTTTTAGTGTTATTTCTTTGATATATAAGTTAGGTAACCCATTTTTAAGTTAGGTAATTGAAATTTATTTTCTTTATTTTTTGGGAACATCCCTTGGTATTAATTATAGACTGAATATAGATCCTTGATGTTTCAATCATATTAAACTATTTATGGATAAATTGTAACTAAAGAGTATCCCTTTATCCTAAACATTCTTGGTTTGTTAATTTATAAATAAGGAACACATAATTTTTATCCACCTATATTCTATAATAGGAATCACCTATTTTCACCATGACCAAAATAAGTTATAAGTCAATGAATCACAATTAACCTTTGGTTAAGAGAGTACTTTAGAAATGATGTGGTGTCTAGGTTTACTAGGTGGGAGGATTTGATTAAACATGAAAAGATTAATAAATTAAAATTTAAAAAACCTAAATCTTGTAAATTACCATGGTTTTATAAAGGTTTAAAGTATGGGAAGTCTTATGGAAAATATTTATTTCAAATGTATATCTTTTGAAAATGATTCAGTTAAGTTATTTTTTTAAAACCTTTCCATATTATTCTAAAAGTTTTTCCAAAATATGTTTTCAACTGTAAATTTTGAGTTTTTGTTATAGGACCTTGAACCTATACAACTTTTATAAGTAATCTTTTACTAACTTGCAACTTCTATATAGTCTATTGTAAAAACCCAAAAAAAATCCTTTATGTTATTAAGAACTATTATTTTACAATGACTGTTTTATTATGATCACATAGAAATACTATTACATTTCATAATAACATTAGATATAATTAATTAATATTGACTATAACATCTAGTAAAAATATAGGGAGATAAATAAAATAACAATTCACACACTAATATAAACTCCATAGGTTTGAATTATCTTATAAAGATCTCTCATGCTATAAATTTTTCAAAAAGAAATAGAAGAGTTAGGAATATGATTAAAATTATCAAGGGAAGTGTAGAATGTTTATAAGGGATGTAATGAATTTTTAGGTAAGAGAATAGTGGAGTATATATATTTTATAAAAGGAAAAGTGACCATTAGTATCTAATTGTTACCTAAAAGTCGGTCAATTTAACCATTATTCAATATGACTATTGGGAATTGAGACCATTGGTAACAATATTACCATTATAATTTGTGTTTATAAAGGGTAATGATAAAAGATAATTAATAAATAAGGGAGAAACAACGGTCTCAACCAGTAGGATCATACCTTTTGAATCCAATTTTTCAAAACGTGGGAGGAAGTCAGTGTCACTGGAGCTTTACCTTGACCAATCCCAAGCATAGATTTAATAGTAAAACTCGAAATGAATCAATTATAGAATAAGTTCAAGTTAGTAGAGGTCACCACTACATCAATGCTAGCTAAACTACTCCATAAAAGTAATACAATTATACACCTTAACCTTAGGGAATATGTTGGTGTATTAAATGGTTATGTATCTATACATTAGTATCATAAAAGTATAGTTTTTTTTTAAATAAAATATTGGTTTATTTAATACCATTTTAATTATTATTTTATTTAACAAAATACACATAAATATAAGATGAATATGATAAAAAAATTGGATACAATGAAAAAAAAATTAGATTTTTATAAAATTCATAATTTCAATTAATATTTTAAATTAATTTTATTTTCCAAAAAAACATATTCAATACAATTTATTTAAATATTAATGATAATTTAATTTTATAATGTCTCTGGTAATTTTTATAAGGGTCAAAAATTCGATTATATCATAAAAAACATTATTTCTCAATAAATAAGAAATTTTATTTAAAATTTAAAATTATAATATTTATAAAATTATTTTGAAAAAATAAAAAATATATTTGAGATTAATATTTCAAAATTAGGTTAATGTAAAATTTTGAGAATTTTCTAAAATAATTTATTTTTAATTGAATGTTAAAAATACAATTTTGTGTTTTTTACTATGTTTTGGGACTTCATAAATTTTTAATTATGATTTAATAATTATAATAATTGAATCCAAGACCAAAAATAATTTATTTTAATAATATGATTTATTTTAATGAATTAAAATTATTTTCCAAACCTATAAATAACTTTGCAAATTCTAAAATGGAAATTAATCTTTTTAAATCAATATTTTGGGAAAATATTACTTTCTCTTGACTAATTTAATATAAAAATGGATTTATATTATCTAATGGATAAAATTCAAAAAACATTCCTTAAATTTCCAAAACAAAGGGTTAATTCCATGGGTAAGCCAATGGTTATTTATTTTATACAACCTAGAATTTTAAGGCCTATATTTCAAAATTAATAAAAAATTCTCCTCATGTTGTATAATTACCCACCTATCCACCCCATTTAATTCACTCCTCATCCATTGACTATTAATTTCCCCTAATTTTCCCTCTTTATATCTTTTCCATGTAGTTTCTAAGGTTCTAATAAACTCTCCTCAAGATTTATGAAAATATCTCACATGGTAAGGGATTATCTTACACTTCCTTTTTATCTAAGTACTTACTTTTCATTTAGTCTAATAATTTAAAATTTATTAGTTTATCATGAACTTATTATAATTTTATTATTATCAAAAAAAATCATAGCATTTAGATACTTCTATTCTATCTCATTAATCTCATTCCATAAACCACTTAGTATACTTGTTATGTTGCTTGAATCATCCTTTGATTTTCCATGCCTCTCTTTTTATGTTATAAATACCCAGTCCTATTTTTATTCAAGTATATTTGTATATATGTAATCATACTTCATTATTGGGGATTTATATGTATAAAACCCACATTCCCTTCTCATGGGTTAAAAATGAGGAAACTTTCATGTCAATAAACACATATGTACTTAATGGTTTTATATGAAACTCATTATTTATTCTCTATGGGTTATACATGATGTGATTTATTATGATCGATGTGTAATGAATTAATTAATATATATGAATATTGGGTATTGATGTCACTATAATTCATTGGGTAAATAATTAATCTCTAGAGATGACATGTTTTATGATACCTTGGTGAATAACTTTGGTAATATATTGTATGACACCTTGGTGATATACATATGAATATCTCATTTTTATATTATAGACATATTTACATGTTATTTATCACATACATATGATTTGATTTCATGTTATGAATGATAATGGATGCACTCGTAAGGGGCTCTCGCTCTAGAGTCTTCACGCTCTCACCGCGGCCGGCTCCTCCGCTGTGGATCTAGGGTTTGCTGGTGCTCGGTGGGTTGGCGGTAGATATCCGCTGCTAAGCTTTGTGGTCCTTTCTCTGGTGGGAAGCTACTCTCCGGCATCTGTGGTGGCCGGTTTTGGTCCGCGGGTGTAAGACCGGTCTTGGTGACGGCATACTCTCCGGAGCGTCCATGGATCGGATCTCGGCAGATCTCTGTTGTCCGGTGGTGTTTTATTCACTTTTGAGGGCAGTGTTCTTGCGTCGGTGGTTCTTCTGCCTCCTCCCAGGTGAGTTGCTGGGTTTTCCCTAGATTTGACGTGGTTGTAATGCCTGTTTGCGGCGGGTTTTCTCATTCCATGGTTGTTTCCGTTGTTTTTTGTGTTTTGTGTGGTGGCTTGTGGTTGGATCTGGCGGTTTTGTTTTGGATCTTCTTGCCGGTGTGATTATACGGTGTTGATTTGGAGTTGTTCCGAGGGAGTCTGCCTCGCTGAAAGCAGTGACGAGGGTTTGTGCTTCATTGACTACGGTTAAGGTTTCCACCGGCGGGGATCTATTTCTTATCGCCGGCATGGGTGATCGCGGGATGACGGGCGTCGGTGAAGCTCACCGGCGTTCTGGCATTTTGGTGATGCCTGATGGTGTTGATCCGTCGTTTTTGACGACGTCGATGGAGGCAGACGGCCGGAATCTCTCGCCGGTGATGGCTGGAGGGGGTTGCTTTCGTCGACCTGTTTCTCGATCTGGCGTGCAGCTCTAGGTGCGAGGCGGCGTGCGGCTCGAGGAGGCGCGTGGTTTGATGTTTGTTTGAATTTGAATTGGATTCGCTGATGTTGTATTCCGCTTTTACTGGCTTGAAACTGGAATGTTGTGAGGTTTCCGGTTTCCCTCAAACCGGGTTGCAAGGGAACCGGCTACCCTCAAACCGGCCATTAGAAAATCAAAAAAAATGATTTTCATATCATGTTATGAATGATGTTTTATCCATGATAAATACACATGTTCCATTTCCTTTGTTTATCCCCTTCTAGACATTATTCTCGCCATTAATATATTGAAGAATTTATATAGGAAGTCACTTACAATGATGTAAACTATGATGGAATAATAAAGGAATATTTTAAGATGATTAAAAAAAGTTTATGCTTATGTTTTTCTTATATAATTAATGTATTATGTATGTAGTTTCTAAGACACTAAACCTCAAAATATCCTTTGAAGTTATTAATGTAATATTCTATTATGAAATTATGTTAAAAATCAAGTATTAAAAAGTCATATCACTATATTTGGTATCAAAGGTGAGTTTTGGTTATTTTTCTAATTTAATACTAGACAAAAAATTAAGAACTCTAGGGATATTTCTAAATATTGGAAGACCTCCTGATATTTTGGTAAAGTTAAAGTAGGTGGTTTCCAAGAAATTAAATCCCTATCTGGATACTAAAAGTTGATGTAGATCTAGAATAGATGTACCAAAGGGTGATAACCCTAAAGTTATCATTAAGAATTAACTCAACTTCTACCTATTGCATGAAAAAGAGGAATTTTTGTAAACCTGGTTTGACACTCCTAGTGGGTATTATTTGGTTAATGATATGCTTTTTATAAACCATTATAAATGGTATATAGATAATTTATCTTTATTAATATTAAATTATGTCTTCTTATAAGCATGTTATTATAAAATTTAGGATTAAACTTTCCTTTATAATTATTATTATAATATTTATATTAGTAAACAATTTACCACTTATGACTTATTCTAGAAAAATGGTAGTAAATTGAAGGACTTGTGAAAATAATGGATATGGTGGAAAATGTTACAATGGCCTTCCTAATATAATGGAAGCTGGAGTTGAAAACTTCAAGATGATGGTGAATCAGTTAACTTAGGTTATGAAAATAAACATAAACCATGTGGAGCATCTGAGTTTACCAAGGAAGGAATAACTAGTATTTTATTCCATTATTAATCAACAACCACTTGTTTTTAGTGTAACCTTTGATCCACTAATTGTAGAACAATAGATCAATTCTATAGAAAATATTTTTTCTATTATCCATTGTTTTGATTAAGATAAATTTTTGTTGGTAGTAAATCAGTTAGAGGTAGAAGTTGATCAGTGGTGGATGCTGATCAAGAACTCAAATACAAAGGATTATATTGAATCTATGGAGTGGGAATACTTTAAAAAAGTATTTATCAATAAGTATTTTCCTTGAACCCTCTAAACCAAGATAAATATGGAATTCCTTAATCCAAAGAAAACATAAAATGAATTAGTGGGGAGTTATGAGATGAAGTTTATAGGTCTTTCACTATATGCTTAAATAATTATCATTTATTCTAATGGGATTATTGACTGGTTCTTTGGTGGGACAAGACTATATCTACAAAAATATTTATCAATTACAGACTTTGGGATTTATGAGGAAATAGTATGGTGTGCTCTCAAAGTGGAAATAGAGTTTAGAGAAACATAGTTTTCTTGTGTACTTGATGAAAAGAAGAGGAGGATGGAGCCAAATTTCAAAAAATAATTTCAACCATGAAAGAGAAGTAAATAAATATAAGATACACATTTTCAAAAAGTGTGATAAGAATGATTCGGGGAATTATCTTTAAAGAAGTGTAAAATGTTACAAATGTAGAAGAGATGGCTATATAGGTAAAAATCATTTTCAAGATATAAAGCCTCAATATCTGAATTCTAATGAAAAAGGGAATATGGTAAAAGTATAACCTATTATACAAATTCTTCACATGTGAGGAGTATGAAAATTTTGATAATCAATGTCTAAATATGAAAATAATAGAGGGAAACCACTATCAACCCTCACATAGTACAATGGATAATGGTTGTAGTTTTATAATCATGGTGGCTAAAGTTGAGGGTCAATATGATGGTTTAGAATGTACACTCATCGTATACTCAATGATAGTAATTACATTGTTTGATTGTGGTTATATGTATTATTTTCTTTCATTAAAGTTTTTAATAAACATAATTTTTAACTCTAAACTAATAGTGGTATAGTTGTTGGTTAAATATCTATAATAAACTAATAGATCATTAAATATATATATCTATAGGGATTCCCCAATTAACATTGGTGATTAAAATCACTCCACAAACTTGGTGGTAATTCCAATGGTGGGATTTTACATTACAATTAGGATGGATTGGTTTTCATAGTATAATGGTAAGATGAACTATAAAAGGAAATTTTAGTTATCTTAAAGAGAAAACATGTAATTGTCTTCAAAGGAGAGATATCCCAGACCAAGTCTTGACAAGAACCACCTCTTATTTCTTTCTCTATAGAAATTATTGGTGAATAAGAAGGATAAGAAAGAGAAAGTATAAAATGGGATATTACCCATTGTTCGGGAATACATTCATATATTTATTAAATATTTACCTAGGCCTCCCAAAGAAATATATGTAGAGTTCTCAATTTAACTCATACTTGGATCCATGCCAATATTGAAGACCCCATATATAATGACATATATAGATTTAGAGGAATTAAATAAGAAACTCCAAGATCTTTTTTAGAAGGGTTTTATTTGAACAAGTGTGTCTCTGTGGGGAGAACCTATTCTCTTTTTAAAGAATAAGGATTTATCAATGTGGTTACGCATTGATTATAGATAACTTAATGGGATCATAGTGAAGAACAAATAACCTCTTCTAAGGATTTATGTTTTATTCTATGAACTTAATGGGACTCAATTATTCTCTAAGATTGGCCTCTAATAATGTTATCATTAGTTAAGGGAAAATAAATAAGATATCTCAAAGTCTTTATTCCAAACAAGATATCAAAATTAATATTTTGTTGTTATTTCTTTTGGATTGACTAATGCTCCTACCATATTTATTGATTTGATGAATAGATTCCTTAGGGACTACCTTGATAAATTTAGAGTAGTATTTAGGAGAATGAGGATCCTCTAAGGTTCATAATATAAACTTTGAGGAAAGATAGTATTTTTTTACATTAAAAAGTTTTGAGTTCTGGTTACAATAAGTCACATTATTGGGACACATTATGATCGGTGAAGGAATCTCAGTGGATCTGACAAAGAAAATTTTCATAGAGGAGTGGTCGGGTCCTATAATAGTAACTATGATTCATAATTTAATTAGTATATAAAGATACTGTTAGTTCTAAAATGGAGTTAGATACACTGAGATGGGGTGAATTAGGGTATGTATATTCATTCCAAAATTCTTTCTACCCCACTGAATCTTGACCTATTTATTATAAGGGTCACTTTGTTTTCTCTTTAGAGTTTATGTTGATCTTATAATTTCCTAATTTATCTAATGATGATGCATATAAAGTAAAGAAATAAAGAAAGAACAAGTACACACATATTTTACTTGGTTCACCCTCATTGGGCTACATCCAAGGAGCATACAATATAAATGTACCAATGTACTAAATCCAATAAAGCACACTTCCAAAATAAGTTTTAGTCTAGATCACTTATATTCCCAATATCACTACCTTTACAATGTTTAGGGACACCGCACTACTTCCCAAGGGTCACTCCTTCAATATTTCCTTCGATTGATCACTTCTGGTGGAAAGGATCACTTTCTTTCCCTTCTTGTGCTCACTGGTCTGGAAAGGATTTGTATACTTGAATGGCCTAAAGGCCTTCTTTTTTTTATTGATTTTTGATAACCCCCTTTCAAGGGATGAGGGGTAACCCTTACAAGGACCGTAGGCTCAGAGATTACATGACTCGTAGGTCTAAGGAAATATACAGACTATACTTGGAACTCCTCCTTCCAGCTTCTTCATCGTTATATTAGCTCTCCACCTTCGCATTTCTATTCGGATAGGCTTCTAGTGCAAGAACATTCTAGTCTTGATGGCAATGTCATACCCTCTCTTTCTGACAAATCCTCTTAGCTTCTGCTCTGGTGAATGTGTCAGCTCTAAATCCCCATCTGGAGGCTTCTTCTTTTAGAGTCTGTCTGATCATTTAAGCACCATTTCAGGTGGCCCAAAGCCCTTGAGGTGGCCCAAAGGCCTTGAGGTGGCCCGAAGGCCTTGAGGTGGCCCAAAATCCTTACTGTCCTGAAGTTCTTGGGTGGCTAGAAGTCCTTAATGGACTCAAGTCCCAAACTGGTGGCCCGAAATCCCAAATGGATGAATATTTACAACTGCTATAGTACCGAACAGTGTTTTCTATAATGCATACTACAGTACCGAATAGTGAATGCTACAGTGCTTCTACAGTATCTAGAAATATGTCTCCGCCCGGTTTTGAACTCGAGTCTCTTGGATGCACTTGCCGAGTCCTCACCAACTAGGCTGAGGATCTTGTGCTGGAAAGGATTCATATACAACTTATGGTCATATAGGTCCCTTCATTAGCTATAATTAATTCATCCTCAATAGGTTGATATCCTAATAAAGATAAATTACTCCCCCCTTTGGTAATACACTTCTTCTTAGCCTAAGAGACACCATAGGTTGACATCCAAATACCACTAGGATAAATCAACTATACGTGATTTCACATTTGACTCCATTTATCAACTTTCATTGAGACTTTTATTCTTTTATCACTTTTCAATATCTAATTCATTTTCTTCTTTATAGATATACAATGCTGTAGGATTTTCAGTAAGTGAAATTACCACTTGGAACTAAGTCACTGACATATCCTCTAAGACTGCTAATTGAGAACTCTTTTTAAGAAAAAAGAGTTTGATACAATAAACATCAATATTGTCCATGTCACTCACATAATTCCATAGATTCTAGAATCATGACTTTCCTGAATTCTTCATATGGATCTCTTGTCAGATTAGGTTATATCACCTAGTGTTTTTGTCACCATATCTCTCTGAAAACCTTAATTATCCCTCAATCAGTCTTCTCTAAGTGAAAAATTAACACTTTGAACTGAGGCATGATACTAATGGTGAAATATTAAATGATAATTGGAACCACTAGATCATTAAAGTGTAGCTTTTATAGCCCTTAAATTTCATATTAGGCTCTTTATCATATAATCTCCCTTTTTCACAGCACACAACCTTCATATACATATTTGAAAAATAAATTTTTTTTGTAACACCACTTGTTGAATTTGATACTATATGTGAATTTCAATTGTTTAGAATATTCTTGTCACTTTTATATCCATTCAACTTATGTACTTGTTCTAATTCATCACACACCCCATGGATTGTATCTCCCCCTTAGTCATGAAAAAATTTCAGTAGATATTATAAAATTTTAATGCATGGGGAGATGTGTACCTCTAGAATCCTCAATAAAGGATTGTGATCAATCCTGATGGATCAACCCTTTGATACTTTATTGCAATGAGCTATACTATTTTTATGATTATTCTAACTACTCAGTCAACTCACTACTACAAATAGGGATTTTAAAGTGCTAAAAACTGCCTTTAATAGCACTATAAAAGCACTATTAATCGCCACAAAGATAAAGGGGATCCCCTTTATCAGCGCTTAAAATAGTGCTGATAAAGGGTCCCCTTTATCCGCACTAAAAAAAGCCCTGATAAAGGTCCCCCTTTATCAGCGCTCGTTTAGTGCTGATAAAGGGCCATCTTTATTAGCACTATTTTGAGTGAAAATAAAGTCTCCCTTTATCAGCGCTATTTTGAGCACTGATAAATGTATAATATATCAGCGCACAAAATAGCGCTAATAAAGACCCCCTTTATCAGCACTATTTTGAGCGCTGATATAATACACATTTATCAGTGCTTAATTAGCGCTGATAAAGGTCAAGTTGCTCAAGAAAACCCAACACATGCACAGCACCTGCACACCTAAGACAACACCTGCACAAACATCACCTACACACAAACAAAGCATAAAAGAACAAAACAGAATGCACAAGATTTTCCCAAACAATTATATATACATTTACTTGAAATCATGAATACAAAAAAAAATACATTTCTATATACATTTCAAACAATTTTTAATATGGTTACAATTACAATTATCCAAAAAATAGTTAAAAACATTAATGTTTCATTTTTTTGCACCTTTGATCCGCTCTCAAAAATTGTGGTCCATGGTATTAGTTTCCAAACAAAGCATTCCAAATCAGGAAAAAAATTTACCAATATAAGAAAATAGATATTATGTTATTAATACAATAATGAAATAAATTAAACATTAATATGACAAAATGAATTAATAAAATGTCAATTGATACATGTTACAACATTTACATGTCTATATTTCCTTGGATTGAATTAATATTTTAGAATAGGATCAACATGATTCATTTACTTATAAATATTTTTTTGTTAATATTACATGGATGATAAAAAAAGAGGAAAAAATTTCAAAAACAACATGGAATCCAAAAGGTTTCATTTATTGACAATAAAAAAAGGGAAGAATCTCCATAGGTTATACAATATGAAACATACATGATGGTGTATTCAATTTCATAGGAGTATTCAATTTTAGAATAAATTCTAACATTTTCCAAATGATACCACCATCCTAGATAGGTTATAAACCTAATAGTTACATATATTAGGAGCCTCTAAAAGTGTAATCTCCCATGCCAGGTCAAAGGGTATGAGTCTAGCACGTCCGCATCAGACATCAGGTCCAACCCCGCTTGGACCCTGACCACTAATGCCTCTCGAAGGACCCCATAAAATATCTGAGGTCCCATTGAAGGTATGGAAGGAATTTATTTCTTAGTTTTATAAAGGGCTTGATGAGAACCAACACAATTAGATAGGTCGTGACCATACCGGTTCACTTTTCTCTTGATCTCCTATTTCTTTAGTGTGTTATCCAGACCCCCCCCCCCCAAGACAGCCCCCCTGGATAGCCCCTTCCCTACCCCTGGACAGCCCCCTCCCTGCCCTTGGACACCCCCCCCCCCACTACCACCACCACCACTCCACATACATCCCCCCTCCCTCCTCCTGGACAACCCCCCCTCCCTCCCCCTACATCCCCCCTCCCTTTCCCTAGACAGCCCCACTACCACCCCCTGGATAGCCCCCCTCTCCTCCTAGACACCCCCCCCCCCCCGTACACACACACACACACCTACCCCTAGATAGCACCCTCCCTACCCCTGAACAACCCCCTCCCTACCCTTGGATAACCCCCCCCCCCCCCCCCACTCCACATTCAACCCCCTCCCTCCTCATGGAAACCCCCCCCCTCCCTCCCCCTGCATCCCCCTCCCTTTCTCTAGACATCCCCCTTCCCACCCCTTGGACAGCCCCCCTTCCCACCCCCTGAACCCCCCCCCCCCCCCTTCTGGACACCCCCCCCCCCCACTCCTAGACACCCCCACCTTCCTGGACACGCCCTCTCCCTCCTGAACACCCCCTCCCTCCTAGTTCTTTAGTGTGATTATCTAGACCCCCCCCCCCTCCCCTACCTGAGACAGCCCCCTCCCTACCCCTGGACAGCACCCCCTCCCCCCCACCACCACTCTACCTACAGCCCCCTCCCTCCCCCTATACAACCCCCTCCCTCCCCCTAGAAAACCCCCCTCCCTCACCCTACAACCCTCCTCCCTTTCCCTGTACACCCCCCCCCCCCTCCCACCCCTATAAATAAAGTATCATACAATTAAAATAAAGTATCTGAAAATCCTAAAATGATGTTAGTACAAAAGGGATGAATCCAGTGTATACCCATTAATAACCTTCTTTATCTAACTATATTTTCATCATCTATTTGATAATGGAATAAATATTATTCATACACCATAATTCACTAATATAAATTATAAAATCATATATAATTTTAGAAATATGATAAGTGTAATAAATTCCAAATCCTATATGGTTTTGAATATTGATCAGTTCATAATCATAGACAAATAATCAAACTCTACCCAACTCCATCATCTTTTTTTCATGTGTCTAACTTCCTCCATCGCATTGGGTATAACGAGAGCTAGAACAAGGGGTAGGTAATGGATTTTATGAGGTTATAAAGATACATGAAGATCATTAGATAAATTTATTGGTCTCCAAACAAAACATGAATAAACTTTGCTTCCTCCCCTAAATTGAACAAGATATTAAAAATTATAAAAAGTGATTTGAGTACTTAGTGTCCTCCCCTGGGAATTCATGAACTTGTATTAGTACTCCAATTTCATGATTTTTGAAGAGATACAGTTCAATAAATCAAGGAAAAACACCAAACAAATAATATATTGGAAAAATAGGAACGAAATTTCACATAACATTAACAAAAATATAATTTAAAAATACATAAAGAAGAAACATAGAGATCTTATGACACAACCGACAGATGCCAATCCTATGGAAAGTGGGAGAAGGGATATATATATATATAAGTAGCGGGGATACATCTTCTGGAATTCAGTTTCTGGTAAAAAACATCTCATTCCATAGATTTCATCCACATGCTAGGATTGAGGGTCAAAATTGATTTAGTTGAGAGTGTCCTCACAACTCTTCTATATCAGGAATTATTCCTTCCATCAAACTCATATATCATCATAATTTTTCCAGCAGATGTATTCTACTACAACGTGGGTGTAGAGAAAAAGTTTGTTTCTTAGAAATATAATGTGAGAAAGGTAAATGATGCATATGTTGGGTCTTTATGACATTAAATAAGATATATTGGGCCTCAAATTGAACTTTAATATAATTCTTGGGCCTTTTCATGGGCTTGTAATTGGTTTGGTTGGTTGGAACTTTTTATGCCTCACTACAGAACCACTTCAGGCTACTATAGAAGTGATATACCCATTGTATATTATCAGTATTGAATGGAATTGAATGGATCTCTACTTAGACACCCCCTCCCTCTAAGACAACCCCTCCCTTCTAGACACACCCCCTCTCTCCCCTACTGGACAACCCACTCCTGGACACCCCCTCCCTTTTGGACCCCCCCCCCACTCCTGGACACCCCCCTCCTTCATGGACACCCCCCCCACCCACCTGGAAACCCCCTCCCACCTAGAGACCCCCCCCTCCCTCTTGGACACCTCCCTCCCCTCCTGGACACCCCCACTCCCAGACACCCCCCACCCACCCTCACACCTGGACACCCCCTCCCTCCTAGAAACCCCCTCCCTTCTAAACATACCCCATCCCTCCCCTCTTGGACACCCCACTCATGGACACCTCCTTAGAAACCCCCCTCACTTTTGGACACCCCCCACTCCTAGACACCCCCCCCCCTCCCTCCTGGACACCCCCTCCTTCCTAGACACCCCCCACCCACCCTCCCACCTAGAGACCCCATCACTCCTAGACACCCCCTCCCTCTTGGACACCTCCCTCCCCTCCTAGACACCCCCCACTCCTAGACACCCTCCTCCCTCCTGGATACCCCCACCCACATATAAGGGAAACTAATTATAAAATTTAAAATCCAAGATATTGGTTACCATCAAGATTTTAAGATGCTCATGAGTGGAAAAAATGATTATTCATTGGTCGACTTCCATACTATTGACCATTGTAGTCCAATGAACTATATCCTCCTCAGCTTCAATTCTTGAATTCATTTCTATCATAAGAAAGAGAACATTTTGATTAATTATGAAAATAGAGGATTTTGGGTTAAAAATTGGACTTGAGTAAGAAAGGGGAACATGACTAATTAGAAATATCATATTAAGTGCATGACTTTTTCAAAGTCATGTGATCACATGACCATAATAGGATCACGTGATCAAATGAACCTGGGAGATTTATACGATTACATGTCCCTTGAATCTTTATGTGATCATTTAAATAAGACAAGAATACATGAATCATGGTTCAAGTGAATTACCTTAATTGATTATGTGATTTGTTTATGTGATTTGATCATGTGATGATATCACACGCTCAGTTCACATGAGGAATTCATACAAAGGAGCTTATGTGACACGATCACATGAAGAGGCTTATGTGAATTAGATCAAAAACCTAAGATTTCTGGTAGAGCTATGAAATATTGATCCATTAGTAAAATAGATTTCCCACTACCTACGTGATTGAGCAGACACAGCGTCGTTTCTCTTCCTGAAAAGGCATGTCACATGGAATGAAATCTTCTAAAATAAACTAACCTTGCAAGGAATAATGAAAATCAATTCAATGTTTCATTATATAATTTTTCGTTAAAATAAACATATTATATCATAAAATTACATTTACATCTTTCCAAATGGTTTCTTTAGCCCAGATATAAGCTAATAACAAAACTAATGATTCTTTGTTCACTTCACTACTGTTGGTTAACTACCGCTTATCATATCATCTGATTTGAACTTCCGATCTAGCATCCTCGTGATGCTCTCATCCGACACCATCTCCATGATATCATCATTCAGAGTTCACTTTTCCTTCTCTTCCTGCACCCATTTACATGGATATGGTGTCGGATGAGAGCATCATGGGGAGGCTGGATCGGAATTTCAGATTAGATGTTATCCTAAGTGGTAGTTAACCAATAGTAGTGAATAATCCTTAGTTTTGTTATTAAATTTGTGAGTACTGAACAACCAATATTCTTCCAACACACTACATCAGTAGAAACAGCTGCATAAATGAACAAAATACAGAATATAAATGATCCATGTCATCATAGTTTAGGTCTAGTGATTTTGGAAGCATAGAAACATAAAGACTTAGTTTATAAGATTCTCTCATTAAGTTATGTTTTACTAGAAAGACAAATCATTTCTGAAACCATTCTTCATAACCTAAGTATATAAATAATAATAAAGGGTTATCATATATGCTCAATAAGTTTAAACAGGGGAGATATCAATGATCATATAAGGATAACATAAGTGGTAGGAATTCACCTTCATCCTATTTGTGTAAAATCTTTCATCAGGTATACTACCCATTCATTTCTAAACACATCTATATCATCTTGTGAATTTGAGTTTTTTTGAAAGTCATGGTAGTACTAAAAAAATATAAATACACAAAGGATTAATAAATATTTTAAATGAACTCACAATTATTTTTGAAAATACCTCTTCAGGGATGCTAGTTTGTTGATGAAATATGATCTATGTCATAAATTTACAAACATAATAACCATAGTCCTTTCGGTTTGTTTGTTTTGTATACTAAAGAAACATTGATAAAAATAAGTAATTTGTTTTGATATGTGTTTGGATAGTGCAATGTTATTATATATACCAGGATACTTTTCCAGTTTTAGATCTTGTAGGCATTCTTGTCCTTAGGCCATAGATTAATTCTACAAAGTAGATGATATTGATACACAGCCCTATCATAACATAATCTTCATTAAAATATAATATAAATTATATAACTAGATGTTTAGTTCCAAAATTTTGGATCTAGTGTATTAAAAATTAACAAACACCATCATGTGTGGTCGGTTTATTGCATATCCATGCATTAAATCCAAAAAATCAATCTTTGGATTATCTAAATTGACTGTAATCAGCATCCAATGCTTCCTAAAAACACAAAAATGAATAAGTAATGAAAGAAATTAAAATGTATTTGATATGATTAAATTGTATATTTTCACTCCTACATCATTGGTATTAAAAATATTATGTCATCCGTAATTTTTTTTCAAACGATTTGAGTAGGGATGACATTATTGTAGCCTCTTTATCAAAATATATTTCTTCTTTTTAATAGGTGATGTGAGGACTAACGAGCCCAAATTTTTGTTCATGGGGAAATACCTTCAATTATTTATCATATATACGCCTACAAAAAATATGAAATGTATTTAGTCATAATTATCATTGTATATCAACTTTTGTAAAATAAAATCATGAAAACATACCTCGTGTATACATTTATAAATGAGGCGTCTAACCATTCATACTTGAGGATTTCATTTAAATTTTTAGCACTAATGAAATCTGATTTTTCCTCTCCGTACATATTTTTTTCAAAATCAACTGTGTGAGTATTGTCATCTATCAACTTTGTATCCACATGATCATGCAATGATATTAACTATGGATATAGAACGGGTGGGGTGAAGGTGCTCTCATTATACCGTTTCAATCGGTTGGTTGATCCTTGAGATAGTTTTGAGCTGATATTTCATTTCACCCCCTTCTCTTTTTCGTTTTGTAATAACATTCATCAATTCAGACCTTTTTTCATTAAATGTTAAAGGTCCAGCATGAAAAATAAATATGAAATGGATACCTCCTTGTTAATATAATTTTTTATAAAAAATTGATGGTTATGCGATGAATGTTCCAATAGCTTTTTCAACTGTATGAATGTCTTCATCATCATTTGGAATAGGTAGATCAGAAATTGGATCATTATCTATGTTAATTGACACTCTGACATGATCTTTTGAAATTTTTCTATTGTGTAGCATGTCGTTCTGCATATTGAACACTATAGCCCTCGCTACAAGGCGATAGGTGGGAGTTGATAGATATAAATAACAGTCATTTTTACCCTGTAGAATATTGTTACAAGAAAGGTATTAGTGGCTATATGATTAACATTTCACAGAATAAATTATTATAACATTGATTACCTCAGCTAAGTCAGGTTTTTTTGGGGAATGGCTCAACTCAAAGCTGGTGGGGGTGGGGAGGGATCTTCATGCATGGGTTGTTGTGGATTTTTTTCTTCCCTTTTCCTCTCCCCCATAAAAATTTATATCATATCTCTATGGTATTTCAATTCATCTTGAAAAATAGCTAATTTTTCTTGCATATTTTTCATTTCCTCAGTTTGATCCTCCGCTTGTTTTTGTTTCTGAAAATATATTCGGGGTGTCACCCCAAAACCCGCACCTCTGACACAGCCAAACTGTTCTAGTTGTTTCAAGGCCACTGAAAGTATGTCTGTATCTGGTGTGGGTGTTGTTGATTCTTGTGACTATTCCAGATAGAAAATATAAGAAAATAAGTAGTAATTTTTATGTAATAGTGGTTTAAAGTAAATAAAATTTATATTATGTCATACTTACACATGTTTCCCACACTTTTTGTGTGTTTTCATCTATCAGTATTCCCTCTTTATTTACACGAGCCTCCTTCCATATCACATGGTGTGGGATGGATATGGATTTCTATTTTGAATCATCAATCTGCGTATAAACATAGAAACATGGTTATGGTGTTGTTTTATGTCACATAAAAGTATTACGATAGATTTAAAAGACGTGCCAATTTTTTCTCAAGTGAAGCGTACCCCATCCTTGCTTTATGGTAGGGGTACACTGGTTTTGTTGCACTATCTTTATTTTTGGAACTTGGTTGTTGTTTCATAAATAAAAAACTATCAATAAAAGTGATACATACAAGAAACGTCAAACAATGTATTACCACACACAATATTCCTGAAAAGTATGTTATGCATGACGGTTGCTAAACACATCCCATACTCCTTGGGATATCAAGTGTGCATAAAGAAGAGGTGGGTGCGGCTTGATTTTCCCTTCAGCATCATTAAGATGATATCTCGTTAAAATTGTGTGGAAGCCTCTATGAATCCTTCCTACAACTATTAATACATATTCCTTCTGTGAGGCATATACTATAAATGCACTCTACAATGGATGATGAAGAGTAAGCCAATGTTTTAGTATTTTATTTTATTTTAATAAATTAAAAAAATGATATTGTAATGTTACTGTAATCTCTTCCCACATTAGTTCCTTAAGCCCGATGACAACATGGTGCCACGACTATAAATTAATCGACACACATTGTCGAGTGATGATTCCAATGTATCTACTAAATATAGATTTGTTGGGGTTAATATGTTGTCCTCTCTTATTCCATCCCACCTCAAATTTGATGTCTTTTTCTTTTGACTTCAGGATTTTGGATAACACTGTCAAACTATGGAACTCTTATTTTTTTTGTGCTTTCAGGGTTTAATTTCCTACCATTTCCTCAGAAGAATCATCATTATGTTCCTCCGGAGCACTAGCATCGACACTGGGACCAGTAGAAATAGGTTGAGAAACCTGTTCTACCTTAGGACTAAGACCAGCAGCAACAAGTTGAGAAACCTGTTGTTGCTCTGCACTGGGACCAACAGCAATAGGTTGAGAAACCTATTTTCGCTCTACACTGGGACCAGCAGCAGTAGGTTGAGAGACCTTTTGTGCCTCGGGATTGGGCGCATCAGCAGGTGCAGAAGTCATTATCTACATAAGTGGTTTAAAATTAAATTTAGATTACATAAAAGTAGCAGCGAACAGATAATAACATAACATAACACATTGTATATTACAATAAACAAATAACTTAATTATTGAACTCTTTTTTTTAAGGCTGGAGAGATTTTAACCCTCTATCGACTATGTAAATCCCTTCATTGTGGTCTCCTATGACATAAAAAATTCCATATACATTGGGACCACTGTGAAATGATTGTGAAGTCCCTATGAAAGGGTTTTCCTCCGTTGAACTTTCATCTGACCCTTCAGTTGTTTTGTTCTATAACAGAACAATTGACCAATTTCAGTTTGCTGGGTATGGAACATAAAATACTTGTACTTTCTATGATACCATTATAAATGGTTTGTCTTTATCCCCTTCCTTACTGAAATCAACTTTCATGAATCCCAATTCATATATTTTAACAGAACTCCTGTTATCAACCCACTTGCATTGAAAAATCGGCACTTGGAATTTCGTATAATCCAACTCCCATGTTTTTTTGATGATGCCAAAGTATGAAATATTTGCATAAATTGGAATCTCTGTCATTAACACTGGAAACATGAATCGCCTCAGCCACAAGTGTAACCCCACTATTCTACATCATACTGTCTTCATCATGTTCATTAGTATAGAATGTATAACCATTAACAGCATAAGAATTATAAGATAATACATACACACTTTCTCCTATGGTTATCCATTGAAGTCATTCTGAAACTGAGTTCGGATTTTCATATAACTTCTTAAAAATATGGTCCCAAAACCATCCTATAAACTATTGATTATGTGTATCAAATATCCATTTTTCATCCCTAGATGGATTCAAATGCCTAGGAATTTCTTTGTGGGTTTGAACATTTGGGTCAATGTTCAAACTATTATGAAAAATTTAAAGGTGGGTCTACTCCCGATCTGTAATATTGATTGTGACAACCTCTCTTCCAGAAATTCCTTCACCCTCAATCTTCCCAGTGTGATGAGATTTTGGTAGGCCAACGTTTTCCACACCAGACAGGTATTTGGTATAGAATTCAACAGCTTCCTCAATAATATATTGCTCTGCAATACAACCCTCTGGCCGACTTTGATTTTTGACATACCCTTCCAAAATATTCATATACCGTTCAATGGGTTACATCCATCTATAATGAACAGGACTACATAGTAAAATATCTCTCACAAAATGAACCATCAAATGAACCATCATATCGAAGCATTTTGGTGGGAATAACATTTCTGATTCATATAATATGACTTCAATTTCTCTTTCCATAGTTGGAAATTTCACCGGGTCTATAACTTTTCTACATATAGCTTTGAAAAAGAAACAGAGCTTAATGTACGGTGGACACTCTTGGGGAAAATGCAACATGAAGATATAGGAATTAGATCTTGCATCAAAACATGGCAGTCATGTGATTTCAGACCCTTTAATTTTAAATCGATCATTGACACGATGTTCTTGGTATTTGATGAATACCCCTCTAGAACCTTTACATCATTTAAGAAGTTTCAAAACTGATATCTCTCATGCCTGGAAAGAGTGTAATCATTAGGAAGAAGAAATTTTCATTTTTCACCCTTCACTAGGGCCAACTCTTCTCATATTCCCATATCAACCATGTCCAACATAGCCTTAATTCCATCCTTTGTTTTGTCGAGTGCATTTACCAATGTGCTGATGACACTATCACATAAATTTTTTCAATATGCATAACATCAAGAAAATTTTTGACATACAGAAAATTCTAGTATGGTAATTAAAAAAAACTGATCACTTTTTCCAACTGGTTATCATAAGGTTTTTCAAAAATGGTTTACCAAAAGTAGTTTCCACATCTATTACTTTATCAAACAATTGATCACCTATTAGTGGATATGGTGTTGTACATTCTTCTAAACATCCATCGAATGATGTCATCCAAGAACGGTACTTATGTCTTCGAGGTAGAAATCTACGATGTCCTAGAAATATAATTTTTGATGAATGTTTCAACCTAATTGATTGTGTACCTTGTTTGAAAATGGTACACCCTTGAATTCCTTTAATGTTATTTCCTGAAAAATTTCCATAAGCAGGAAAGTCATTTATCATCCTGTACAATATGGATTTCAAAGTGAAATATTCATTTTTGTAATCAATATACAATGTAACAACTGAATCCCATAATAATTTCAAATCCTCAATCAATAGAGCCAAATAAACATCAATATCATTACTCAGTTGTTTTGGTCCTAATATAATCATAGATAACATTATGTATTTTTGTTTCATGCATAACCATAGTGGTAAGTTATAATTTACCAACATAACTGGCCATGTACTATGACTGCTTCTTTGAAAACTAAAAGGATTCACCACATATTTATATAATTCAAGACGAAGGTTTCTCGGATCGTTTTCAAATTCCAGATACTCATGATCAATTCTCTTCCACTGAGGAGAGTCTTCTGGGTTACATAGTTTCCCATCATTAATTCTTCTATCTTCATTCCATTCTAATTATCTTTTAGTCTCATCACTTCCATATAGGCTCCTAAACCTTGGAATGATTGTAAAGTACCTTACAACTTTCATAGGACTGGAATCATCTTTCTTGTACCAAGAAGCACCACACTTTGGGAATTCCTTAAGTAATTTGTGGTCCTTGTGAAATAATATACAGTCATTCGGGTAGGCGTGTATTCTTTTAGAGATTATACCCATCAATCATAGCATTCATTTGGTATCATATGTTCGGCTCGAGAGCTCATTATCTTCTAGGATCATGTCATTCAGGAGAGCAAGTAGTTCCATAAAACTGGTGTCACTCCACTCGTTTCCTTCTTTCAAATTATACATCTTTATTGTGGCTGAAAATTCTGTATATTTAGTGCAACAAGCATACAATGGCGTTTTTGCACAACTCTTTAACTTCTCAAAAAAATTTGGGAAATCACGAAGTTCATCTTCAATTATCCTTGTCATTTACTCAATATGATATTCATCATCGTTCATATCTATAATCATATCCTCCATATGATCATCTTCATTGTTCACACTTGTAATCATATCAGATAATCCATAAAATTTCTTGTTATCCGAGACACTACCTACATTCATTTTTTTCAGTGTTTATTCCAACATGTATAACTTTGATCTATTCTGTGATAGATCAGGTGTTCTTATAATTCCTCTGGACTAATTTTTCTTGAATAAAAATAGCGTAAACACGGAAAAAGGATTTGAAAATGGTTACATGCATGGCCTTTTTCAAACTTGATAAACTCTTTCATGCCATCTTCATACTCTTTTTTTAACTGATTAGCATTCATACATTATTTATTTATATTCATCCTATTTGATACAGTAATATTAATATTTAAAAAAATAATTACACAAAATATGTTTAACAAGCTATGACAATCCCTTGCACTATAATGTTTTAGTATCCCACATGTGATCTATATTCATTGTTTTAAACTGATTTTTTAGTTTTTCTATAGAAACATAATGTCTCTAGTTAAGAAATATCGTACTAAACTAATAAATGGTATTCTTTTAAATAGAGTTATTGCTGGTGGAAGGATTCATTACATGTTTTATTATGTTCATTTGACTAGGGTGTCCATAAAGTGTCTCATAGATTCCTCTAGTGAAGTGGTTTTCTAGGATTCAGTGGAATTGCACTAGTAACAAAGTGGAAATGCCATTGAAATGGGTAAAGTTTGGATTGATATTAAATAGTGTAAGAACTAAAACATGGAAAAAAATGGAATAACAATCATTCCAACAACCAAAATACCATACAAACACACAATCGTGCTCACAATTGCAACACCATACAAACCAAACAATCACAATTTTATATTTTACAAAGCATCCCTTAGTCAATTTTGTTTGTTAATTCAGGGGTTATCACATAAGTTTTATCATCCTGGGGCATTCATTAATTAGTCAAGTATACGTAAATTACCAACTTTTATATTCAAATGTTCAATAGGAACCAACCAAAATTCAATTCATTTAGTGAAAAAACAAGGACCACCAACGGCCGTGATTTTCAGCAGGGCGTTTAGCCCGTACATTTCACATTATAAAAATCAATATCAAATAGTAATAACATGAGAAAAATAGGAAACTAATGAGTAAGAGTAGAAAACTCACCGCGAAGGTGTCGTTCAGTGCGCGGTAGAGGTGCGTTTGCGGCAGAGGAGAGGCACACGGCAGAGGGGATTTCCAACTGAAAAGAAAACATAAAATGAGAACTCGTATATTATACCTATCCAAAATAGGTCCAATGAGATTTAGTAATGGGACATGTCTGGTTAAAAAAATTTATTGGTCAATAGTGGGATTTTAATTTTCATCTATGATATCTGCTTCCTGTTTATTTATTTTTTATGTATCTACTATTTTCCTAGATGTTAAACTTATGAATGGGACATGTATGGTTTTAAAGAGAAAAATAATTTAAAATTTACTCTAATTTAGGGGTAAAATATTCCACATTAATTGTATATTTTTCCCATGGGATCGTTGTTATCCATTAGGGATCATGAACACCTCTTAGGTTAGTGTAAAGTCAAGTCAGTTTATGGTTATGATACCAGCCTGGGTCATATCATTACATTTCCAATTGTAATTGACCCATGTCCATTTAAATATAGGATTCGGGGGGAAGACACTAATATATAGAAGGATTAAGAGAGGTAAAAATTATCCTAGGCTCTCCAATACAAGTGATGAAAGATGAAACGTACACCGGGTGAGGAAGAACCACCTAGGAGGAGAGGAAGGGGAGGGTGGCGTAGCACAGAGGGGTTCTCGACGAGAAAAGGGGGAAATAAAGTAAAATATAAAAGGTTAAAAGGGGAAGTTGGTGGCCTGTCCAAGTGGTAGGGGTTGCAGGGGTGTGGGGGAGGGGTGTGGGTTGTCTATGGAGGGGGTGGGCTGGCCAGGTGGGGTGGGGGGGTACAGGGGTGTGGGAGAGGGGGGTGTGGGCTGTCTAGGGGGGTGGTCTATCCACTATGAAATGACCATTAGGGATCCCAAAGAGTGAATTATGTGAGGGGAAAATTATGAGTAAGATAGGTTTGGGTGATGGGGTTGAGTGGAAAATTAGGAATAGGTGAACCTCATTAAAAAGACTAAAAAATCTCTTTTCATTTCAATAATAGGGTACATTATGGTGTAGCCTAAGAGTCTATTGCATAGTGCACCCTATGATGTAACATTGTTGAATTACCACAAGGTATACACAGCAACACTCATCCCCTAGTCAGAACCATTAAATCTTGATCATGAATTGTGATGTGACCATATGCCTCATGGAATAACATCCACCCCACAAAAAACAGTATGGAGGGCATAACATAGCCAACCTCCCACATGATCCAAACCACTAACATAAGGCAGGTCCCATGTATAAACTCACATACATAAAGGAGGACCTAAAGAGTAATAACCAATCTAACCATCAAAACAATCCGAACCACTAAAATAATTTATGTCTTGTGGAAAACCACATATACCCCATGATTTATAGCCAAACATAAACATTAAAAATTTTAAAGAATGTTCACCTTGGTGAAGTATCTCTACATTGCAGTCCCAAGGTCTCTAGGACTCATCCTCATCATAGATATATAATAACGATTAAGATATAATGAACAAGAATGAAATATAAGCCTCATCCTAGATCTTAGCTAGCCAATGATTGATACCTAGCATCGATCAAGAGGATATTACATAATAAGCTCATACATGACACATCCTAAGTAGCCTCACTAAATGTATCCATCATTAGCATATCCTAAATATATCATGACAATCCCAAGACCTATAGGTAACAATATATCAACAAGAAATCTCTTTATTCATATTTAGTTACCAACCTACACCACACCATGTGTGGATTTTCCTACCCTTAAGGTCATAATCAATCCACATTATCATTTCCACTAACATCATAATCAACCCCACTCCATGTACTATACCTATAAGGGTTCTAAAGGAGATGTCACAATTTCATATAGCCATGATAAATATTTTCTGTGGGATAATCAATACAAACCATGTACTCAACATGATATAAGATTTAAAATAATCCTTGATATATCTCACACAAAAAAACTACCCACTG
This sequence comes from Viscum album, assembly GCA_963277665.1. Classification (NCBI taxonomy): domain Eukaryota; kingdom Viridiplantae; phylum Streptophyta; class Magnoliopsida; order Santalales; family Viscaceae; genus Viscum; species Viscum album. The sequence continues at coordinate 1,237,100,380 of OY728165.1, read as the reverse complement.
GTTATTCCATCACTAGTACCCACCTAGGCATCCCCCCCAATTGAATGATCTAGGGATAAATATCTTTGGAGAACACAAATACCATGGGACATAATATTCTATCTCCTTACCTTCCATGATCTAATGATCAATATCTAATCTATTATCTCACTCGGTTTAGTGGGCCACCCTCCAAATAATATAGACATAATATACAATGGTTTACACATATTTAGATCAATACATAGTACCCTAAGAATCCTAAGACATAAAACATGGTGGTTAGAAATCAATAAATTCAATCCATCAAGAATCATCCAAATTGAATTCATTTATAAATAAATGATCACCCAATCTCAAATTCCCTAGAAAGAAACACTAACTTTCTTTATCACAAGAACACAACATGTATAGATAACCACCCATTAGTTAGAACAAAACAAAAATGGGAATAATTTGATCATAAGGATTTTATCAAAAACCATTTCTCATAATGTCCCAAATGAACAAAAAAACATTTTAAGGGTGTGAATCCAAATAAAATGATTTAAAATATCTTCCAAATCAACTCTTAAGACCAATATTATGAATATAATTTTCTAAAACCACATGGGATCCAAAAATTCAAAATAATAACATTTTTAATAGTGAAAGTCTATCACAATGTTTACAATATAACTCATATGGGTTAACACACCCTTGTAAAATATAACAACCCCTTTAGGACACTTCAAGAACATTACACACACAAAAAACATTATTTAGAAATCAATAGGTATAAAACTCCAATTTAAAAACCTTTATATAGAACTGAATTTTAATTTTTAAAATATTTTCATAATTTGAATTCTACTTGGGAATTTTTCTATACAATTGGTACTTAACCTATTCCATAATAAGGCTTAAAAACCTCATAGAAATCAACATTATTCTATCATATGGCACATACATATAAAAAAGATGGATGATTATTCCTTCAATGAAAAATAGTAAACCAAGCCACAATATTTCCTTATAAACCATTAAGGGTTATTAAGTAGGAGGGATCTTGGCGGAGGAGGGATCGCGGCAAAGGCAGCGGCGGAGGTATCGGCAGCAGAGGCAGTGGCGGCGGAGGTAGCGGCGACAGAGGAGGAGGAGGATAGTCGTGGTAGAGGAGGAGGAAAAGGTGGCGGTGGAAGAGGAGGAGGAGGAGGGGTCACGGCGGAGGAGGAGTTGGGTTCAGCTTCCGCGAAGGCTTGAACGGGTGCGATAGAGGAGGGGCCTGTAAGGGTTCTTTTAAAAAAATCGTTGGAACCTTTATCAGTGCTAGTTAAAAGCACTGATAAAGGTATGTTTTATCAGCACTAAAATAAAAGCGTTGATAAAATATACCTTTATCAGCGATTTTTTAGAGCTGATAAAGTAACAAGTTATTAGCGCTATAATTATCGTGCTGATAAATACTTATTTTATAAAAGTATAATTTTAATAATTTATTTATATTCTTATATATTTATTTAAAATGATATATAGGACAAATATATATTTATTTATTAATAATTATAACTATAAAAAATATATATTTATAAATATATTTATCATTTAATGTAATTTATTATAATCTTATCATTATTTAATTATATATATATATATTTATTTAATTATAATCTTAGAAATAATTTTTCAATTAAAACATTATATATATATATTTATGAATTATTAAAAAATATATATTAAATATAAACAATTTTTTTATTTAATGTATACAAATAAACATTATTTTTTAATATAAATATAATAATTTTATATAAATTAATAATATAAACTTTTATCAGCGCTAATAATAGCGCTGATAAATGTACCCTTTATCATCACTAAAAAAGTGCTGATAAAGGCACACCCCTTTATCAGTGCTTTCTATTTAGCACTGATAAAGGGAATCACTTCCCTTTCCCTATTTTGCGGTAGCGACTTCAATTGTTCTGGTCATATGACTAAACATTATTTACTCACATGTTGAGTCTTCTTATGATATTTATATTCTATAATTTTTTCCTTTTTCAAAATTTAGGGTTCAAACCCATTAGTAGAAATTTTATTCATTGATGTTCCACTAATATTCTATTTTTTATGACTCTTTCTTTGAGAAGTAATATTTTCACTCATCATCTTCTCTTACTTCTTTCTCTATTGGAGGATTATTTCTCTTGTATTTACTTCTCACCATGTAGAATGACATGAAAAAATTTCAAGGAATTTTTTATTAATTTTTCTTTTATAATTTATCTGATTCATGTCATCCTTTCTTTTTGGGGTTAAGTCTTCCATTTAATTTACATTCTTCCTAATCATGGTTGGAGAATCTACCTTTTACTTATAGGTTCATTCACATTATTTCCAAGAGATTTTTTTTAGTGTAGCATAGTAGGTGATTGATATTCCTTTAATTGAGCTCCTTGTGATTCACTTAAGGTTGTAAACCTATTTTTTAACTTATCATGTTGTCTTCCAATATAGGATTTTTCATTATACACTACCGGAGTTTGGGATCTCATTTCAGGTTCCTTTTCATTCCCTTCTTTCTTCCTTCTACAATGTCTTGTCAAATTCCCATGATTAGCACATATAAAACATATTCCATTAAAGACATACCTCATTTCATCATTTCTTGGTTGAGATGTTGATATTTCCATAGTTTTTCTTTTGTCATTGATCTCTCGATCTTCTTACCATATACTCATGGTGTGTCCCTGTCTTCTATAATAATATCATTTTACAAATACTTTCTTCTGAGAGTTGTTTATTTCATACTTTTCAAGAGTCTTATTCTTATTCTCATATTTAGAAATATTTTTTTCTTCACAATATGAAATATATTCCAATGCTTCAAAACAAAAATGTGAAATATGACCATGAATCCCATAGAAATAGAACATGTTTTTATTACTTCCAGTAAAAGACTTTTAGGTTTATTTTCAGTATCTGTAGGATTTTTCCTATTTTTTTTAATTTTTCATGTCTATATTTCTCTCATGTATGGAAGAGGGTTTATCATATCTAATACTATATTTTACCAAAATACATGGCCTTTGGGATGAGAAAATCATTTCATATTTTTTCTCTCAATTAGAATATTTTATTTTTGTTTTATTATCACCTACTGAAGGATAATCAAATATTAATTACAAATCATCCTTCAATATGGGTTTTCCTTTGGAATTAAATTGCTCCACTTCTTTATTAACTGATTCTACCTCTTCTCATAATTTTTAAATCTTCTTATCCCTTGATTCAATTTGATCATTAACTTATCTCTTGATATTATTCCCTCTAGTCATCTAATCTTCCAATTTATAGGAGAGATTATTCATCATGTCAGGTTTATCCTTTATTTTAAAATCCATATAAGCAGTAGAATCATTACAGCATGCATTCTCATATTGTAGTATTTTCTTCTCTTGAACTAGTTCATACAGGTGTGTAGCAAGACCATCATTTATGGATTTTAAATTATGAATTGAATCTATGTCCATATTATTTCCCATTTCATCATCTTTCAGTTTTGGTAGTTCTTCTACTTGGGAATCAGTCTTGTATCTTAGATCTTTGTTCATTTCAATAATCCTTTTATTTAATCCTTTTAGATTATTGAATTAAATTTCCTATACTTGGATCTGAATATATTTATATTTATTTTCTTCATCAAATTTTTGATCCAATTTCTTTGTTTCATGGAAAACTTCCACTTTTTCCTCCTTCTAGTTTCATCATCATCAGTAGTTTTAGCATCCCTTGTAATATCAGGTTCTTCACTCATTCCTGCAACATCATTGAATGAGTAAATATTTTTATTATCTAATTCATTCAAATCATTATTTAGTACATTGTTTGTTTCCTTCAACTGAATCACACTATTTCTATAAATACTTCCACCCTGAGGAATTCCACAAGACTTTTTCTTCTTCTTTCAAGTTCATCCAATTTCCATGGAAAACTAAGATAAGAGAAAGCTAAAACTTTAATTTAAACAATAAACTAAACCATGTCAAATAAAAAATATATTAAAATAAACCAATGCTCAGATATCAATTTTTAGGTTCAAAAGGGACTTGGAATACCCTAAGAGGGGGTGAATTAGGGTATGGATATTATTTCTGAAATTATTTCTAACCCACTAAATATTGACCTATTTCTTATAAGGGTCACTTTTTTTGCTCTTTATTGTTTATGTTGATCTTATACTTTCCTATATTATTTGTTAAGTATGCATAGAAATTAAAAACAAAAGAAAGTAATAATAAGGACACACATGCTTTTACTTGGTTCACCTTCACTGGGATACATCCAAGGAGCATACAATGGCAATGTATTGATTTACCAAATCCACTAAGGCTAACTTCCAAAATAAGGTTTGATCTAGATCAATTATATTCCCAGGATCACTTACTTTACAATGTTTAGGGATAGATCACTACTTCCCAAGGGTTTCTCCCTCAATATTTCCTTATGTGGCGCACTACCAATGTGAAGGATCACCTTTATCATTTTCCTTTACTCACTACTCTAGAAAGGATTCATTCAAAATTTATTGACATGTATGTACCCTCATTAGAAATAATGAATACACCATAAATTGTATATAGATGCTATTTTTAAGCTCTTTCTAGGTTTCTCCTTCACTTTTGTGAAAACACCTTGATGAAACACATTCTATTTCCAAACACCTAGAAAAAACTTCTCTCTTTGTAGAAACAATAATTACAAACTCATTATTTGGTAGGATCTCGAATGAATTCCAATACTTCTTTTCACTAAATTGGATGTAGAAATGAATAAATTCAATCTTCAAGAATTAATGAATGGTACAGATCCTCTGTATCCTTCTTATCCTTTAGAATTATGATATAACAATGATACTTTTCACTGGGTAATCCTAGAATGTATCTCCTTGCGTGAGACCCTCAGAATAGTTTCACACATAAGTGTTCCATGAAGCTTTGTTTTCACCCAATATATGAAGTACACTTCACCATGTGGCATTTTCCTTGTAGATATACCTTTCACAAACTATTTTTGATTGTTCATGAATTTTAATAATCTCTTTGAGAGCTACCATTCTCCAAATAGCATGAGTGCTTCATGGAATGACCTTGCCTCATGAACTACCTCTACTTCACAGATGATTTATGCTTCACAAACTGCATTTACTTCACAGTTATCCTTTTCCTTTGTGATCTATAGTGCCCCACAAACAAATTACATAAACTAATCTTTCTTTGTAGATACCCCCTTCACAAACTACCACCTTAGAGGAATACCACCTTTGAGAATCACTTCCTTCATGGAATAACTTTATCCATCATGAAATCCTCTCTCACGAACTACTTCAGACTTACCCAAATTATTCTAGCAATAATATTTTCTAATGAAATTATCTCTAACTAATGATCTAATTAGGGGTATTTATATAGGAAAATAGATTCTCAAAACCCTCTGATCATAATTATCTAAGACTCCTTTATGGTATATCCTTCAACATGAACTTTTTATGATGTCCTCATGGCACATATGCATTCGTTCTCAAATGAAAATTCTTTCACGATGCACCTTAAATCACCACCTTCCACAAAAAACATATCCCCCATGAACTGATCCCACTAAATGGATTGCATAGTGTATAACCATATGTGGTGACTAAAAATAACTACCCTCATCTGAAAAACATCAATCCCATTTTCTATTTTTGTAGCGTGCTATTCGGTCCTCATAGCACTGATATGATGAAAATTTTATTTTTCTGATTTTCCTTCATCATTCTGTATGCCCCTTTTGAGGTCCACATAGTGTGGTTGTATTACTATACAATCTGAAAAATGCAGTATGCAAACTCATTTAGATGATCTTAGGTTCACCAAAAAAACAATGCGAAGATGATTTCTTTTCCATAAAAAAATCTTGACCTTGAAGCCCCAAAATTTGGAAAACATTGGGAAAATGCACTGCCTTAAATGGATCTTCTTTGGAAGAACCAAGCTTATTGAAACACGATCATCTAGATTTTTCAACAAAAACAATAACCCCAAAAACAATGAGACAACACCATGAGATATTTTTTCCTAATAAATACTATAGAAGGTCTATGAAAAACTTTTCATGGATTTCTAATCTACTAACCAAGTTAAATATAAAGGGATTTAAGTTTATCTAGATAAAGGAGTGTGAAGAAAGTTTCCGAGAACTAAATAAGTTGATGGATAGTGCACCAATTATAACATTATCATATAAAAGGGAAGGATTTTTCATTTATAGTGATGAATACTTGAATGGAATTGGATATTTACTCATGTAAAATGAAAAAAAAATATTTTCTATGTAACATGATGGTTAAAGATTTATGAATATAATTATCCTACCCATGATGTTTAGTTAGTTATAGTTATCTTTTTATTAAGGATTGGAGACATTATATTTATAGGGATAAGTGTGACATATACATTGACCACTAGAGTCTAAATGATATATTCACACAAAAGGAATTGAACATGTGTAAAAAGAGATGTTGGGATCTTCTTAAGGACTATGTTTGTTCAATTCATTATCACCCTGGAAAATAAAAAAATGTTGCTAAAGCATTGATTAGGAAATACCCCAAAGTTATTTTGAGAGTGAGGATTAAAGTAGATCCATTGATCAAGTACTTAGTAAATATGGATAGGAAGTCATAAGGAATGGGAAATCATTAATCTTACCCCAAATGATTTCCCAACCATCATTACTGTAGAAGATCAAAAAAACACAAAGAGACAATACTGGGATACAAAAGAAGATATAAGTTACAAAAAATGGAATCTTTTTGAGTTCAATGTTGGTCATTAGGGAGTAATGAGGTTTTTTACAAGACTATATATCTCATATGATACAAAGTTAAATAAATAGATGATGGATAAATCCCATAACTCAACATTATCTATACATCCTAGAAGAACCAAAATGTATAAAGATCTATGAGAACATTATTAGTGTGATAAGATGAAAAGGGAGATTTTTGAATATATTACAAGATGTTTGGTGTGTCAAAAATTGAATTCAAAGCGAAAAAATCCCAAAGGAGTGTTGTAACCATTTCCCATACTTGTATGGAAGTAGGACAACATCATTATAGAATTTATTACTTACCTTCCTAATACATCCAATGGAAAAAATTCCATATGGGTATTCATTGATATATTAATAAAGTATGCTCATTTTATTTCCATACAGGAGGATTTATCCCTTGATAACTTTGATTGTATCTATATTCAAGAAGTAGTGAGACTTCAAATGGTTATACTGTCAATTGTTTCAGATTATGATCCATGATTTACTTCTAAGTTTTAGAGGAGCCTTCAAAAGAATATGAATTAAAAAAGTAAACCTTATCACAACTTATCATCCTCAAATTTATGGGTAGATATAGAAGAATATTCAAGCATTAGAATAAATTTTATGGGCTAGATCAGTTGATTTTCAAGTGAGTTGGGATCAACATCTTCCACTTTTCAAATTCACCTATAACAGCAATTTCACTCGAGTATTCAAATGGCTCCTTATGAATTACTACATGGGAAGAGTTTTATAACTCCAAAATATTTGGATGAAGTTTGATAAGGAAAAATATAGGGACTTGACATTCTCAAAGACACTACATAGAATATACAAGTGATCTAAAAATTTATCAAGGCTTCTTAGGGTTAATAAAAGAGTTGTGTTGATAATGAAAATAAGGACTTGGAGTTTCATGTTGGGGATCATGTATTTCTAAAAATATCATCATGGAAAGGGGTCATGAGGTTCAAAAATAAGGGGAAACTAATTCCAAGGTACATTGGACCATTTGAGATTTAGGATAGTGGTAAAGTAGTTTTCTATTAGGTATCACTACCTCTAAATAATTTCAATGTCCATGACATCTTCCATGTGTCTCTATTAAGAATGTATGTTTCAGACCCAACACATAAACTAGACAAGATAACTCAACTCGTGAAAGTATTTTGGAGAAATAAAAAGTCTTAAGAAGTGTCCTGAGATCCCAAAGAAGTGATGAAATATAAATACCCACGTTTTTTTTTGGTGCGACACAAATTTTGAGGATGATATTTCTTAAGGGTGGAGAATGTAACTACCTAAAAATTCCTTTACGTTATTAATAAATCATATGTTATAATGAATATTTTATTATGACCACTTAAAAATACTATTACATTGGATAATAAAATTAAATATAATGAATTGATATAGATTATAATAGGTAGAAACAATGCAGGGATATAAATGAAAAATAGCAATGCACACACTAATGTAAACTTGATATGCTTAAATTATCCCATAAAAATAAATAAAAGAAATAGAAGAGTCAGGAATATGATAAAAATTATCAAGGGAAGTGTAGAACCTTTCTAAGAAAAGTAATAAATATTGAGGTAAGATAACGATGGAGTATATATAGTTTATAAAGGGAAAATTGACTGTTGGGATCTAATTATTACCTAACCATTGGTCGATATGACTATTGGGTATTATGACCATTGGTAACAATGTTTCCATTCAAATTAGTGTACATAAAGAATAATGACAAAAGATAATTGATGTAGAATGGAGAAATGATGTCCTTACCCAGTGAGACCATTCATTTTTAAGCCAGTTTATTATAACTTGGGAGGGAGATTATATCATTGGGGTTCTCCCATGACTAATCCCAAGAACAGATTCATCCAGTAAGGACTGAGATGAGTTAACTATGCAAGAAGTTCATGACAGTAGATATCTCCACTATATCAATGTTAGTGTATCCACCCCATTAATGTACCACCATAACACACCTTACCCATAGAGTGTAATTTGGTGTATTAAGGGGTTATGTATCTAGACCTTAGTAGTATAAAAGTTTAATTTTCTTTTTTGAAATGAAATAGTGGTTTCTTAAATCCCACTTTTTTCACTATTTTATTTAACAAAATACACATAAATATAAGATGAATATGATACATAGATTTTTGGATACAAATATAACATAATTATATTTTTGAAAAAATTAGATTTTAAATTAAGATTTTAAATTAAAGTTATCTACATGAAATAGTTTTATAAAACACTATTTATTTAAATATTAATGATAGTATAATTTTATAATGCCTTGGGAACTTTTTATAAGGGTCGGAAAATTGATTATATCATAAAAAATATTATTTTTTCAATAAATAAAAAATTTTATTTAAGATTTAAAATTATAATAATTATAAAATTATTTTATAATAAATATTATATTTTAAATTAGTATGTTGTAATTAGGTTAGGTTGAAATTTTTTGAATTTTCTAAAACACTTTATTTTTTAGTGAATAGTAAAAATATAGTTTTGTGTTTTCAGTATGTTTTATGATTACATAAATATGTAATAATAATTTAATAATTAAAAAATAAATCCACATCCAAACATGTATTATTTTATTAATATATTGTATTTTAATTAATTAAAATGATTTTCTATACCTATAAATAACTTTCCAATGTCTAAAATGGAAATTAAGTTTTTAAAAATGATATTATTTAGATATATTACTTTCTCATGCCCAAAGTAATATAAAAATTGTATTTTAGTTCTATAATGGATAAAAGTCAAAAACCAAGCCTTAAATGGTTTTTCATTTTCCATAACCTAGAATTCCAAGGCCTATATTTAGAAATTAATAAACAACTCTCTTCATTTTTTTATAGATACCTACCTCCCCACCCCATTTCATTCACTCCAAATGCATTTATCATGAATTTACCCTGATTTTCCCTCTCTATATCCTTTCTAATGACTTTTTATGGTTTTAAGGAACTCTCCTCAAACTTTAAGATTCTATCTTGTAAGGTAAGGGATTTTATTCTTCTCATTTTTTATCTAAGTAATTCCTTTATAGTTAGACTTATAATTTCAATTTTATATATTATCATTCACTAATTATCATTATATTATTTTACAAAATTTATTCTATCAATGATATACTTTCATTCTCTCTCATTAATCTAGTTTCATATGCCACATTCTGCACCCATTATGTTACTGAAAACATCCTTTGATTTTCCATGCCTCTTTTTTAATTTTATGTATAACCAAACCTATTTTTATTCAAGATTATTAAAATATATGTAATTATAAATAATTTATAGGTTATTTATTTATATGAACCCACATTCCCTTCTCATGGGTTATAAATATTGAAATGTTCATGTATTTATACCCCCAATGCACTTAATGATTTTATATAAGACCCATTATTTATTTTCCATGGGTTATTAATGAAATGATTTATTATAATCAATATAGCACACATGAATTAATACATGTGATGGGTGTGATATGATATCACTTAAATGCATTGGGTAAATATTTAATCTCTAAATATAACATGTTTTATGATACCTTGGTGAATAACCTTTGTAATACGTTTTATGACACCTCTGTATTGAACTTTGGTGATATGCTTATGAATGTCTCATTTTTATATTTTAGACACATTTACATGTTATGTATTGAATATTTATGATTATGTTGTCATGTTATGCCTCATTTTTTATCCATTATAATCACTCATGTTCCATTTGGTTTGTTTATCCCTTACTGGGATTTATTCTCACCCATATATATTGATGTATATCCCTAGGAAATTACTTGTAGTGAGGTGATCTAGGATATAATAATAAAGGAGTCTTTAAATAGGATTAAATAAAGTTTATGTTTATGTTTTAATTATATAATTCATATATTATGTACCTAGTTTCCAAGACACTATACCTCAAAATATCCTTTGAATTTATTAATTTAATATTTTATTAAGAAATTGTGTTAAAGGTCGTGTATTAAAAAGGTGTGTCACTATAGTTATTCCTTTACCACATGATTTTGAGTACTACAATTAGTATTCACTAGTATAGTTCCATTTTTGAGTTGGGTATACCTTATCAAAGTTAAGGTAATAAACTATATCCCTTTTTAATTGGAACCATCCTAGTATGTGTCTAGATTCAAGTATTTTATACTCATGTTATTTCATTTAGTTTAACACTAGTATTTATTGACTTATTATGTATTATTTTATATTTGTGGAATGAAATGTTTTATTTTCATTATTAATACTTATGATAGTTTCTTCCTTGCTTGTGTAAATTTGTAGTTGGCTAAACTGATCATGGATATCTATCATATTTTGTGATAAGAATGTTATTAAATTTTTATACAAATATTGATGAATGATGTTGTCGATAGTGTTTATTAGGAATTACTATAGTTTTATTATCTCGAGTATATTGTTTCTTAGAAAAGTAAGCATGATATTTGATATAAAAAGTTTTAATACCATGATCATGGATACTACATTGACAATTAATATGCATGTTTGAAGGGATATATAGATGTTATTATAAATTGTTTAAGTATGTATGCCAAAAAATGATTCACACTATTGAATGTGATGGGTTTTGACCATAACTCTATTATACCCATTCCTCTAATCCAGAATGGGAAGGTTAACTCATTTGTCTTGGATCTATTATATATTATCCCTCCCAAGATGGTATGATCATTTCACCTTGAATTAATTATTACATGATGGTTTTTGGACCCTAACTTCACTATATGGCTCATGTCAAGCTCCGGGTTAGGCCCAAATGAATTTTTCCAGGTATGGACCCTCCCAGTATAGGGAGTTACCTAGTAAAGATTATAAATACGTATGTATATAGTTGGTCTGTTTCCTTTTCCATGTTATGTTTACTATCTTCCAAGAACATCCTTTTATGATATAAGTATATAAATTAGTAGATATGTCTATGTATAAAACCATTCTTCGCTATTTTTTTGAGACATCATTGATGGTTCCCTACTGAGTATTTTATACTCACACTCTCATGGACACCTCAGTGGATATACAGCCTCAATTTTATTATTTATAAGGTACTTATAGTTTCACCAATAGTTTTTGGGTATTCTTTTCAAGTTTCTTATGGTTTTCATGGAAATGGGATTAGTTCCCACTTTAAATTTTGAGTTACTAGAGATTATTGAGGGACTTATATGTCTTATTGCCGAGTTTTATTATGGTATCACCAACCTTATTCCATGTTTGGATTGTATATTCAGCATGGAATAGTTTTTATTATATATATTTTAGGTTGTTTGATCTAGTATGAATTCATTTAGAGGGTTGATGGATTGGTTGAATTCTTATTTACTTTTTTAAAACTATTTGGTTTTTGTTTTATTTTTGGAATGTCTTACTTACAAATGAGTCATGTCAATTTTTCAATAATGACTGTTCAAGAATTATTTCTATATAAAATAAATTAAACCATTCCCTAACCTTATATCAATACCCATGATGCTATTCGCCAGCCCCTGGGGATCAAGGAGTGCTTCGTGATTTATAGAACATGTTATCTGAATATGGACTTGGTATCCATGTCATGAAGGTTACATAACCATTGAAATACAATCCAATTTCCCAATCATAGAAAACACCATCTATTATCTTTATGAAAACATCTTGATCATGATCATATAGTATATTATGTGGATATTTTTAGATCCTTCATCGGTCTTTCCATCATAGACTACCCACAAATTAAATCAAACCAAACCAATATAGAATCACATAATCATGATCTAAATATAAATGATACATGTTACCATCCTTTACACCCCTAGTTATTACAGTAAGGTCTTAGTTATGATTAATTAATAACAATCATGATTATGAATACATCGGTCACCTATAAACTTTGAAAATTCCTCTATTATAACTACATGAACTAGATTTCTTAAATAAAATTCATTTTAAACTATCCAAATATAACCCTAAAATGGTCTTAACTCAAAAATCCATATTAATATTGTGATATGAGTATGTCACATCTAACATACTAGTAAGTGAACCCATAATCTCATGTCTAATAGGATAGGAGCTAGTTTCCAGCACCGAGGTATCTACTCAAATGATGGGAGGAATTACCTCTAAATATAACATGTCACCTAATATCTTGTAGCATCATCCACCATAATATAAATAAATCATCATCCATGAAATATAATACAAACATATATAAAAATATATCTATAATAAAATGTAATGTATGAATGAATAAGATACCATATACATATAACACATTTTTAATAGATGTAAGAAAAATCATATATAAATATAGACAACCTGAGTGTGACTATCACAATTAAGAATCCAAGTCATCAATTACATAACCCAATATGCATCTATATATTTTATAAACATCTATCATCTACATCTATTGATTTGTATGGAAATATGAGTGAACAATGCATAATTTCACATACAAATGTGAGAAATAATACTTAGTATGGTCATCCCAAGTAGTAAGATAACCTAAAAAAATCACTATCATCTACATGCATCATCAATAAACATAGTGTAGATGAAATAAACAACAAAAACCATCATCATCAATCATAACAATATTATAATCAATTCTTATGAAGATACCTAAAGTTTAATTCTTCTATTCTCACAAAATAACAATGATTAGTTATAATTATAGATACACTCAATTTTTTAACTAATAATAAGAAAATACCATCATGAAATATGCCCCACTAGAAAGCTACTAGGAACTCATAACTCTACCCATTATCTTACTCATTTGATACTACCTAGTCACAACACTATTTCCATTCATTATCAGCACATCTTGAATGTTGGAACTCATCCACCCCATAAATAGATAGTAATAATAAAATATAAATAATATATTGTAAAATAATAATATTCCCTCACATAACATTATATTATTCCCTCATGATGATTCACTTTAGATACACTATTCTAAAATGCTGAAGGAATAAACATCTTCATCGATCTGATACCAAATATACTAGAGGAATACACATCTCTAATAATATACTACCAAAGATATAGTTGAACATATGGTTTACCTCAAACCTAATATTTTGGGTGAAAATAAGTAAGTAATCGATGCATCATTTCCCTCTTCAATCCTAAAGTTTTGGTACTGAATGTATGTAAAAATTCATGCAAACCATAATTTATGTCAATCACGTATATTTTCACTAATATTTGACCCATAATTATAGCCAAATAGAAAAATATACACATTTAGTTCATCAATAAATTGTACCTATAATAGTGTATGAGAATATTGAATACTCAAATATAATCCTCTAACTCAAACTAAGATAGTGGAAGAGTATAAGAGTAAACATAGTAGTTCCCTTTTTTCATTGATATTCACTGGTAACTATTTTTTATAACATTTCAAAATAATATTAGAAATAAATAATTACACAATCAAATAAAAAATCTTTTTATCATCCACAGGAAACATTCACACTCTAATATATGATGTCATCATAGATTTCCCTAAAAATTTCCACATCTTTATCTCATTAAAAATCCAATAACAATTAAATATTATTAGATTATTCAGTTAACCACACCATAAAAACACTAATATTAATATCCATATCATGTATCAAGTCTATATAATCCTAAGTGACACAAATTATCAACATTATATTTCTCATCAATCGTATATTTTATAAGAATTTATATACAAAGGATTCCAATATTAAATTTAATTAGGTGCGCAACATTATTATCTAACATATTCGCTATAATTCTAAGGAATCTATTTAAAACTCATAACCACTTCAAGGGAACACTCTAATATCTATGGGTTATATTTTTTTAATATTTTTAAGATTATTATATTTTAACTTTTATACTTTCATTATTATCATTCAGAACTAGGTGTATATAATTCATCACCTTAAAACACCTTAATTAACTTAAACAAATGATATATATATATATATATATATACTTGAAAAGGAATAGGACCAGGAATAAAGCCTGATCCCCCAAAATTATTAATAAAATAAAAGGTGTGGGATATAAAATATAAGGAAAAAAAGAAGGACAGCAATGAGAGTAAAGATACATATCAAAGTAATCAAACTCATCACCATAAGCATAATCAGAGGTTGCGCCAATATCAATCAATTCCCAATTAGATTTAAAGTTTTATTGTTTGAGGAGAGTGATGTACCAATCCCTAATATTTATCTACTCTGATGTGAGATTATTCTTGGAAGGTTGCTCGAAATCACACCCACACTTGGGATAAGCATCAGACTTCTGTAAATCCTTAGAGTTGAACCTGGTTGACATGGTTTTTGGCATATTGGATTAATCCTTACTCGGCCTTATCTTTGGTGGAGAAGATATAGATTCCATGTTTACATTCACCTTATTTCCCTTGTTCATGACAATGTTATTATAGGATGATTTACCACAACTCAATGCCTTTGTAACATTACTAATATTCTCTTTATCATTACCTGATACATCCCCCCACCTACCTAAGTGTGAAAAGAATCATATTTTTTCTAGGTTTCCTCCTGATGAATGGTTTTTTGCAAGCCAGTGACATGTTCATCACCACTTGGTGCTGCCAAAGGCATATCCATTCTATTTGACTACACAAAACCACTGACTATATGATGAATTTTTCTATTATAATCTACCAAATCCAGCACTTTATGATGTTCCCCATAAAATTTACTATCACATGATTCTCCAGGAGTAGCACTGTCAATGAGATGATTGGAAACTATCACCTCTATATTCACATGCTCCTGATTAACTATATGCTTTCCATGTGAATTGGTATCAATGATCTGCAGAGTAACACAGTGATCAAATAATGGGTCCTCATTTTCAAGCACCGCAAACTGATTATAAATATAGGCCATGTTCAAAAACTTTTCCTCCTCTGTTGAAAAACCCTACTTAACAGAATCATCACCAGCACAAGGAGTTATAATGACACCTTTATGAACTACTGGTTCTAAAGGAACCCCCCTCCCACATGCTGAGCATCTTCATATTCTAGATCAAAGGGAAGATGTTAAAAATTATTACCCAACTCAATACTTACCAATTCCCTTTGAGGAATTTCCACTATTGAGGATACCTCAAGCATTAAAGGGAACTCATGAGCACCCCCTTCAACCTTCTGAGATACAGCAGATCCACTGTGAAGAACACTAGCATCTGGACAACTAACAATATTCAAATCTCGCTTTAACCTCTCAAATATATCCTTGACCTTTGTCTTAGGAGGAAACATTGTAGGTTGTTTCATCCCAGCCTCCTTTCCAGTGCCACCACTATATAAGACAATCACCACCCGAGTATTAGATATCAAAGCTAGGTATTCTTTAAAACGGACATCTAGAAGTGGCTTCCCATGAAAATTCAGAATCTTCATTATAGATCCATCATGGAAAATAGGATAAAAATTATCCTACTTGATCACCTTACTACTCAAAGACCTACTATGGAAAACCAAAGATAGATGACACAGCTGATAGCAAGAACTACAAAAATTTGTCCATGACTTAAACTTAACAGCCTATCTCCACCAGAATTATTTTCCATCAGTAACCCACACCCAATCTACCAGAGTCTTGGAGACACAACCTCCACACAGATGCGGGGGGAAATGGGGTGACACACAGCTTCAGTTTTGTTATCGAAACATAGGTAATGACCGACCATATTCCCAAGGATACGCAAAATAGAAGGATTCTGGAAGGGAAGTGGAATACAAAGAAAACTTACCCAAATCACTGTGCTCATATTATCTCTCCACATGTGGAATTCAAAGTTACACTAAAGGAGAAAGAAATAGAAATCACCGCATCTTCGAGTAACTTTAGACCAAACACTGATGAGGTCTTTCATAAACCCAAACCGGGTCATGATCTGCCTTTGATCAAGAAGGCCAACAATCGCATGATCTTGTAGATTCCAGGATTTATAGAAAAAATGGTCAAACGCATCTATTTAAGGGTGTCGATGAAGAAATAGAGCCACCAAAGCCAGCTTGAACAAATCTGAATCATTATTAAACTATAAAGGTGCTGAAAAGAGTTGTGGTAAACCATAGTACAGATCTGGAAGTTTTGGACAAATTGGAATATGCGGAAATGAGGGAAGGAACTCTAGATTTGAGAAGGGAATGAAGTTGGTAGGGTGCATCGGAGGTGATGAATGAGAATGATCTCCCCCTCCGATGGGGAGGGGGGATCTGGGGTCTCCATCATCGAATCTAGGTCATCACTGTGGGTCAATGGTGGAGATCAAGAGAACACTCCTTGTAGCCAATTTCCATATATATATATATATAATTAGGAAAACTTCAGTGAGTTTCATCCTTAGCAATAAAATTAATAATACTTAGGTTTCCTTAAATAATTACTTTCCACTTAAGTAATTAACTCACATAATTCATAAACTATTTATCATATTCATAATTTTATGATAACCCCCTTTTATATCCATTAATTCTTAAATGTATTGTTTTTAATTAAAATCCATTATCTACATCCTATCCATGTATATAAATTTACCACATAAAATTCATTTATTCCTAATGAATTAAATTAACACTTTTAAAGTTTTCAAAATGTTATAAGATAAATAATTATTTATTTTAATTATTTATTTCCTTTATTCTTAATAACATGTAATCATATCATCATGATCCTTATATCATTAACATATAATAATTCAAATTATTACTTGATTAAAAAATTCTAATATCAATATTTAAAATATAATAAATTCTTTCAATGACATAAAGATATAAACTAATGAAATCATTAATATTTTAATGAATTCCCATTTTAAATCATTGATATTTAATTTCCATCATAACATTTTATTAACATAATTACTTGACATCCTTATTAATTAATTCATTTTCATTATAATTAGATCAAGATCCTCATTTTTAATCCACAATGTCTCATTATTTTCTTAATTCCAAATATCCTAATTCATATAATTATGTAAAAAATATTATTAATCAATAATAATTGTTTACATAATTATAACAAAATAAATTAACCTCTATTTTTAGTAATCCAAATCTCCATATTGAACCCATGCCATTAATTAAATTATTTCATAATTTATGGTTGCAATTCACACATCCCAAGAACTTAAGAAAACCATAATAAAATTATTAGTACTTTAATAATAGTATTTTTCAAAATTTTCAACAATTATATGTTAATTCATCTAAAAAAATCTGCAAAAAAACTCAAATGGGATCCCATATGGTTTGGGTGTTTTTATGAGTCTAAAATAATTTTTTAAAATAAAAAATAAGTTCCCCATTTTCCCCCATGCATCACATATCCTCTTAACCAATTAGGGGGTACTACTCCATTGTGTTGAATCAATTCACTAGTGTGTCTTAACCATCTAAAATATGATCTGATTTGAAGGTTATTGTACTTGTCTCCATCCAATATACTCTTCCATGTGGCCACATGGGATTTTATATGATCTGAACAATTGGATGGACATAGTTAAATTGGGTCATGATGTGTCCATATGGATCTCCATTTGATAAACATGATCCAATAGTTCTCTATGATCCTCATTGACACAGCCCACCATATCATATTGGGATTATGTGGAATTATGATTATAATCTAATAATATGATCAGATGAACCTTTATTGTTATTACTACTCTAGTACGATGCTACCTATGGTGTTTTTCTATAGACATAAAGTGTCAAAAATTCCCTAAATTCTCATAGTTTCTTTATCTTGTCATGAGGATCATATAAATATAACTTTTGAGTCATGAATCAACAATAATACACCCAAAGTTAGAGAGAATGTGAAAATGATAGAAATTTATCTCTTCAGTGACTTTTGATCCATACATTGGATCATCACATTATTAGACTCATTCATTTCACCTCAACATAATCTAAATAATGGTATGTAATATAAAGAATGATTCTGCATGGATTTAGGTTATTCTAAAAAATATTGAAAAACACATCAAAAACATCTTGAAAATTGTAAATTTGTGTTTCAAAAAATAGATGTCCTTAGATTAATATTAAAATATTGAGTCAATATATAATAGTCATTCATCATAAATTTTAGGTTTCAATCTTAAAATATTATAGAGAAGTTTCGGATAGTCAAACTTCTCTCTAAGAAAACCCTCAATCCATAACTCAAATTAATTTCATTCTAGTTTCATTATGTTCTTCATTTTTTTAATATTTATTTTTAAGATCTTGTGTTTTGTACCGATTGTAAATTCTAAGATAATTTGAGTTTTTTATTTAGTGGATGAGATAAGATCCAAATTGATCTTTGGAACATAATTCCAAGAGTTTAAACACTTAAATGTGTTTTTTTAATATGGGTTTTAATGCCCGAGAGGTGTATTAGGTGATCAAATGGGTTTATAAAGTGTCAGCCTATGAAAACTAGGTTTTAGGAGAAATAAATAGAGGTTCGTGGTTGGCGCATGTTTAGTACCAACCGTGTGGCCCAAACCATGCATCTTGTTTGTATAGGCACATGGTTTAATGAAACTGTGTGGCACTCTAGGGGAAACCGTGAAACTATGTGTAGACTTATTGTAGAGGAGCCACATGGGCATTGCATGGTTTGGTCAAACCATATACCTAGACCACATAGTTATTTCCAATTAACTAGTAGTGGTGAACAATTTAAAAAATCATGTGGCCAAATTGTTCACCCCTTTAAAATGGGTTTTTTCTATTTTTTCCCCTCCAAACTTTATCTTTTCATTCTTCATTCTTTCCTTATTTTATTTCACGCCTAGAAGTTGCTCAATCTCCTCCTTTCCCTCTCCTAGGATTCCATGTATTTCCCTTGTTCTTGGTCCAATTCAAGTTTCGTCAAATGCATTGAAACCATAGAGGTAATTTTAAGACTCCTATTATCACCCTTGTTCATTTTATTCACTATATGTAATACTATTTTTGAGCTATATCATTTCCCCTATTTTTAGGGTGTTTGATATTTTATTTGATTTATCAAGTTCCGGCTCAAATAAACCCCCGGTAATGGATAAGTGAAGCTTACTTGGTATAAGTTAGTTGTTCTATATGATTTCTACTAAAATTTGTGTTGTTTATAAATTCTTTTTGTTGAGATGCATGTTGACCTTCCACACGTTACTCATACATTATGAATTTCATTAAATAAAATTCCTATACTATAACCCTATTGTTATCTAGACCCCTCAACTTGGTTAGGGGGTTGTGACCTTAATTTGGGACACCCCTTTGGGTGTATCCCTTAATTTCTCATGTTGTTCATTGGTTGAATATTTATAAATAGATTCTTTGAACTAAAACAGGGCATGTGTACTTACTTACTTGGCTCATTTTGAAATTATGAAGTATACCTTGGTTAAAAGGGGGCTTGAATTAAATGTGAGATCCATATAATCTAATTTATATGTTTATGCTTCACCTAGATGGCCAAATACCCTCCTAAGGTTTAACAGTCTATCACTATGAATTGTGTTATAGAAGGGGTGTTTCCCATAGCCTTCTTATTTATTATAAATGAAATGGCCTAATTTCATAGATTAATTTAAAATGAATTATTATTTATGATACTTAGGCATGGAATCCCTTATTATTCATGGCACCCAGGCATGGAATCCCTTATTATTTATAATACTCGGGCGTGGAATCCCTCATTGATTGTGATACTCAGGCATGGAATCCCTTATTATTCATGATACTTGGGCATGAAATCCCTTATTATTCATGATACCTAGGCATGGAGTCCCTTATTATTTATGATACTCGACCATAGAATCCCTTATTATTTTATGTGACTCCTATGATTATACTTGGATTCCTGAGTTATGCCTCAGGTCCTAGATAATACTACATATCTATATATATGTCTATATATGTTATCACTTATATAGTATACACACACACACACACAGACACACACACACACACACACACACACACATATATATATATATATACACCTATATACAAGTTTACACATATTTAGAGACATTTTGGCTTAAGCCGAAGTAGGTTTCTTTGGCCAGGTGTCCTTGAGGAACCTGAGCCTGACTTGATTACATTTAAATTTACTTCAATGCCTTATTAATTATTACCTAAACACTACTTATTTTATATTCATGTATTTTATTGAATTATAAATCATTGGTGGTGGCCTACTTATTTTATCTCACACCCTATTTGGGTCGTTGTTTGGTACCCGAAAAAAACCTCACGGTTACAAGTCTAGGATCATGGATTTTTCTATTTGTCGTTACTTGTGTACATGGGATATTAGGATCATAGTACTGATATGGTGATTAGAATGATAATTAAAATGGCCTTGGGGTATTTTTCATTTCATTTTTCATGTTGATGTATTACATATTGTATGTTTATTATTGTACATTGTAGCATGATCATGCATTGTTATTATTCATTTATTATTGATTTCTAGTCATTATTATATTCCACTGATCTTTTATTCATTTTCTTCCAATTTTACTTTATTGTATATACTATTTTTCTAGTTTTATCATGATTGTATAGTATCCATACCATACTAACATTAAACCCTCATTGCTAGTCGGTAGCCTCTGGCATGTGGGGAGGCATGCTTGAGGTCATGTGGCACACTGGCTTGAGGAACCATTTCAGTGGATCCCAAGTTGGGACATTAAAAAGCGGTATATATGGTCATTTTACTTTTTCATTCTATTTTTTTATGGTATAAAGGAGATTAGGAATGTGTTGGAACATAGAAAATAGATCGTGTTCTAGGTCTGGTCAACCCATGCAAGGGGGGAAGATCAAGCTTCTAGGGATGGGACTGTTATTCAAGATGCTTGTTATTACAGTTGGTTATTATTTCTCCTTGGGTAAATTTTATAATTATAATAGTTATTTATTTATTTATTTATCAAATATTCCTCTCTTCTTAGTCTAGAAAGAGAAAAGGGTGTATTAGTGCATCATTCTAGTCACATATATATTCACAGGCCTTGCATATGTCATTTTATGTAAACTGCATTTCTTAACTTCTAGATACTTGATGGATGCGCCTTACATGATTATTTAGAATACTTAGTTGTATAAAATTATTGGTTGATTTCTTAAATTGTATAATAGTATTTCTTACTTTCATAATATCATTCCTTTATTATCACCGTGTTTACTAGAATTATTTATCTGTGATAGCATGTCTTGATGTAGTTATGATATAATTTTGGTTATTAATGTGTCTAGATAAACCTAAATGGTGTTTTCCCATATATCTTGATGGTGGGTCCTTAGTTAACCAATTATGACATGTTTTATCCACGTACTATTAGTTTCATGGGATGAAAAATTTATGTTTGTGATTAAATGGGTACCAATAACAATTTATAATATATGGGGATTTATAAAATGGGAAAGGTAACCCATATAATCAAACCATCATTACTAAACTGGTTATATTTTGAGGCATAATGTGAGAAACTAGATTTGGTTACATGAATTCCAATAGTAAATTATAAAGTAAAGTACCTTTATAATTTGAGAATGGTAATGTGTCTAATTAGACCACGGTATATATCTTTATATAAAGGCATGTGCCTCTATTATTTGGGCATGATGAGCCATATGAATAAATTCTCAAATGCACAAATAGACCCAAGTATATCGTTTAGGGCATGTTTCTTATGAGATAAACTCATTAGGGGTGTAATTAATCTATAATAAAACAATTGTTATTGGGTTTGACTTAAATGAACCCAATATTGGTATGATGGGACCCTCATATGTCATTTTATTATTTTTATGCTTTGGTATGTAACCCCATGGGGGTATGTTATGTTAATGGGATGGTTATTTAAAGTTTCAGTAGACACTTATATGATGTTGCATATAAATTTATGGTGGCATCTTACTTTACTAGTCCCCATTAAATTGATAAAATCCTTTTTATTGTTCTTTTGAACTTTATTACTATGAGGTTTTGATTAATTAAAATTTCAATTACAACCAAAAGGGTATTTTCTCTATAGCTTGGAATTCAAATTTTCTTCAACCAATATCGGTTGTAAGAACATTATTGATAGATGAAATGGATTTTAAAATTAAACTATGTAATAATTTTTTAATATTGCATGATGTCAACTAAATAAAGTGATTAATATGGTTTTCTTTTATAACTATTACTTGATATTACTTACATGGGAGATGATTAAAATGTTTTAATAAATTAGAATCAGTTATATTACTTAAAATGAAACCTTTTATATCTTTTATAGCTAAAAACCTCATTTAAGGGTTAGATTTAGTTTTCCTTGAGAGATTATTTGAATGGGAATATGATCATTACTTGTATCTCTTAATTTACTTTCAACCTGTTATTTCCTAGACTTAATAGATAGGTAGTAGAGCCTATTGGCCATTTTCATAACTCTATTTTATAAATTCAACACCTTGCACTTTTAATGAGGGATTATACCATTGAGGTAGTGCCCTTGGAAATTATAAATCAGTGGACCTTCAAGTCAAGCCTTAGGAATGATAATTTTCATTACTTAACCATTTTATTTGGGTAAGATTCTTAGATAATGAATCAACACCCTCAAGTGAGTGGGGGTTGTTTAATAAGTTGAACCTCAATGGGTTATTACCGTATACAAATACCTAGTGAGTGTCATCTCTTTATCTATTTTTGTTGGCATTATGATCCTTGTAGGTTGACAACCCTCCTTCCTGTTTCATTTTTATCTCTTTTAAAGAGAGTTTTTGGCATGTTAGATGCCATATGAGATTTCCCTCATTTGGAATGTGGTTCTCATGATAGAGACCTTGGGTCTAGATGGATGGACCTAGATTCCCACACTTTTTCCTCATACCCTAGTAGTTTATTTTTTGGTTTGTTCTAGAGAAGCCTATAAGAGAGGTTAGAAAAAGGTTTAAATTTTCCTTAAATGCAATGAGCTTGATTTTATGCTCATTAGAATATGTTGATCAGATTGATGATGAAATTGATCGACTGGAAGAAGTAGTAAAATAACATTAAAAACTATTAAAATATCATAATATGTAGTATAATTTAATCTTGGGATTTAATAATAGGAAAAGGTCATCAATGGAATTACATCCAGACTAGAGTATAAATCCAATATAGTTGAGGGTCTTGATTAAGAAGTTTCTACCTTAAGGAGTAAACTAAAAACTAAATCAAAATCAAGGGAAATAAATAAGAAGTTTTTGTTTGGGATATTCTCATATGAAAAGATATTAGAAAGATCTAAACGTGATTTTGAATAATTATAGAAATCCTTGAATGATCGTATATCCACAAGTATGGGTAAAATTGGAATTGGTTGTGATGAAAAAACATTAAAGCATATAAATAATATGAGCTAAAATAAAAGGATAAATTTTTAAATAACAAAAAAGGAACCTAATGCTCTAATGAAGAAAGATCCAAATATAATAGAAAAGAGAGCATAAAATTATATGAAAGTTTATAGAGGTAATCTTCAGTCAAAAAAATTCAAAATAAGGTGATTTGAGGAAAAATTGAAGTGATAAGACATTTCTTCTTATGAAATTACAATTATGTGGCTATCTGGGCCATACCATGTCATACTATAAAGATGTAAGGAGTTATCTGAATGGGGAAGTACTTGATAGTCAACAGTGAAGAATGATATCATATCCATCATTATATTGAAGTAATAGTTTCTATGGATATTTTTTTCATTATTCTAAATATGGCCATAAATCTATTCATTGAAAGTTGAAGAAAGGTGAGAAAAATACTTCTAAAACTCAGAGAAAATTCAATACCAGACAACCAAGAATATTTTCACTAGAAAATAGATATTCTTCTATAGAATAAGAATATGAGTGTTATGAACCTGTGTATATGGAAAAGATACGGTAAAGGCCATATTTTTCCTCCACTCAATTAAGTGTCTCATGGAAGGAAAATAAGAAAATTGAGAAATCCAACCTTGTAGAAATAAATCTCAAATCCACAAATAACAGTACCACTTAGATTCTTGATAGTGTATTATCATCCAATATGATGATAAATATATATTTATTAAATAATGTTAATAAAAGGGTTGATTTAATAGTAAGTTTTAGTAATGATGGTGCTTTGAAGATCAAAGGTAGTGGAAGTATAGAACTGGAAAATGACGAGATTAATAAAGATAAAGTTCTATGTGGATGGTTTGTATAAAAATATCCTAAGTGTGATTCAACTTTATGACTTGGGACTTATAGTGATATTCAATCAAATGGGGTGCACTCTAAAAATAAACTTGGGGATTTCTCTCATGAAAGGGTGAAGAACATATAGTAATTTATATAAGGTGGATAATAAAGTGAACATTTTTTACTTAATAGTTGAAGAATAAAACAACTTGTGGCCTTTTAAGTTGGGTCACATTACTCAAAAATGCATTTAAAATATATCTAATATGAATATAGTCATGGATATCCCCAATCTGAAGAATGAATGAGAAAATACTTGTGGTTCTTTCATATAAGGAAAGTTAGTCTGCAGTTCATATCAGCCAAAGAAGAAAAGGGAATCAAATCTTCTTGATCTCATCCACACATATTTATGTGGTCCAATTAATGTGGTTGGAATATATGGAGAGTGGTAATTTTTTATTTTTATTGATGATTATAGTATAATGACTTGTGTAGTGATTATACAAAAGAAACATCAAGTGCTTGATTGCATGAAAAGTTATCATTGAATAGATGCGAATTATACTAGCCACATAATCAAAGTTCTATGATCTGACAATGGAGTGGAATACACATCCATTAAGTTTTAAATTACCTAGAGAAACATGGAATAAATAATTAGGTGGATGTGGTGAGAACCCCATAGTAAAATGGATTTGTTGAGCATAGAAATCGATAGGTGAACAATAATGATTGAGAGTCGTATCTCTCCTCATTATTGGAAAAAGGTTTTTTAATTAGTATCGTGTACTCAAAATCAAACAAAGATTTATACGGTAGAAACCAATACACCATATGAGTTGGGGAATGAAAGTAATCCCTCTTTGGAGTATTTTCGTGTTTTTGGAAGTAAATTTTTCATCTAAAACAAAGAAAAAAATCAAGTCAAGTTTGGTGATGCTATTGATGAGGGAATATTCCTTGGATATTCAATGAAGATTAAATCTTACAAATGTTTAAATAATAATCTTGAAATAATTGTGGAAAGAAGTTATGTAAATATCATTAAAGATAAAACCAAAAATACCTTTAGGAATTCTTACGCTGATATGATAGAAGATGTGGAGGAAAGTGGACATGGAACAGATGAAAATAAAAAAAGTAGAGGAAGGCATATAAAAAATTCAGGGGTCAAAAATTGATGATGATTCATAAGAAGAATCATAAGAGGAAATCATGGCTGAATAAACTTATTCTGGACCTCACCAGAGAAATAGAAGAGAATAAATTGATCAATCCAGCATCATTGGGGATTGGACCACACCCACGCAGACAAGGAGAATGAGGAATGATGCTCAATATTCCTTCCTTTAAATTTTATAACCAACCTATTTTGAAGAATCTACGAATGATTAATCATGGGTTAAATCCATGAATGAAGAACTGGATCAATTTGATAAGAACCAGACATGGGATCTTGTTAAGACACCTGAAAATCACAATGTGATAGGAACAAAATGGATATTTAAAAAAAAATCAATGATCATAGAAATGTGATAAAAAAATAAGGAATGCTTAGTGTGTAAAGGCTATGCACATACTGAAGGAATTAATGTTGAAGAAAATTTTTCTCTAATGTGATATTGGAATTGATCAAGATTTTCATTGCTATAGAAATTCAAAGAGGATACAAAGTTTATCAGATGTATGTCAAAACAACATTCTTAAATAGAGTTCTTGAAGAAGAATTATACATTGAACAACAAGTGGAATTTCTGATTATAAATGATGAAGAAAAGTTTTTTAGACTAAAGAAGGACCTATATGGTCTAAAGAAGGCACCAGATGCATGGTATTCTTGATTGGATGCTTTTCTGAAGAAGCTTCAGTTCAAAATAGGATGTGTCGATCATAATATCTATGTTAAGGCTTTAAAGGAATATCATTTTATAATGAGGGTGTACATGGATGATATTATATTTGGTGGAATTATGTAGAGAACAGTGGAAGAATTTTCTAATCACATGAAAACAAAATTTGAGATGTCTATGATTGGTTAACTAACATACTTCTTGGGGCTGTAGGTGATACAGAAGAGGTGTTACACTTTAATTACTTAGGAAAAGTATGTAAGTGTATTGCTAAAGAAATTAAATATGCATGAATTAAAACCAATGTTGACTCTGATTGTGGTTGGTACAAAACCTAGAAAGCACTAGGATGGGACTTATTTGGATACCACCATGTACAGTAGAATCATTGTAATCTTATTATACTTGACTATAACACGGCCAGATGTCATATTTTCAACATGCTTAGAAACCCACTTTTAAATTAATCTAAAGGAATAACATTTCAAGGCAGTTAAAATAATCATGAGGCACATTCAAGGTACTCACAATTATGGATTATAATTTGTTTCATAAATAGATAATGAATAATTGACATTTTTTTATGTTTACTGGGTTGGAGATGTGGTGGATAGAAATTTCAAAAGTGTCAGGTCATTCTTTATTAGAAAGAAATATTCATGTTAGTTTAGTAATAAATAAGAAAATAACTCTCTTATTACTATTGAAGTAGTGTATATCTCTATTAAAAAATATTGCACTCAGCTATTGTGAAAAAAGAAACAACTTACTGATATTGTTGATGAGGTGAAACAGCCGATGGTGATTCACTGTGATAACAAGAGTACGATCGATCTTAAGAAGAATCTGGTTCAATACTCTTGTACAAAACATATTGAGATCATATAAAACTTAATAAAAAAAATTGAAAAAGTAATTATTCAAATGGATCACTTTGGAAATAATGACCAAGTGTCTAACATTCTGACTAATCCATTGAAAAAAAATTGAGAAACATCGGTTGAACCTTAGTGTTCTTCCACTTCCTATTTCATGAGGAGGTTATGGAATATCCCCTATCCCCATTTTTGTTAACTATTTTAATCTATTTATAGAAGTGTTGTAGGTTTTTGGGGGAGATACAATCCAATGGGAGTGTGTTCTGAGCTCTAAAATTAAAAATATAGGTTCTTTAGGATTATTTCCGAAGGGGGAGAATGGAGAAATCCAATGTGATAAATATTTTCTTGTCAGGTTTACTAGTTTAGATCTTAACTTAGACATCTTTAAGAATTCCAAAACACAAGAACAAAATTCATTCTTCCCCTCTTGTTTTCTACACTGATCTTTTCTAATGTTGACTTAGAGTGTTGGATAATTTGTCTCTCGCTTATTAGGTTTTGATAGCTGCTGGTGATTTATTGAATTTTTCTATAGATTGCCAACAAACCCAAAGGGGGGATTATTGGAACCAAGGCTTTTATTTTATAGAGATGGATTCTGGATTGTGTTTGTTTTCAATTTTCATTGGGTTGATCAAGGAATTTCAAGGAAATTTGGCTTATAGTACAAGATGACTACAGTATTGAAGGTGGAATCATTTCTCAGTGTTTCCTAAATTTTTGGGATCAAAATCAGAAGTAATAGGCAAGAATTAAGAAAGGTGGTTTTATGGGATTAACACTTCATAAATATAGTAATGGTATGGGTTTTTTGAAGACTAGGTTTCACAAAGGTTGAGATTCATGAATATGCGGAGCATCATGAAATAGCATGGTGAATGGTGTAAAATGTTGATGGTAATCTCCACTACTACAAGAAGCTTCACGAATGGATTATATTTCACTAGAGATTCATGGGCGGAGGAGCTTTGTGAATGGGGTTTTTGAGTTTCATGAAAATCCACTAGAGGTATGATAGAATCACAGAAGTTCAAGCCTATAAATATGAGGCTACCCCCACTTCATTTGACATGAAAATAGTTGGGGGAAAGGTTGAATCACTCTAAATTCATGAAGGATGAGGATATTCGCGAATCAAATATTCAAAGTGAGCTTGAGAATCGCAAAAGGAGTTATTTAGTCTGTACCAATGCTTAAGTATCTGATAAAAAGGGGCTTCATGATAATGAGGTATTCTATGATTACTCAGTGAGCTTTGCAAAGGCAGTTTGTTCTGTGAAGATAGTTTATTTTACAAAGGTAGTGAGCTTCACAAAGGAGCTTCGCAAAAGGAAATATTGAACATCAAGTGTTAGTGAATAGTGTTTTTATGTGCATCAACTTAGGAATTCGATGCAAGAAGTGTATCATGCTAGTAAAGGATAGAATTAATGCCAATCTACTAAAGTGTCCTTCAAGTTTATAAACTGGGTGAGACTTCACCCAAAGCAGTGAGAAAGGGGGGTTAATAGAAGTTTTCTGAGGGAGTTAGAGTTTTATCTATAAAATATTGTAGAGGCAATGTTCCTAGAACATAGTGACTATGTTTTAGCTTTTTTATTCCACAACTAGTAAATATTAGTGGATTTAGGTATGACTAACACACTATCAGTGTATGCTCCTTGGACTGGCCCATAGTGGTGAACCAAGTAAAACTGCTTTGTTAGATCTCTGTATTTTAATGTTTAAATTACTACATATTATCATCAAATAGGTTTAATAGGTTTTTACCAATGTGGGAACAAGATTCTTTACTTTATAAGAAAAATTTAACACCCTGATTCACCCCTCCCCTCTCAGGGTGTTTTGAGGTCCTACAGTGAAGCGGGTGGTCGTTCGATAAATTATATCATCGGTAAGTGCCTAAATTTAAATAGAAGTTCCAAAGTATCTCTTTTCATGTTAGAAACTGACATTCCATGTAGTGTGGTCATCTTGACCTTGTTTATAGATGAAATATGGGAGCATGATTCAAGTCTCAAACCAAGTGGTATGGGATAGTGAACCCGTTGTTTGTGCTGATTTCACATGGTAGCTGTTAAAATTGAACATAAGTAAATGGTCAGGTGTGATCCAAGGACCAATGGTTGCAAATAAGAGACCCTTGTAGGCATGGTGATGTGGGACTTTGGGTTAAATTTAATTAAGCACCTATGATAAAGGCTAGGTCATAAATAACTAGGTGTTATGATAAGGTTGATCATGGTTGGACCTAGACACTCATGTTTGGGAGACATGTTGTTAGATTATGATAAAGAAAATATGGCCCTATTTGATGTGAGAATGGATCAGAGGTAGCTATACATGCCTATCAGTAAAATATCTGTATACTCTCAGTCTACAGGTGATCATGCACCTTATCTTGACATCAAACTTAGTACACTGAGAGAGTGTAGACTATACGTCGAGCTACCAATTTAAATATTCATATTATTTTGATGAAAAAAATATTTGTGAGTTGTGATCAAGGAGTGTTTTGAGGAAATCCATAAGGTGCGTAGTGCACCATTGGCCATTTCAAGATGGTAACCCTCATCATGATTTTGATTTTAGATATTTTCATGGAAACTATTATTAGAATGTGATAATTAGTGATGGGTGATGTTACGTCAGTTCTTGGGGTGAGAAGAATCTATCAATTCCATTAATTATGTTCAGATTTCATGGGGTATGGGTTTTGGTAATTTGTTCTATCATTTCATTGATACAATGAATATGATTCTACTAAGGTGGGGAGTGGGATGTCAGTCATTTGTGGGTAACCCTCATGTGAGAAGGGTCATGGGACCTTGAGATCAGTCATGTGATGGTCATTTTGGCACTCAAATGTTTTTAACTAAATGGAATCAATGTATATCTAGTTTTCTCAATTAATTTTAGGTATAGTTTTGAATACATATGTGGTGGATTCAAAGTGTGGGTGTCTGTATCAGGATGCCTTATGAAGATCCATGGATGATGGATTGGGAATGTTCTAGTGTTTTTGTTGTATTACGATGATGGTATTGATTAGGAGATGGTTCATCTAAGATACATCGCCAGAAGTCGGTTATAGACTTCAGTGAGCATGCTGGAAATGATCTTGGTGTGCCTTAGTTAAAGGCATTGGAATTTGGTTTTGGTAATGCATTGGATCCTGAAGCTGATATTTTCAATTATGGTCAACCAGAAGTGGATTTACTTTCATTATTTAGTTTATATGGATATGGTAAGGTGAGGAACACATTGGGAATATCATTGGAGTTGATGAGTGTAGTGTAAGAGCTAGTTGATACTTTTCAAGAAAAATTATGCATGACTAGTTAAAGAATGATCGATTGGGATTTAAATGTTTTGGTATAATCATATGTATGAATAAAAATAATCGTGTGTGACTGGGTGTTGTGAGTTTATAATTGTTCTAAAATCATCATTAGGATGTTAGTTCCGTGTTTCAATAGGCAATTCTAATAGTGGGAGTATTGTGGCTCGGAATTGGTCTTGGAAACCTAGAAACTATGGTAGAGAGAGCCATAGGTTGAATGAGAAAATATACAATGATGTGATCATGTCTTAGATTATATGGGCTCGAGTAAACACCATCTTGATATTAAATTTTTAATATGATTGGTGTCTCTAGTTTTAGTATCTTAAGTACCACATGATTAAGGTGATGCTTGCAAGAACATTGGGTGTTTAAAATGAAATGTTGTCATTTTAGTGGAATTTTCATGACCTATGTAGTTTGGGTGATATGTTCAATATTATCCAAGGATTTTCAGGGACTATAAGTTCTATTTTGGGGAGATTTTAAAATCCTATGTTTTTAATTGGTTGGAAATTCCAAGAGAATTTGATTTTTCATTTGTTGGATGGGCTGAGTTCCAAATTGAGCTTCAGAATATAATTCCAAGTGTTGGAACACATGGATGTGTTTTTTTAATATGGGGTTTAAGTAATGAGAGGTGTATTAGATGATTGGATGGGTTTCATAAGATTTTTTCTCCAAAATCTTAGTTTCTAGAGAAATAGACTAGGGTGTATGGTTTGTACCAACCATGTAGTTCAAATCATGCGGCATATTTGTATAGGGGCACAGTTTGATGAAAACTTGTAGCACTATATGGGAAACTATATGACTTTTTTTATGCCTATTATAGAGGACCTTAATGGGTTGCACATTATATGGTAAAATTATGTGCTTATCTCATACGGTTTGTTCCACTTAACCAGTAGTGGCACACAGTTGGGTGCACAGTTTGGAAAATTATGTGAAACTGTATGCCTCTTTAAAATGATTGTTTTTACATTTTTTCTCCTCAAACCTTTATCTTTTATGTATCCATTCTTTCCTTCTTTACTCTTATTCTTGGAATCCACTTGATATCCTCCTCTATCTCTCTTCTAAGCTTCCATGAATCTCCCTTCTTCAAATTTGTATTCAAGCACCATCGGATGTGTTGGAAGTGTAGAGGTAAGGATAAAACCCCTATTACCTTCCTTAAATGTTTTATTTCCCATATGGAATGATATTTCCATTTGATAACATTTTCCATATTTATAGTCCATTTTATTGTTTCTTGGATTTCTCTCATTCCATCCCAAATTAAGGCCCGATAACGGAAGAGTGAAGATTCCTTGGTATAAGGTAGGTGTTCTATATTCTTTATCCTAATAGTTGTGTCATTTATAAATTATTGTCATTTTTTCTCATGTTGTAAATTCTGTGCATTTCTCATAAATTGTTAATTGGATTAAATAAAATGCCTAGACCATACCCATGTTGTTCTCTATACCCCTCAACTTGGTTAGGGGGTTGTGACCTCAATTTGGGCCACCCATTTGGGTGCGTCCCTTAATTTATCACATTGTCCATTGGTTGAAGGTTTATAAATAGATTATTTAAACAAAAATAGGTAATTTATTCTTACTTGGCCTATTTTAAATTTTTAAGTATGACTTTTTTAAAATGGGGTTTTAATTAAATATTAGATCCATATAATATAATTTCTATTTTTATACTTCACCTAGATAAACAAACACCCTCCTAAGGTGTGTCAGTCTATCACTAATGAATTAATTCCTTGGGTTCTTACAAATGATAATATAAAAAGTAAGCCTGGATTGTGTTATGTTAGGGGTGTTTCCCATGGAATATTTTTATTATAAATTAAATGGAATCATTACATATTTTAATTGAAAATGGATTACTATTTATGATACTCGTGTATGGAGTCCTTTGTTATTAATGATACTTGGACATGGCATCTCTTATTATTTATGATACTTGGTCATGGAGTCCTTTATTACTCATGATACCCCCAGCATGGAGTCCCTCATTGATTATGATACTCAAGCATGGTGTCCCTTATTATTCATGATACATGGGCATGGATTCCCTTATTATTTATGGTACTCAGGAATAACATCCCTTATAATTTTATGAGAATCTTATGATTATACATGGATTCCTGAGTTACACCTCAGGTTCTGGATAGTACTATGTATATATATATATACCTATATATGTTATCTCATATATAGTACATATATATACATATATATCTAAATATTTATGTATACCTATATACAGGGTGACATGTGATTCGAGACATTCTGGCTTAGCCCAAAGTAAGTATTGTCCTCTAGGTGTCCTTAAGGAGCTTAATACCAACTTGATTACATTTACATTTATTGAACTGTCTTGTTACTTATTAACTAAATACTTATTATTTTATATTCATGTATCTAATTACATTATAAATCATTTTTTTGTCTGATTAAATTTATCTCAAACCTTGTTCGGGTCACAATTTGGTACCTAAACAGACCTCATGGTTGTGGGTCTAGGATCATGAATTTTTATTACTCTTGTACATGGGATCTTAGGAGTACATGACTGATTTGGTGCTTAATATTATCATGGAGATATCCTTGGGGATTTTCTTCATTTCATTATGCATATTTTTGTATTACTTTTTGTATGTTTATTGTTGTACATTGTAGCATGCTCATGCTGGTTATTATTCATTTATTATTAATTTTCAGTCGTTGTTATCTTCTACTACTCTTTTATTCATTTGATTATACTATTGATTTATTGTATATACCATTGTTATACTCTGATCAAAAGGGTATAGTCTTCACAGTGTACCACTATTAGACCTTCACTATCAATCAGTAGCCTTTGGCATACAGGGAATCATGCTTGGTGCCATGTGGTGCACTAGCTCGGGGCACCATTTTAGTGGATCTTGGGTCAGGGAATAACATCATAATTCATAAATTTCATATCCAAATTTGAATCATAGATAAATTGAGAGATATTTATATTTTAAGGATTAAAATTAACTTAAGAAAACATCAGAATAAAAGAGCCATACTTGTTCATCATTGATTACACATTCTCTGAAAAACTCCATATCTTCAATAGTGGATTCCATGTTAAGAGAATCATATAACCCTATATCAATGTCATTTCATCTGAAGTATAAATTTATAAAGCATTTTTAGGTCAAAATAATAATTTTAATAAATATTATTTAGTTTAAAAACTCTCTCCATAAACACTAAATATTGTTAATAATGAAATAAAATTCTCAAAATATTATCTCAAAGGAAACACTACATTATAGACTCAGTGAAAAATTTTATTTCTCAATATGAAACCCTATTAATTATGAAATTATAGTTTTACCCTTTTAACCAAAATATAATATTTCACACAAAACCTTTCATGGTGTTTAACTAAACTACCAAAAGACAATTATTTTTTAAAAATAAGTGGTAATAAATCTATTAAAATTGAAATAGGTATTGAATTAAAATTATATAAATATTTACTCTCATATGAAAATCCATACTATCATATAAATCACATAGCAAAGGAGTGATCTAAAAATAAAAGGTAACAACCATATCTTTCTTTTTATTTTTTTATTTTTTCATTTCACTTTATAAAATGAATAATACCTTAATTAAATAATGTGTATATTAATGAAATATAAATGATTTTATATATTTATAAAATTAATATAAACAATAAATAGTATATAAATCTTATTTCTCTCCTCTCTCGACACGTCATTTACATTGTGGGTTTTACCATCTAAAAGGATGATATTTTTTCATTACTTATCATTATCTTCACAACTAATTAGTTTAATATATATGATATATAAAAATGTAATTTTATTTATCTTAAACCTTATTGAGATGATATAACTCATGAAAAAATAAAAAATATTGATATTGTTATACCAATTCACTTTGGAACACTTTGAACAAAATTTTTCTCATGAATGTTATTTATAAAAAAAGGATAGTAAATAATTAAAATTTATATAAATTATAATAAATAATTAAAATGAACATAAAAATAGTTATAGTGTAATGTTTTAGTAGATAAAAGGTGGTTATATTATAGTTTTAATCATGTTTAACCAACCTGGGACTTGAGGTAAGTGGTTCTCTCCCAATTTTATTTCTTTTGGGTTCAAACCATCTCTTATTTATCTTTGTTCATTTATGGATTGTATTCTATCCTATAAATTTATATTATGACATTTTTTGATATGTTTCCCTTCCAATATACCCTTTTTATTAACTATAAAAATAGTATTTAATATTCTTTATTTCTTTCGTTAAAATACTCTCTCTCTCTCTCTCTCTCTCACACACACTCTCTCTCACACACTCTGTGTGTACATGAATGCATGCACCTTATTATTTTATAATATTTTTATATATTTTCATTCAACTTATTTTATGATTTTTGTTTTGATTAATTTTTATGGTATTTATATAAATTGTGTATCTTACATGTATTATTTTTAATAATAAGGATATGAAAATCTTAAATATACTTATATAAAATATCTTCTCCAGTTGTCTTTCTTATTACCTTTCATTTTGATGGGTTACCTTCTCTCTATGTATATTCTAACATATATTAATTATATTTCAAATATTTTTCATTGGTAATTATTTATATTTCCATATCCTTTTCATTTATTAATGATTTGTTATGTGATATGAGATTGTTATGAAACATAACTCTATTTAATCACTAGTTATCAACCTTATGCTTACTGGTTTATGTATAACCATTGTACCATTTATTTTCTATACAGCATACATTATTTTAACCATATTATATTTTATCATAATTTCTTGGAATTCTACATCCCTCCCATGGATTAGATAAATTTTTCATCTTGTGATATAATATGTATGGGGCATGGACAAATAGTATAACCCAAATACATTATGTTATCTTACTAGTAAGGCGTGGATTATGTTTATAATGTTTCATTATTATGAATGTTCCACATTCCTATGTTTTTTATATTCATATGTTATCCTCACATGTTTATAGTGTGATGGATAACATTATGACTATTTATATATTTATATTAATTCATGTTTTTGTTGGGGATTTGGAACCACCGATCACTAGAAGAAAAAACCACTGGAAGATTCAAGTGAAGAATAATTCTCTAGAATTTCATAGACTAGAATAATTCCCATACATAGATGTACCAAAACTTAAGAAGTCAAACCACACCCTAAATCACCGCATTATAATGACACCCTCTCACACACTCAAAAAAACAAAAACTCTTAAAAAAATATCCAAATGTAAATTAGAAGCAAAGAATGATAGCACGTAATTTACATGGTTCATACTTTGAATCTTACATACATGGGATCACACTATTTATTTCATTTAAATGAAATATGGAAAGATTAAAATTATAATCACAATCATAAAAACTACTAATATTAGATCGTACACTTTTCACTCACTCATGGGTGCCAAGTAATCAAAAATAAGACTTGATAATTGGTCTCACTCCACCTTTATATAAGTGTCTAATTAGCCAATTAATTCCCCTTCTTTCCAACATTTGCAAAGGACCCACCATTAATCTTGACCAACTCCAATTTCCAATATAAAAATGCACATCAAATATGGAATCCCAATGAATGTGTAAGTTATTATCATGTAGCTAATCTAAGGAATTATACAAAACCTTTAGAACTCCCTAATTACTCTGATGCAGTCACGCCCTATGTAACCTCTTCTGATTGATTCTAACCCAATCCATAACTTATACACATCATGACATGGACATGACCACTGACACTCTTGGTTCTAGAACATATCATCTAGGCCAACCTACCTTCTTCTAATCACCTACTTCCATGAATTAGCAATAGTCTATGATCTATGTTCCACAATCACTCTTTCATCATGAAGGAAAAAAATAATAGGAAATTAAACTTCACATTTATTTAAAATATCCCACTTAAAGACTATATTAAAGGTTCTAATATTCCTTTAAAACTTAAGAAAATTTTAAATATTCCAAGCATTCATAGAAAAATTTTGTTTCTATGATATACCTTTAGGAAACCCTAGTCCCACAGAGTCACAATGTTGCCTCATACTTTCTTGGACTAATACCATAATAAACATGTCGCCCAAATTTTGACTTCTACTGATCTTCCACAACTCCATCTCCCTATCTTACAACACCTTATGAAATGACAATTATGAAACTACATAATCTTATCCAAATTAATTACACTCTAATTATCATATAACAGTAACCATCTTCCATATATCCTATTGGGTCCCCCTAAAAACACTTTTA
The DNA here is from genome assembly GCA_963277665.1 of Viscum album. Lineage (NCBI taxonomy): Eukaryota > Viridiplantae > Streptophyta > Magnoliopsida > Santalales > Viscaceae > Viscum > Viscum album. The sequence continues at coordinate 1,237,062,869 of OY728165.1, read as the reverse complement.
CCAAATCAATTTCTTCCCTACTTTTATGATGGCCACATACTATGTTTTTTTGTGGATAGTGTTATAACAAACTAAAACATCAATATCCAACTTATGGTTATACCTCTAAAAGTAAACAAAAAATCTATATCACTATTTTCTACATCCATACCTCCTCCAAAATCTGTATCAATATAACCCTATAAGGGATGAACCATTTCGAAAAAAAAGTCTATAACTTTTAAACCTTTTAGATATCAGATGATCCACTTCACAACTTCCTGGTTCTCCTTTACTAGATTCTACATAAACTAACTAAAATATCATAGTGAAAATGAAATGTATAACCTTGTACAAACCATGGTGTAAATCAAGCTACCTACCACTAATTCTAATAGAACATTTCCAATTTACTTAGACTAATCTTTCATTTTTAGTGCTTTTTCATTGGATAACTTGAAGTGTATGACCAATGGGATTAACACTGGTTTATATCCAATTATTATGAATATTTAAATGGCCTTCTATATGTATTCCATATAAGAAAAAAACAATATCCTGATCTTTCTATCTCTCTTAAGCTACATCCCTAAGATTTTACTTTCTTCACCATGATCTCTCATCTAAAACCTTCTGAAAAAATCAATGTTAACATCTTAAATATATTTATTATCTAGACCGACCATGAGCATGTCATTCACATATAATGTATGGATGATATAACTCCCATACTTAAACACATTTTTGTAGAAACAGTTATCTGATTTTCTCTATAAAAACATATTCTCATCCATAAAGGCATAAAACTTTTGGTCCATTCCCTTAGCACTTATTTCAAACCATAAATTCGTTTTCTCAACTTACACACCAAGATCTCATTTAATTTTTCCATGAAACCATATAATTGATTCATATATATTACCCCCTCAAAATCACCATTAAGGAATTTCATCTTTACCTATATCTATTATAGATACAAACTTTTAGAAGCTACCAGAGATAACATTGTCTAGATAGTTATATGTTTTACAATGAGTGATAAAAGTTTGGAGAAATCAACTTCTTCCTTCTTCTTAAACCCTTACAACTATCTTATACTTGTAATTCATTATACTGATAGTTTATTCCTCTAACTAGAAGGCCTATTTATTCTTCAATAATTTCTTCTCATGTGGTTATTATGTTATCTCACGAGTACCATTTTCATGCAATGAATCCATTTAATAAGGCTAATTTTACTGGTATTCTATTCCATAACTATTCCAGAATCTCTCATCCTAGTGGTTTATAACTCCTATTCACAAGACAAGTTACATAATTTAATACATCCACCCAAATTTTCCTTGAAATAATGGAATATAGTCCCATGATCTAATCCTTCATAGTGAATATATGATTTATCTACTCTATTATACCATTTTTTCTAGTTTTATTAGACCAATATTTTTAAACATGTTTTTTATCTCTAGTAAAACCTTTGAAATTCCTTGTTACTTTATTCTCCACCATTATTAAACCTTAAGAACTTGAGATTACTTATGGTCTCCTTTTACACCATGTACCTAAATCAAAAAAATACTCTAAAAACCTCAAATTTTTGCTTAAGGAAGTAAAATCATACTTTCCTAATTGAATTATTGATAAATGTAACAAAGTACATTGACCCATCATGATAAAATACTAGTGATGGCCCCCAAACATCCATATGCACAACCTTTAGATTATATGACTTTTATATTCCTCAATTTATATTACATGATACCTTTCTCTTCTTTCTAATTATACAAATCTCACAAGATCCAAAATCCATGTGACTAAGATTCAATATACCCTTATCCACTAATACTCACATGTTCTTCTCACTAAGGTACCCAAAACAATAGTACCACAACTCCAAACTTTCAAAAGATGTCTTTCATAAAATTACTAATTTATCTAATGTTTTGGTCAGATATAATATCCCATTTATAAAACCTCTATCCAAAACCATGGAATCCCAAGTAATATTTCATACTCACTCTCTTACTCACTCCCGAGCTCTCGGCCTAGCTCCCATATCCTAAGGTTTCAACTTCTCGTGGTGGTGATTACTCTGCTCTGATCCTATCATGTTTTTTCTTCTCTCTCACTCTCTATGGGTTGTGCTCTCTCTCAGTTTTTATTTCTCTATCGATCTTCTTTCCCTACTCTATGATAGTGCTCTGATTTTCTCCCCTTCTGCCTCTCTATGCTCTGATCTTGTATTCCTCAACTTCTCTCTAGGTTGGATTTGGATCATGGGATATGTTGAGGTTTTGGGCAAGAAGCTTGGTGGATGATAGATTTCCAGGTGATATTGGAGTTGCTCTTTCTTCCTAGGGTTTCAATACCAATCCATTATTTCACTTTTGTCCTACTTTCATATTTATTATTCAGGTTTTTTTTTGGTTATGTATATCTTTCTATGTTTCCTTCTTATTCTAGTTCCTTCCTAGGGTTCAATCCCCAATCGTTATTCTAGTTTTAGTCCCACTTTTATCTTCCTTTATTTATCATTTTTAATTGATGGTTAATATTGTGTTGAGTGGTTGGTGACATTTTTATCATCAGTGTTTTGTGATGGTCATGTGTCTGGGTGGTTTTTGGTGATGTGGATGACGTCGAAGATGACGATCTTATATGCCACAGAAGTGACGATGTTGGCTCTTGGGCGACACTGGTTGGTGCTTCTTTAGGTTATGGTGAAATTATTATCCGTGTCAATGGTAGTTTCTAGTGATTCTATTAGGTAATTATGATTGTTCTCTTAATAGTGATAGGGTTGGTTCCATCGACAGTTTCCAGTGGTGATTTTTGGTGATAACAATAGTGTTTGTTGCTTTCGGTGGCGACAGGGGCTTCGATGGAAGATTCTCGATGGCGTGTTGATGGAAAATGTTTTTGGTGAATGTTTAGAGGTGGTTAGGTATTTGAGGCGTGATGATGGTATGAAAGAGATTTGAATTTCAAAATTTGATATGGATTTTATGTTTTCGTAGCAGTAATGAAGTGTAGATCATGTTTCATTTGGCTTGTTTTTTTTAAATTTTGGATGATGTAATGTACCAGACATAATAAATAGAAAGATACATACATGGATTCTAAGTAGTTATCATTCACTGAGCATGGATATCTATATTTTGAATAATGAGAGTGTATGGAGCTTCCATCAGTACCAGGCCCATACATTTTTTTCATGAGGCATCTAGCCGAGCATCCATGCGAAGGTGGAGGCTTTCCATATTGATGTAGATACTAGGGAGGGGAAAGTCCAAGTAGTCTTGATCTAGGATGATTTTATCTAATTCCATGAAGTCATGTTAGGGTTTCCCCCTTTACCATTAAAAGGGGGATTATCCTAAAAATAAATAAAAAATTAATGCCTTCAGGCCATTCGGGTCAAAGGAATTTGGATTCTTTCATAAACCCAATATTATTTGATCCCCTTGTGACTATAAGAAACATTTTTTTCATTTGGACATTAAAATCTACTTTATCCATTATCTAAATAACTTTATCATTATATAGATAAACCTTATTCTACCTTCTGGATATGCAATTCTCTATTCATCCCCTCTTATTCATAGAATGAAACAAATCCCTAAAATCAATAATCCATGATTTTAATGGAATATCAACACTAAATAGTAAATTATTATCCCTCTCAACTATGTTTTTTGTAGAAATTGAACTTCTGAAAGTACCCATTCTAAAATTATCCATGTAATCCCTGCAATATTTCTTCAAGTTTTGAGCCCAGATGACTTGCCTCAACTTTTCTCCCATTATCCATCTTCTAATTTCATCTGACCTTTCTGTTGAATGGAATATACTATACCTTACACATTTATTGTTGTTCCAGTAGTTTCTTGGACTTCCTTATTCCTATGAACTTCATTCAAAATGAGATAATTGAAATCCTCAAACACTATTCTGATCTTCCTATAATAATTACTTATGATAGTCACCATTGCATCACATGATTCTGGTAGTTATAAAATCATAAAAGAACCCCACACATCTTCTATGAACATCACTTTAATTGATTCGATCTAACTCTAAATCGTGTTAAATTCATCGATATGATAATTTTTTGTTTTTCCTTCTGACATTCTTATTTCAAATAAGCTATTTATCATAAACACTTTCTTCATTTCAATTAGCTTCTCATACATTACTTCCAAAGAATTCATCAGCTCCACTATGGTCTTCACCTATAGAATGTTTTAGGCAACATTATATGTCTATAAAATATAAATCATCCTAATTTCCTTCCTATAAAGCCTTTACCATTATGTTTTTTCTATTACTTATAGTTTTACTCCTTTCAATGGAACCTCGAGGTCCTTTTGAAACAAATAACCCTATATCTATATTCTCTAAAAGCCAAATTATATTCCATCAAACATATATATTCAGACCTTTCCTTCTTATGAAATCATACTTTCCAAAATAGTTGACTCTAACTAAATAGAAAAAAATAAAGACAAGAATATTACCTAGGGATTTCATTATTTAGTGTGTTGTTAAACCTTTCTAAACCAAAATCTTTAATACCACTTATTAGGGATCTAAAACCACCAATCACCAGAAGTAAAAACCACTGAAATCTTAAATAATGGAACAAAGATCTAGAAATTATTATATCATATGAATCCTCCTAAATTTATGTATCAAAAATTGGGAATTCAAACTACACCCTAAATCACCATGTCAGAACAATACCCTCTAACACACTCAAACAAACACAAATTACCAGAAACAAAACATCTAAATAGAAATTAGAATAAAATAATGAAAATAAAAAATATTTATGTTTTAGACTTTAAGTTATATATCCATGGGAGAATATACTACTTTCATTTCAATAGAAGATATATTGGTTGAAATTATAATCACAGTTAGTAAAACAACTGATATTAGATCGCACACTTTTCACTCACTCACTGATTCTGAGTAATCCAAAATCCAACCTGATAAGTAGTTCTACTCCACCTTTATTAAAGAGTTAATCCATCCAAATATCTCTAATACCTTTTGGAATTTGTAGAGGACCCATAATTGGTATTTAACACCTACAATTACCTATATAAAAATCTTTCTTAGATGTCTAATGTCAATGAATATGCAAGTTATTATCATGAAAAATATTTGATAATTCATATGTAGCCTTTAAAAATCCCCAATTACTATGATGAAATTACACCCTACATAGCCTCATTTGGTTGATTCTGACATTATCCATAACTTTTACACATATTTATCCATACTAATGGGTTTTTTATAATCATCATATAATCATTCTCATTGGAAGACAACCCACAACACAAGAGATCAATCTTCAAGAAATCAATTTGTAAATAATCCAAAACAAAGTACCTAGAATTCATGGAAATTCATAGTTTTCATATTCCTTCCATGGAGAGTGTTTTAGGAATATCACGAGGAATAATGAATGAAAGCACTTTGCCTCTAAGGTGATACACCGGCCAATGGATTCACAATCATATCGTGAGGATACCTGATATCTGAAGGGGTGTTGATGCATTCTCAAATGAGATAAACAAAGTTTCTAGAGGAAGATATTTTAGTAGAGGATCAAGCACATCACACACTAATAGAAGAGGACCTTGTCCTCTTATATAGATGAATCCTGAATCTCCCACTTTATAACGCATTATATGTGTTTCTATCTATTGGGTATAATTTATTGAATTTTTTCAATGAATTTAATACAAAGACTTTAATCCATTCATATTGAATTGTAACTAATTAATAAACCATTTGTGAAAAATAAATAATATATATATCATATATATATATATATATATTATTCATGCATCCCATACTTTGAAAAGAAATGCATCATATGCATATATTAAATGTACACTATTATAATATCACATTTTATATATGTGTGTGTGTGTGTGTCGTGTATCATATGGATATGTACATGAACCTCATGCATGTATATTTTAATTCACATACAAAAATATCCTACTTACACTAAAATACCATATGGAATTTATTCAAAACTTCACAACTCTTTTTGAATCCATCCAGACACTTTTGGATATGGTTTTTCATAAAACTCTATTCATTTTGAACTAAATTTTTTTCAAATTTTTATCCTTATCCAAGGGCCTAACTGTTTGACCCTGTAGGCCTTATCAACATTCACAACAACTATGAAATAAATATTTCATGGATGTAATAAAAAAGTTCCATATAGCAATATATCAGTTATATTCAAGCTACTAAGGGGTCTAGTGTGATCTCCATCAAACATATTAATGTCTCTATATGAACATTTCCACCACAAGATGTATCATATATATTGTATTTATACCTATAGTACCCCTTTTTTCATGAAATTGAGTGACCACTAAACATGGAACATGTCAATATAGTATTGAAATCTCATTATTTCTTGATTCTATAAAAAATATTGATCAGTTCAATGAATACATCACATATCATTAATTTATCTGATAAGTACATCACATGTGACTTATCCAAGTAGTTGAACACATCATATGTGAAATAACTAAGCATGGTCATGTATTTCCTCTATCTAATTCAATCAAGGGATAAATTTATTTAACTTTTCATATAAGTGTAAAAATCTCATCTTGGTTGTACTCCACCTAATGACATGATCAACGACATACCCAACCACCCCCATATTAGCTAAGTTTATATGTTTACTTGTGTAAGTAGGGTATCAAAGTATGGAGGTTCTCATGATATGTATCTCTCAAAACTTGTGTAAGAAGGATTGATAATAAGTATACACCCCTAAGTATATCGATGATTGTATGACATTCCATGAGATATACTTTAGAGGATTGATCCAAATAATAAGTCTCTACTTATTACCTCATGAATCTATTATTCATATCTTATATATAAATCATTACAATAAAAACAAGATTTTATTCATGCTGACCTCATCATATCATTACAAACCATAATAATCCATAATGATCATCGATTAGGGACAACTGAAATTTATACTTTGAATGGATATTATCATTTGATTATTTATAGAAAATAAAATTACAGCACACATAAATGAATGATAATTAGAGTTTTACTATATTATAATAACATGATACATTTACAACCATTACAACCAATCTCTAATGTGTCTAATACCTATATATTCTACATGACCCTCATGTTGTTGTTTAGATAATGGTTTTGTTAATGAATCTATTATATTCATCTATGTAGCCACCCAATTGATCTATACATCATCATTCTCAATTATCTACCATATGAGATGGTATTTTTGAAGGATATGTTTGGTACATTGATGATAATAGTTTTCCCTAGAATGAGAAACAAAACCATTGTTGTCGTAATATAACTTGATTGCTCTCTTTATGCTAAGAACCACTCCAAGTTTAGAAATGAAGGTATTGATCCAAAAAGCTTCCTTTATAGCATCTGATGTAGTGATGTATTCTTACTTTGTTATCAAGTTCATTTTGGTGTCTTTTTTGGAACTCTTTCAACTAATTACTCTATCATTTAGGAAAAACACAAATTCATATTGATATTTCATACCAACATTTTCATATTGGAAACTAGAATCTGTGTAACCCTTTACACAGAGCTCATCCTCTTCTCTAAAGACCAATAACATGTCCTTAGTCCTTCTTAAAAGGATATTTTTTATATAAATCCAGTGAATATCACTAGGATTGGATTGGTATCTACTTATTATACTCAAATAATATGAGACATCAAATCAAGTGCATAACATTGCATACATAATAAAACTTGTAGAGGATGTATAAAGAGTCAAATCCAACCTTTCTAACTCTTTAGAAGGATCTTTAATCATCCTAATATTTATATCACACAACACTGGTAAATACCCCTTCTTGGAGTTATCTATATTAAACCACTTTAACACTTTACCAATATATGTGTTCAAACTAAGGATAAGAAACCTCTTAGATCTATCTCTATAGATCCTCATACAAAGTATGTAGGCTACTTCACCCATGTCCTTCATTGAGAAACATTTACCTAGCCACATATTTAAAGAGTGAAGTGTTAGGATTTCATTTCCAATAAGTATTATTTCATCTACGTAAATTATTAGAAACACTACTATCATCTGTATTCTTGATGAAACCAAATTCTTTGATTGCATCATCAAACTAGATATTCCAAATCTAAGAATCCTTCTTTAGTCCATAAATAGACTGTTACAACTTGAAACCCTTATAATTCTCATTTTGAACTTAAAACCCCTCAGGTTATATAATATACACATCATTGAATAAATTCCCATTAAGGAATGAAGTTTTAACATCCATTTGATATATCTCATAATCATAATAATCTGTTATGGATAACAAAATCCTAATGGAATTTATCACCACAACATGTGAAAATGTCTCTTAATAGTCAATCATGAGCTTATTTGTAACCCTTTTCTAATAGGAATGATTTAGAGGTGGAAAATCTACCATACATGTTAGTTTTATTATAGAAAACTCACTTGAACACTATAGGTATCACCCCTTTAGGTTAATCCGCCAAGTTCCAAACTTAATTAGTGTACATAGAGTCCATATCAGATTCCATGGATTTTAACCATTTCTCAAAATCATAACACTCAATTGAATCTCTATAGGAATTAGGTTTATATGCTATGAATGCTAATTCATCATCATTATCCATGATAAATCCATATCTCGTAGGTTTTTTATGAATCCTACTAGAACTTCAAGGTGCATGTGTAACTTGAGTTGGTTCTTCTTCTACAACTCTTGGTTGAATCGTCTCAACTTCCATCTCAAGAACACTTCTGGTTTGTTGTTCTTGAACATATCTAAGTTCAATTTTCCTCCCATTATCTCCTTGAATTAGATATTACTTCTCAATATATATACAAGTTTTATCCATAAGCACTTTGTGGTTAATATGGTGGTATAAATAATATCCCATAGTTTCTTTGGGATAACAAAAAATAAGCATTTATCTGATTTGGGTCCAAGATTATCAAAATATGCTAGTAAAAATTTCATTTAAGAAAACATTTTTTCACATTGGTTTTAGATGACTGATGTGAAAAATAGATTTCCATGTTGGTTATTTAATAACTTATGGGAAAAATAAAAAATGCATCTTTTTCATGTCAGTTATTTAATAACTGATGTGGAAAACTATTTTTTCACATCAGTTATTAAATAAATTATGTAAAAAAAATTTAAAATTTTATTCAAGAATTGGGACTAGTCATTTTAATTTTATTCCTTCATGTGAAAAAATTTTCTTTTCTCTCATGTGGTGAACTCTAACCCTTCCATCTTTGATCTGGTGGCCTCGAATCACTTTATTATTTGATCTAGTTTTCTTGAATCACTTTTAGTTGGAATCCATCACCATATTTTACCATCACCCATCATTAGATTCCACTTTAGGCCTCTCTTCACCTTCTTCCCATTGATGTCGACTTCTCAATCATCCCCATTATGATATCAATTTACATTTTGTGTTTATTTTTTTGATTTTCTTTGTATCCATGGTATTTTTATTTTTATTTATGGTTCTAATTTACTATTGATGTTACCTTATCTTTTATATTTGTATTTTAAATTTTATTATTCACAAATCTAAGTTATTTTTTAATTAGTGAATGATTGTTTGTATATTAAAGTTTGAATAAATGATAATTTGATGAATTGGTTTTATAAATAATGTTAGCTTACACATTAATGTGTGTCTAAGGTATATTTTTTTCTCTACATTGTGAATAGGTGTTTAGATGATCATGTTGATTGTATGATACTTTTTGATATTTTTATTAAATAATGATAATTAAATATGTTTAAAGTGATGATTTTGTTTATCGAATATATTTTCTTTCTCTTATTTTTCAAATATTTTATGGTATTTTTTTATTGTTATTTATAAAAGTAAATTTTAAATTATATTTTAAAATATAATAAATTATTTTTAGTTCTTGATATTTTTTATAGGAAATAATTATTCAAAGTTGTATTATTGCACTGTGAATAAGTGATGAATATGTGGAAGGTGTTGATGCTTTTTTGGAATTTTCTAAATGAAATGTTTCAAACAACGACCTATTTTTTTCTCCATTCTTGAAATGTTTAAATATGAAGAAGTTAAAAGGCCAAGAAATAAAAGATCATTTAATTTTTCATGGTTTTAATCAAAGTTACATCCCTTGAATTTGGCATGTGAAACTTGGTATAATTCTAGATCTACTGATGATGATGATTTTCAAGATGATAAGTCTGGTTAAATTGAAGAAATGATTCATGATATTGAAGTGGAAGTAATTTGGAAAGAACTGATAATTGAGCATTTATATAGTGATGCTGAAAACCATTATATCTAGGTAGTACATAATTTATAGTTTTTTCTATTTTGTAAATAGTGATTAAATTGAAGATGAAAATGGATGGAGTGATAAAAATTTGTATAGAGTTACTATAGATTTTCAAAGACATAATTCTTAAGGACAATGATCTTATAGATTCACATTATAATGTGAAGAAAATATTATACCCAATGGTTTTGGGGTACAGGAAGATACATGCCTACCTGAATGACTGTGTGCTATATAAAAAGAAATACGAAGGTCTTTTAGAGAGTCCAAAATGTGGGAAATCATGGTATAATTCGAAATAAAAATCATAGGATTCCTACCAAGGTAATTTAGTATATTCCTATAATTCCTCATTTAAGACATTTATTTTCAAATTCAAATGATACAAAAAGGTTAAGATGGCATGTAGATGAGCAGATATCTGACAGAAAATTATGTCATCCAGATGATTTTTCATAGTGGAAGAAAACTGATCAATAGTTTCCTATATTCATAAATGAAGTTAAAATATAAAACTTAGACTATGCATAGATAGAATGAACCCATATCAAATAATTAGTAGAAAGAATAGTTCATGGCCTATTTTTTTGGTAATTTATAACTTATCTATAAATTTTTTTTATGAAGAATAAATATATCATTTTGAGTTTAATGATTTTTGGACCCAAATAGCCTAGAAATGATATTGATGTTTTCTTATCTCCATTTTATGATTTTAAACTTTTATGGGATAAGGGTACTAGTGTGTTTGATTCTTAAAAATGAAACATTTTTAACTACATGAAATTATTATGTTCACTATAAATGACTTCCCATCATATGGAATTTTTTTTGGGATACAGTGTTAATGGGTATAAATATTGTCCAATTTGTGAACAACATACTTCATATTATCAACTATAACATAGGAGAAAAATAGTATAAATGGGTCATCAAAGGTTTCTATCTATAGATCACTCTTATAGAATATTAAAAAAGTCATTCAATGACTTTTAAAAATTTGATATTTCTACAAAACATTTGTTCACCTATTATTATTTTGAGAGGGTTAAAAACATTAATGTCACATTTTTAAAGACATAAAAAATAGGTAATGATAGATAAATTTAGAAGAAACAGTTAATATTTTTTGAACTTCCATAATGGATATATCATGTGGTAAAACATAACATTGATTTAATGCATGTGGATAAGAATATCTATTATGGTTTTATTGGTACATTGTTAGATATTTATAGAAATAATAAAGATGGTTTGAATACAAGATTGGACTTACTCTCAATGGGAATACATTTGGAGTTAGATCCCACTTCTAATAGAAGATGAACATACCTACCTATGGATTGGAATACATTGTCCAAGAGGGAGAATATTTACATTTTTCAGTGTATCCATGGTATAAAATTACAATAGGTTTATTCTTCAAATGTAAAAATTTTGTGTGACTCAAATATTTGAAGTTGATGTGTATGAAATCTCATGATTGTCATGTCATTATGCAACAACTCTTACCAGTTTCATTGTATAAAATATTGCATATATATGTTAGAATAACTATCATGAAGTTGAGTAATTTTTTAAACTCAATTTGTAACAAAGTGATTGATTTTAATTCATTGAAAACTTTGGAAAATAATTTAGTTTCTATACTTTGTCAACTGAAAATTTATTTTTCTCTGTTTTTGTGATATCATAGTTCGTTTAATGCTTCATTTTGTGTGATAAATAAATATTTTCATGCATGTATATATATGTTGTATGTATCCTTTTGAAAGGTAAATGAAGATATTAAAGGTATATTTTATGTATTCATATCAACCTGAAGCCTCCATTGTTGAGAAGTATATTTCTAAGGAGGTTTTGAAGTTTTTTACAAGTTACTTGTATATAGTGGAGCACATCAATTTGCCTACATTTCTCCATGAATGAGTAAATTATGAGAGAAAGGGGGTCTGATTATTAAAATTAAAATCATTGATAAGTGAACAGATAAATCAAATAAATTTATATATCTTGAATAACATAGATGATGCTCATTCATATATAACATTTCATATTAATGTAATAAAATAATGTTATCTAATGAAGAAAGATGTATGGATTTTGAATGATCATAACAAAACCTTTTTCCCATGGTTTAAAGATACCATGCATGGTAGATAAAATGTATTAGAAACATTGAGGTAAGTCCAAGTTTAAATTTAATAACATGTTTAGGGTATGACATTAATGGATACACATTTCATATGAAAGATCATGATAACAAATGTAAAGTTTAGAAGTGCAGCGTATTTGTGTTTATAGATTCAATGCTTTTTTTGTGTTCTAATGACAAAAACTCAATCTCTACATCAAGTGCATATTACAAAGTCATAGCTGAAATATGGGAGTATGATTACATTAAATTTTGAGCTTAATCTTTTAAATGAAAATGGTTTATTAGTAACAATAGTGTTATACACAATTCATTTGGTATGACACTAGTTATTCTGAATAGATTAAAATGTACAACTGATCCTTTTATCATGGAAACACATGAAAAAAAATTATATTCTTGATCCATCCAATATGTAGTGTTCATTGTTTTACAAGGAAGAAATAGTATGTTTGTGATGAAAAACTTGACAAAGATGCTCATTTATGTGAGATCCCTACTTCCATGGAAATATTAACATAGAATAATAATGAGAAAATTGTAGACATGGTTTGTTCCATATGAAATGATCATGAGGAAGAAATTTGGTAAAACAATCCTTTAGTTGTTTCTTAATATTACAAATAACACATATTTATTTCTTGTTTACTTTTTAAAATTTCCTAAAATGTTAGATATATTAGTTTATTTTTTTATTAAAACATATATTAAACTAATAAGTTAAATTGTTTATTTAAATTATTTTAGTTGTGTTTAGTTTACCCTTACTTAACTTATATTTATTGTTACATAAATTTTGTATTTTTTTATTTATGGAAAAAATAGATTTAATTTAATATGTTAACTAAAAAATGTATAAAAGAGTATATTTAAATATTATTCTATTTGGTGTAAAAATAGTGTAATATATTGGAACATTTTTACTATTACCACATAATTTTTGGAGTAACTCTACTCGAAAATGGTGTATTATATTTGATATTCTCTAACAAATATGATAAAGAGTATTTTTATTAGTATTTATTGCTTTTGTTTATATTATTTTAAAATTGTTATTCAATTTTTTATGTAATAGAAATATTTTTTTCATTTGTTTATGTAATTTCATTTCTCATTAATGTTATTAAAATTAGTTAACTACTTTAACAAATATTAATAAAAAATGTGTTTAGTTTTGTTTAATTTTTGTTGGATCATTTTTCATTTTTTATTTAATTTTATATGTAATAATTGGATTTTTATATTTCTGTACTAATTTTTTGTTACTTTAATTTATAGAATAATAGTAGATCAAACATATGATTAAATACGAGATTATAGGGAGGATCTTACACATACTTCTAGGGAGGATCATATACATACTCTTTCTTAGGATTCTTCTCATCCTTCTGTACAGGATCCATCTACTTCCACATAGGTAGAAAAGACTTTGAGGGTTGTTAAATGTGGTAGTACATGTTTACCAAAATTATCAGTTTCTCATGGCTGAGACCATAAGATACTAGTTAAGTTAGATGATAATGACATTCCTAGGTGTCCAAATTCTAAACAATTTAAGACTTTAATTACAATATAATCTCAATAAAAAGTTAGTATTTTTATTTCTAATTGGATAATTGTTGATAAAGTGATAATATCTCAATTATGGGAGACAATTTTGGTAAGCTCGTTTGTTATTATTTTACATATCATGAATTTTTTTACTAATATAGGTATTCCCTGTATTATTAGATGAAATATTATATACCTGATAATAGAGGAGTTAGGAAGAAATATTTAGCTTTGGATTCTAGGATATGGAGGGATTTTAAATCAAATCTCACATCAAATTTCATTTTTGGGGATATTCAACATCAAAACCCATGTGATATATATCCATTTCTAGATAAATATATATGGATTCATTTTGTTGAAATTAGATGAAAAGAAACATTTTTTGGTAAGTGAAATGTTATATTTTAGAATTTTTTTATATTAGTGATGATATTAATGTTTTTTATTAATAATTTATAGAAAAAAGGGAGAAAACATCAGGATATCCAATCCAAAAATGTATACCCTCATACTGTATCTTGTGGAGGGTATGCATTATTGGAAGAACAAATGATAGCTGAAATTTTTCAAAAACTGAGAGTTGAATCTTCAGGATCTGCAGAGGTTAACCTCCCCCCCCCAGATAGAAATTAAAAATGGAAGAGGTCCCAAATGAGAAAAAATGGAAAATATCTTATAGAATAGTCATAGGTTGTAGCTAAGAGGATTGTGACAGGCCCAGAGGGTGTCGTTAATTCCCTAAAAGTCTATGAAAAAACAAAAATTTATAAAAACTCAATAGATGTAACTAATTGATTAAAATGAGTATAGCAGTAGGTCAAGATAGATCCATATATATGGTGAAATTAGTTTGATTAGGTTTTAAAAATATTTTATTTTATTGATTTTAAGAAAGAGGTGAGAAAATTTGGGTTTGATTGATTTTTATGAAACGAATGAAGAAAGAAAAGTAGATTGATTGGTTTATGATCATATTTGAAAAGTACACTATGGTTTTGTAATTTTTGGGTTTGAGTGAAATTGGATTTAATAAAATAGGTTGATTAATCCATGATTTCTATCAAAGTCTAGATGAGAAAGATCCAATGGTCATGGTATCCCCACCTCAATACGGTAATACCCTATTTCCCTTGGTCCATTAATTTAGGGTTTTTCCAAATCAAGTTTGTCTCGATATATTATTTAAACCCAATCTCCCCTAAAGTTGAAAATGGTTATGTCTTATTTAGGATTATTAGTTGTGCAATTTTAAAGTTCCTTTTAGATTCAAATATCAATGGTCATGATAAAATAAAAATAAATGCATTGGAAGTTTATTGAATAATTACAACAAACCAAATACATGAATAAATAATATTAAATAAATGCAACACACCTTCCCCCTTCTATTTACATAACCCTATAATAAGGAGGGTTTACCCCCTCATCATAGTGATGATAGTATAAGAGGTATGGAGAAAAAAAAATCATAATGAAAAGGAAGATGAATTCTAGGCAGGCCCTGCACAACGTAGCTTCTCACTCCAAGCATTATTCTATGGGTCTCTTTAATATCACCAGGATAGCCCTCTATTTATAGGCTCTAGATGAGATATGGTATTAATAAATATCATTAAGATTTGGTTCAAAGGTGGTCTGTGGTGGGTCTCATGTCAAATATTTTTATCAAATGTTAAAGATATGCTGAATCTGGGCACTTAAATGTTGTCCCGACAATTTACACGATGTGTAAGTTTTTTACACAATGTGTAAATTCCTAACGTATTTTATTCACTTAATTATGTGTCCTTATTTTTAGGTCTTTCATTGGTACATGACATGTAATGATTACATGGTTTTTAATGTCATTTTTCTACTCTGGAAGCATCATTTTTTCTTGGTTCTTCAGTTGTGTGCCTTAGAAGTTCTCCATGATCATCCTCAAAAATCTGGTGTCGCGCTATGAGCTAAGATTGTGGTGCGAAGTATCATTTTTATAATTTTTCAATTATATTTTGTATCCTTCCATACAACACAAAACAAGTTATAATATTTACAAAATGGAAATAATAATCAATAAAACATAGAAATTAAAACATTATAATACCATAAAATATATTCATAAAATATAGATATCAGATTGTAAGAAGTTATTTAATTTATTTATGTTATTTATGTAGGATATAAATATAATATTCATAGACTCAATTACAAGAGGGGGTGAATTTTAAGTTTAATAACTTTTGTTTTTAAACTTAAGGAATCTTTTTTTAATAAAGTTAAACAAATAACATTCAAAAAACCCTCTATTATCTTTAACAAAGATATCTAAATGGACCAAGGTCCATTAAAGATAATGTAAATAAATAATTACACAAGTATACTTAAGTAATATTCTACCTTAGTGTATAGAATCTTAAATCAGATTTAATACAATTTAGAAAGTGTTAGAAAGTTACAATTTCTATCTTTAACAAAAATGAAGTAGATTTTAAAGAAATTATAATTAAACAAGTAGTATAAGTGTAATAAAGTATTTTAAACCAAAGATAAGGGTATCCAAAAACCTTTGATAAAGTTTCCTCGATTTATACTTTCAATAAATTACATCTT
This sequence comes from Viscum album, assembly GCA_963277665.1. Taxonomy (NCBI): domain Eukaryota; kingdom Viridiplantae; phylum Streptophyta; class Magnoliopsida; order Santalales; family Viscaceae; genus Viscum; species Viscum album. Next base: position 1,237,046,193 of record OY728165.1, on the reverse strand, counting down.
TCCCACACCAAGGTAATCCCTCGATACAAATATCAGAATTTGTCTTGTTATCCCCGCAAGCCCTCGATCTGTAAGGTGATCGACACCTCTGTCTTCCTTCAACTTGGAATCCCTCGATTAAGCAGGTAATTGGTACCTATGTCTTCCTTCATCTTGGAATCCCTTGATTGTAAACAGAAATAATCATAATCACACAAAGCAAAAAAATCTTGTTGAAGGTTTAAGTAAGTGGAACAAGTTGTTCACAACTTAAACTCTTCACGGCTTTCGCACGAAGAAAATCTAGCAAAGATATCACAAAGTGTCAATTATCCCAAAATTCCATAGCATCAAAAACATTCAAATGGATAGGTATTTATAGGTGATATCTCCAATGATCACATTCTCCTCCAATGGTCATATTTCCCTAAAATTTTGGAGGGACCTGTACAGGTGGAATTCATACAACAGTTATTTTGTAAAAGATTTGAAAAAACTATTTTATATAAAAAACTATGAGAAGAATTGTGATGAAATTGTTTTTTATAATAAAATATGAGAAACATTATCATATTTTGGATCTTATAAAATTGAACATTACATTAAGGAAATTTGGTGACTGTAAGAAAAATAAATAATCGGATTCTGAAAATATTAAAATTCGAATTCTGATTTCAAAAGAAATTGTAGTTTGATTTCGGAGAAAATTGGAGTCTGATTTAAAAATAAACCAGAGTTTTATTTTTGAGGAAATTGGATTTTGATTTCATAAGAAATCAAATATTGATTTTTGAGGAAATTAGAGTCTGATTTTAGAAGAAATCAGAGTCTGATTTCAGAAGAAATCAGAGTCTGATTTTAGAAGAAATCGGAGTCTGATTTTAGAAGAAATAAAATTCTGATTTTAGAATAAATGGGAGTCTAATTTTAAAAGAAATTGAAGTCTTATTTCAGAAGAAATCAGAGTCTAATTTCAGGAGAAATCAGATTCACAATTCTAGGGAAATAAGATTAAAAAATAAGGATCCAATTTATCTTAAAGAAATTTTGACTTAAGGAAAATGGTTAGACTTGGTTAAGAAAACATTAGGTAAGACATTGAAGAACATGGTAAGGTATAGCATATTCTAGAAAATAATCATCCTTTGGGAAAGAAAAATTATCTTTAAGAATATGTGTTTGTGATTTTCAAAACATAAAGGAATGGAAAAGTCATAGTGAAACTTTTGACTTAACAATTTAAGTTAAATCAAAACTTTATATATTGTTATTCACTACTAAATTTTTCAAATATTCTATATAGGAATCCATTGAGGAGTAGAGAACATAGGGGATCTTCATAGCTGAGGGTATGAATGATATTTTAGTTACAGCATTAGGAAATCTTGAACACTTTGGTCATGTATGAGGATACCCAGCATGAGTATCGGTAAAAAAAGTGTACGGTCATTCTGAAGCTACTTCTAAGGAGGGTGTATATAAAATAAAATTAGAATCTTTAGAATATAAATTTCAGGATATGGGTGATACTATGGAGGAATGGATCATAGATTCAATATATTCTATGCTTGCATACATGAAAATACAGTTTCAAGATGCTAATCCCACTCCTCCAGCTCTGTTTTCATATCCCACTCCTCCACCTCCACCTACTTATCTAACTTTTATACCTCCTCCCCCATATATTTTCATTTATTATGAGTTATATATTGAGGATCCCCAGCATCATATTGTTGTATATGAGATTATATATTATAGTTTGGATATCGTTCATCATCAAAAGATAGAGATATATTAGCTTAGGGTCATTGTAAAAGATATTATAGATATATTAGTAAGAATACTGTTTTCTACAGATAAGGACACTACATTTGGATAGAGTATTGACCATTTTTTATTTTGGTCATATATACTCATTCGACAAATTACCATTGATGTATGTGTAGATTATATCCTTTATTTCATATTAGTGTTAAATTTGTTTTAAAATTTTATAATTTATAAATTTATCTATTTTTTACAAAAATACTTTAAATGTAAAGACATGTTGTATAGACAAAGACAATTACGGGTTGTTATGACTTCAGATACAAATTCTTTTGGACTTGATAGATTATCAACATATTCATCTTTATTATTGAAATTTTATGAAATTCCAATATATTCTAACATTAGTGGGCATGCAATAAATGTGATGATTTTAAATAAAGATATCATGGAGCTTGTAACTAGAGATTAGTTGGGCATCAATAAGATGAAAGTCTTTTCCATGTTAGTCTATTATCATATATCATTCAATTATTTTAATTTATTGAAACTTAATACTTATGTTTTTTTATATTAGGTATAATTGTAAATTTTTGATATAGTATGATATGACATTGATGTATAGATTTATGGACTTACAATTTATTTCACCTATAGCAATGGCAATGATATATACATAAATAATAGTTTATATTGCTAAAATATTTAAAATAATTCAATCTAGTGTTGGATGCTTCCTTATATTCAAGAGTATAGAATACATATTTCATAAATTTTTATATATATTAACTGAATAACCAATCACATTGAATTTTTTTTCAATTAGTGTTCATTGGGTGTTGTCTATTTTTTTCAAGAGAGAAGACGGTTTACTAGTTATTCTCTATACATGGTGACGTGTGAGATAATTTTAATAAAGTATTAAACACATAAGTTTTATTATTTGAATACTTGTATATATTATAAATTTATTTAAATTTGATTAATACATTGTATTTTTAAATATGGAATGGGATTACTTTAGATATACAATAGGAAAGAAGATCAAAAATATAAAATATGTAAAAGAAAAGGTGTCTTCTCATTTATAATTTCTACATTTTATATGCAAGTACTTAAACTGTTATTTTTAATTTAAAAAATCTTTTTAAATAGAATTTTCATCTTCAAGGAGTAAAGGAATGTGGATAATATATTCTAAGATTTATGTTTGAATTAATTTCAAATGAGACAATTACAAAATTCTAGAATCATAGATTTTAGTATAACATTTACTTTAATTTTTCATTCATTATATTCAGAATACATGTTAAATGATTTTTTAAATTTGTATATTTTTGATAACCTTCAGCCTTATACTGGATAAGATCTAAGACACATACAATATTAATGGGTGGATTATTACATAGAACTGATTCAGTTTTAGTTTATTTGTAATATACATTTTAAAGGTTAAATTTCAAATTATAAAGTTAAAATTCATTGATTTTGTGATGTTATTTTTTGGTTGTGTTGTTGTTGTTGTTTTTTGTTTTTGGTATGTTGTTGTACTAATGGGATGGTCAACAATATTTAATTTAATTAAAAAAATTATTTTTCATTCTGGTTATTTTATAATTGATGTAAAATATTTAAAAAGAAGATTTTTCACATTGGTTTTTACATAACTAACATGAGGAATGGTTTTCCATGTTAGTTTTGATATAAATAACATGTAAAATCACCTTAAAAATATATATTTTTGGGTAGTTTTCGATGATGGTTTTTATAAAATTGATATTAAAACATCTATAAAAGATTTTATCACATTGGTTATGTGAAAATTGATGTGATAATATATTTATCATGTTTGTTTTTAAAAAAACGACGTGCAAAAGCACATCTTAATATTTAACATTTATAACATTGATTATTATTAACCAATGTGAAAAAGTTATTTACAACATCTCCTGTAATAATTTTATGAGGTAACCGACATTAAAAACCAAAAAACCTACATGAAAACCCCTTTTCACTAGTGAGAAATCATTTTATAAGTGATTTACATCCCCAAATTTTCATAAAAGGCATTTTAGGATGTTTCTCAGTCCATATCTCATATAGTTTATTTATGATTACTTTAGATGGAACACGGTTTAGTAGGAATGTAGCATTATCTAGAGCATAACTCCAAAATGAAATAGGAAGGTCACATAAACTCATGATCAATCAAACCATTTCTAACAAGGTATGATTCATCCTTTCAGATACACCATTCCATTATGGAAATTCAGGAGGAGTAAGTTGTGAAATAATTTCACAATCTCTCATATGAGTTGTGAATTTCTAGATTAATTATTTTCCCCTCCAATCTAAATGAATTACTTTGATACTTTGTCCTAGTTGATTATATAATTCGTTCTGAAACTCTTTGAACTTTTCAAAAGTTCCATACTTGTGTTTCATTATAAACTCATACCCATAACGACTAAAATCATCGATAAAAGTAATGAATTACCTAAAATCACCAACTTCCTGAGAACTTATTGGTCCTCATATATCACTATGTATGAGATCTAATAGTACACTAGCTCTCTCACCTTTTCTCCCAAAAGGTGGCTTAGTCATTTTTCTTAATAAATAATATTCTCATGCATCAAATGATTCATAATCAAATGAGTCCAATAATCCATCTCTATGGAGTCTTTGAATGTGTTTCTCATTTATATGTCCAAGGAGACATTGTCAAAGTTAAGTGAGATTAGAATCAACCCTGAACTTCTTATTTTGAAAGTTACAATTAGGATTATCCATATCCAGAATATATAAACCATTAATTATATTCACAATGCCATAAAACATTTCATTCTTATATATAGAACAACTCTTGTTCTTAATAATGAATGAAAAACCCATCCTATCCAAATAAGATATAGAAATAAAATTCTTATTTATTGTGAGAACATAATAACATTTTTTCAATTTAGGATCAATCCACTTGGTAAAATAATATCATAAGTGTTGACCTATAATGCAACAAATTTTTCTCCATTACTGACATAAGTATATGCTTCATCCTTCATCAATTCCCTCATATCTTTGAGTCTGTGTTTTTTCAGTGAAAATGTGTGATGCACACCTGGTATCTTAAACCCATGAGTCAAATTTTGAGAAATTTATTTCTATAACATTCACATTTAGGTACTCTAAATGTTTCTTCTTTAGAACATTTATCAATCCTAGATACCAATATTTAACTATTTTATAGGTTATACCTATTAATGATCTTAATATGCTTAGTGTGAAGTATTCCATAATCTACAAAAATGAAATATCAATGGGTGATCATCATGTATTATATATTTTCATTAATTTATTTAAATGAAAGTTCTCTCACTAAAATGGTTACCTTAGACATCGTATTAATTTATTGAGCCAAGATCCATATTTCACTATGTTTTGGGCCACTTTAGCATTTATATTATTACTTATCTATTTAGGTAGGTCATCATCCCAATAATAATAGTTATGATTCTTGGATAGTTAATAGGATAACCATTTATCAAAATCTATCATATTAATTCACTAAACTCTATTCCTCTGGTAATATAAACCTATTGGGTTCTCCTAGCTAGTGTGGCCCAAAAAAAATTCCAAAAACAAGCTAAAAAAGGATGATCTGGGAGCATTGAACTTTAGCATGATCCACCCAATAGAATAATCCAAAGTCACTAATTACTTTATTTCCTTACACAAGATAATCCAGGGGCACCCGGATTTAGCATAGCCAATCCATTTGGATGATCGAGGTCTTGACAAGTGTCGCTTTAGAAGAAATCTCACACTTAGTATTTGAGAGGTTTTTAGTCTCATAAATTTAATATACATCATATGCATATTAAATTTGTAACTATTATATCATATGCAGTCATTATCTTTTTATATTTTATCTCATTTTGTGTATGCATACTTCTAACAATTTAGTTTTGGAAATCCATATTCCAACCACCAAATTAACGTGTTTACACCACATTAATGTGTAACTCTTTACATAACCTACAATTATTTGTTAATCACCAAAAAAAGTAAATTGTATTTATACATGTCTAAATTCATCTTATTCATAAGGTATATTAATTATTAAAGTAAATTTATAGAGTTATATGAGATTGAAAAACTCCACATGATTATGCTCAGAGTGACAGATAGCCAGCCTCATTCACTCTCCTAGCCAAGGTAAGCCTCCAGGAAAGTGGGTGGTCCAACCTCAAGTCCCTATACCCAGGGAGACTTTACTCAAGAGAGAATTCAATTCATGAAAACTCATAACACATAATATGCATAAACTATGCCCAATAACTATTTTGAATCTCATAACTAAAAATGAAAACCAAGGTCAAGGTAGATGAAAACTAAATTTTATGATATCAAACCTAGAATGATATGAAAGACTCTATACTAAAAGTAATTTATCATATAAATGGGAAATAAAATATTCATATTTCATTAAAAATTTACTAAACATTAATATCAAAGAAATTTAACAAATAAATTGAAATTTTATTTATTTTTCAAAACATGAGACATTTTTAAACTATTCATAAATAAATGCTAATTATAAACATTTTTATAGTTTAGTAAGAAGATAAACATTTTAAATTCATTTCAATATTAACCCCTTCATAATTTATATTAAATTAACTTTATATGATATTACATAAATTATAAACATTTTATAATTCAATAACTATTATATAAAAATTTTATATGATCTAAATATCATATATTTTTGTAAATTATAATCACTTTATAAATCACCTCTTATGATTTCTAAATAAACCGTTTATTTATATATCATAAGGCATGTCATTTAATGTGTCTAATGTATTTTAAAATATTAACCTTTAATATTTGGGAAAAAATTCTCATAAAAATTTATTCAATTAATTATAAAAAAATACAAATAATTAATTAATTTATAAAATCCTTTATAAATTAAATATTCCTAAAATACCTTTTATAATGATTTATAATCATTTTATAAATAATTAAATTGTTTAAGAATTTAAAAAAAACTTTTATTTTTATCATTATGTAGAATCTCTATTCTACATAAGGGTAACCTCCACCTACCATTACACAGACAGTCTATATAAGGGTAAATAGGCTTGACCCTTACACAGTGTATACCTCATAAGGTCACGGATCCCTTTCCTTTACGTGAACTCAATCACATAAAGGTAATTCATTTGTTACCTTTATGTACTGGAGTTTCACATAAGGGTAAGATGCAGGTTACCTTTACGAAACCCTTTATAAACCCACACTACCTTTTTGGGTAAGGGTAATCAATATCATACCCTTACGTAACACCTTTATGCAAACCATTTGCGTAAAGGTTACAATAAATACTACCTTTACGTGAACCCTTCACGTAAACAAAAAGCCTTGGGTTCCCATAATTCCATAAGGGTAATGTCAAGTGACCCTTATGTACATCAATCTATGTAAGGGTAAGAAGATATGAACCTTATGTAAACCTCATTTGTGTAATGGAACTACTTTTATGCAACCCATTTTCATAAAAGTAACAATGAGGTTACCCTTATAGAGATCTTCTGTGTAAGGGTATGACCTTTACGTAATCGACATGCTTAAATGAAAATCAAATTTACCTTTACACAACTCACGTAAGGGTCTATAATCCTTCTCCATTTATATAAAAATGTTATTTTTCATTTTTATTTTAAAATATAGTGATTCAAACATGTTAAAAAAATTAAGAACCCATTTTTGATATCACTGATGGTTTTTGTATAATCATCATTTAATCATTCACATCAAAAGACAACCCAATAGAGAAGAGATCTATATTCAAGAAATCAACACATAAATAATCTAAAATAGAGTACCTGGATTTCATGAATAGTAGCAGTTTCCATATTCCTTCAACAGAGAGTGTTTGAGGAAGATTATGAGGAGAAATGAACAAAAAGCTTCTGAGGTGATACACCAACCAATGGATTCACGATCATAACGTGAGGATACCCAATATCTAAAGGGTCCTAGAGCCTTCTTAAGTGAGATAAACAGAGTTTCGGGAGGAAGAGAGTTTAGTAAAAGCTCACACACACCGTACACCAATAGGAGAGGATCTCATCCTCTTATATAGTTGAAGCCTGAGGCTCCCACTTCATAATGAATTATATGTATTTCTGTCTATTGGGTATAATTAATTGGATATTTTCAATGAATTTAATGCAAAGTCATCAATCCATTCATAATGAATTATAACTGATGAATAAACCATTCGAGATAATATATATATATATATATATATATATATATATATATATATAATCCATGCATCACATGCATGAAAAATATATGTTTCATATGAATATATTAAATGTACATTATTTATAATATAATATCATATTATATATATATCATGCATTATATACATGTGTACATGCATCTCATGCATGTATATTTTAATGCACATCCAACACAGACATGACCACCCACACTCTTGGTTCCAAAACAGATCATCCAAGTCAACCTACCTCATTTTGATTTCCTAATTAGGTGTGCCACAAATGGTGTGAGTCCTATATTTTGGAATCACTCCTTCTCGATACAAGAAAAAAAGAGCATTAAAGTAAACTTCACATTTCATAACAGTTTTCATTTATTTCCAACTATCCATACCCAAGTATCATGTGTTAAAAAGATTATAATCAGTTTATAAAGGGACTATGATGGAGAGTTTAAATAAATTTTTATGGACTTCCATGTGTTATTGCTATAATATGAACCTAATTTTACAAGACACTAAACCCGTTCATTTTGGGATGTGTAATTTTATGTAAGTTTATCTAGAAATGATATAATAATTATGCATATGATGTATGCGTCATTATACTGATGGCTACACATTCTCCTGGTTCTCTCCCCTCTCTTATCTGCTTTGCTTTCTCCAAGTTATCTCCTCTCTCTTTCTCACTTTGTGCTCGCGTTCTCTAGGGTTTCCTCCATAAATCCCCCATCGCTTAGGGTTTCTTCTCCATGTTCCCCATCATGGCTTCCTCTAGGGTTTTTCTACCTATTCTCTCTCGTGGTTAGTCCGATCCTGGTCTTGTTCTTCAATTTCACTATAGTGAAGGCTCTATGGTTTCCTCCCTAACCACCTCAACCTCACTCTGACCTCACATTTCCACCACTTATCTCTAGGTTGTATATAGAGCAATGGATACTCATATGTTTTGGGCTAAACGGCTTGGTGGTCATGGGTCTTCTCAGCATCTTATTTCCTTTTCTTTTAGGATTTCAGTCCCCTAGTATCCTATTTCTTTTGATTTTTAGGTGTCATCCCCAGTTTCATTTTTTCATGTTTCATCTTTTATATTGGTTTCTGTGTTGGGTCTGATGTGATGACGGTGTCAGTTATTTCATTTCTAGTGGTGGACGTTGGTGGTGAGGCTTTTCAAATACAGCGACTCAGGGTGTGCTATTAGTGGAGTCTCAAAGTCTGCGATTTATGATGGTTGGCGTTTATGGTGGGGTGTGTCTCTTGGCGACAATGGTTTCCATTGAGTCTCACCGGCATTATGACCAGTCTTCATCCGCTCGTTTCTCTGCTCTTGCTACAGAACTCCACCTCCCTCTCCGAGGTGGATATGCATGGTGATCTTCATAGTGCCTTGGGTTGTAAGTTCAAGTGGTTACCGGTGTCATGGTGGTTTCGTCAGCATCTGCTCTCTGGTGGATGGTCTTCTTTGGTGTTCCTGTTAGCGATCAGGTGGTGATGTTAAAGTCGGTTTCAATCTGACTTCATGATGATGCGGTGACGGTGACACAACTTAGGGTTTCTTGGGCGGCTCGCATTGCGGGTGGATCCTGAGATGGTCACTTCGCACACGGTCTTGATATAGGACGTTCCTTGAAGCAGTCGATGTAATTTCCTTGGTCAGCTCACGGGATTTACAGTGATGTTGGTCTCTTTTGAATTTTGAAACAAGGTGCATGATGATGCTCTTGCCGCGATGATATGGTCATGTTTTATTATTTTGAAATTTGAATTTTGTAATGTGTGTTTTGTGAGGGTGTGACTTGATGATGCAGGGAATGTTTCTGTAGATTCTCACTTACCCTCAAAGTGTCTTTTCAATAAATAAAAAAATGAATCATACATAAGGAGTCTCTCTTACTGAAGAGTTCTCCCACCTAGGTTGTCTTAGGTTTTTGGTGATTTCTCAGTGATTTTTCAGCGGTGGCTGATAGTTCTCTCCTTTTCCCTGATTCCAGATGGTGGTCTTGCAGACGATGGTCTCGCTGGAGAGTCCCCCTGATTGTAGATGGTGGTCTTACAGACGGGGGCCTCGTTTTCCCCAATTACAGCGGTGGCTGAAGGTGGTCTTGTAGCGGAAGCTGATGGTTCTTTCGGTGGACTTGCAGGAGCGGTTGACGATTTCTCTCAATGGTCTTGCAATGGTAGTCGGTTTCTCCCTCTTTATAGATCTAGATCAATCTGGCCCTCCCTATTTTTCAGATCTAGGGTTGGGTACGTGAAGGGTTGGATTCACACAGGGCCTTGAAGTGTGACGACATTTTTTTTGCAATCGGCTGGGCTCGTGAAGAACTAGGAGCGCGAAGGTATTGTTGTTCACGCAGGGTTTTAACTGCAAGGGTGTTTCCTACAAAGGGTGTTGTGCACTGGTAGCGGAGGGTTGTTCACGGTGGGTGTTTGTGGAGGATTGTTCACGGAGGACTGTTTGCGTAAGATTGTTCATGGAGGGCGGTTTGCAGAACACTATTTTCGGAGGGTGTTGTCTGCTATTAACGGAGGGAGTTGCGTAGGGTGATGCTTGCTGTTTGCGGAAGACTGCTCGTGAAGGGTTTCGGCATGTGTAGGTTTCCTTGTGAAGAGCTGGTTTATGAAGGGAGATTCTGGTTTGCACTGGGGAGTCATTTTTGTGAAGGAGTATTCTTTTGGTCATGTTGAATTTTGGTCCGAGCAGGGAATTCGGTTCACACACTGAAACTTGGTTCGCGAGTGGGGAGCTTTGTTGGCGCAGGGGTCTCGGTTCGCGTAGGGGAGCTTATTTTGGTACGCGCAGGGGAGTTTTGGTCACGCAAAGGAGTTTTGTATGCGAAAGGGGTGTGCTTGTGATGGGCTATGCTCGGGAGCCGAAGAAAAAAATCCATGGTTTTTTGACATGGAATCATACCTGGTGAAATGGTGGAAGAATCTTTCATTGACTGATAAAGAGAAAGCGTTGATTGCTACATGAAAAGATGAAGACACCTTTCTGACACATCGCATGTCGCACCTGGTGGTTGGGAAATTTTTATCAAAATGTTCATTAAATTAGGGGACCTTAAAAACACTCTACAAAATTTATGGAGATTGGAGGATGGCGTTGCCATACGGGAAGTGGGAGATGGATTTCTTGTCTTCAAATTCTTTAATGATAGATGTCACGACCCGCCCTCGGGGTCCGTGTCGTGACTACCCCAAGCCCGCCTTCCATAGGCCAGGGGCTGGCGACTAGCACCAAGGCGTAAATCCCGGTAAAAAGGGAAGGCATTGCCTTTGTAAAGTAAACAAACACCACAGAGTAAGCAAGCGGAAAGTAAACACTAAGTAAAAACAGAGTACAACTAAAAGTGCGGAAAAGTAAATGGGCCAATATAAAAACCCAAACTGAAAGTAAAGTACAACTCGAAAAGGGAAAACAACAACTGTAAGTAAAAGCCGCTACACCGAGCTGTCTACTGGAGATCCCACCTGAAGGGTGGGTACAGATAGTTCCACTACTCCACGGGTCCCGTCGTCCGCTCCGAACACGTCCCGCTCAGTGGTCCACCTCCAGGTACCATCCTGCTCTGCAAGCCTCAGCCAAGATCAACGCTGTCCGTCGTCTGCAACCAACACAATGTAGTGCGGGCATAGCCCGTGCAGGGGTGAGTATAAGCTACTCAATAGGGACCCCGAGACCCCCGAAGGTCTCACAAAATCCACAAAGGATAATCCACAAAGGAAGATACAAACACAAAGTAACAACTGACACTGCTTAGGTATATGCCCATACATATACCTAAGTCATCAATTCCAACACGCTCCATCCTCCGAGCCCAAGTACAACTCAGTCCACACAGGAAAGTAAACATATTCCACACAGGAAGTTAAAACGAAATCCACATAGGATAGCACAATACAATCCACACAGGAAAGCAACAGGATTCAGCTCACACAGGTATACTTCTTCAAAGGACGATAAAGATGATCTCTGATCCATCTAAGTCGTCGGACCCACGAAGGATCGATAGGTAAATAACCCCCACAAAGACCCACACAGGATCGGGCCCACACAGGACCTGTAGGCGCTGGTTCACACAGGACCGCTGAGCGCAAAGACCCACACAGGACCGGACCCACACAGGATCGGGCCCACACAGGACCTGTAGCACTGATCCACGTAGGATCGCTGAGTGTTGTAGTCGTCGTCGTCGAATCCACACAGGATCTCTGTACTGTCGTCGTCGCAGTCACAGTAGCAGTAGTAGCAGTAGTAGTCACAGTAACAGTCGCAGCCAGCACTAGGGTTCCCGCACACAGCAAGCTCGTACAGGAGGGTCCGCTCCATGAGCCAAGAGGCTGATACATCAACTGTCACAAAGTCCAGAGTTGATGTATCCAAAAGTTCCGTATCGTCAACAGGAACTCAACGCAACAGACGGCGCGTCGATCGGACGCCCGGTCTGAGAGTTATTGGCATTTTCATCCCCGGGGCCCGGTTGGTTTTTAAGGCAAAACCAACCTGAACGTACTCCACCTGCGTCCAAACCTCGGATGGAGTATTCCAAAAGATCTGTCTCACTAAGAGGAACTCAACAAAGCTGACGGCACGTCAAACGGACGTTCGTAGCTGAAGATATGAGCATTTCCGCTCCGAAGGCCCGGTTGGTTTCGTGTACGAACCAACCCGGACGAACTCAAACTATTCCGAAACCCTGAGTGTAATATACCGAAACGACCGTCTCGATCCAAGGATCACGTTTCCGTAGACGGTTCGTCATTCGGAGGTCTGTGGTTCAAGTTATGGCCAAAAGACTGAATCCGTCTCGAAAATGGGGGGTCCGGGTCCGGCCCGACCCGGCCCGACCCCCCCTGGGTCGGCCCGAACCGGGTCGACCTGAACTGGGGCGACCCGACCCGGGTCCGACCCGGCCTGGCCGGCGGCGGTCCGGCGCGGCGGCGCGGCCCGGCCGGCGGCGCCCCTGAGGTCATGCGCGGGGGGCTAAGCCCCCGCTGTTTCAAAACGACAGCGCCGCTTTTAGCCGCGCCTTTTGGAGAACCGGCCCCCCTCGTGGGGGCCTGCTTGAGGAAACTGGGGGGCCGCCTTCCCCCCTCAAGGAAACCCCCCCCCCCCTCGTGGGGGGGCCTGCATTGAAGAGAACCGGGGGGCCGCCTGCCCCCCTCAAAGAAACCGCCCCCCTCATAAATGGGGGGGGGTTTAGTGCTGGCCGGGGCAATTAAATTCCCCCGGCCATTGACCTTCCGGTCGGCCACCTGGCCGGCCGGTTTTTCTCCAAGGGGACCGGCAAACCGGTCCCCTTTCCGGCTTCCGACGCCGGCGGCCCGGCCGCCGGTCTTCTCGTCCCGCCGCGGCCCGGAACCGGCCGCGGTGTTCGCCGTCCGGCGCGGTGCGACGACACCGCGCCCCTCCGCCGCGCCTTTTCGATTCCCTTCGACGCGGCGCGACGGCGTCACATTCTTGATGATCCTTCCATGGCGCGGTGCGATGGCGCCGCGCAATATAATCGTGCAATTATCCGCGTGGTGCGACGGCACCACGGCATCTTGTTTCATCCGCAAGATAAATCAACAAGAACAAAGGAGGGGGTTCGGTCGTGTTCATGCGGTCCGGCCCCCTCACGTTAAACGATAACACATATTTAAATATCCCCACGTTTGTCATACTAGAACCACGAACGAGAATAAATAAATAAACAAACAACAACAACCCCTACCTCGATCGTCGCACGTTGACGTAGTCGTGGGAAGCGGTCGTCGTTTCGTTGACGTCGGTTAGAAGACGAAGAAGTCGAGGAGGAAGCAATCGGAGAAGACGAGTCAAGATTTCATCGTCGGTGTTCTTTGTGGGCAGCGGACGTTTTTCACGTTCTTCCACGAAGGAGATGAAGAAGGTAGAGGATTTCTTCAGCTTCTCTCCAAAGCTCTTCCACAACTCACCCAACAATCCAAAAAAAATAAGGTCCCTCCTTATTTAATTTACTAAGCCAAGCATTTCAAAAACTTAAATTTCAAAAACAAAACACTTAATTAATTATACATGAGTTGTGTAATTAATTAAGTGTTAAGTTATCAAGCTTTAAAAAGGGAGAGAGGAGAGTTAGGGAATTTGAAAAGGTGGGGCTCGGGTGGGCCCCTCCTCACCTTAATCCTCTCTTAGGTGGTTAAACCACCCAACTTCCAACAAAAGATTTTAACCACTTTAAAGATATAAAATAAATATTGTATCACAATTTTATTTTACTCTTCATTTCATCCAGAAAAATTAAACAACTCCTTCTAGGCAAACGCAACTTCAGAAAAGGTCTTCTTAAGTGAATATCGGCGCTGCGAGTTCATCGGTGTCCTCGGATTTCAATTCCGAGCACCGGATCAAAAGTTAGGAATTCCCGCTCGTTCGTTCACTGAACGTACCCGAGCCAAACTTTGGAAATTGATTCCGGGCACTCCGGGCCTCGGAATCAGGTGCCGTATGAAACCGCGCTCTTGTAAAATTCCAAAGAAAATTAAGAAAAAATTTCCCTTGAATTTTACGGGTCTTTACATTACTCCCACCTCAGGGATTTACGTCCCCGTAAAGATACATCAAAAACTAGGGAAACAAATGAGGGTACTGAGCACGCATCTGAGCCTCCCGCTCCCATGTGCTCTCCTGGAGATTCCCGTGCTGCCATCTGATGCGCACAAGAGGAATCGATCGCCCACGTAGGACCCGCTCATGTCGATCCTCTATCTCTACCGGGACCTCCGTAAAAGTCTCCCCATCATCAACGTCAAGCTCCCCATGGTCAATGATGTGCGTCGGGTCGTGCACGTATCTCCTCAGCTGAGATACGTGGAAGACGTCGTGCACCCGGTGCAACTGAGGTGGCAGAGCCAGGCGATAAGCCACCTCGCCAACCCTACTGAGGACCTGGAAGGGTCCGATGAAGCACGGAGATAACTTGCCGCCTCAGCCAAATCTCCGAATACCACGTCGAGGTGAGACCCGCAAGAAGACGTGGTCACCATCCTCAAACTCCAGTGGCCTCCGCCTCCTGTCAGCATATGACTTCTGCCGGCTCTGAGCTGTCCTCATCCGCTCCTGGATGACCTGGACCTTCTCTGTCGTGGCCTGGACCATCTCTGGTTCCACAAGTGCTGACTCCCCAAGGTCTGTCCAGCACAAAGGAGATCTACAAGGTCGGCCATACAATGCCTCGTACAGTGTCATCCCGATGGTGGAGTGGTAGCTGTTGTTGTACGCAAACTCCACCAAGGGTAGGTGGTCCTCCCAGCTACGACCAAAGTCAAGGACACATGCGCGGAGCATGTCCTCGAGAGTCTGAATGGTCCTCTCTGTCTGACCATCCGTCTGAGGGTGAAAGTCTGTGCTCAGACGTAGCTGCGTCCCGAACGCCTCCTGTAACCCCTTACAAAGCCGGGAAGTAAAGCGAGCATCTCGATCGGAGACGATAGATGATGGCACACCGTGGAGCCGCACAATCTCCTGAACATAGAGACGTCCCAAGCTCTCCATTGAGCCCTGCTCTCTGATGGGTAAGAAGTGTGCCGACTTGGTTAGTCGGTCAACAATCACCCAGATGGATTCGTGACCTCTGAAAGTACGTGGAAGTCCAGTCACGAAGTCCATAGATATGCCGTCCCACTTCCACTCTGGAACCTCCAAGGGCTGTACCAAGCCTGCTGGTACCTGATGCTCTGCCTTCACCTGCTGACAGGTGAGGCATCGAGAAACGAACTCGGCCACTGCCTTCTTCATGCCCGGCCACCAGTGCTGTCGTCTGAGATCCTGGTACATCTTCGCCACTCCAGGATGTACCGCCAAAGGAGAAGTGTGAAACTCTCTCAGCACCTCCTCTCTCAAAGCGACTGGTACCATGGTACGTCCTCTGAAAAGGATGTCGTGCTCTTCTCCAAGGGAGAAACCATCAGGTGTCTGTCCCGAGGATATCTGTGCACGTCGTGTCTCACAGTCAGCATCCTCACGCTGTGCCTCTTTGACCCACTGCAGTAGTGGAGGGGTGACTGTGAGAGACTGGAGGAAGGCTGCTCCATCTTTATCCACGAAGGATATCTGCAAAGAGGTTAGCTGATCTGTCGCCTCCTCAAGTAGCTGAATGCCCGTCCTCCTGCTGAGGGCATCGGCTACTACGTTCCCCTTCCCAGGAGTATAGACTATCTCAAAGTCATAGTCCTGGAGGAACTCGAGCCATCGCCGCTGTCTCAGGTTCAGGTCCTTCTGCGAGAAGATATACCTGAGACTCTGATGATCGGAAAAGACTGTAAAGCGCTCGCCCATCAGGTAGTGTCGCCATGTCTTCAGAGCGAAGACCACTGCTGCTAACTCCAGGTCATGGGTAGCGTAGTTCTGCTCATGTGGCCTCAACTGACGTGATCCATAGGCGATCACTGCCCGCTCCTGCATCAGAACACATCCGAGTCCGGTCCCTGATGCATCGCAGTAAACTACGTACCCTACTCCCTCCTCGGGCAACCTCAAGATAGGTGCGCTAGTCAATCTCTGTCTCAGCTCCTGGAAGCTCTGCTGACATCTGTCTGACCACACGAAGGGTTTACCCTTCTTCGTCAAAGCTGTGAGTGGTGCCGCAACTCTAGAGAAGTCTGGCACGAATCTCCGATAGTACCCAGCTAATCCCAAGAAACTCCGAACCTCAGTCATGCTCCTGGGTGGCTCCCATGCTAACACAGCCTCAATCTTCGCAGGATCCACTGCAACTCCCGCCTCAGAGATAACGTGTCCCAAGAAGTGGACCTCACGTATCCAGAACTGGCACTTCGAGAGCTTACCATAAAGCTGGTGCTCTCGGAGTGTGTCTAGTATAACTCGCAAGTGATAGGCGTGCTCCTCCTCAGTCGTAGAGTAAATCAGAATGTCGTCGATGAAGACCACGACAAACCGATCGAGGTATGGCTGAAAGATCCTGTTCATGAGAGCCATGAACACTGCTGGAGCATTGGTTATACCGAAAGGCATAACCAAGAACTCATAGTGGCCATACCGACATCTGAAGGCCGTCTTCTGCACATCCTCGTCTCTGACTCTGAGCTGATGATAGCCTGACCTGAGGTCTATCTTCGAGAACCACCGTGCTCCCTTGAGCTGATCAAAGAGGTCATCAATCCTCGGTAGCAGATACTTGTTCCTCACTGTCACCTGGTTCAGGCGACGATAGTAAACACAAAGTCGCAAGCTCCCGTCCGCCTTCTTGGCGAACAATATCGGGGAAGCCCAGGGTGAAACACTGGGTCAGATGAACCCCTTGCCCTGCAAGTCCTCCAACTGTACCCGTAGCTCTCGAAGCTCGGCGGGGGCCATCCGATATGCTAGAGTGGATATCGGGGCTGTCCCGGGGTACAATTCAATATAAAAGTCTACCTCTCTACGGGGAGGTAGCCCTGGAACGTCGTCGGGAAAAACGTCCGCAAACTGATCCACCACTGCAGGAAAACCAGGACTCCGCACGTCAACTGCTCCAAGAATGAGGCTAGCCAACTGATGAGTAATGGGCTATCCTCTCCTCCGTGGAAGTCCATCCTGTGCTGCTAAGGCTCCCTTCTCGCCGGTGAAGGTGAACCTGCTCCCGTCGGTGTGTACACATCGCACCTTGCGCCTAAAACAGTCAATCTGCGCATGGACCGTAGATAGCCAATCCATGCCCAAGATGACGTCGTAAGGCCTCGACGCTGCTATAAGAAGATCCCAGCCGAAGCTCTCGCCTCCTAGAGTAAGCTCACACTGCCGGCACCAGTACGTAATTGTCGAGTCTGCTCCTGTAAGAGTCTCTAGCCGTAAGGATCGAGCCAACGGCTCTGTCGGAATCTCCGAGCTCCGAACAAGGGCAGCGGCTATGAAAGAGTGACTCGCTCCTGTGTCTATAAGAACTGCAGCAAGGGTGGAATAGACACAGATAGTACCTCGAATCATCTCGGGTGCGCCGTGGTCATAGGCCTCTGCTGCCTGGAGTTGTGTCTGTCTCTGCCCGCCAGCTCCCTGTGGACGGGGTGGACCTCCTGGTGGTGGTGGTGGCAGAGCCTCAAAGCGTCTCCCACCACCTGCTGCTCGGCCAGCTCCTCTGCCTCGTCCGCCTCCTCCCTGCGGACCTCCACGGTCGACCCTCTGCCTCTGCCTCGGTGGTCCCTCAACTGTCTGCTGCTCCTCGGCACAGCGGGTCGGGCAGTCACGAGCCATGTGGCCCTGCCCGCCGCACGAGTAGCATTGTCTGCCTCTCGAAAGACTGGCTCCTCGTTGTGTGCCCCGCACTGCTGAGCCAGTGCCCTGAGGTCGTCTGCCCGAAGGTCTGGTCTGTCTGGACCCCTGAGTCATCTGTCGACTGCCTGCTGCAGATGACTCTACCACGTACCGCCCTGCGGTGGGTCGCTGCGCTGGTGTAGACTCAGCAAGGAAGCTCTCGATCAGAAGGGTCCGCTCCAGTACTCCTGTCTGAGTCGGTATGCTGAGGGAGATCAGCGATGCCCTGATCTCGTGTCTCAAACCCTGCTCGAAGGTCCAGGCCCGGAAGAATGGGTCTCGTACCATGTCGGTCGAGTAGCGCGAGAGATCAGTAAATCTCGCTGAGTACTGAGCGACCGTCATGCTGCCCTGCCGCAGCTGAAGAATCTCCTGGATACGCACCGCACGAAGGGTGGCTGGGAAGAACTCCGAGCGGAAGAGGCTCTCAAAGTCCGTCCAAAGAAGAGATGCCTCATCGTGCACCTGGAGCATCAAGCTCCACCATCGTCCTGCTGCTGTGTGTAGTAGGCTCGCAGCGAGGATCACCATGAGGTCTACTAGTGTCCTCACTAGCCTAAACACACGTACCACTGCCTCCAGCCAGTCCTCTGCTGCCTGGGGGTCCGTCTCCCCGCGAAACCTAGGCGGTCACTGGCGCTGAAACTCATGCAGTGAGCTGAGGCGACGTGCATCGTCAGTGGCTGGTGCTGGAAGCATCGGTGGCTCGACGGGTAGAGCTACCACCGGTGCCACTGCTGACAAAGGGCCCTGCACCGAGGCCTCGTCAATCGGCGGGCTGTCGTCACACTCGACTCTCGGAACCCTAGCTGGCTGCCGTCGTGGGGCCATCCTGAATAGGAAACAGGTGCGCCACGGTCAAACAGTATACCTGGTGAGCTGATATATAAGTAATCACAAAGAAAACTTTAAAACACACACGCAATCAATGTTTTCATGCATTAAGTCGGAAATCGGAAGTCAGGGTCCTGGTGAATGGATACGTCGGCCACCGCACCAACACTGGACTCCCTGGACTGATAACCACACTCAATACGCTAAACATTATTGCTTCACATAGAAAAGACCAGATTTCGCGGTAGAACCGAACTCCTCTGATACCAATTTGTCACGACCCGCCCTCGGGGTCCGTGTCGTGACTACCCCAAGCCCGCCTTCCATAGGCCAGGGGCTGGCGACTAGCACCAAGGCGTAAATCCCGGTAAAAAGGGAAGGCATTGCCTTTGTAAAGTAAACAAACACCACAGAGTAAGCAAGCGGAAAGTAAACACTAAGTAAAAACAGAGTACAACTGAAAGTGAGGAAAAGTAAATGGGCCAGTATACAAACCCAAACTGAAAGTAAAGTACAACTCGAAAAGGGAAAACAGCAACTGTAAGTAAAAGCCGCTACACCGAGCTGTCTACTGGAGATCCCACCTGAAGGGTGGGTACATATAGCTTCACTGCTCCACGGGTCCCGTCGTCCGCTCCGAACACGTCCCGCTCAGTGGTCCACCTCCAGGTACCGTCCTGCTCTGCAAGCCTCAGCCAAGATCAACGCTGTCCGTCGTCTGCAACCAACACAACGTAGTGCGGGCATAGCCCGTGCAGGGGTGAGTATAAGCTACCCAGTAGGGACCCCGAGACCCCCGAAGGTCTCACAAAATCCACAAAGGATAATCCACAAAGGAAGATACAAACACAAAGTAACAACTGACACTGCTTAGGTATATGCCCATACATATACCTAAGTCATCAATTCCAACACGCTCCATCCTCCGAGACCAAGTACAACTCAGTCCACACAGGAAAGTAAACGTATTCCACACAGGAAGGCAAAACGAAATCCACATAGGATAGCACAATACAATCCACACAGGAAAGCAACAGGATTCAGCTCACACAGGTATACTTCTTCAAAGGACGATAAAGATGATCTCTGATCCATCTAAGTCGTCGGACTCACGAAGGATCGATAGGTAAATAACCCCCGCAAAGACCCACACAGGATCGGGCCCACACAGGACCTGTAGGCGCTGGTTCACACAGGACCGCTGAGCGCAAAGACCCACACAGGATCGGACCCACACAGGATCGGGCCCACACAGGACATGTAGCACTGATCCACGTAGGATCGCTGAGTGTTGTAGTCGTCGTCGTCGAATCCACACAGGATCTCTGTACTGTCGTCGTCGCAGTCACAGTAGCAGTAGTAGCAGTAGTAGTCACAGTAACAGTCGCAGCCAACACTAGGGTTCCCGCACACAGCAAGCTCGTACAGGAGGGTCCGCTCCACGAGCTGAGAGTCTGATACATCAACTGTCACAAAGTCCAGAGTTGATGTATCCAAAAGTTCCGTATCGTCAACAGGAAATCAACGCAACAGACGGCGCGTCGATCGGACGCCCGGTCTGAGAGTTATTGGCATTTTCGTCCCCGGGGCCCGGTTGGTTTTTAAGGCAAAACCAACCCAACCGTACTCCACCTGCGTCCAAACCTCGGACGGAGTATGCCAAAAGATATGTCTCACTAAGAGGAACTCAACAAAGCTGACGGCACGTCAAACGGACGTCCGTAGCTGAAGATATGAGCATTTCCGCTCCGAAGGCCCGGTTGGTTTCGTGTACGAACCAACCCGGCCGAACTCAAACTATTCCGAAACCCTGAGTGTAATATATCGAAACGACCGTCTCGATCCAAGGATCACGTTTCCGTAGACGGTTTTTCATTCGGAGGTCCGTGGCTCAAGTTATGGCCAAAAGACCGAATCCGTGTCGAAAACGGGGGGTCCGGGTCCGGGCCGACCCGGCCTGACCCCCCCTGGGTCGGCCCGAACCGGGTCGACACGAACAGGGGCAACCCGGCCCGGGTCCGACCCGGCCCGGCCGGCGGTGGTCTGGCGTGGCGGCGCGGCCCGGCCGGCGGCGCCGCGGCCTGGCGCCGCTGAGGTCATGCGCGGGGGGCTAAGCCCCCGCTGTTTCAAAACGGCGGCACAGCTTTTAGCCGCGCCTTTTGGAGAACTGGCCCCCCTCGTGGGGGCCTGCTTGAGGAAACCGGGGGGCCGCCTGCCCCTCAAGGAAACCCCCCCCCCCTCGTGGGGGGGCCTGCATTGAAGAGAACAGGGGGTCCACCTGCCCCCCTCAAAGAAACCGCCCCCCTCATAAATGGGGGGGGTCTTAGTGCTGGCCGGGGGAATTAAATTCCCCCGGACTTTGACCTTCCGGCCGGCCACCTGGCCGGCCGGTTTTTCTCCAAGGGGACCGGCAAACCGGTCCCCTTTCCGGCTTCCGACGCCGGCGGCCCGGGCGTCGGTCTTCTCGTCCCGCCGCGGCCCGGAACCGGCCGCGGTGTTCGTCGTCCGGCGCGGTGCGACGACACCGCGCCCCTCCGCCGCGCCTTTTCGATTCCCTTCGACGCGGCGTGACAGCGTCACATTCTTGATGATCCTTCCACGGTGCCGCGCAATATAATCGTGCGATTATCCGCGTGGTGCGACGCCACCACGCCATCTTGTTTCATCCGCAAGATAAATCAACAAGAACAAAGGAGGGGGTTCGTCCGTGTTCATGCGGTCCGGCCCCCTCACGTTAAACGATAACACATATTTAAATATCCCCACGTTTGTCATACTAGAACCACGAACGAGAATAAATAAATAAACAAACAACAACAACCCCTACCTCGATCGTCGCACGTTGACGTAGTCATGGGAAGCGGTCGTTGTTTCGTTGACGTCAGTTAGAAGACGAAGAAGTCGAGGAGGAGGCAATCGGAGAAGACGAGTCAAGATTTCATCGTCGGTGTTCTTCGTGGGCGGCGGACATTTTTCACGTTCTTCCACGAAGGAGATGAAGAAGGTAGAGTATTTCTTCAGCTTCTCTCCAAAGATCTTCCACACCTCACCCAACAATCCAAAAAAAATAAGGTCCCTCCTTATTTAATTTACTAAGCCAAGCATTTCAAAAACTTAAATTTCAAAAACAAAACACTTAATTAATTATACATGAGTTGTGTAATTAATTAAGTGTTAAGTTATCAAGCTTTAAAGAGGGAGAGAGGGGAGTTAGGGAATTTGAAAAGGTGGGGCTCGGGTGGGCCCCTCCTCACCTTAATCCTCTCTTAGGTGGTTAAACCACCCAACTTCCAACAAAAGATTTTAACCACTTTAAAGATATAAAATAAATATTGTATCACAATTTTATTTTACTCTTCATTTCATCCAGAAAAATTAAACAACTCCTTCTAGGAAAACGCAACTTCAGAAAAGGTCTTCTTAAGTGAATATCGGTGCTGCGAGTTCATCGGTGTCCTCGGATTTCAATTCCGAGCACCAGATCAAAAGTTAGGAATTCCCGCTCGTTCCTTCACTGAACATACCCGAGCCAAACTTTGGAAATTGATTCTGGGCACTCCGGGCCTCAGAATCAGGTGCCGTCTGAAACCGCGCTCTTGTAAAATTCCAAAGAAAATTAAGAAAAAATTTCCCTTGAATTTTACGAGTCTTTACAATAGAGATAAATAAATGGTTCTCAAAAGTAGGCCATTGTCTTTTGATAACCATCTCATTCTCATGGATGACTTTAAAAGTGGGAACGATATTAAGAAAAGTGATCTGACTTTCTCACCTTTCTGGATATGAATAAAAGGAATCATCTTTTAGGGTAGAACAGAACGTTTTATGTAGGGAATTGGATAACGCGTTGGTAAATTTTTGGAATAGGATCGATCTGATCCAATTCACTGGGGACTTTTGGTGTGGATCAGAGCCTTGGTCGATGTGACACATCCACTAATGAGGGGTTTATTCTTATCAATGGAAGAGTATAACACCAGCATATATTTGAGTTTGAAAAGCTTCTAATTTTATGTTTTTTCTATGGGTGTATTGGAAACTTAGAGAAAGTTTGTGACTCGAATAAGAAGAATGAACAAGGCAACATCATTCTGCAATACGGCCCTTGGCTTCGTGCAAAAATTACAAGACCCATGTTCATTTATGAGGTGGAAAAACAAAAGGATCAAGAACGACTTGCGAATGATTTCACTAAGCAGTCTGAACCAGAACACAATAATGTCATCATTATTAGACCACTGGATTTTTCTAAGGGAAATCAAGTTGATCATAGGGCGGAAGAAGGGCCTTTTTTCAGCTCAATGACTGGGACCAAAACTAGGGAAAATCATGTGAGTCAGAATACGGACCCGACTGTATTCTCTAGTCGGGTTCCTGCTTCTATGAAAGACATTATATTACTACCATTTGGACAGATTTCAAAATGTAAGGAACCACCAAACCCAGTTTCTGAGCCGAAGAAACTTTGTATTGAACCACCAGATCCTACTCCTAATGAAGATTCTATTGCTCCATGTATCACCTCCCAGGATGAAACTGATATGATTACGATTATGTCATCAGGTCCTTTAAACCATCAGATGTGGAAAATGATGAATTGTGGAGATAGGGGTTTTGTTCCTATTAATTCAAAGCCCGGGGAGCATAAATGGATATTGGAGGCTTATAAGATGACTGAAATCATTCCAAAAATATGGAAAGCGGTGGGTAATGAAAAGTTCATTGAAGTCACGGAGGCGGAGGTGGGTATGTCCTAGCCCTACCTAGAGTAATGAAAATCCTATGTTGGAACTGTCGAGAGCTTGGAAACCCCCGAACGATTCAGATGCTCCAGTGCCATTGCACACAAAGTCTCCCTGATATGGTTTTTTTCCTGAAACTATATTGGAAAATAAGAACTACACTGGTATTTCATACAAATGCGACTTTCAGGGATGCTTCCCGATTCCCCTCCAAGGCCACTTAGGGGGACTGTGTATTCTTTGGAAGTATAATTTTGATGTTAGAATCACCCCGCACTCTTCAAATCATGTGGCCGCATCCATCCATGATGACCTCTCTCCGCCATGGACATTTGTGGGTTTCCATGGATGGTCATCACAAAATGATAAATAGAAATCTTGGGACCATCTTTGTTCACTACAACAAGGAATTAATGGCCCTATCCTCTTTGGTGGTGATTTCAATGAGATTCTATTCTTGAATTAAAAATGCAGAGGTGCATGTCGGTCCTTTGCCTCAATGTCAGGCTCTGGGGATGCGATTTCTAGGGAGGATTTGGCTTGTCTGGGTTGTGCAGGTAGTCCCTTCACCTGGTTTCGAGGGAACACGGAATTCACACGCATTGTAGAGCGTCTGGATAGATTTATGGAATTGACAGAATGGACCAACATTTTCAAGATGTTTCATATCACCCACCTAGCACCAAATTGTTCGGACCACTTCCCTATTATCATCGACTTCTCTCACAATGGCCGCAACCCAAGATTTGGGAAACCCTTCATGTTTGAAAGCTTTTGGGTTAAAGACCGCGAGTGTGAAGAAGTTATATGATCATATTAGAAGGGTGGAAACACAAACATTGATTTTAACCTTCAGCAGTTGGCTACTAATCTGAGGTCATGGAGCAATAAAAAATTTCGCCAACCCGACATGCACTGTGATTCATTAGAGAGACGTCTTAATACCCTACTTGGATGGTCCCTTACTAATGGTATTCTCTACAGAATTGGTGTTATCCAAAGCAAACTGGATGTGGCTCTTCTCATTAAGGGAATATTCTAGGCAATGCACGCGTGTGAAACCCACATTAAAGAAGGGGATACAAACACCTGATACTTTCATCAGAAGGCTTCTGCTAGGCATCGCAAAAACAATATTTCCTGCCTCATTCACCTTGATGGCAGAACTGTGTCCAATATTGAATGCATCCATGATATTATTTCATGTTATTTTCAAAAACTATATACTGTAGGAAATTCCATCATTTATTCTGAGGTTGAGTCTTTCATAAAACATGTGATCACCGATGAGATGAATCGTCAGCTCACAAAAGATTTTTCAGATGATGAGATTATTTAGGCTCTTAAACATATCTATTACACAAAATCCCTAGGTCCTGATGGCTTCCATGTTCTTTTCTTCATGAAATATTGGAACATTCTCAGCCCTAACATTTGCGCTCTGATGAAAGGTATTTGGGATGGGGAACTCAACCTCTTCTCTATTAATGGGACAATTCTTACCCTCATCCCAAAGATTAAGAAACACATCTTGGCTTCGGACTTCAGGCCAATCAGTCTTTGTAATGTCTCCTACAAGATCTTCTCAAATATTTTGTTTAATCGTTTGCGCACGTGGTTACTTTCCATTATCTCGGAAAACCAGAGTTCCTTTATAGCAAATAGGCTTATCACAGATAATTCCATTGTGGCCCATGAAGTGTTTCATTCTATGAAAACACAATCTACTGCAAAAATAGGTACTATGGCCTGGAAACTAGATATGACTAAGGCTTACAATAGAGTGGAATGGCTTTTTCTCCGGTTCGTGATGAAAAAAATGGGTTTCTTCTCAAAATGGACTGATATGATCATGCACTGTGTTTCATCTGTCTCTTTTTAGATTAATGTTAATGGTGGACTCACCCAAAGCTTCTCACCCACCCGAGGCATTCGACAAGGAGACCCCCTCTCCCCCTTTCTCTTCATCTTAGAGGCTGATGTTTTTTCTAACCTCATTTCCTTGGAAGCTTCCTCTAATTTGATTCATGGGGAAAAAATTTGTTGAACCATCCCACCTGTTTCGCATCTTTTCTTTGCGAAATATTGCCTGTTATTCTATAAAGCTACTCATAATGAATTCCTCACTATCTTTCATGTGATCTACCTTTATGAGAGGGCCTCTGGACAAGCGATCAATCAGGGCAAGTTGGAAATCTCTTTCAGTACTGGTGTCACACCAACCAAGAGAGTGGAGCTTTGTCTCACTACAGGTATTCAAATGGTCAATAAGCACAACAAATACCTTTGGCTTCCCACGTTAGTCAGCTGATCATGAAAAGAAATTTTCTCATCTATTGTGGATTGAATCAAGAAAAAAATCCAAGGGTGGACTCTGAAAAGAATTTCTAAAGTGGGTAAGGAAACTCTCATCAATGACGCTCTTCAGTATATCCCTAGCTATATCATTTCCCTATTTAATCTTCCTGGTGTGATTGTTGACCAAATTCACTCCCGCATTGATAACTTCTGGTAGGGTCATAATAATGGAAGAAACAAATACATTGGATTGATTGGAAGTCATTCTACACCCCTAAAATAAGTGGCGGAATGGGATTTTGGGACCTCCGTCTCTTTAATGATGCCCTTTTGGTCAAACAGGGTTGGTGCCTCATGATTCATCCATCTTCTCTCTATGCGCTGATTCTTCATGAAAAATATTTCTCCCACTTGGATTTCCAAAACTCTTCTCTTGTCCCTCACCCCAACTTTCTATGGAAAAGTATTTGGGGATCATGAAATTTACTTAATAAAGGGTTGGGTTGGAGGATTGTGGATGGCACAAAAGTTGACATTTGGACTGATCCCTGGTTGATTGATAAAGATGGTATGCATGCTACTTCCCCAACCTTTCCTGGCTATGAGAATGCCACTGTTTGCTGCTTGTTTGAAGATCATGGGACTGGGTGGTGTAAGGATAAAATCAATTCATGGTTCAACGAAATGGAAAAAAGGATTATTATTACCATCCCTTGTGTGATGGATGTGGGGAAAGACTGTTTCTTTTGGAGAAAATACATGTTTGGATCCTATACGGTGAAGTCGGGATATAGGATTGCTCTTGATGTTTAGTGCGAGGAAAGGGAGGGGCTTTGAAAATGTTTGTGGCATCTAAATGTCCCCTTGAAATTCTGTTATTTTTGGTGGCAAGTTTGCACTGGTATCCTTCCAACCATGGACTTCCTCGCTTTCCACCATGTTGCGAATGAAAAGCAATGCCCCCTTTTCTCGGGTGTTCTGAAATCTCCTCTTCATGTGATCATCCAGTGCCTGGGGTGGAGGAGATATGGATTTCTTGGGGCTCTGTTATGGAGCTTATGCTGAATACGACATTGGACCTTCCAGCACTACTGATGTTGTGGTCTTCTTCATTCATTGTTGATAAAGTTGCCTCTTTGTGCATCGTGGCTTGGATCATCTCGGTTTGACGAAATGACTTCATCTTTAATCACACAGCAAGGCCTTTCGGGTTCTAGATTGAACAGGCTACCTTCTGGATTGAGGGGTGGATTCGGAACTCTGATCAGCATGGGGTCTTTGGCACCCACACAACTGTTTCGCGATGGTGCCCTCCCTGAGAAGATATACTTAAGATTAATGTTGATGCGTCTCTCTCCAAGGATGGCTTTGTTGTAGTTGGACTTTTGTCCTGGGACCACCATGGCCAAATCATTGCTACCAAACATGAATCAAACCACGCTCTCTGAGATCTCACTGTTGTTGAAGCCTTCACTGTCCTTGTTGGGCTGACTTTTGCAAAAGATTTTGGATGGGAAGCTATTCACATTGAATCAGATTGTCTCAACATCATCAATGCTATCAGGTTTAATGATGGTGGCCTCCAATCTTTTGGCTTCCTCATTAGAAAAATCCAGTTTCTCAGTCAATGCTTCACAACCTGCTTCTTCTCTTTCATCAAAAGAGAAGGAAATGAAGCAGCCCATCAGCTGGCTTCTTTTGGCCTTTCTGGAGCGAATCATCTCTGGTTTGATCATTTTCCATCATGGTTATATGACATTGTTACTGCTGATCTCTGCGATTAATATATCATCTTTCTTTGTCAAAAATAAATAAATAAATAAATGGATTGAGGAGGATGTATGTGTCATTATAGGACAACTTTGTCTCATGTCACACAAGTAATGATCTATCTCAAGAAAATTCGACATATGGATTTATCTCATGCATGTCTGTATTTTTCTCACATTATACTGTTCACCAATGACATTTGTTTAATGCAACTTACTATATTTAGTGGACATTACCAGATTATCTCGCACATCATCAAACTTTATTACATCACATGTCTCTATGTGATACAACTTTGAATACTCACTCACTCATTTGTTTGCATTTGAGTGATTTTATTCGCTCTGTTTCATGCAAGTCGATACATTGAACGACTCTTTCCTTCTTGTTTCATGCAACATTGTTCAGTCGTATAAGTCGCCACATGCAAATGTCTATGTTGAGTAGAAATTTTTGATCTGTCTCACGTAATTCCATTCCTTTTTTGTGTTTCAACATTCACAATCACTTCCACATTCCTTTGCCATTTTTTCAGCTTCACAATCACTTCCAATCAGTGCACTCGAGCTTCCATATTAAAATCATATCTTCAATGATGTTCATCACACACAGTCCTTCATCCATCCATCCTTTGAATTGTCTTTCACTCTATGCATGCACATTTTTCATGGATTGACATAATATCCACTATATGCTGACAACAAACTCCAACACTCAAACAACCCTTGGTTGTAACTGTCTTTTAATACCATCACCATGCTTCATTAATTATGTGTGTTAGTGATTGTCAATGGTTGATAAAAAAATCAATATAACAAAAAACCTTTGTTTTTTTCAATAAACAATCTCTGGTTATAATAGTTATCTTGATGAATAATCTTTAGTCGGATGGAGAATATGATATTTGTAGTGTGATGTCACACCCCGACCGCGGACGTCTGAAATTTTTTCTCCTTTCTTGGTCCCGGTTTAAATTTTCCGGAGATTAATTGCGTTGGCGGTGTCGCGCCGATGCGCGGTCACCGCATCATTAGCGGTGACCGTACGTTCAGCCCAGGTGACAGTGTGTTCGCCCGGTGTTTTAAATATTATAATTATTATGTTGATATTTTATTATTATTACCATTTAAATTGTGTTATCATTATTGTAGTATTTTTATAAATGTTTATATATGTGTACATATATACATATATATATCTGTGTGTATATGTATATATATGTTTAGATGCAGTTATATAAAAGTGTACATGTTATATGTGTATAGTTATATATATGTTGTATATGTTTAAATATACGTATATATGTTTATATATATACGCGGGTGTGCACGCGCACGCACGCGCGCGCGCTCTTATTTTCAAATGGTTTTAACATTTTAAATCTTTTGGTTAAAAATAATTATTATTATAAGCTTTATTATTAACCTTATAAGTTTTATTATTATTATTATTATAAGGTTTTATTATTATAATGTTTTATTATTTCTTTAAAGCGTTATTATTTTTAGGATTTGTTTTATTTAATTACTTATGTTCAATATTATTATTAGTCTATTATTATGATTATAGTATTTTATTATTATTATTACATAATATTATTTATATTATTCTTATATTATTATTTATATTTTTATTAGTATTATTATTATTATTATTATTATTATTATTGGTTATGTGTATATATATATATAGTTTTTTTTTCTAACCCTCCTAACCCTAACCCGGTTTCCCCCCTGGCGGCTCCCTCTCCCTTCTCTCTCTCTCCCCCGCATCGTCCTCTCCTGCTGCACCCTTCCCTCCTGCGCGCTCCGCCTCACCACCGGCGTCCCGCATCCCCAGCCTCCCCTCCCGTCCGGCCTTACTCCGCCAGCGTCTTCCCCGCGCGACCGGCCTCGTCCGGCTGTCCCGGCCCCGCTTCCCCTTCATCCGGCGCCGCCCTGCACCACCACCCCGCGCCGACGCCCCCAGGCCGGCCTCCGCGCGACCCCGGCCTTCGCCGGCCTCCTTCCGGCGACCCTTCTCTCGCCCCGGCCGCTCCTCTCCCCTGCTCGCCGACCGTCCTCGCCCAGCCAACCGGCCTCGCCTCCCCCTCTCTCCTGCTCAGCCCAAGCGCGCCGCCGCGCGGCCCCCGGCTTCTCCTCTTGCCTCCTCCCTGCGCCGCCGTCCAACCCCCTGTCCCGGCCTCCTCTGCGCGGCCGACCTCCGGTGCACCCCCCTCTGACGCTGCTCCCCTGTCCCGCCTCCGGCTAGCCCCGACCTGCCGCCTCCTCCCTCCCCGCTTCTGCACCTGTAAGTTGTTTTCTTTTTTGTTTTGTTTTGTTTTTTTATTTATTTTATTTATTTAGGTTTTATTTTGTTAATTATTATTATATTATTATTATTATTATTATTATTATTATTATCTTATTATTATTATTACTATTATTATTATGCTATTGTTATTATATTATTATTATTAATATTATAATGTTAATATTATTTTATATTATTATTATTATTATGTTAATATTATTTTATTATTATTATTATTATTATTATTACTATCATATTATTAATATTAATATTACTATTATTGTTATTATAATTATCATTGCGCTATTACATTTATTATTGTTCTTACTAGTATTATGTCATTATAATTATTCTTATTATTTTGTTAATATTATTGTTATGATATTTTTGTTACTCTTATTATTATTATATTATTATTATGTCATAATAATAATAATTATTGTTATTATTATGACATTATTATTACTACATTTTGGTTATTATTGTTATGGATGTTATTATTATAGTATTATTATTCTATCGTTATTATATCATGCCATTATGATTATTATTATGTTATGGTTATTATTATTATTATTATTACGTTATTATTATTATTATTATTATTAGTATGTTGTCATTAATGAGTCTGCTTAACGGCCTATTGTTTTAGGATTGGGTTGACGGCGCGGTACGGTGCGACCATTATGCAACGGGAGTCTTGCGCCGTGTCGTTTCGTTCCGAGCTGCGTCTTGAGGTAGGTCTCCCTATGCACTTGCCTCTAAATTAAGAATTTATTTATTCCTTGTCCTTTTATTAAATTTCAGTAAATTTAAGAAAATAATATTAAGTAGTTTTTATAGTGTGGTGATTTGCTGATAATGCAAACTGTTTAATTCTAGCATTTCATTAAAAGTGTTTTCTTGGTTTCAATTGTGGGATTTTATAGTAATGTCGCTAAATGGTTCTTCCTGAGTAACGAAAGACATGTTGAATTGGGTTTTGAAATGTTTTTGGCATGTGTAAATTAGTAAATGTACTGTTTATGGAAAATGGTGTTTTCTTATAACCTTGATTAGAGAAAACGTCGTGTGACCTTTTGAAATTGTTTTTGGAAACTTTGCATGTGGTTCTTGGTTGACGAAAGATGTTTTCCCTTGTTGTGTTATTAAAAATAATGCTTTCTGGGTTGTGAAAGTTGTTTATGTTCTTGTTTGAGTGTTTCCAAAAAGGGGTTTTTGCGAAATGATTAGGTAATGACATTTATATTTTCAGAAAGGTATTTTTGACGTGCGTGAGTTCTGAAATATTGTTTGGGTGTGGAAATGGTGACATTTGTGTGCGATATCTTGTTTGGCCTGCGATATGAGGAAGAAATATACTATGTGAATGTGAAGCTTGTTTGAGCACACGGGGAAACCCTGGGTATCTAGGTGGGCGGACTAGAACTAGTGTGCTAGTGAGCCGGATGGGTGTCGTCCCTGTTTCACTTAGCTGGATTGACGTTTGCAACACTAACTAAACATGATATCTGAGGGTTGTGGCCTTCTAAGCCACGTGTTCTGAGGGTCGTGGCCTTCTAAGCCACGTTTTCTGAGGGTCGTGGCCTTCTAAGCCACGTTTCACCGAGACACGAGGTTCTAGGGTCCCACGCGAGCTAGATGAACCTTAGGGGATTTACCCATAGTGCTCTACCATCTCTGGCGTGGTGCCTTCCGTCGGCATACGGGGGACCACTTGGGTGTGAGTGTGTGCGTGTGTGAGTATGTGTGTGTGTGTGTGTGAGTGTGTGAGTGTGTGTGTGTGCCCATGGTTATTGCTGATAACGTCTGGTTCATTTTTACTTGCACTTGGTTTTTCCTTGACTGTTTACTTCTACTTGCACTTGTTTTCTTTCCTACTTGTTTACTTTCAGTTCTTCTTTACCGCTTGTACTGGTTGCTTTGCGAAAATGGTTCTCAAATAAAAATGTGTTTTTCTCTTGTGTAGTAAAACTGAAAATGTAACACTTCTTTGTCGTTCAGAACGAATTTAGAACCAATGAAAAGAAATTCAACTTTTGAAAAGGAATAAGGGTAATGGCTCGTGTTTAGTTTTTCAAGTGAAACGTTATAAAAGCATACTTTTATACATTGTAGTTCAAACCTGAAATAGGTAGATTCTTTATTTACTGGCAGTGCATTGGGATTTGTTGTGGGGCTCACCTACTGAGTACTTTTGTGCTCACACCTATCCTTTTACCTTTTCAGTTGCAGGTTCCTTGTGTTCAGGTTTTCCTGGCTTGAGTCGCTCAGTGTGGGAGCGACGTTGGTTGTAGTTGGGTGGTGACCGCGAGGTCACGTGGAGGTATGTCGTGGTGTAGGTTTGTTTATGTCTTTAGTGCCTGTTTGTTTGTTTAGTTTATATTCGTTCTTTCGATCCTGTTTTTAGTTTGGGCTGAAATCGTTCCCAACGATTAATGTTTCAATGCCCGGCACTTGTTGCCATCCCGGGGGGATCGGGAATGCCCCTCGGGACTTGCCGCGGACCGGCTCGGGTGACCGGTTCAGGGTCGACCCGGGCTGGTTCGTGACAAAATGGTATCAAAGGTGGTTCTTGTTATTTGGGTTGTCCGGTAGAAGGAGATTAGGACTGTCGGAACTCGAGGGGTAGGTACGGGAAGAGCGTCGCGAACTCTTGCTCGCACTGATCTTCGAGTTACCAGGGGTAGTTCGGGAATTGTGTCCTTGTCTTTTCTGGTTTGTTTTGGATTGAGAGATGACAATGGAGGCAAGCCGATGTTACGTCGTGATTTCACACGGAGTAGTGACCCATGTGGAGTCCGAGTACGTGGTTTGAATTCCTCCTAGTGGTCGACGCTGACTTGAGACATGGCTCACTACCATGTCGTCAGGTTGAGCGTGACTACTAGTCTCTCACTTCAGTGGTTGATGCAAATTTGGTTGCTGCTTTCGTCTTCATTTGTGTGAGTGCGTTGTTGGAAATGAAAAAAATTTTTGAAAAAAAAAATTGGACTGGTTTCTCTAAAAGGACTTTAAATATATGAAATGGGTTTTAAAACTGAAATCTCTTGATTTGAAAATCTGTCGTTTGCTTGGAATTGGTTAAGAAAGATTTGGGTTGAAACCGCGGTTCCTCTTTATGAACGTTTGCACATGTGTGAGAATGCATGGAAAGTGTGTGTTGATGCACGTATGAATGGATTGTGGATAAAGACATGTGCAACGGTTCATGAGATTACCCGGGTGGGTATTTGAAGTTAAAGGCTTGACTTTGTTTTCTAAATTGATTTTAAATGGGAAACAGTTTTGGAAAGTTTTGGTTTGAAAGTGGGTTGGTTTTGGAAAGTGATCTTGAAAAAGGGTGGTTTTGAAATCAAAAATGAAAAGGGAATTTTAAAGAGGAGATTTTGTTTTGGGTTGTGTTGTATCTGTTTGGTCCTTGTGCTGACTGTTTTTGATGAAGACGCTTTTATTGATGTTGCTTCGATTGGATGTTGGTTTTGGCTTTGTGTTTTATATATCGCTCGGGAAATGCCGCCCAGAAAGGTCTCTAAGGATTCGGATATGTCATGCCCAGTTTTGGTCCTCCTCAGACTTTGCCTATTCTCCATGGTGATCAGGGTCCGTTAGAAGCAGTGAAATGGCTCGAGGAAGTGGAACGTGTCTTTAGAATATTGGGAACTCCCGATAATATTAAGGTTCGTGCAATTATGGAGTTGTTTGAGGGTCCAACTCGGGACCAATGGAAGAGGGTTACCCCATCATCAATGCAAGGTGAAGTGACGTGGGATGTCTTCAGAATCGTTTTCATCCAATGGTTTGTACCTGAGGAAGTGAAGCTGGAGAAAAAGGGAGAGCTTATGCATATTCAACAAGGTCAATGGAGGGTGAAGGCATATGTTTACCATTTCAAGGAACTGATTTCCTTTTCTCCAGAGGTAGCGTCGCATGATCTCATGAAGGTCTCTCTTTTCACTGGGGGTCTTCGTCCAGAGATCAAGGAGCGAGTCCTCCCTTCTAAAGACCTTTGTTTCGAGAAGCTGGTGGAGGAAGCCTTCTTGGCCGAGTTAGTTTCCGGTGTGCGGGTGGTTAATACTTCAGCGTCCCCTGTTTCTGTTCGTAAGAGTTCCCCCTCTGGTGAGGAAAAGGCGCCAGAGATACTTGTCCCCAATGAGTTATCCCCTTTGGTCCCATCTTCCAGTTCATCAGATCGTTCGATGATGTGCTATCAGTGTGGTCGTTTCGGGCATTTAAAGTCGTCTTGTCGCAACCCTCTGAAGATGTGTCATCGTTGTGGTCGTCTGGGTCATCTGGAGAAGTTTTGCAAGAAGCGTCGCTTGAAGAGGAAGCTGTGATGGGAGAATGTCAGTACCTGACTGTGAGGCAGAAGATGTTTCAGCCATCAGAGCCCCAGCCACAAGTCTCGGGGTGAAGCTCGCGCACAGTCAGGAGTCCCCGGGGTTGTGAAGCCTTGGTCCAAGTTCTGTATTCCGTGTGGACGGTGGAGCAATTAAAAACCTTTTCATGTTTATTTCCCCGCTATTGAGGTTCCAACAACGTTGTAAATGCGTTGTTTTTCTATAAAGTGATGGTGGACTTGTTCTATGATAATCTAAGCAGACGTGTCGTGTGGACTTGGTATTCTAAATCGTGTGTCCTTCTTAAAAGTGTGTTTGACTCTCGTGTGGGTTGACCTCGTTTTAGTTATGTTTAAGATGTGGTTATGTTTCGGGGACTTCGGTGGATCATGTCTCCAATTTGATATTGGTTAAATGTTTTTCTATGGGTTTTCCCTGGTGTTGAAGTTGATGACTCTAGTCGTGGGTTCAAGGTTTCGACGGAGGTGTAAATCTTAGCATGCTATAAGAGTTGGTTTAGATCTGTTGGGAGTTCCCGCGTCGACCCCCCCCCCCTTCCCGGGGTTTTCTATTTAAATGGTCATCTTTTCTGCACTAGTTAAGTTCTTGTGGTGGGGAGAACCCCTTCGTGTTCTCCCCTCAATCTCGGACCCCAGTTTTCTCTTGAATCGGTCGGGTGTGACCCGTGTAGAGTAAGGTCATCCCCGAGGACCTCAGTTTTCTTCAGTTCCTTCAGTTCTGTTTGGGCATAGACTTGGTTTTTGGCTGACTTGTGACCTGGTGACTTTCTGGGGGCAGAAAGTGTCTGTGGTGGGGAGAATTGTCACACCCCGACCGCGGACGTCCGAAATTTTTTCTCCTTTCTTGGTCCCGGTTTAAATTTTCCGGAGATTAATTGCGTTGGCGGTGTCGCGCCGATGCGCGGTCACCGCATCATTAGCGGTGACCGTACGTTCAGCCCAGGTGACAGTGTGTTCGCCCGGTGTTTTAAATATTATAATTATTATGTTGATATTTTATTATTATTACCATTTAAATTTTGTTATCATTATTGTAGTATTTTTATAAATGTTTATATATGTGTACATATATACATATATATATATATGTGTATATGTATATATATGTTTAGATGCAGTTATATAAAAGTGTACATGTTATATGTGTATAGTTATATATATGTTGTATATGTTTAAATATACGTATATATGTTTATATATATACGCGGGTGTGCACGCGCACGCACGCGCGCGCGCTCTTATTTTCAAATGGTTTTAACATTTTAAATCTTTTGGTTAAAAATAATTATTATTATAAGCTTTATTATTAACCTTATAAGTTTTATTATTATTATTATTATAAGGTTTTATTATTATAATGTTTTATTATTTCTTTAAAGCGTTATTATTTTTAGGATTTGTTTTATTTAATTACTTATGTTCAATATTATTATTAGTCTATTATTATGATTATAGTATTTTATTATTATTATTACATAATATTATTTATATTATTCTTATATTATTATTTATATTTTTATTAGTATTATTATTATTATTATTATTATTATTATTATTGGTTATGTGTATATATATATATAGTTTTTTTTTTCTAACCCTCCTAACCCTAACCCGGTTTCCCCCCTGGCGGCTCCCTCTCCCTTCTCTCTCTCTCCCCCGCGTCGTCCTCTCCTGCCGCACCCTTCCCTCCTGCGCGCTCCGCCTCACCACCGGCGTCCCGCATCCCCAGCCTCCCCTCTCGTCCGGCCTTACTCCGCCAGCGTCTTCCCCGCGCGACCGGCCTCGTCCGGCTGTCCCGGCCCCGCTTCCCCTTCATCCGGCGCCGCCCTGCACCACCACCCCGCGCCGACGCCCCCAGGCCGGCCTCCGCGCGACCCCGGCCTTCGCCGGCCTCCTTCCGGCGACCCTTCTCTCGCCCCGGCCGCTCCTCTCCCCTGCTCGTCGACCGCCCTCGCCCAGCCAACCGGCCTCGCCTCCCCCTCTCTCCTGCTCAGCCCAAGCGCGCCGCCGCGCGGCCCCCGGCTTCTCCTCTTGCCTCCTCCCTGCGCCGCCGTCCAACCCCCTGTCCCGGCCTCCTCTGCGCGGCCGACCTCCGGTGCACCCCCCTCCGACGCTGCTCCCCTGTCCCGCCTCCGGCTAGCCCCGACCTGCCGCCTCCTCCCTCCCCGCTTCTGCACCTGTAAGTTGTTTTCTTTTTTGTTTTGTTTTGTTTTTTTATTTATTTTATTTATTTAGGTTTTATTTTGTTAATTATTATTATATTATTATTATTATTATTATTATTATCTTATTATTATTATTACTATTATTATTATGCTATTGTTATTATATTATTATTATTAATATTATAATGTTAATATTATTTTATATTATTATTATTATTATGTTAATATTGTTTTATTATTATTATTATTATTATTATTATTACTATCATATTATTAATATTAATATTACTATTATTGTTATTATAATTATCATTGCGCTATTATATTTATTATTGTTCTTACTAGTATTATGTCATTATAATTATTCTTATTATTTTGTTAATATTATTGTTATGATATTTTTGTTACTCTTATTATTATTATATTATTATTATGTCATAATAATAATTATTATTATTATTATTATGACATTATTATTACTACATTTTGGTTATTATTGTTATGGATGTTATTATTATAGTATTATTATTCTATTGTTATTATATCATGCCATTATGATTATTATTATGTTATGGTTATTATTATTATTATTATTACGTTATTATTATTATTATTATTATTAGTATGTTTTCATTAATGAGTCTGCTTAACGGCCTATTGTTTTAGGATTGGGTTGACGGCGCGGTACGGTGCGACCATTACGCAACGGGAGTCTTGCGCCGTGTCGTTTTGTTCCGAGCTGCGTCTTGAGGTAGGTCTCCCTATGCACTTGCCTCTAAATTAAGAATTTATTTATTCCTTGTCCTTTTATTAAATTTCAGTAAATTTAAGAAAATAATATTAAGTAGTTTTTATAGTGTGGTGATTTGCTGATAATGCAAACTGTTTAATTCTAGCATTTCATTAAAAGTGTTTTCTTGGTTTCAATTGTGGGATTTTATAGTAATGTCGCTAAATGGTTCTTCCTGAGTAACGAAAGACATGTTGAATTGGGTTTTGAAATGTTTTTGGCATGTGTAAATTAGTAAATGTACTGTTTATGGAAAATGGTGTTTTCTTATAACCTTGATTAGAGAAAACGTCGTGTGACCTTTTGAAATTGTTTTTGGAAACTTTGCATGTGGTTCTTGGTTGACGAAAGATGTTTTCCCTTGTTGTGTTATTAAAAATAATGCTTTCTGGGTTGTGAAAGTTGTTTATGTTCTTGTTTGAGTGTTTCCAAAAAGGGGTTTTTGCGAAATGATTAGGTAATGACGTTTATATTTTCAGAAAGGTATTTTTGACGTGCGTGAGTTCTGAAATATTGTTTGGGTGTGGAAATGGTGACATTTGTGTGCGATATCTTGTTTGGCCTGCGATATAAGGAAGAAATATACTATGTGAATGTGAAGCTTGTTTGAGCACACGGGGAAACCCTGGGTATCTAGGTGGGCGGACTAGAACTAGTGTGCTAGTGAGCCGGATGGGTGTCGTCCCTGTTTCACTTAGCTGGATTGACGTTTGCAACACTAACTAAACATGATATCTGAGGGTCGTGGCCTTCTAAGCCACGTGTTCTGAGGGTCGTGGCCTTCTAAGCCACGTTTTCTGAGGGTCGTGGCCTTCTAAGCCACGTTTCACCGAGACACGAGGTTCTAGGGTCCCACGCGAGCTAGATGAACCTTAGGGGATTTACCCATAGTGCTCTACCATCTCTGGCGTGGTGCCTTCCGTCGGCATACGGGGGACCACTTGGGTGTGAGTGTGTGCGTGTGTGAGTATGTCTGTGTGTGTGAGAGAGTGTGTGAGTGTGTGTGTGTGCCCATGGTTATTGCTGATAACGTCTGGTTCATTTTTACTTGCACTTGGTTTTTCTTTGCCTGTTCACTTCTACTTGCACTTGTTTTCTTTCCTGCTTGTTTACTTTCAGTTCTTCTTTACCGCTTGTACTGGTTGCTTTGCGAAAATGGTTCTCAAATAAAAATGCGTTTTTCTCTTGTGTAGTAAAACTGAAAATGTAACACTTCTTTGTCGTTCAGAACGAATTTAGAACCAATGAAAAGAAATTCAACTTTTGAAAAGGAATAAGGGTAATGGCTCGTGTTTAGTTTTTCAAGTGAAACGTTATAAAAGCATACTTTTATACATTGTAGTTCAAACCTAAAATAGGTAGATTCTTTATTTACTGGCAGTGCATTGAGATTTGTTGTGGGGCTCACCTACTGAGTACTTTTGTGCTCACGCCTATCCTTTTACCTTTTCAGTTGCAGGTTCCTTGTGTTCAGGTTTTCCTGGCTTGAGTCGCTCAGTGTGGGAGCGATGTTGGTTGTAGTTGGGTGGTGACCGCGAGGTCACGTGGAGGTATGTCGTGGTGTAGGTTTGTTTATGTCTTTAGTGTCTGTTTGTTTGTTTAGTTTATATTCGTTCTTTCGATCCTGTTTTTAGTTTGGGCTGAAATCGTTCCCAACGATTAATGTTTCAATGCCCGGCACTTGTTGCCATCCCGGGGGGATCGGGAACGCCCCTCGGGACTTGCCGCGGACCGGCTCGGGTGACCGGTTCAGGGTTGACCCGGGCTGGTTCGTGACATGTGAGATTCATAATAAAAACAAATCCCATGAATCACTAAAGTTTTAAATGATATTGAATATTTCCTAAGACAATGTATTTGAATAAAAACTATCCTTATGAACACGTGCTTGTTTAAAAGGGATTACAATGGTAGAAGACTATAACATAGATTGCTAAATCCACTCTGAAATTATGAGAATGTGATTCATATATTTGATTTGTATTGAGAATACAAAACTCTTTCAGAAAGAACTCTAAGGTAAGTCATCTTGATATTGAAGGTTCACTTGTGCCTCCAAATCCTTTTTTAAGGCACTTTATGGTTAAGTGATGACCTCACATTCAACCGAATTCAAACCAAAGCACCTAGATTTCAAAATTCAAATTCAAGAGTCAACAAAAGCCAAGGATCCTAAATTTGAAATTCAAAAAGATCCTGCATCGAACCCATCACCACCTAATCGCCTCGGGTCACGAAATCCCAAGCAGCGAGCAACCTCAAGCCACGTGCCCTAACAAATGAGCTCACCTTCATCGTCACCACATCGATGGCAAGAACCCACCAGTCATCGTCCCACCGTAGCTTCAAACCACCATCACAAAAGACACCTTCAACATCACTGTTGTCATTTCACCATCGATGTTGTCATGCATCAACATCAACATCCCAAACTAGAAGTGGCGTTCTTGACGGCGAGTCAACCTCATCAAATTGCCATCATCATTTGTGTCGATGTAAGGATTAGTTATCTTGAATCATATATATTTTAGTCCACCTTAAAAATATATACATGAACGTAAAATGCTTTCAGTGAAATGAAAAAAGAGATTTGAATTTGATAAATATTGTGAATAATATATGAAAGGAACATTACTCCAGCAAGTATAAATAAATAAGAAACCAAAAAATAAAAATGATTTCTTACCGATTGAAAGCATGAAGGAAAAATAAAATTAGAGATCAGAGAGACAATTCTGAACTTGCGGGTCGCCCGGCCAGATCCATCTCTCCAATACGCACTGGTATGAGGCCACAAATTGTTTTGTTTGGAGATTCAATCACGGAGCAATCATTTGGTCCTGGAGGATGGGGAGCTGCGCTGGCTGACGCGTATTCTCGGAAGGTTCGATTCGGAATACCTACTACTCATCCTGTTCTATGAAATTTTTGTATCGATTTGAACACGATGCTCGACAAGTGCTTTTGATTTCGCCTTTCTTTTCGCTAATGATCTAGGTTGATTTTGTTGTACGTGGTTTCGGTGGGTACAATACTAGATGGGCTCTATTCCTGTTGAATCAAATCTTCCGTCCGGTAAGCCTAACTCTTCTTTATAGTCACTTGCATAAAATCTTGATTAAGTCTCTTTTTCGTTTCCTCCTGTATTGAAATGGAATTTTTGATTTGCTCGTGATATCATATTGCTGGTTTATAGCTGTTTTTTTGCTGATACACCGCTGATATCTTAGTACACTGGCTCTTTAATTGGGCCAAGATGGGGTTTTGCTCCACGTTAATGTCATGTGTGAATTTTAAATCGATCAACCTCACAGTAAGTCCCAAACTGCCATGGAAAACCCTTTTCATTTGGGTGAGTAAAAATTAAAAATTTTATTGTGCATTTACAAGCATGCCTGCATCATTCAGAATCAGCTTCCATATTTGGAGATCTGCTAGGTGATTATTGTTCTATCGGTGTTACATTGACCCTCTAGCATTTAAATGTTGTTAAAATGAAATTGATTTTTCACTCCTACCCGCACTCATTTTCCCTACAATTGCCTGAGCATTCTACTTGTTTGGTTTAGTTAAATTAGATGAGAAGAAAATATATGGAAGGAGACGGAGAGAAATGCAGCGAACTGTTTCAAATCACCCCCAAACGGAGTGATTTGGAGAGAAATCATTTCCTTTCTTTTACTAACTCCTTCATTCAAACAAAATGGGAGGAAATTATAATATTTTATTTTATTTTATGAATTTACAAATCATTTCTTTTGAAGCGTCTTTTAGAAGATGGATGATATCTTTTCGCAGGGCTCTACAAACTCTGTTCTTGCTACGACTGTATTCTTTGGAGCTAATGATGCAGCTCTCCCGGGGAGGACCTGTGAACGCCAACATGTGCCTCTAGAAGAGTACAAGGAAAATCTCAGGAGAATAATCCATCATCTAAAGGTT
The DNA here is from genome assembly GCA_963277665.1 of Viscum album. Classification (NCBI taxonomy): domain Eukaryota; kingdom Viridiplantae; phylum Streptophyta; class Magnoliopsida; order Santalales; family Viscaceae; genus Viscum; species Viscum album. Next base: position 1,237,004,683 of record OY728165.1, on the reverse strand, counting down.
CAAACTGTGTTAGGATAGCACTTGATTAATCCTTTCATTATCTCGTTTCCATGTTTGATCTATGCAACATAAAATTGTTGTTTCACTTACGGTTAAGGACCCATTTTTAAGCACTAGAATGATGATCGACTGCAATTGGCTAATAACCTAATCGATAATTGAGCCAACAGCTGAGGTTATATTAATTCTTTAGTTTTTTTTCTTTTGGATGCAGGTATGCTCACCTAACATGCTAGTTGTGCTCATAACTCCACCACCGATAGATGAAGTTGGGCGTAAAGAATTTGCACAGTAATGTTGAACTTTGTGATTCTGTAATATTACCCTCATTTTTTTTCTGCTGTTTATAGATGTGATTTTATCGAGCTAATTATAATTTTTTATTTTGCTTGCTCTTAGGGCCTGTTTAGTCGATGAAAAGTAAGTTGTAAGAGAAGGAAATAAAAGAAGAGAAATGAAAAGTGAATGGAGGAAGTGATATTTGGCATGCAAGGAAATGTTAGATATTTTGATGAGTTGATTAATAATTGGTCGAATGAAAATAATGATTAATTTAATCATTAATAATAATAAAAGTATACTGAAATATTATTTTATAATTATTATGAATAACATATGTTATTATAACTTGAAAAATAAAATGATATTTTTTTATTTACAACAACAACAACAACAAAGCCTTAAAACTCAATTTTGTGACAGTTTTATTTAAAAATAATAAAATTATTAGAGTATAGTTATGTCATTTCAAAATGTTTCCCATGGGAGGAAACTCTTTTCACCCCAAGTGGCAAAGGTATCGGCTTTCTCTCCATTGAGAGAAGTGTATTCAGCCAACCAAACTGGAAGGATGAAAATCTAATGATTTTCCTTTCTTTCCTGCATCCTCAAACCAAACATACCTATTGGCCCTGTTTTTTTTTTTGAACAGAAACCCTCGCCAAACTCAAAAGTTTCCCATGGGAGGAAAACTCCTTTCACCCCAAGAGGCAAAGGTATCGGCTTTCTCTCCATTGAGAGAAATATATTCAGCCAACCAAACTGGAAGGATGGAAATCTAATGATTTTCCTTTCTTTCCTCCATCCTCAAACCAAATATACTTATTGGCCCTGTTTTTTTTTTTTTTTTAACAGAAACCCTAGCTCAACTCATTACAATCCATGCCCTTCCAAGCGTAGCCCTTCCCCCTACCGAAGTGGGTACCTAGACCCCGAGTCTCGGATGAATCTTGTAGACCCAAACTGGGTAAAACTACTCTCTCCACTCTGCCCTGAGCCGTCGAGGTCTTAAATCATCCAGACATGACATTATGACACCAAGACGCAACCTGTGGGAATCAAACCCTCGACCACAAGGACCTAACACGGAACTCTTTCCACTGGACCATCCCTGGAGAAGCTACTTACAGGCTCTGTTTGGTTGATGGAAAGGCTGTTGTGGGAAAAGAAGAGGAAAAAATAAAACGAAATGAATACAAATTAAAAAAACAATGCTTCATAGGCAGTGAAAATGACAGCAGTTTAATAAAATATGATAATAAAAATAGATTAATTAATAAAAGGTTGTATGAATAAGCTGATGGTTGTGTCCTGCAGATTAAAATATGGTGTGAAAGCCATGGATGTGCCTGAAAGGACAAATGAAACTGCTGGAGCTTATGCAAAGCAGTGTGTTGAGTTGGCAGATGAGTTGGGAATCCCCTCCATCAATCTTTGGTCCCTATTGCAGGAGGCTGAAGGCTGGCAGAGAAAATATTTAAGGTTCGGGTCTCTGTGAACTATGTGTGATGACCGACGTTGAAACCATGGAGGTTGCAAAGTTGATGAAATAGAAGTACTTCAATATCGCAGTATTACTACTTGTTGTGACATTCTGCATATTCATTTGCAGCGATGGATTGCACTTGACTGCGGAAGGCAACACAGTAGTTCTCCAGGAAGTGGTGGCAGTGTTAAGTGGAGCTGGGATTTTCGCCTCCCGGATGCCCTATGATTTCCCTCACCACTCAGAGATCGATGAGAAAGACCCTGAGAAAGCATTTTGTTAGTATTTATATGATCTTTTTACCAGTTGGAAGAAAGGCTGTCTGGGTTCATAGTATTGATTTATTTGGGAGAGAGATGCATATTCCTCCATGCAAAGTTTATGGCTTTTTGTAATGCGAATTGAACAGCTGGGTGCACCTGTCTTTGATTTTTTCTTTCATCGATGGCTGCCGAGAGGCCCGGTTGGGGGACCATCTATTTGCCCTTTTCCCTTGCCTTCGGGGCTCTTTTTGTTCCAGTTGCAACTCCACTGATCATCTAATTTCATTTATGAATGCAAAGACTTAGTTTATTGGACCACACTATAGCGGCCCTCTAGACCATTTTTAAACGGGCTTGATTTTAAATAGGGTACCATTGGGGCTTCCTGGTCATCCCTCATAAGTGTCAAACTTCAAAGTTATTCTCCAGTGGGTCCTTAAAAATTTTAAGATGTTCAGGTCATTCTTTAAATTTAAGACCTTTGGATCATTCTTCAAATGCATGGTCTTTGAATTACTCCTGCAATATTAAAGGCATTCGGGCTTCCTAAAGCTTTTGAGCCAATTTAAAAGAAATACGTAGTTCAAGTCTATGATCAAAATGCATTGGGTATTGACACCTCTAAATGTTTGTTTGAGAAACTCAAGTCAACATGCAAGCATGAATTTATTTCCATTCTCAGTTATCTCATCCCCTCTATTTTCCCACTTTAAAACAATAAGATCCCAAAACATGTTGAATGACCTAGATCTTAGAGAATTATCACAATTTTTAGAGGAACACCGACTTCAAGGATGATTAAACGACCACCCCCAGTTGTTTCCTCAAACAGGATGAGAATTGAGCCAAGTGTATTCATCTTGTTCTTCTGCACAACATAACACATATATTAAACTACTTGCATGAACACAACTAGGATAAACAAGTCAAGCAATAATAACACCTGGAGTCATGAGTTAACCCGTCACACAACCCAACAAAAACATTCATAATAACCAATAATAATAAATGTCACCATGAATAATATTCTCCACCTTGGTATCTATTAACTAGCAAAATCCCCATGTGGGGATCACCGTCCTAACATTATAATAAGGCAATACCAAAATTTTGAATGAAGAAGTAATTTTAAAAGCATATTTGCCCCACCATTGGTGGTGGGGTGCTATGGGTTTGGGGGGGGGGGGGGGGGGCGAGGGGCAGGTCGTGGGCCTGAGCCTGCTATTTACTATAATTTTCTTCCTTGCGTTGTGTTCCACGATGAGGAATGTAATTGACCTAGTAAAAGCATATTAGTAGAGTTTACATCAACGTGCTTCTTATATACTCTAATTTCACCAAACTTGATAATATCCTATACAAAACGAGGTCACATATCAATATGTTTAGGCCTACCATGTCATATACCTCCAAATCATTTTTTTATTATTTTCATAAATCACTTTCACAGCTAGAGTGAGAACCACATATAGTTCAAAACATCAAACAATCCAAAACATCACACAATCCAGCGGGAGGCAATTCAAAATTCAAAATTCAAAATTCACCAAAACCAACTGGATCCAGTAAATCACGCAAGCCACCCGAACCATTGCCCATGTCGAGTCAACAACGCATCAGTCATTGTCGTCCCGTCGCCACCAACCATTCCAAACCACGAACATAGCATCACTGATTGTCGTCACCGGAGAACCATCGCCGACCGAGGAAACCACGAACCATGGACACATGAACACCAGAATAAAAAACCTGAATCAACCCTCGGAATCGACCTCCTCGAACTGCCACGCTGGTGCGACCATCATCACCAGCCCCAAGCCGCATAACTTCCAGTGAACTCCAATCAGAATCCACCGAAACCCTCCAACACCGTGAGACGAACTCTCGAAACTCCTTCGGGAAGAACATGTTCCACAAAACAGGGCCATCGAAGAAGCCAAATCAAGGAAGAACAGAGGCCATCCCGTTGTCGCTTCACCTTCTCCGCTATCTTTCTCGACGCAACACAGACTCCGCCCTATGCCAACACCAACAAAAAACACCCAAAACCACCAAGATCAAGGAAGAAAAAATGGGGATAGAACCCTAATTGGACCAAGTAAAGATCGCAACAGCGAGAGGATGAAACCCTAAAAAGAAACTGGGGGCTGATTACCCTAGAAGAGGAGGAAAAGAGACACCGAGAGGACCCTTGACCGCCAAATCGCTATCCCAAAGCCTCAACGTGCCCATCACTCCGGATTCGACTAGGAGCGGAGTGGTGGAACTCGAGTCCAGAGCACGGAATGGCGGCCGGAGAAAGGCCTTCACAGAACCGGGGAGAGGGGACCTAGAACCAGCGAGAGTGAGAGAGGAATCGAAGAAGAAGAACCAACACCACCCAAGAGAGAGGAAACCCTAGGGTAAGGAGGAAGCCGAGTCGAGATGAGAGCCCGACAATGACCTGGAGAATGAGGCCCTAATGACTTGAACTTTTAGTGCACGTGTCATAACAAATTGCATATTGTACTTTTAGTGCATGTGTCAATAATGGTTAATGTCAAAAACAAATTGCATATTGTACTTTTAGTACATGTGTCATAAATTCAATCATGATATGATAGTTTAAGAAACATGTTATATAATGCATTTGACATGTCCAAACTCCATCCAACCCAACTTGGATCCAAGAGGATTGAGAGTGTCACCCTAAGCCAACGTCTAATATGCAAGGCTAGTGACTTGTACTAAGATAACCCACACTCACTTGAAAGAAGAGACCCACAATGTCATCAGGTAAAAGAAAATGACAATTAAAGATAAAATAAAATAAGAGGTTAGACCTTCACTGTGTGAAAAGGGTGTCATGTCATGGAATTGTAAAGGTTATTTATTCCTTTTATGATGATTCAATGATAAAATATTATACTTTACTCAATTTTGATTTATTCCACTTTATGAAGATTCATGGAGTTTTATGTATCTCTCATGAAGATATTATAGACTAAAATACATGTCATGGGTGTTAGAGATGGCTTGTGAAGAGACTATAAAGGAGGTCACTGAAGATGTCCATTAGTATGAGAATGCTTATCATTGAGGGATGAAGTTCTCTAAAAACACCACTCTAATTAGTAGTGTAACATTCTGACCCGAACCACTAGGTCTGAGCCGATGTGCCACAAGACCTCATGTGCACCCCCCCACATGAAAGAGGTCTCTGACTATCGGCAAGGTCTGCAGGAACATCATGGCGAGATATGCCCTCGGTACCAGGCACTACTAGAAACTTATCATATACCCACGATTTAGAACAGTTGGTATAACCCATAAAACTGTGGGTATAAGCTATACCCACAATTCTATGAATCGTGAGTGATTAAGCCATCAATATAGGGATATACCCACGGTTTTAATTAAACTATGGGTATAGCTTGTCCCCAAGACATCATATACTAATGGTTCATTGAACCGTTGGTATAGCTCCATGTCCCCAACATGCAACAACAACCCATCCAGCCCCACCACACAAACAATACCAAAACCTGTAAACAAAATAAAAACCACGTTACACATTCAATGCAATACATATATTGTATATTTAGCATTCAACCAACTGATTCTAATAGTTTTCAAACCATATAAAATATTATAACATACATATACATCCACACAATCGATCAATTCAAGTCATTAAAAAACATCCACACATCTCATTACTACTAACTCAAAAATGGAGGGGATCAATATCTCTCTCATCACCAACATCCTCATCATCGTCACCATCACTAACATCCTCATCACCACCATCACCAACATCATCATCTAGAGCACCATCATCATCATCATCATCATCACCACCACCATTACCACCACCAACACTAGTATCATCATCTCGACCGCCACTAGGACCCTCATTGGCACCACTCGATGCATCATATATAGAGAACATTCTTGTCATACATGAATCAAAAACATTAGTTGCCTCTGATGGAAGTGATGAACATATAACTGACATAACTTTCAAGAACTGTTCGGTGACCAGTTTACCTCTTTCACGCTCCTGTATAGCTATTTTTTTGTCCTCAACTGCTTCTGCACAAACGTTTTGTAGCTTGGTGCTGTGAGAGGTTTGAGAGATTCTCGATGAGGCTGAATACCTAGTGGGGATGATGTTTTTCCCAGGTCAACATCAGACTCTTCCCTGGTGATCCTCACCTGATACCCATCTCAAATGATCATTTGGCCCGAAGTTTTCATATTCTTTCTCATAGAGGGACTCCAAGGAACACTGTTGAAAATATAAGCAAGATATTTAAATATGAATTGCGTATCAAAAATTTAAATATCAATAAAAAGACTTACAATATTTACTTTTGTCTGTGCATTTAAAACACTTCCATCCTTTATCCTTATACTTGAGAAAAATAATTTTGATCGAGGCACACGACATTTGATGCCCAATGCCGCTTGCTTCAAATGATATTGATTAGTATAATAGTATATTATTGAATAATATGAAATTGATAAACCTATAATGAATTAAAATTTTAGCTATTCAAGAAATCCCTAAAATGAAGAATCATATAAATATACATTTAATTTGGAATTTAATACGAGTGGCATAACATAATAAATACATACTAATTAGCATGCTAAATATGGGTATGATATGGATTCCTCTTATATGTTAATTTCAGTCCAATTCTATTTGTGTTACGTTATTTGGTTATTTGGTCACTTGGTAATTTTGATCATTTGGTCATCAGGTTCATTTTTTGGTTAGATTGTTTGGTAATTTAGTCATTTGGTCAATCGGTTAGATTATTTTTTATATTTTTTGGTTTGGTCATTTGATTCATTCTGGCTGAGGGTGTTTCCTTCATTACCGAGTTATGTCATTTGGTTCATTTTTGGGTTAGATCTTTTGGAATATTTGTCCATTTGGTCATTTGGCTAGATCATTTGGTTTATTTCAGGGTTATGTAATTTTTGGTTAGTTCAATTGGTTATTTGCTCATTTTTTTGGTTAGAATAATTGGTTTACTTGGGTTTAGGTTATTTGGTTCATTTTGGGTTATGTCATTTTTTTTCATTTTGGGTTAGGTCTTTTTAGGTCAGGTTATTTTGTTCAATTTTGGGTTATCTATTTTTTATGATAGGTTTTTTGGTTTATTTTGGGTTAGTTCATTTTGTTTATTTTTGGTTTATGTTTTTTTGGGTTACGTAATTTGGTTCATTTTAGTCATTTGGCCATTAGTTTGTTTTGGATTAGGTCATTTGATCAATTGTTCATTTTTTTTGGTTAGGTTAATTAGTTTATTTTTGGGTTAGGTTATTTATTTTTCTTTGGGTTAGGTTATTTAGTTCATTTTTGGTTAGGGTATTTTCTTCATCATGGGTTATTTCAATTGGTTAATTTTGGGTTCAATCATTTGGTTCATATTTAGGTTATGTCATATTTAAGTTGGGTCATTTGGTTTATTTTGGGTTATGTCATTTGGTTCATTTCAGAGTTATGTAATTTTTGGTTAGTTCATTTGGTCATTTGCTCATTTTTTGGTTAGAACAATTAGTTTACTTTGGTTTAGGCTATTTTGTTTATTTTGGGTTATGTTATTTTTTTCATTTTGGGTTAGGTATTTTTTAGGTTAGGTTATTTTGTTCAATTTTGGGTCATCTATTTTTAATGTTAGGTTATTTGGCTTATTTTGGGTTAGGACATTTGGTTTATTTTTTGGTTATTTCTTTTTTGGGTTAGGTCATTTGGTTCAGTTTTGGTCGCTTAGTCATTAGTTTGTTTTGGATTAGGTCATTTGATAAATTTTGTTTTTTTGGTTAGGTTAATTAGTTTATTTTGGGTTAGGTTATTTATTTTTATTTAGGTTATGTTATTTAGTTCATTTTTGGTTAGGGTATTTTCTTCATCTTGGGTTATGTCAATCGGTTAATTTTGGGTTCGGTCATTTGGTTCATCTTTGGGTTATGTCATATTTGAGTTAGGCCATTTGGTTTATTTTGGGTTACGTCATTTGGTTCATTTTTTGGTTATGTAATTTTTAGTTAGTTCATTTGGTTATTTTTTCATATTTTGGTTATAACAATTGGTTTACTTGGGTTTAGGTTATTTGTTTTTTTTGGGTTATGTGATTTTTTTTTCATTTTGGGTTAAGTCTTTTTAGGTGAGGTTATTTTGTTCAATTTTGGGTTATCTCTTTTTTATGTTAGGATGTTTTTTTTTATTTTGGGTTAGGTCATTTGATTTATTTTTCGGTTATGTATTTTTTGGGTTACATCATTTGGTTCATTTTGGTCATTTGGTCATTATTTTTTTTTGTATTAGGTCATTTGATCAATTGTGCATTTTTTTGGTTAGGATAATTAGTTTATTTTGGGTTAGGTTATTTATTTTTCTTTGGGTTAGGTTATTTAGTTCATTTTTGGTTAGGATATTTTCTTCATCTTAGGTTATGTCAATTGGTTAATTTTGGGTTCGGTCATTTGGTTCATATTTGAGTTATGTCATATTTGAGTTAGGTCACTTGGTGGGTATGATAAAATCACGGGACAACAACAATCTCTCCCCTTATTTTCATCACCTAAAATATATCCCAAATGATCATTTGGCATAATGTTTTCATATTCTTTCTCATCAACAATCTTCAAAGAATGTTTTTGACAATATAAATGAGATATTTAGTTATGAAATAGATATTAAAATTGGAATGAAATATAATAAGGCTTATAATATTTTCTTTCATATGTTAATTTAGAGAACCCTCGTTTATCTTATTTATACTAGAGTAATTTTTTTTCTTAAGGTGCACAACCATCGATGTTCAATATGACTTACTAGAAATCAAATCAAATGTTAAAAAACATTATTCAATAATATTTTATTATTAATTTTTTAAACCATTCTAACTAATATTTAACCAACCAAAAAAAAATTGAATTACATTTCACAAAAATGAATTTTATTATCTCCACTAGAGAAAAACTAGAATCAATCAATCAAAATGTACAAACATTGATTATTATAGTCAAGGAATATCCAGATTAGTTTTATTTTTTTATTGGATTAGCTTGGATTGGTTCTATTCAATTTAGATCTATTAATTTTTGTTTCATTTTTTATTGGTTCGAATTGGTTTGGGTGAGTTTAGTTTACATAAGTTTTGTTTAAGTAAATTTCACAATTTTATATCCATGTAATCATTTTTTTGATTAGTTATGAATAAAATATACCCATTCAGTTTAGTTTGGGTCCAAATGGTTTGGTTTAGTTTAGTTTAGATTAGTTTTGGTCAATTTTTACAAGTTTAATTGGGTCGGGATTAATTTATAGTTGGTTTGTATTATTTAATTCAAGTCCTGATTAGAAAGATTTATTAAATTTGATCTAGTTTGGTTTAGTTCAATTTTACTCATTTTGGTTTAATTAAATTTGGTGTTCTTTGGTGACGTTCAATTTAATACAATATGATTTATATTGTTTTTCTACATGTTGTTATAATTTAATTTTTTAAAAGTTTGATTGTGTTTATTTTGATTCAATTTAAATTTATTAATGTATACCTAGATCAGTTCTATTAGGGTAAGGTTTTTTTCCTTTTGTTTCAAATTGGTTTGGTTTGGTTTGATTTGAATTGGGTCAGGTATGGGTAGTTAATTTTATTTATATTTAGATTTATTATATTCCCACAAGTCTAGTTAGAATTTCTAGTTTACTAGTTTATATATTCATGCTAATTTAATTTATGTGATGTTATTTTCATGTTTATATATTAATATTATGTCATATTATTTATACTATATAAATTAAAACATTTAATGATTATATCAAACCAGATATACTATTTAATTTTTTTCTTTTTTATTATATTTTACATATGAACATATAAACATATAAACTATTTACATAATAATATGTAAACTGTACTAAAATGCAAACTGTATTAATATGTACATTTTTAGTTCATTAATAAAATTTAAAACTAATATGTAAACTCTTTAATGAATATATAAAGTATTTATTTTTTATATGTAAGATTTACTCTTTATATTTCAGTGAAAATTTAAAACTATTTACAATTTAAATATAAACTATAAACTTCTTATAATTCACATTTATATTGTCAACTTTTTACATATTTTTTTGAAATATGTTCACAATTTTTATGTTAATATGGATTAATCTCAAAAATAAATTCATTCTGGAAAGTCACACTTCATATATATTTTCAAAAAAAATTATAATCATGGGAATTCACAAATAGAATACAGATTCTGGGTATATTTTGAGGGATTTTGGAGATCCATTTCACAAAAAATAGCCCCAGATTTATGAAATTAAAATGAATATCCATTAGATCAAAGAAACCAAAATTGAGATGTAATGAAAAAGCACCAAAATAGCACACCACATAGAGTATAATCAATTAAAAGTATCTACACAGACTGCACATGATGAATCTTTATCATGTTTCTCTAAGAATTGGTGACCAAGAGTGTCACACCCCAAATCCTGAGTACCCGGAGCCGGTTCCATACAGAGGATCAAATTCGGTTCAGACTCTGGGAAACCAGCTATTGCTGAAATATTTCATCCGCTAAAAGCTATTTCTTGATTTTTTTTAATTAAAAACATAGAGTGATCATACAAATGCCCAGTAAGGGGTTTAAAAATAACATACTATATACAATTAAATTTTGAAAACATTATTTAAAATTTCCATAAAACATTTTTCAAAAGATATGTAACATATTTAACATACCAAGACAATTTTCTAAGAGATATATGTTCAAAATTTAAAACATACTGACATTATCATGATTCAATTACAGACATGCTCCTTCAGAATAGTAAGTAAAAGACATTTTATACTAAAATGCAAGTAAGAAATTAATAACTAAGTGCAATGAAAGATCAGAGTTGCGCAAATAATAAACTCAATTTCATTCTTTACTTTTGTGAAGCATACACTGGCAATAAAGTCTCTGAATATTGCATAACTAATATTCCATACTTATACTTCTTCTGATTCTCATAATCATAAGTCTTTCAACTAGGAATATTCCATTAGTTGAATATTCCTTTGGTTAATTAATTTACTGTCTTAATGAGGGAAGTGCATATGCCGGACTGTGTCAAGGCCTCGACCAAGACCTAGGGGATAACTGTAACCGGACCCCAACCTGGAGAGCCTCTGTAACCTAACTCCAACCCGGAGTGCCTCTATAACCGGACACCAACCTAGAGTGCCTCTGTAACTAGACACCAACCCAGAGTGCCTCTGTAACCAGACACCAACCCAAAGTGTCTGCTATAACCGGACCCCAACCCGGAGGGCTTACTTTTACCGGTCCCCACCCCGGAACATACTAGGTCCAATGCATTCCTCATACCTCTAAATAAAAGTGCACATCCCACATTGATTTATTAAAATTACTTATCACATATCAACCAAGTGTACAATTTACTTGGTTCCTTAGTTCACCATTCATTTTATTCAAGGTGTCCCACTCCACCTTGAACAATTAAATCCATAAACCCAGGAAAGGGCATACAAGTTTAATATTACAATCATTCACATTTATGCATATGTAGCGAGTCTGGCACAAAACTATGAATTATGTGGTCAAGTCACTAATTGGTACAACACTTAAGAGTACTTGTGATGGCAACTAACACAAAAGAAATATCAACTTGACCACATAAAATGACAAATTCTAGAACCATATTATTCAAGAACATTCATGATCAAATAATGAGGTGAACTTTAACATAACAAATAAAGGGATAACTTAACATTTCATGTGGGGTACTAAACTCACATTATCTCAAAAATTATACATTAAAACTTGAAAGTATAAAACTAAACCTTAAACATTATCTTTTAATATAATGAGTAAAGAGTAATTAGTACACATGAATATGAAGTCACGAGCTTCCAATATCTATACCCATGAACTAAGCATATTAAAAGAAAGCATTTGGAAAACCATGATTAGGGTTTTACATTGTGTAAAGTATTCATTCAATGGGACATGAATAAAAGTAGCGATAGGTCAATCCAAAAACATTTGAAACGTATGTTTAGTACCGTCTTCGCAAACCATAGAATTTTATAAAAGAAAATGGGAATCAAAGTTGGCATTCATATACCCATACCCACATACCTGATTACACACCACAAGTATATGCAAGATTCTCATTCTATGTTAGTTTTTCACTTGTAAATTAATTAAAACATGGATTTAATTTCTAGGGTACAATTATTGAATTGTTTTAAAAACTGAAATCATATTATGTGTGCTAATATATAAGAACATACATGATTAGATGTAAAACATTCCTACACTTAGTGTCTCCCCGCATTTTAGTCCTTTATTATCTCACTGTTCAAACTAAAAAAGAAAATCCTTAATCTAGGATTATGAAGTTTATGAAAATCAGAGAGTCATGTCTTTTATACTTATATATTTTCACACACACACACACACACACACACACACACACACACAACTGTTTATAAGTTTTAGGCATAAAATAAAATTTGTATGGGTCGCCCACAACTCAAGATTAAGCCTCAATTCCGTAGCTGATGTATACTTATTACAAGTGTATATAGATATATATACATATGTATATATATATATATACCTACAAATTAAAACCAAAAAAGCAAGACAAAATTTAATCCCCTACCTTAACTTGAAGAGGAAGAGGTGGTAGAGCTCAGGAAGGCACTAAAAATCTCAAAGGACACATTGAGGCCCGCTGGAGGCTTGTGTGCAAGGAACCGAGAGGGTTCTTAAAATGCCTCAGTGACCTTTTTATAAATGATGCCTATACTGTCTATTTTAATGCATGAATAAAGGGATCCGAGACCAACTTGAATTATAAAAATACCGAGGAAAAAGACCTATGTGGAAATAGTGAGAGTGGAGGGTCCGATGGCTATACGAGTGAAGAAAAAATGGTTCAAAAAGGAAAGTAGGGTACTGGTGTATAAAACGCTGCGGGAGGAAGAAGACATCACCACTGGAATAAATCGGGAGAAAAACAGACGGTCCAAATCGAGTCTGTCCTTGATCCAAGGGCTGGGGCATGTCTATGGGGTTTTTAAAAAGAACGAGTGACTTAGATTAAATCTGAGTTGATCGAATGACCTGAGATCAAAGCAGCATTTAAAATAAATGAATGTCCACGATTAGATTGCGCCAGATCAGACGGATCACAAAAACCCGGTGATACGCCACGACTGTTGAAGGTCGAATGTGGGATCGGAATCAACGACCCAGATCGTGCACGACGCGATCCAACGACCATGATTTCGTTTCTCCCAAAAAAATGCTTCCCACATCGAAATGGGGAGGTGCACGCAACTTCCTTATAAGCCTAATCCTCCCATACCATATTCAAAAATCACACAACAAACACATAGGAGGACTTACACACGGGCTCCCGCTCCCCCCCGCAGGCTTCGGCCTACCCATGATCACCGTGACCTTGCGCCCGCACTGCATGCTCGTGAACTCACTCCCACGCTCCTGTGCGCCCCTCGGGAGACCTATACCCGAGCTCGAGCTGGCCCAGGCTTGGGATGAGGGCTAGGCTCAGCCACCCTGTGTGAGCCGCCTCCCTTGGCCCGACTATAAAGGGATAACCCTAGTAGGCCCAAATTTTTAAAACTAACCTAACCTTAAGAGAATATATATATATATATATATATATGAAGTATTAAGGTAAATAATACTCTATAGAATCTTTTTTTCATAGGTGACTTTTTTTTATTTAATCTTGAGGAAAAATTAATGAACACCTAACTATACCTTGTCTAAAAATATTTCTAGAGTTATTTATAGCACCAAAGCTTTAACATGAATTGAAATTCGGTATAACCATGTAAAATATTTTGTACTAATAGTAGTCAAAACTAATTTAATCAAGAATATAGTTTAATTAAAAGAAATTAAACATAACTTAAAAATACTGAATGAAAATCTGTACAATATATTCGCATTAATTGCAACATATTTTGAATTCCTTATTACATTTAAAAAACACCAACATATAATTCAAAACATTCCTTCATTCCCTTTTAATTTTTTTTCCAATTTATAACCTAATCACATGGTGGACTAGAATATTCTTATAAGTTTTCAATTAATTGTCCAACGAGGCCAACGACTATATTTATAGCCATTAGAGTTCCATGGTTTCCCAAGGCAACTGTCACATTAGTGTCTTATAAATTCAAGACTTAGGGTGTCCTAACACTCAAGTTAATTGAAGAAGATGGTTCATGTCATACCTTTGGTGCTTAGTGTGGTCGTGGTGGCTTCGATGATTCTTATGTTCATTATGAAGAATTATAAGGACCCATATTATTTCCTTGGGGTTCTCATTGTTTTAAGTTGTCTCCCTGTAATTCTGATAGGGTTCTTAATAGGTATTTTTGGTTAGCATGATTACTCTTTTTATTTCTGTGTATTGTAAACGCTACAGTGTTTTTATTTAAATAAAACTCCTTGTGTCCACTTCATGTGATTTATTCCATCATATTATTATTATTTTTTCTATAAGAAACAAGTTTGTTCGCGTAATAGACAACATAAAAATATAAAAATTATCATTATATGAAACACAAGTTTTTGGGGTGTTACAAAGAGATAGCCAAAGTGAGTGGAAATAAATCAAGAATTAATTATTCACTAAAAATCATTTATTATTATAAGAAAAATCATTTGGAGTTTCTACCATATTTTCATATTGTATAAAAAACATGGTAAACATGGAAAATCAATCATGGAAATATGACTCATTCTCAAGGCCATAAGATTAATGGTAGATGGGAATTTCGTATTTGAATTAGTTGGATAAATACCTATTCTAATAAGTTTTAATTTCTAAAAATCAGTGTTTAAATGATTCATTTTAAATTCACTATTATCCAAATTTAAGGAATCTCATGATCACTCTATGAAGGAGTCAAAAAGAATTAAGAAAATAATATAATATTTGAATTCAAGGGAAAACTAAGTGAGGAAAGTAAATGTAATTTGTTCAAAATAATGTTTTTGAAAATTTGGATCACTCAAATAAGAGGGAGAATTTTCATATTCCTTTGATAGACCTTGACGGACTTATAAATGTTGTCAATTTTGGATTTAATGAGAAAGTGAGAATTTCAAGTATTATATTAAAGGGATTCATGAGAATAAAACTTAAATTTCAGCATGAAAATCTAACTAAATGGGGAATTTACAACCTTTTGTATTAATGTGGAATTTCTATCCTTCAGTCTTAGGACTACAGGAGTTTTTTAAGACTATTTTAAGACTATTTTATTGAAGTTTAAATCCATTTTATGACTATTTATGTTTTTATACTTCTTGAAAATCCAAATAAAATGAAATTACCACTTTAGTAACAATATAAATATAGATATTATTCATATTAAAGCACCTGGATCCTATCATGCTTGGGAATTGTAGTGCACCCCAAAGTGTGAAAATACGTCATAACATATTTTCCTTTTTTTCAACGCATCCTAAAAATAAAAAATCAATTCAATTAATAATAATTAAAATTTCAATACAAACCATTAAAGATTAAGAATTCCTTGAACTCATCACTCTTCCAATATGCGATCATTTCTTAATATTGTATTATTAGAAAGTTGGTGAATATTTGTACAACCTCTAAATTAGAACTGACTCTACTATTCCAACCAACATATAACTCATGCTTATACGATCACCACAACTCCTGAAGATCCATAAACCGTGTGACCTTAGCAGCTTCATCGTTGGGAAAATTAGACCAATGCTACAACGAACATGTTAATTCATATAAGTATAAATATAATATAAATATCAATTTAACAAATTTTCTTACGCATATCTCCACCCATGATTTCTCCTTGAATTCATTACTGATATGACTTCATGAGACTAGTTGTACTGGAATGATATCATTGTACTTGGATAAAGTTTCCATAAAACTTCTGCACTGCCTGAAATTTTTACCTATCATTTTATTGCCTGCATTTTAATCCACCATTATTTATGTTTAAAGATTCTAGGATTTACGCATACGGGTGCGACCACATCACTTATTAGAATATCCCATTGAATAATATTAAATGAGAAAATAAGAATTAAGTCACAATACAATAGAAAAAAATCATGTGATATAATTTGACACACTTATAAAAAAACATGATGCAGGATGCTCATTAGGATATGATGGATCTATGGGATGTCCTGGATGAGTAGCCTCTAAAGGATGTTCCCATTCTAATGAATACACTGGGTCATCTTCATGCACTGGAGTGGAAGCTGAAGGAATAAAATCATCAGATCCTAGATGGATATTAGGAAATGGAGGCAACATAAACATGGTATGATAAGGATAGAAGGGATAGGGACACATCATAGTATTTGGATATGGAATAGGTTAGAACATCCTTGGAGGTGGTGTAGACATGGCATGAGAAGAAGATTCTAAATAAGATGATGATGGAGGCATGGGTGGGAATATCCCTTAAGGCTCAAGTGGAGGATGAAAAGGTGTGTTAGATGAGGTGTCTGTTGGTAGGTTAGGGTGTGAACAGGTATGAAGGGTGCTTTGTGTAGCTCTAGGAACAACCCCACTCAGACCCATACTAGTAGGATAAGGATAATTCAACTATGTTTAGATGAATTTCACTATTTTATTTAATAAATAATTAGAACATAACATTAAATGTAAAGCAGAAGAAAAATATTACAATTATTATACTCACTAAGGGAACCAGAGGAGGAAACCCTAGTTCGTGCATCCATCAATCATTATCAAATAATATATTCCTTCAAACTTGTTCAATATCTTTCATAATTTACATAAGAATGAAATATACATTTTTTATAAATAGTTTTTAAAAATTATGCATATAGCTTAGAAGTTAAAGATGTAATAAACAATGTCATAACATGTTTTAGAAACTATAATTTAAAATCAAGTTATACATTTTTTAAAAACCCATTTGAAACATGGTTTTCTAAATTGAAATAAATATAATTAAATTAAATTAAATTATAAGAAACAATACTAAAACAAATATATCATTCCAAATTGAAACTAAATTAAAGTAATTACAGTAGTACCAACTCTAGAAACCCATTTCAAGATAAATTAAATGGACTATGAACATATATGGTTGCTTCTATATATTACCCACCATGACTTTAGGTTCAACATAAATTTGAATAATGGGAAAATTTGAGTCATAAAATACAATATTCTAGTCAACAATAATGGTAACATCAATGGTGTCCATTTCATCCCCACCATCATGAAAAATATGTCTTGGTATTACTTTAATAATGACACTATAATCAGGTTTCAGATGATCTTTCACATAAATTTTTTTCCATTGATTCCAAATTATATGGTTCATCAGTAGTTATGAATCGAGTCATGTCAATAACTATGAATCCAAAGTCATCAATAAATGAACCATGTCATGTAATTGAATTAAACTATTTATATTTCATTATAGTGACTCGAGCATGAGAGTAGTAATCCAATAACAATATTTTCTCAACAAGTCCATAATAAGACACATATTCATATCAAGACCTACCATATGATTTAATCGCATAAAAATATCTTGTTTCATTTAACATAACACCATCATGTTGTGTTCTCATTTTCACTGCTTGATCAGTTATAACAAATTTATACACATTGATTATTAAATATTTTCATTAATGAACCAAAGAATTGGGACCAAAATCCAATACTATTAATTATCAAGAGACAGAGTCAATAGTTAAATTCAATACTTGAAATATATATGAATAATAAAAATAAATGAATATTTATATTTTAAGTTAATTAAAGCAATGATCACACCTTGAATTTCAACCATACATGAAACTATTTGCTATAAAAATCTTCTATCCTTATAAAAGAAAAAGATCAATGGACTCTAATTATACTTTTTTTATGTTACCTACCTAAAATTATAATATAAGTTTAAGGTATATGTAGAATGACATAGTATGAGATAACATATAAATATTCAAATCACTTACATGATATAGTCATCGAACAAACCACAGTTAAACAAGCTTGTGTGATGTGCCATATACCGCTCTTCAAGGATCAATGTTTCCAATGTATTTAACCCAATAATTCATCCTATTTTGGGAAGAGATGGAAATGAGGGCTCACTTTCCCCATATTTCTCATCTTCAATTCTTATTGGCCGGTTATGTCTTGTGCTCACATCAGAAAAATACATTGAAAATCAATCCATACATTCTTGAGTCAGATAACCTCTCACAATAGAACCTTCAGGATGATTCTTGTTTCAGACATAATATTTCATTATAAACATATCTATTTTAGTAGGATACATCCACCAAAAATAAATAGGTCCCCTAAAAAGTGTTTTAGTTGGAATATGAACTATTAAATGTAACCTGAAATTGAAAAATGATGGAGGAAATTTTTTTCCAACTCACAATAAATTAATTGCTCCTCTTACTACATTTTTATCAAGAAATATTTGGATAAAATTTTATAACAAAGGTCTCTACAAAAATGGAATAAGTGAATCACCATCACCCTTACATTATTGGATAGTAAATGCCAGATTACTATTGGAATCAATTCATAAATAATGATGTGATAATCATGAGTTTTTAGGGATTTTAGTTTCACCTCCCTTCTATTGATTCATTTAGATATGTTTCTAGAATAGAGATCAGGAAGCTTGATATTATCCAATATTTATAGAAATTTATTTTTCTATAATGGTTTCATCACATAAAAAGAACAAGGAACTTTCCATTTGTTTTCATTGATACACACAAGATGTAGTTTTGTTTGAATACCCCAATCCAACAAGTCCCGGTGAGATCATAAGTCATATTTAGTGTTCCCATTGATATTTTGAATAATTAAAATAAAAATTTCACACATATTTTTCCTAATGTTTATCACATATAAACAATTATGTAAAAAATTTGTAGACCAATATAGAAACTCAAAAAAGATACTTTTCTTTTTTATATTGTATGAGGATTCAGTGTCAACATTATTCCTCTTTTTAGATTTCATATGAACTTTCCCTAATAAAAAAATAAAATATTTCAATTTATTAAGAACATAATTTCTTGACATACATTGAGGTGGATTTTCATTTTCAACAGTATTATAAAACCTCCGATGATTCTTCTTATATTGATGATCCATTGGAAAGAATCATCGATTCCCCATGAAACTGAAACTATGATGATATTTAAGTCTTCCTGATAATGTATTATTCATACAAATAGTACATGATAATTTTTCCTTTATTCTCCAACCATACATAATTTCCTAATTAGGGAAATAATTTATAGTCTATAGAAGGGCATCAAACATCTAAAATATTTTTTTAAGAAGCATCGAATGTGCACACACCCATATCCCAAAGTTGCTTCAAATATCCTATTTAAGGTTGAAAGTATACATCTATATCATTTACAATATTAGAAGGTATATATATTAGTATAACCAAGAAAGTGAAAGGTTTCTTCATACACATCCATGAATAAAGATTATAAATGTGAATAGAAACTAGCAACATGCTGTGAGCAGTAAGCATATGACCAAAAAAATTAAAACCATCACAGGATAAACCCAAACTGAAATTACGCACCTCAGTTGAAAAATCAGGATATTATGCATCAAATTCCCATCATTATAATCCATATACACGATAAAACAAATCATCATTATCTTTAATTATCTCAACATCATTCCATTTTATATTGGTTGAGATTTCTGTATACATGAATAGATTTTGAAGCTTTAGAATCAATGGAAAGTGACACATGACTTTATATGGAACGTGAGATGGTACTCCATATACATTTTCTTTCCATTAAGATGTTACACATTCCTTATAGTCATTAAGGTCTATTGTTTTATCCCAAAATCAACTACAATATTTCGTACAAGCATGAATTTTATTAGTAGAAAATCCAAGCTTCTTAATTAACTTCCACAACTTATAATAATTTCAGAAAATATCAACACCATAAGGAATAAATTCATTAAAAAAGGTAAGAATATAATAAATATTTGTATTATAACTTCCATACATGGTTTTTCTATGATATAAACTCATTAAAAATTCCAACTTTATCATTTTATTACATTCATGATATACAGGAGTTATGACATCATCCATTAATTTTTTCACTCTCTCAACATCATCATCTTCATTATTTTCCTCATGTTTATTGAAATCATTATCTTCTTTCACTATAATACTATCTATCTAATGATGATTCACAAATTGAAACTGATCAAATATAAAATTCTTCACACTACTTCTTAATTTCTATTGATGAATAGTAGAAGATTGTATCATCTCTCTATTGTGATACCAAACATAATAGTTTGTTTGAAATAAAACTTTTGTTATATGGTATCTAACTTCTTCCTAACTTAACCATGGTCTTACAACATAATTATAACATGTAAACTGTATATGACCTCCATCTGAAGCATTATTAAATGGAAAGTCTAAAAAAATATCCAAATTATTCTGAAACTCGGTTGAAATCTAATCGATATGATACAACCATATTTTATCCATTATATTACAGGGAAAAAATTTATATTCAAATAATTAAAAATTTCATTAAAAAAATTATTAATATTAAAGTAATTAAAGAATACTAGTAGCTAGAAAAACAAATAATAAGATAAATAACATATGCTATAAGCGATGCCTATAAATAATGAACTAGAAAAAGTATGGTACATGGAACGGGAAACAAATATTACACAATCCAATTAAATACATATGTATTTATGAAACGATTATTTTTAAAACATACATGTTTTGGATATGACATTAATCTAATTAAATACACCTATCTTTATGATGGAAAATATTTACTCAAGAATAACAACAATGTGTCACCCAACATCAAAAATAAATTTTTTTTTATAATAATATCATAACAATTATATCATAATTGATAAAAATATAAATAACAATCCTATCCTAATATCATAGAAACTAAGACTTATAAAAAAAATATATATCCAAAATGTAGTAAAGGATATGAAATACCGAAGTTGTAGGATATATGAAATGAAATAAAAAATTTGTTAGAAAAAATTACTCATCTCTAATTGTAAAGGAAAAATGTATCACTTGTCTCCTTCCATAAGCCCAAATAATATCCAATGATAATCCAATAACTCAAAAAATAACTTTCAACTACCAAAATCAAATTAAATTAGGTCTACATACACATAAATTGTGTATAAATTGTGAATGAAGTGACCTTAAATAAGGACTCATTAAGTAAGAATAAGTATAAAGTGACTCTTATGGATATCAAAGAAGAGGAAAAACACAAAGTATACCTTAATGATCTCACATATCACTCTACAATGCAAGAGTTCAAAGTTGGTTGAAGATCCCCCCATTGGTAGAGAAAACATGTTGAAGGTTACAAGAAAAATGTATCAAAAGAAGAGACAAGTATTAGCTGCATTAGTCCCATAATAGTGAAGGAACTCAAGCCAAAAAGGATAAAGAATCACACCAAGAACATCTGAAATGGAATCACTACAAGTGGTTTTGTAAAAAAAAAACCACCAGAAAGTCTTGAATGAAGAGTAGAATAAAAGAGTCGGTTCATCAAGAAAAACCACAATCATTAATATGAGGATATTAGAGGTATCCCTCTCCCATTTTACTTTATTGTTAAATAAGATTACTTAAGTGATGTAGGATAAAGGGTTATATACAATCCATTTGGGGTATTCACCATGTGTTCATTAAAAGGAGTATTAAAAATACAAGAGTGCATGATAAAATAAAATATCTAGATAATTCTGAAATTTCAAAAATTATGAATTAAGTATAGAACATTGTGAATTTGAACATACATGCAAGAATATATATGAATATACTTAAATAGTAATGATACAATGGATTTCAAGACTAATTCGGATTGATTCAGATTTCAAATCCAAGATTTAGTTTTACTAATCAAGTTAGGATATTTGGGATGACTTTCAAGTAATTTATTATAAACTAACATGTTGGTATCATTTGAGTGTTTTTTTAGGATACTAGGAAGATACTTGGAAAAATAATTCTACCAAAAAAGTGGTTTCAACAAGTGTTGAATATAAGTCTAAAAAATCAGGGGGATGTTGAGTCAATAAGTTCCCTTATGACTTTTCCATCCTTTATGTTTTGAAAATCACAAACACATTTCTTAAGAAAAGTTACCATTTACTAGAATTATTTTATTAATGGAAAATTTTATTTCTCTAAGGAATTTTTTTTCTTAATTCTTAAATATGATTTTATATGTTATGCTTAATAATCCTTATCCAATTTTAACCATATTTTTATTAAGGCTGAATTTCCATAAGAATAATCAGATCCTTATCTAAAACATCAGAATCATACTGTTCCTTAGATACCGACTCTTACTATTTTCAGATTCCAAATTCTCTAAAATCCAGACTCTGAATTCTAAGAAGTTTAAACTTTGGATTATTTTAAATTTAGACTCCAAATTCTCTGAAATTCAGACTCTGAATTCTCTGAAATTCAGACTCTAAATTCTCTGAAATTCAGACTTCGAATTCTCTGAAATTCAGACTCTAAATTCTCTGAAATTATGACTTTGAATTCTTTGAAAATTAAATTTTGGATTCCTCATAATTCAGAATTCAAATATTTATTATTTCAAAATCCAAATTTTCATATCATTAAACACTTATTCTCAATTCCTTAAGAATATGATTAAATATTTTTCTTACAGTTACCTCATTTCCTTAAATTAATGTTTCATTTTATCAAATACTAAACATGTTAATGTTTCTTAAGCATAAAATTTTTTTCCTTAAATTTTATTTTTTCTTAAACATGGTAATGTTGCCCAAGTTTTCTACATGAAACGATGTCATACAATCTGTTTTAACTAAATGTTGGATGAGTGACACGTGTCCAGGTCCATCCAAGATTCAAAGAAAAATATGATCGTTGGAGGAGGATATGACCGTTGAGATTTTTGCCTATAAATACCCCAACCATTTGAAGAGTTCAATACATACATTTACACATTGATAAGTTCTGGATGTACTAATTTATATAGAGAGAAACTTTCATGATTTGTGTGATCTATGAACATCTTTTTCATCCGTGAATAACTTGTTCAGCCTGGTTAGTGAGACTTCGATTGCCCAATCAATCGAGGGATTCCAGGGATATAAAGATAGAGGTGCCAACTACCTCAAAGTTTAAGGGCTTTTGGGGATATGAAGATAGAGGTATTGACTACGTTAAATTTTGAGGGCTTGTGAGGATAACAAGATAGAATCCGATATTCTTATCGAGGGCTTAACCTGGTGTGGGTAAGACAAACTTTCTTGAAATTATAAATCAAGGGACCTTTATCCAAGGTTGTTGGATACCATTCTCTTTGGGTTAAAAAAATTTCCTACTTGTTTAATTTTTCTTGTTACAAGTTTTATTTCCACTGTATTTTGTTAAAGAAAGAAAGTATAACTTTCTTATACTTTCTTATACTTATATAATCTGATAAATAATATTCTATACTCTTTAAGGTAGAATATTTATCTAAGATAAACTTGCTTATGTTTCTTTAAGACAAATTTGTTTAAGTTTAGGTTCTTTTTAATTGGACCTGGGCCCTTCTAATTATCCCTTAGTTAAGAACTAAAGATGGTTTGTGGATCTATCTTGTTTAACTTTGTTAAACATAGATTTTCTTAAGGATAAAAAAGAATGTTTTTTAAACCTACAATTCACCCTCTCTTGTAATTGAACATCTACATCTATATTTTGATCCTAAAATTGATATCAGAGAAGGTCTCTGAAATTATTATACTAACATATAAGTTTTTTTACTTAAATTTACCTTTTCAAGTTTTTATTAAATTTTTCTTTGTTTATAAAATTTTTCTACTAATATTTTTTGTGGAAAATTATTTTTATTATAGAATTTTAGGAATGAATGTCGGTTCTATAGAAAAATTAAATCCTAAAAAATCACCAATTTTTTATGGTAATGATTATGAGTACTGAAGAGATAGGATGAAGAATATTGTTATAAACATCGGAGTAGATAATTTTGTCATGCTCACTGGTGAATACAAGATTTCTGACAAAGAAATCATAACTTTCTCAAATCAAGAAAAACTATAATATCAACTAAACTACAAGGTACACAATACTCTTTTATCATCTACGACCAGGAATATCTATAGTCAAATATATTCTTGTGAAGTTGCCAATAGTATCTAGAATAAACTTGAAGTTACACACTTTGGAACTTAAAAAGTGATAGAAAATAGAAGAGATATGTTAAGAGCTAAATATCATGGATTTATGTTTCCCTATGGTTGAAAAGTGAAACAAATATTTATGACTATCGTCAACATTATTCAATATATGGTAGAGAAAAGACTTAATGATGAAGTTCTTATAGAAAAGATAATTGATATTATGCCCAATGAGTGGGAATCTAAAAGGAAAACTATGGATGAAAATAGAAAAGTATCTAACATTACTCTTGACGAGTTATTTATAACTCTTCTTCAATATGAAACAAGAATAAAGAGAGATGCAGACTTTAATGAGAAGAATAATGGTAATAGAAGTGTTGCTTTAACTACTACATCTAAATCTAGGACTCTGGAAAAGGTAACTTGATCTAAAGCCAAGAAAGTTTCTATATTATCTGAATCAAGTGATAGTAATCAGTCTGAGAATGAACTATCCAATATTTCTTGAAAGATGAACAAGATTGTGGGAAAGAAATATTTTCAGTATAGATATAAGAAAAAAGACATAAAGGACAATAAAGGTATTGAAGTAACTTGTTATGAATGAAAAATGATAAACATATCAGACCTGATTGTTCTATGCTCAAAAGAAAATATAGAAAGGATAAGCATTCTGAAAGGAACAAAAAGAAGTACTAAAAATCCAAGGATAATAAATTCTTGAAGGCTAATGAAACCTGGAGTACTAGTGGTGGAAACTATTCAAATGAATCTTCAAAATATGAATCTTCTGGTCAAAATAATATTGGTTTTATAGCCAAATTACCTATTGAAAATCATTATCTTATGAATAAGGTACAAAATTCTGAATCTTTAACCAATATTTCTTTAAATGAAAATTTTCATAATAAAGAATATTATGAATCTTTGGATGAAGAATATTTCTCATCAGAAGATAATACTTTGCATTCATTTGAATAAGTTTCTAGATTTTCTAAATTACTTGATAATGAGAACTGTAAGTTAAAAAATAAATTAGAGAAAGAAAATTAGAGAATTTATATTTTAACAAAATAAGTATCAGATATTTCTAAAGATCTTGATTAGAAAACTCTTGATTTTGAAAATATTTATAAAAACCTTAAGGTAGTTAATTACGAAAGGGATAAACTTTCTAAGGATATTAAAAATGTTATTTCTAAGAATTTTTTTTTAGAATCACTCAAAATATAAGAATAATGACTTTGAGGATAATAATTTAGTCATTAGACTAAAATCTAAATTTTTTTCCTTAAAGAAACTTTTATCAAATTTCACTTCTAGATGGAAAGAATTTGATAAAATGTATTCACAACGTTTTCCTCTTAGGAATAGTTCTGGATTTGGTTATACTCACTCAAAAACTATTTTTAGTAATAACTATTTTGTTCCCCAAAGTGTTCCTTTTTGAACTAAGTGTTAATGTGGTGGAAATTGGTAGAAATTTTTTTCTTTGAATAAAACTCAATCCTTAGGTTTTCATAAAAATTATTTTTCTAATAAAATGTGGATACCTAAGATTTTACTTTATAAAATTTCTGGATCCAAGAAATTTTGGATTCTGAAAGTATATATTTTTTTATTTTTAGGAAAATAAAGGAAGTACCAAAAACAATACATGGTACATGGATAGTGGATGTTCCTGGAACATGACTGGTAACAAAAAATTCTTTGAAAATATTATCAAGATGAAAGGAGGAAAAGTAACTTTTGGAGATAATGCTTAGGAAGAAATTATTGGTATAGGTAACATTGTTCTTCTTAGAAAAGATTTAATTTCAAATGTTTTATTTTTTAAAGTTATTAAGAACAACCTTATAAGCATAATACAATTATGTGATGAAGTTTACCTTGTGAATTTTAGTAATGATAAATGATTAGTACACAATTCTAAGGAAGAGTTTATTCTTTCTTCCCATAGGCATGAGATGCTTACACACCAAACCTAGAAGACCTTAGAAGCCAAGATCTACCTCGACTTAGTGTAATGGAAGATCAATATTGGTTATAACATAGAAGACTATGAAACTATAATCTTAGTAACCTATGAAAACTCTCAAAGAAAAGACTTTTTAAGGATCTACCAGAGCATAGATTTGGTTCTTCAAAAGTTTGTGATCCTTGTCAATATGGAAATAAACATAAGTTAAGATTTAAATCAATCAGTGAAGTCTCAACTTCTGATTCATTATAGCTAGTGTATATGGATCTTTTTGGTCCTACACAAACTAAAAGTATTGTAGGAAAATACTACTTATTTGTTTTAGTTGATGATTACACTAGATTTACATGGGTCTATTTTCTAGCAAAGAAATATTAAGCATTTTCTTATTTTAAATCTTTTTCAGCCAAAGATAAAAATGAGAAAAACCTTCCATTGATAACTATTCATAGTGATCATGGGGAAGAATTTGTAAACATAAATTTTGAAACTTTTTATAGTAATAAAGGCATTACTCATAACTTCTAAGCTCCTAAAACTCCTCAACAAAATGGTACTGTTTAAAGAATAAATAAAATTCTTCAAGAGATAACTAGAATCATGTTGAGTGAATATTATATTTCTAAACATTTTTTGGGTAGAATCTATAAGTAATTCTTATTTTATTATAAATTGAGTTTTAATCATACATTTTCTTAATAAAACACCTTATGAATTGTGGACTGGAAGAAAACCTCAAGTTTCTTACTTCAAAGTATTTGGATGAAAAGTATTCATCTTGAATACTAAAGATAACTTACATAAATTTTAACCAAAATCTGATGAAGGAATATTATTAGGCTATTCCACTACTTCCAAGGCTTATAGAGTTTTTAACAAAAATTATTGTACTGTTTAAGAAACAATGCATGTTAAATTTGATAAAACTGATCATTTTGTTTTTAAACAACCCAATCCTAAATCTTCTGATGTGTTTTCAAAAACTAATTATCAACCTTTGATGTAGGATTATTCTAATAAGGAAAATACTCAAGAAAATTTTTCTGAAGTATTTACCCCATAAAATTTTCTACCTTATGGTGATGAATAGGTTTTACAAAACCCAAATCAGTTGTTTCTTAAGAATCACCCCAGTGATAGTATCATTGGTGATGTAAATAAACCTATAAGGACTATAAGTTATTTAAGAAATTAATTAGAACATCTATAATTTCTTTTCCAATTAGAACCAAAAAGTACTGATGAAGCTTTAAGTGATGATGATTGGATTAAACCTATGTAAGATGAACTAAATGAATTTGAAAGGAACAAAGTCTGGACCTTGGTTGAAAGACCTAAATAAACTTCTGTAATTAGAATAAAATGGGTCTTTAGAAATAAATGTGATGAAAATGGAATCATTGTAAGAAATAAGTAAAGATTAGTTTCTAAAGGCTATAATCAACAAGAAGGAATAAACTATGAAGAAACCTATTCCCTAGTAGCTATATTTAAATTTATTCATATTTTACTAGCCTTTCCAACATTCTTTAATTTCAAACTTTTTAAAATGGATGTGAAGTGTGATTTATTTAATGGATATGTTCAAGAGGAAGTTTATGTTGAACAAACTCATGGTTTTTAAGACAAAAAGATCCTGAACATGTTTTTAAACTTACCAAAGATTTATATGGACTTAAACAAGCTCATAGAACCTGGTATGATAGAATTATAGGATTTTTGTTACAAAACAATCATGTTAGGGGAACTGCTGATCTAAACCTTTTTATAAAGAAATATAAGAAAAATGTTTTTATTGTACAAATTTATATTGATGAAATTATATTAGGATCAACTCAATAATCTTTAACTAATTATTTTGAGAATCTCATGAAATCTGAGTTTGAAATGAGTATGATGAATGAGTTAACATTTTTCCTTGGTTTTTAAATTTCTCCAAAACTAGGAGGAACTTATATATCTCAACATAAGTATATTAAATATCTTCTTATGAAGTATGGATATGAAAACACTAAAAGTATAAGCACTCTAGTCGGTACCTCAAACTCTCTTGATCTTAATGAAGCTGTGAAACCAGTAGATCACACATCTTTTAGAGGTGTGATAGGAAGTTTATTATACTTAACAGTTAGTCATCCAGACTTAATGTTTTTAGTATTATTTTGTGCAAGATATAAATCTAATCCAAAGGAATCTCATTTAAAATTAATAAAAAGAATTTTTATTTATTTAAAGGGAACCATGGATTTAGGACTTTTATATTCTTCTTAAATGATTTTGTTTTAAAAAGTTTTTTGGATTTTGATTTTAGTGGATGTAGAATGGATAGGAAAAGTACATCCAAAACTTGTCATTTATTAGGAGATTCATTAGTTTCTTGGTCATTCAAGAAGAAACACTTAGTATCAATTTCCACTGTTGAAGCTAAATATATAGGATTTGTAAGTTGTTGTGCTCAAGTGTTGTGGATGCAACACACACTCATAGACTATGGAATAATTTTTACCAAAACACAGATAATGTGTGATAATACTAGTACCATTTCCCTAATAAAAAACCCTACACATCACTCTCGTGGAAATCATATAGACATTAGGCATCACTTTCTTAGGGATCACACACTTAAATGATATATCATTCTTTAATTTATCAGAATTCAAGATCAACATGATGACATATTTACAAAATATTTACCCTACAATAGATTTGAATACATTAAACAAAAGTCAGGAATGATAAGTGTAAGGTAATCTTCCATATTAACTTTTTGTTAAAACCTATATCCACACATTGAGATAATCCTTTTCATAGGGGGAGTATATATGTTTACTCTTTTATTTTTCCTTATTTTTTTTAAATTTTTTCGGAACCTAAAATTTCCTATCTGTAATAAAAATCTTCGGAACCTAAGGTTTATAATAATAACCTTATCAATACTGAAAATTCTTTCTAAGAAATCCAGAAGGTATATTTTTTTCTTACTTAAATATTCATAATTGCATTTTTTATTTATTGGTATTTCTATCTTGTTTTAAGAAAACTTTATTAGATTTACTTTCCTTAAATTTTATTTTTCCATAAAATATCAAAAGATTGGAACCTTCAAAATCCTTCTTTGGCATTAATGTCAACCGTCAGATCAGATCAAGATAATATCAATTGTTGAATTTTTTTGGGAATACAAACCATTGCCACAAATCCTATATAAAGGAACCCCATATTCATGTCCCACATATGTTATTCAAGTGTTTTTGTGATGAATCCATACCACTTTTCAAATCAGCCATTCAATTTTCTCAGTTTCCTGATCTCTAGATGTCTCTTGAAGTTTCTTCACAAAATCCAATGGCCTCCAACAAGGAAATCAAGGATTTAAAAATTTACAGATAAATTTTGATAGATCCAAATTTATTTCTTAAGTATGATTACCTGGTTTTAAAAATCATTAAGAATAATAAATGGGAAAGTATTTACATTTCCAAGCCAAAGAATAAGGATCTAGTTTATCCTGATCTCCTTATAGAATTCTATGATACAATTAGTTTTTATGAACAAGGATGAAGAGAAAAGTTTTCTTTCAAGAGCTATGGTAGAACTTATTCTTTATCTTTCAACATGGATGCAAGCATTCAGGGTATACCTTATGAAGGTGAAGCAATATTCTACTCTCACAAGTTTCATAACAAGGAAGGTTTGTTTGAGAAAGTTAATGCAATTGAGTGCCTTGGGCTTGAAGGAGTTAAGTCACTAAATATCAATCGTCTTTCAACCAACTTAAGATTGTTAGCGCTATGGATGCAAGGTTTTCTCATTATGAGAAAGGTAGATAAGGATTCCTTTAAGAAATGTGATATCTTCATGATGAATTTCTTAGTAAATCTAAGAAATATAAACCTCATAAAATATATCCTTATGATGATAAAAAATATCAATAATGACACCATCAAGTCTCAGATAATAATGTATCTAGAGATCTTATCGAAGGTCATTGTTCTTTGTTTAGAATCTTTCAAATTTACTTCCATCTCAAAAAACATACTTTTCAGGATTATGTTGTTAAATGATGATACTCTAAGAATAATGAAAATTAGTTTCATTATTAAGATAGGAGTGTTATATTATCTTTTTGAAAGTGAAATTCAAGATGCTAGCAAGAAATAAGAAGTAGGTGAATGTTCCAAGAAAACACCAAATAAAAGAAAAGTGAAAGAACCGAAACTGAAAGAGAAAGCGCCAGTACCAGAATCAGTATCTTCTCCACATAAGATGAAAAAGAAAAATACTTTTTCTGATGAAGTAGTATCTAAGTGGAGAGAGAAAAAGAATAAAAATAAGGAAGGATCACTACTGGAAATTTAGTCTATAGCCATAGACCTATAGCCACGATTTTATAGGTACGTGGCTATAGCTTGTTTATATACATGGTTCAATTTTGATCTATGGATACACATTTGTATCCCATTTTTTTATTCCTGTCGGGCTACTCCTCCTTCCCCAATACACGACCCTATCATCGTGGTGCCCACCTACCCTGATGACCTCTCCTCCTCCCCGACAACATCTCTCACTGCGCCCTCCTCTCTTCGCTCACGGATTTCCTCTCTCGCCCTCACTACTTTCCTCTCTCATTCATCCTCACCATCTTCTGTTCCTCCATCCCTCATCGTGGTTCCTTCATTAATGGTACAGATTCTCCAATCGCAGCTTGAATTCTCCATTTGGGGTTTCTCCATACCTCACATGGTACTCCCCTTCTCTATACCATTCTTTGGGAATTGATCCTCCATTCGGTGTGTCGGCTGAAGGGTTCCTCCCTTCGTACCCTTCTTTGGGCCTTTCTCTTCCACACAATGCGTTGGACCAACTAATTTACTTAATTCTGTTATGTGGCTGCTGTTTGCAGTTTTTTTAACCTATTTTGTTGCTCCCTTATGTTTTCAGGAGGATTTTGTAGTATTCATTCTGTTTTCATTTTCAGGAGGAGTTTTTGTTTTGTGACTCATAGTTTTCAGTATTAATTATATTTGTGTTTTGGTGCATTTTCTATTTTGTGGCTCCTGTTTTCTGGCTTCTTTGAATATTGTTTGTAGTATTCATTCTGTTTTGGGAGTTTTTAGTTTGCAGGAGGAGTTCAAGTAGGGGTTTGTGTTTATTGTCAACTATTTTTTGGCTCCTATGTGTTGACTAGTATTCTATCAACTATTATTAACTGGTATTTCATGGTTTATATTTCATTATAATTCTCATAATTAATCTGGTATTCTGGTATTCATGGTTTAATCTGTTTACTATTTTGTCATCTATTTACTATTCTAAAATTATTATGTTTCTATTTACTATTATGGAATTATTAATCTGTTTCTAATTGTTTTGTGCAATAGAATTTGTATTTATGAAATTTACAGGATTTAGAAGTTGGATATTTTAGTCATAAATTCTAAAATCTTGTATTTTCACTATGTAAAGAACCTTACTTATCCAATTGTTACCTTTTTATATCAACCATATTCATATAATACCCTTGTATATGATTGTGATCATGCTATAAAGGGTATGTTTATATTTTTCATTTTTATTATATATTGTTAAGCATGTTTTCTATCCATTTATGCACATGTAAATTACATGGGATATGTTTTTGAGTTATAAATGAGTATACCCCTTTAATTATTCCATGGGATGGGATGAGGCCTCCACTTTTTATAATCCTTCCCCATTCTATGGGATGGGCTTAGGACCTGACTCCAGAAGTGCACCTAGGTGGGATGGTCTATAAGATTTCCCTACCCGTAACCCAGACAAGATGTCTTACAATATTTCTATATCTCTAGATTGACATCGATAACGGTCCTCATTGAAGAAGATAAAATTAGGTAAGTTCCAATATGAATTTCACTAGATGTAATATATACATTGTTTACTCACCTCCAACATTTATTATAGTCACGGGATCCTAGGTTTCGTAGTGAGAGTTGAGTGATTTAGTGGCAATGTAGTGGTTGGATTGACTAAGTTAGGATTTTAATTGACCTAAAAATCCTAATGGTTTTGATTTTAACCTTATGTATTTGTTTTTGATAATTAAAATGGATTTTATAATGTTTAAATTGAGTGAAGTTTTAATTAAAAACCACGTTTTGTTATTTAATCCTTTTGAAAACATTTTCTTGGTTAAACTCATTTCTTCCTTTAGATGTTTTATCAAAATGTGTTTGTCAATGAACTCAACCCTTTTCCATTTTTATCTTTGATTTTTTATCTTATAAACCAATGTTTTCTAAAATATGAGTTGTAACACTATTAAAATAGTTATCGAGGAAGTTGGTTTCCAAACATTCTTTTAGGTCATGAACAATTACAACTTAAATAATAATTTACTTACGTGTTCTATAGGAGATATGTTTTCCCTTAAAAATTGAATTCTTAAATTAATCAAGTGGTGATTTAAAATATATTAGTCTGGGTTAACATTTATAAAGGACCTTTGAAGAACCCATTTCTGATAAATAACACCTTACAACCTTGTACTTCTGATTATTGGAAATGTTTTGATACTTTATTCCAAACACCACAACTGGTCTCTAGTTTATGCCCCATTTTTTTTCTATACCATATATGATATTGTTGTGAAAGACATGATTATAAATTCATTTGAAATCTCCCTAGTATGTAGTAAATATTTTAAATGACATACCCGTTCTTCATTTGGATTGAGATTATCATGTTTGATTGTAATATTATTATATTTTATTTATGGATAGTTTAATAGATTTTTCATGTTTACACATCATGGTTATTATTATCATACTAGCATGGTGTTATAATAGTGCATAGTGATCATGTGCGATATGCTTTACTTTTATTGCATGTTTATTTACTTTAGCATGGACCTAGTCTGTTGTTTTCCCATAGGGTGCGTTTACAACTTTGACATAGAACATGTCTATTGCTATAACGTGAAGCATTTTTACTATTTTATATAGAGCATGTTTATTACTATGATGTAGAGAATGTTTAGTGTTATGATATTGAAACTATATAATATGTTATCATTGTTGGATATTGATATAAAAACTATGCTTCAAGGTTTACCTCTATAGTATTGAATACGTATATGTTTAGTTTTTCTATGTATTTTATATGCTGGTATACCTTGGATTTTATATTTTTATACATGTTTTATGGATCTTAAACCATATCAAACCTCTATATGGTACCTCAAATGGTATCTGGAGGATTTGGTTATAGATTTATCCTCCCTCTAAAATAGAATAGAACATCTACACACATGTAAATTTTCTTGATAATATCTAACTTATAGAACTCAAGGATATCATAAGATTCATGTCTATACATTTGAGAAAATGATGGGAGACCATTGTTCAGGATTCCTTTAAAAGATTCAATCAAACTAGAAGTGAAACTATGAGGATCACTAAACAAGGGTATAGGCCAAGTACTATATGAAGTAGCTGGAAGGTCTAGATACAACTTATTTAAAATCTGGTAAACTGATCCTTGGATGATGACCAATCTTACATTCATTAATTTTTCATTAATTTCCATTTTAGTAATCCAATCTACCATCAATTGTTCTACCTCCTAAAGATCATTGGAAGTGGTTTGAGACACTGTAGTGCTAGTAGTGGAAATATAAGACTTAGATGTAATTAGAGAAAATATAGTAACTGGTTTCATAAAAGGGAGAATCTTGATAGGCTCATAAAAAAATCTCTTTCTAAGTAGTAGAAACTAGAAATGATGGAGTTTCTTCAGATTCTGAGGAACTATAATCCTCTTTAAAGTAAAACCCTTCAACTTCTTCAAAGACATTAACCATTAGGTCTATTATTCTTTGATGATTTTTTATCATAGGACCAATAGACCTAGATATCATTCCATGAATATTTTGAGACACTTCCAATATATATTTCATAATATCCTTTTGTGAATTCAGATTACTAAGGTCAAATACCCAACATCTTATTAAGATATTTTGAAAAATAAACATTCAATATATCACTTTTAGACTGAAATGTTACTCCTTGAGTTTTCTTTAGGCTGATAATGAATTTATTGAATCTATTAATGATTTTAAGGGGTAATTGATATGATTTACACAATTTATTTTCTTACATGCTTTTCTTTAACATTATTTTCTCAATCCATCATGTATATAGTGCTACTTGATTATTTCTTTGTGATGATATTAAAAACATCAACTGATGAGGACTACAGAAATAATGTAAAAATAACATCCATATTTCTAATATGAAAAATATATAATGATTTTTTCTTTTCAAATATAATATTTTATGTCACTGTTATATTATATTTGTTATTGGATCAACTTTGTACTATTAATATAAGTTTTTTGTATTACTCTAAAAATATCTGTAGTTTAAGATATAGAATAATGAATGCATGATTAACTTCTCACAAAAATTGTTGTTAATAAAATTATTCTATTACACTTACATATCAATCAGAATATTCTTTGTTCATTGTTGGTTATGAATTCATGTATCATTTATCATGTACAATTGACACACTGATCATATATATATAATAAGTTGCTTTATCTCACTTCTTTTCCTATTATTTACTTACAGGTGGTTTCTTATGATGAGGTTGGTTCTATCCACCACCATTTAAGGCAGTGAGTTCGACATCAGATTCAGGTAAGGTTTCTTCCGTTTTCTAATGATGCTGAATGTTGATGCTGCTATCATCATCATCTGTCCTATCATTTCCTTTCTCACTAATCATGTTCCTCACACTTTTATTTTTAGGTTCCATTAATGATGATTAATCAGATCACTGGAATTTTATTGAAGTTTCTTGGGACCTGTTCATGTGTATTGCAACAACTAGAGTCAGAGGCTACTCACTATGTATGAATAGGTAAGTATATATATAATAGGTTCTCCCGTTATATGTATATCCACCCATGGAAGTGCAATTACATATAAGGGGCTTGTCGTGCTTATGTATATATATAGAAAATTCATACCTGTGTGGGTGATAACAGGATTATTCATGTGATCATATATATAAGGATCCTCTTATGTGTGTTCAATGCCATGCAGACACGTATATAGGGGTTAGGGCGTTGTTATGTATATGAAAAGGTATATATTGTCACTTATTTCAAAAAAAAATCATCTTTACCACATGATGTTAAAAAATATAGATGATCCTATCATATTAACATAAATTATGTAAATCATACTATGAGGGTTTTGATTCCTGTTCAAACAGGATACATAGTGCAACTCTTCAAGGTTCATTCACAACGTCCCAATACCATCACCATCACATCAACCACTTTTGAGGCAATATATCTAATTTAGGACCATATTCCAAGAGTAATCTAAACCTCATAGTAGTCACCACTAGTCATTAAACCATTACTTATCTTATGTGAGGAGTATAAGAGGATTATTCCCCAATGGATTTTAAATCTTGACCATAATTATGCGATGAGCATAAGGGGACTAGTCCCCACTAGACCTAAAATCATGACTAAAATTCTGTGATGAGCATAAGAGGACCCTACCTTTCCATATATGAAAATTATAAGATTTATTATTTGATAATAATAGTATGATTAAACTTTCCTAATGAATCATAATCCCATCCTTCCTCATGCAATTATCATAGAATTCCTTAGGTGATGAACCTGGAGTTCATTAGGTGATGAGCCTAAAATACCACAGGTGACTAGCCTATGATGACCTTAGTGATGAAGCTAGGATTATATAGGTGATGATAATAGTATTCCTTAGATTATGAGCCAAATATGTCTATATGGATTGAAAGGAGAAGATATAACAACCTTCCTTCCCAGATCATAACTGAAGATCCATCCTTTATTTATATGTGGCAAGCATAAGATTCCCTCACTTCCAGAAATGAGAAAGATATTTATGGGATTGTCTAAATATAAAATTTAATTTAAATTATATTCAACTTTGATAATTAGGTTGTAACCTTGATAAGGAAGCAATTTATATTATTAAATGATGTCCACATGGAGATGGAATCAAGAACAAGATTCATGGGCATGTGTTAATTATATAAGAGAAATATGGACTGGGAAATGAAGACCATAAAGATATGTTTTAAACTTTCATCCTCCCATTTCAATGAAAGGTTTCATGGGAATGTGTTAATTATATAAGAGAAATATGGACTGGGAAATGAAGACCATAATGATATGTTTTAAACTTTAATCCTCCCATTTCAATGAAAGGTCCCATTTCAAAGATTGGTGAACCCATTAATAATTTTGTATCCTTACAAAAATGATATAATGATTAGAATAGGCCATATTAGTCATCATAATCATAAAAAATACTCAAATTTTGATTCAAATTATCTTATGGAATTCTAAGAAATAGATTTGATAGGAGAGGTTCCCCAACCATTGCTAATAGGTGTAGGGTTAAAATAAGTTCCCATGATTCTACTAAAACCCATGATCACCCAAACATGGAAATTTCATACCCTTATTTTGATTAAATGAATTCTCTCACCCTCACCCACTTTCCCTTATGGATATCATGAAGTGGAGGGTTATGAATACACTGGACAACCATTGTGAGTAGAAAGAAATCATACCCACTAGGAAAATGGCCAGAGATGATCTAGAATCCATGGTTCCACATTTAAACAACCAACAGAAAATACCCTATATGGGGGGGGGCTGGAAGGGGGTGTCCAGAAGGGTCTATAGGGGGGATGGCAGGGGGTGGTGGTGGTGGTGGTGGGGGTCTAGCAGGGGGTGGGGGGGGGGGGTGTTGGAAGGTGTGTGGGGGGACTGGTAGGGGGGAGGGGGGTGTCCAGGAGGGTTTTTAGGGGGGGGAGGGGGGGGGGTGTCTAGGAGGGTCTGTAGTGGGGATGACAGGGGGTGGTGGTGGTGGTGGTGGTGGGGGGGGGGGTGGCAGGTGGGGGGGACTGGCAGGGGGGAGGAGGGGTGTCCATGAGGGTCATGTTTATATCCATTTTGATTTATAAAGAACTTCCAGAACCACATCCCATGACGAAGGTTCCTATTTTTTACCTTCATTAATGACTATTAATTAATGACACCCTAAGGCTATGTCCTCACTAAGAGATTCATTTTATATGGATCACTCTTCATTGATGGGGTTTAACTCTTTTTTGGTGAAACCATAACTCACCATATCGATTTCTACTTCCTGTGAGATCATTACCATCCTTTCTTCCTCTTTTTCAACTCCTATTACACTATTAATTATGGAGTGTTAATGATATACCTTCATAAATAATAAGTTTGGTTATATTTTTGATCCAAAAGGTCCCAAAGAACTATAATCCATCACATCTAGAGGTGTTTCTACATTATGAAGGGATCAAAAATATTTTAGAGGAACCCTCTTTGGATTGTAAGCACTCTGCTTCTTCTTTTTTAGTTATTTAAAATAGAATATTTTTATCAATTATGTTTTCTTATTTTTTATATTGATAGTTTATTACTTGTAACATTTTTTTGAGCATAATAAAATGGGTTCCTTTAGGGGATAGTTTTTGGAATTAGTTGTAGGGGTAGGGGGGAGGGTGGAGGGGGGTAAGGGTAGGGGAAGGGGGAAGGGGGAGGTCTGTAGGGAAGGGGGAGGGGGGATGGGGGTGGGAGGAGGGGGTAGGGGTCAGGGATGAGGGTGGAGGTCTGCAGGACAGGGGGGAAGGGGAGGTCTGTAGGGTAGGGGGAAGGGGGTAGGGGGTGGGTGGAGGGGGTAGGGGGTAGGGGGAGTGGGGAGGTCTTCGGGTCAAGGGGGTGGTCTGTAGGAGGGTCTGCATGGTGGGGGGAGGGGGGGAGGGTGCAAGTGGGATGCAAGGGGGAGAGGGTGGTGGTCTGCAGGGGGTCTTTAGGGAAGGGGGGTGCAAGGGGGTGGGGTAGTGAGGCAAGGGGTGCAAGGGGGAAGTGGGGGGAGGGAAAACTAGCAGGGTGGAGGGTGTGGGGGGGGGGGGGGGTTGTAGGGCACTGTGGAGGGGGGTAGGGGGAGCCTGTAGGGGTGCAAGGGGGGTCTTTCTAGGGGTTCAAGGGGGGTCTGTCTAGGGGTGCAAGGGGGGTTTATAGAGGTGCAAGGGGGGTCTATCTAGGGTGTAAGGGGGATCTGTATAGGGGTGAAAGGGGGGTCTATCCAGGGGTGTAGGAGTTCTGTCCCAGGTGCAGGGGGGTGTGCAGGGGGGTCTATCCAGGGAGGGGGGGGGGTCTGTAGGGGTCCAAGGGGGTCTGTCTAAGGTGAAAGGGGGTCTGTCCAGGGATTATAAACATTAATAGGTATGATATCTATAATTACTATATAAAACACAACATCCATGTTTAAATTTTACATTTTACTCATCATGAATTTCATATTCATTCCAAAATTTGTCAACTTATAGGCATATGAAGTGATCTTTTTAGAATATTTCTCTTATTTTATTCTCAGAGTGAGTTTTATATTAAACTATTAGAGATTTCCAATATGTATGGACCATGTTATTTTTAAAAATATAATTATAAATGAGGTATATTCTATTGGTAATTTCCTATCTTTCTTGCTGGCTCTGTGGTTTTGAACAGTGGTTTCCCAAAGCTAAAAAACTAGACTGGCCCATTCTGAATCGCTTCCCTTAACAGCCTTATGTTTATAAAGGATATTCAATTTCTTGTATTTATTGTTGAAATCACCACTAAAATAAAATAAATTTATATCTGGATTCTCAGAGTAGTTACTACCACACCATAAAACCTCCAATGTAGTCATATAAGCCAATGAAATATGACATTGGGCTCTAAATGCTACTAGAACCAATAGATAAAAATTATATACATATTTACATAGAGATTTAAAAGTTTTTTGAACCTACTAAAAACTATAGTATAATGAAAATACCATTATTCCATATAAAATAATTTATAAATATGATGAAATACTTTTTAGTGCATTGGTCTTGATCCTCTATACATTCTCTTCAGTATCAAGCCTTTTCGTTCTCAACACACAACCATTTAAATAGCCTTACTGCATCCTTTTTAGATTCACATCCCTCCCTACATCCTTCCACCAAATTGAGATATTTATATAAATATATATTTTCCATAGGTTTTCTCTTCAACCAAATAGGTTTCATAAATTCAGATGTTGGTCATTAGACTGGAAACTCCACAGGATCCTATTACAATGTTATACTTGAAATAAAAGCCTTTTGTGCCCCAAAACACATAGAAATAATCCAAAATGTGCATTATTGTAAGAAAAAATAGTAGTAACCTGCATTGATGTAACTATATTCATCTACTCTTGCTCCCCATTTTTCATCTCGGACTGCAGTGTTGAAGAAAAAGATAGATCTTGGTGACTAGTCAGTTCAGTAGGATCGTGTTCTAGTTCAAACACCTCTTTATACTCCTTTCACTACATCTATATAGGCTCTAAATTCCCCATAGAACCCACAATTTAAGTTTCCTTAGTAGTTTTAAGTTCTTCTTTTGAAGGGGGGGGGGGGGCTGTCTAGGAGAGGGGGGGGGGTGTGAAGTGGGGGTGTCTAGTAGGGGTGGTGCAAGGGGGTCCAACAGGGGTGGTGTGGGGGGGGGGGGGGTGAAAGGGGTGTGTGAAAGGGGGTGTGTGTAAGGGGACAGGGGTGTGCAGGGGGGTGGTGCAAGGGGGTGTGCAGGGGGGTGTGCAAGGGTGGTGTGTAGGGGGTGTGCAAGGGGGTGTGTGCAAGGGGACGGGGGTGTGCGCGGGGGGGGGGGGGGGGATGGTGAAAGGGATGTTGGGGGGGGGGGGAGGTGCAAGGGGGCTGTGTAGGGGGAGTGTCCAACAGGGGTGGTGCAAGGGGTGTCCAGAAGGGGTGTGTAGGGGGGGTGTGCAAGTGTGCAGGGGTGTGTTCAAGGGGACAGGGGGGGTGTAAGGGGGGATGTGGGGGGGGGGGGGGGGTGAAAGGGGGGCTGTGTAGGGGGGGGGGGGCAAGGGGGAACGAGTGTACATGGGGTGCAGGGGGTGTCTGTCTAGGGGTGGGGGGGGGGGGGTACTGTCCAGGTGGGTGTTTGTCTAGGGGGGTGTCTGTCAAGAGGGGTGGTGGTGGTGGGGTGGGGGTGTCAATCTGGGGGGGTGGGTGGTATCCATGGGGTGTCTGTCCATGGGGTGGGGGGCTACTGTCCAGGGGGTTTCTGTCCAGGGGTGGGGGGGTGTCTGTCCAGGGGGGTGGGGTGGGGGGTGTCCAGGGGGGGGAGCTGCTGTCTAGGGGTGTGTCTATCTAGGGTGGTGGGGTCTTATGTCTATAGGGACATATTTCTAGGGGGTGCAAGGGGGAATGGGTGTGCAAGGGGGTGCTGGGGGGGGGGAGTCCAGCAGGGGTGGTGCAAGGGGGGGGGGGTGCTGTGTAGTGGGGGTGTGCAAGGGGGTGCAAGGGGGTGTGTGAAAGGGGGTTCAAGGGTGTGTGTGAAAGGGGATCATGGGGTGCAAGGGGGTGTGTATGTGGGGGGGGGGGTTCGAGGGGGCTGTTGTCCAGGTGGGTGTCTGTCCAGGGGGGTCTGTCCAAGGGGTGTCCAGGAAGGGTGTGTGTGGGGGGGGGGTTTCTAGGATGGGGGGGGGGGGGGTAGGGTGCAATGGATACTGTCTAGGGGGGGTGTCTTTCCAGGGGGTGGGGGGTTGTCTAGGATGGGGGGGGGGTAGGGTGCAATGGATGCTGTCTGGGGGGGTGTCTGTCCAGGGGGTGGGGGGGGTGTCTGTCCAGGGGGTGGGGGTAGGTGTGCGGGGGGGGGGGGGGGTGAAAGGGGGAATGGGTGTGCAGGGGAGTTCAGGGGGGTGTCCAGTAGGGGTAGTGTAAGGGGGGTCCAACAGGGTGGGGGGAAAGAGGTGTGCAGTGGGGGTGTGACGGTGTGCAAGGGGTTGTAAGGGTTTGTGTGCAAGGGGACCAGGGGGTGGGGTGGGGGGTGTAGGGTGTGCAAGGGATGTGTAGGTGGGGGGGGGGTGCAAGAGGGGCTACTGTACAGAGGGGTGTCTGTCCAGGGGGTGGGGGGTCTATCCAGGGGGTGTCTAGGAGGGGGGGGGGGTTGTCCAGGAGGGGGGGGGTGCAGTGGGGGTGTCCAGTAGGGGTGGTGGAAGGGGTGTGCAGGTGTGGAATGGGGTGTGTGCAAGGGGACATGGGGTGTGTGTGTGTGGGGGGGGGGGGCAAGGGGTGTGTGTGTGGGGGTGGGGGGGGGGGTGTAAGGGGGGCTATGCAGGGGGGGAGTGCAAGGGGGAATGGGTGTGCAAGGGGGTGCAAGGGGCCAACATTGGCTAAATGATACTAATTGTTTTAGGAAATGTGAAGGCCTATAGCCACTATTCAAAACCGTGTCTATAGGTCTATAACCACGATCCAAAAACCATGGCTATAGATATATAGCCACAGTTGGGAACCATGGATATAGATGATGAGTAATTTTAGCCTATTCCATGGTTTGAACTATAGCTAGAGGCCTATATCCACAGTTCAAAACCATGGATATAGGGTTTACCCTATAGCCACACCAATACCAACCATAATTGGGTAAACCGTGGCTATAACCTATATCCATGACAATAACAACCACAGTTCAGTAAATCGTGGCTATAACCTATATCCACAGTTTTTGGGCCTATATCCACGGTTTAAAACCATGGATATAGACTTAATTTCTAGTAGTGAAGATGTAGGGTTTGGTATAGATCCTACCAAGAATAAGTCCTTGAAAATTGGTGCAACTGAAGAGCTTGAGAAGCAAGAAAAGAAGAAGAAAATTAAGAAGAAAATGTCAGAAGCTGATATTATTCAAGCTTTACTTAAAGATATTGATAAAGCATCTGGAAAAATTCAGGTACTAGAATACTTCTTGCAAGAGTCAGTTCCAATAGAAACTTTGAGAAGTGAAGTTTCAATTCCAGAACCTATTATTGAAAAAGAAGTATTCCAACAAGAATACGAAGAATAAGAAGAGGAAGAAGAAAGTGAAGATGTTATCAAAATAGTGGAAGAATATCATGAGAAGGAGAGTCCTTTTAAAAATTTGTTGATTAGAACTTACCAAGATAAATTAACCAAGATAATATCATAAGGGAAATATGATGATGCTCAGGATGATATTGTTAAACCTTCAGATGATGAAAGTATTAATCATGATTTTATTCATCCTGATGATGTTAAGGAGGTTGTAGATAAATTAGGTTAAAAATTTACTGTTGATGATGATAAAATAATTCAAGTTTTTGATTGTGAGAATCCTCCTCCAAATGTTGAAAAGGAAATATCTAAAGTTGAGAAAGGAAAGAAAGTGGTTATTGATTTTACCAGGAAAGATATGGTTGAAAAATCCAAGAAAGATGTTGTTGTAACATTTAAGAGAAAAACAGAAGAGCAAGATAAATTTTCCTCGCCAGCAAAGGAATCTGCCTTAGAATTATCATCTTCCTTAGGACAAGATTTTATGGTTCAATACTTGAAGAAGCTAGTGAATACCATTCCCTTAATTCCAAGTATTGACTCAAGGTGTCAACTACTTCAAAAAACTATCAATCATAAGTTATATTCAATAAGCATTCTCATGGAAAATTTTGTTAAGCTTGAAGTTGAGTTCAAGACTTTTCACATTGGTTATGATGCTCACAGGAGATCTTGTAAGGAAATAACCAAATGTTCTAAGTTATTAATTGGTGATCTGAAAATCATGGATGATTTCTATGATTTAGTAAAGGATGCCTTTGATCAGCCAGATGAAACCATGAATAACCTTACTTCAAGTCTTTCAGAAAAGTCGAATCAAGAGAAATCTTCCCAAATTCAAGAAGATACAGACCTAAATGAAAATATGAATTCAGTTTCTATAAATTTGAAAAAGGAAATAGAACTTAGGGAATATATGGAAGAAAAATTAAAATAGAAAGAAGAGGTGGTAATGTCTCAAGCCTAAATTCTTAAGTCTCAAGAAGAAAGAACCAAAGTTATTGAAAAGAAAAATCAGGATCAACATCAATTGATCAAGAAGTTTTGAGGATGATCATAATGAGTTTAATAAGCTGAAGGAAAACTTGAGAAATTTAATTACAAAGGAGAAGAAGGATGAATGATTTTCTTAAAAATCTGATATTTTTTTTTGTATTTTCCTTGTAACAAAATTTTCCCATCATAATGAAATTTTGTTATCTTTCCATTGTTTTTTCTTGTATATTCCTAACCTTTATGGTATAATTTTTTTTTTATTTCCTTCTATTCCTTTTTTAAAATAACAAAGGGGGAGAAAAGATTGATAAAAATAATATTAAGTTAAAAGAAGAGGATTTCCTAAGAAAGGGGGATATTAAGTAAGTATGAGTTTACTTAACAAAGATATTTTTAAGTAAAAAGAAGTAACTTCTCTAAGAAATAAAAGAATACGATCTTTAGGGATTTCAAAACCTAAGGGGGAGTTATTCGAATTCATAATGGTTCAAAGTAAAGGGAGATAAGTGTTTCTTTTAAAGTTCAAAAAGTGAAAACCTTATTCTATATATTCTTTTTCAAAAAGTTTTTTGTGCTTTCCAAAAAGGGGGAGATTATTGTGTCAATAAGTTCCCTTATGACTTTTCCATTCCTTTATGTTTTTAAAATCACAAACACATTTCTTAAGGAAAATTATTTTTCTCTAAGATTTATTTTCTTAAAGGAAAATTTTCTTTCTCTAAGGAAATTTATTTTCTTAATACTTAAATATGATTTTATATTTTATGCTTAGTAATCCTTATCCAAGTCTAACCATATTTTTCTTAAGACTGAATTTTCATAAGAATAATCAGATCCTTATCTAAAACCTCAGAATCATACAGTTCCTTATATATTGAGTCTTACTATTTTTAGACTCTGAATTCTCTAAAATTCAGACTCAGAATTCTCTAAAATTCAGACTCTGAATTCTCTGAAATACAGACTCTGAATTATCTGAAATTCAGACTTCTAATTATCTGAAATTCAGACACCAAATTCTATGAAATTTAGACTTCTAATTATCTAAAATTCAGATTCTAAATTCTATGAAATTCAGACTCTAAATTCTCTAAAATTTATACTATGAATTCTCTGAAATTCATAATCTGAATTCTATGAAATTCAGACACTGAATTATCTGAAATTCAGACTCCCAATTCTCTGAAATCCAGACTCTGAATTCTCTGAAATCTAGACTTCGAATTATATGAAATTCAGACTCCGAATTATCTAAAATTCAAACTTTGAATTCTCTGAAAATCAGATTCCAAATTCCTCATAATTCATACTCCTAATATCTATTATTTTAGAATCCAATTAAATATATTTTTTATAGTTACCTAATTACCTTAAAGTATCATTTCATTTTATCAGA
Organism: Viscum album; assembly: GCA_963277665.1. Classification (NCBI taxonomy): domain Eukaryota; kingdom Viridiplantae; phylum Streptophyta; class Magnoliopsida; order Santalales; family Viscaceae; genus Viscum; species Viscum album. The sequence goes on along the minus strand of OY728165.1, from coordinate 1,236,959,995 downwards.
TCCTAAAAATGTTTATGTTTCTTAAGCCTAAATTTTTTTTCCTTACATTTTATTGTTTCATACAAATTGTAATGTTTCCCATGTTTTATTACATGAAACTATGTAGTACAATCTATTTTTAACTAACCGTTGGTTTAGTGACACATGTCCAGGTCCCTCCAAAATTCAAGGAAAAATATGATCATTGGAGGAGGAGACGATCGTTGGGATTTTTTCCTATAAATACCCCATCCATTTTAAGAGTTCAAGACATATGTTGACACATTGAGAAGTGTTGAATGTACTAATTTCTATAGAGAGAAACTCTCAAGATTTGTGCGATCTATGAACATCTTGTTCAACTGTGAAAAACTCGTTCATCCTACTTAGTGTGACTCCGATTGGCTGATCAATCGAGGGTTTTCGGGGATATGAAGACATAGGTGCTGACTACCTTAAAGTTCATGAGATTACAGAGATAGGAAGATAGAGTTTCCAAATACCTTAATATTCAAGGACTTGTGGGGATAGCAAAACAGACTCCGATATTCTTTTTGAGGGCTTACCCTGATGCAGGTAAGATAGAATTTCTTGAAAGTATAAATTAAGGGACCTTTATCCAAGGTTGTTGGATACCCTTCTCTTTGGGTTAAAATATTTCATACTTGTTTACTTGTTCTTATTACAAGTTTTATTTCCACTGTATTTTGTTAAGGAATGAAAGTATAACTTTTATATACTTTCTTATACTTATATACTCTGATAAATAATATTCTACATGATTTAAGGTAGAATCTTTATCTATGGTAAATTTTCTTAAGTCTCTTTAAGATAAATTTGTTTAAGTTTATGTTCTTTTTAATTGGACCTGGTCCCTTCCAATTATCCCTTAGTTAAGAACTAAATAGGGTTTGTGAATCCATCTTTTTAACTTTGTTAAACATAGATTTTCTTAAGGATAAAAACAAAAGTTTTTTAAACCTACAATTCACCCCCTCTTATAATTGAGCATCTACATCTATATTTAAATCCTAAAGGGGAGATAAATATTGGATCATAAAATCTATATAGCCTCATTGGAAAGTATAATTCATTGCAGAGAAATTGGAAGAAATGGATTGTTAGTGTTTCAACTAGCTCTTCAAGTGGTATTTTCCTCACCCATGTGTAAGGGTAGGAGTAATCCATTGAAAAATCTACATAAGAGTCATTAAATATCTACAATACCAGCGTATTGGTGAGATTAACTTTCTAACATGTGTAAGAGTACACTGACCTATGTAAAGGTAAGTAGGAAAAGTTGAAGGCTATGCAAGGGTATACTTATATAATTAAAGTTAACTCATGAATTATTCTATATAATCACAAGATATAAAATTAACCACTAATACCTTAATAAAAAAAACTACATTAATTAATTACATAAATAATTAATTTATATTACAAATACAATTCATTGGATTTAAGTTAAAGTAGAGGATAACTTAATTAAAACAATAAATATATCTATTACAATCACATTTATTATAAAATTCTATAACAAAAAAAATCTAAAAGAACCACATTTTAAATAATCTGGAAGAATCATGACCTAACTGTATCTTGGTTATGTTTTCATAAATAGATAAAAATGAAAAAATAGTTAGTATAAGATAATAAGGATTCAGAACTCACTAATATGATGTCAAAGAATATAGAAATAAAAAAATATGTGAGTTAGGGGAGAATGTAGGAGAAGAGTAGAATTTCATGATGCTTGGGTGAGGGACGAATGTGGCTCTTGAGTGAAGGGGGAAGGGTGGGAGGTCAAGGGATATGAGAGAAGTCTATCCAAATGGTTTTAAAAAACCATTGGTATAGCTCAACCAATACCAAGGTTTTTTTAAAACTGTTGTGATAACTCATCTATACCAATAGTTTACATAAACCATTGGTATAGATAGATTTTAGCAACTCTATACCCATGTTTTTTGTAAACCATGGGTATAGGGATTGGGTATAGGATAAGTTTTCAATAGTGAGGTAAACATTAGAGTACAATAATGATAATAAAACAAGTAAATCAAAAAATAATAAATAAATGAATAATCATCAGAGTAGTAGTAAAGACAATAAATACCAACCCATGTAGAATCAGTATGGGATATCAGACACATAAACTAAAACTAAGAAAAAAGGGTCCCCACTGGCGGTGGATCAATGCATAGAGTAAATAAACTAAATAAAAACAATAGAATATGACCATCTCGAAATGTATCTAGTCGATGCACACAACCACCTGCTAACCTGCTCAACCATCCACCATAGGCCTCTTTCCCGTCATTGAACCCCTGATCAATAAATCTACAAGCTCATTGAAATACCCAAGTAGGGTGTGGTTACAAGACTCTATAGGACACTGCCAATGACCCTGAGCACAAGTGCATAAGATATACTAGTGCATGTATGAAATTAAATATAACACATGTAGCTACAAGTATATCACACAAACACAACATGTGTTCTGGGTCCTTAGATATTGGCTCTACCTACTTCAGCACAATGCCAAAAATAACATCAACCATCCATGTCTGACACATCCCCCTCATCGATGGGATAGTTCAAAAAACATGTTTGACACACCCCACTCAAAGGGATAACTTATGTACATGCTGATAAATATCACACATATCCCTCTTAGGGGGGGATAGTATATATGGATAAACCTACACACTCATCTATAAAATAAAAAATAAAAACAAACACATACATGTATATATAATGATAGATCAAAAGTCACATCATATCTAACAAGAGTCACAGTCATAACAAACCTTATGTGAGAAAACATCAAACATAGGTTTCATGAAAAAAAATGCACACCTAATGTGATAAATTATCAAACATAGTTCTCAAATGTACAAAAATTCATTCCAAACAATCATTCCAAGAATACATATAACAAGTGTTAATGTCAAGGACTTTCTACCTTAGGTGTAATGATGATTTGATGATAAGGTTCAACATCCAAATCTAAGAACCACTTCAAATCCTATAACCATTCCCAAATTTTCATGATTATAAACTGAGGATCAATATTAAGGAGAAACCTCACTCAAAAGGTAGGTCATGATCAATCATACCCAAGAATAACCATTGCCTATAATGATCTAGGTTCGAACATTGTGAAAATTCCAATTCCCTAAGTCTGGGTGATATTTATATAAATGATAAAAAACTCTCTTGTTAGACCACATTAAAACCATTAGATACAATCAACAAATCAAGGATCTGATTGATTTTGATCATGTAGAAGAGGATGGGACTATTCTAGATCCAGAGGGAAATTTCTTAATTGGAATCATAGGATCAAACCATTGTTTAGGTGTCAAATGGAGGAGAAAGAGTGAAAGAAGATAGAACAAAATTAAAATATTAGGTCTTCTAGGGTCCTGAGGGTTAATATAGCATTGAACTAATTAGAAAAAAAGAGAAAGGTTAGGGTTTTTAAAAAAATTCCTTAAAACTCAACGACACCGCTGGGATCCAAACAAATCCACTGGCTAGCATGTGACCTCTGCTAATTGGATGGTGGATACTGGTTAGATTCAATTCTACCCAGGAGCCCCACTGATAAGTTTTTGGTTTCTCGGTAGAACTACCTCTGCCTAAGAATCAAATCGGTTAGCCAGTGGGACTTTTGTAGCTTGGAAATCTACAACATTTCCACTATCCTATCCTTCAATAGGTTCCACCCTTTAGAACTCCTCTAACCCACCTCAAGTCACTTTAAAAAATGACAAAAAATATATTTAATAGTTTAAAATACACATACTTGAAAATGAGTGTCATGATTATCCCCCCTCTTATGAATTCTCATCCTTAAGAAGTATCCCCATTGGTTTGTTCGAACAACTCATGCCACTACACCCAAAAATCAGTCTCCCATCCCCATGTCTCTTTCTGAATACACATTTGATACCCTCAAAACTAAACAAGAGGAATAAAATTCCCTCACAATAGAATATCACTTCGGTCTATAGTCTGAATGGGTCTCTCCACAAAAGATGCATCCGACTCCAACTCAACATCCTCATAGTTGAACACATGTACATGATCAAGCTCGTACCTCCAAAGCTAAGATATGCAGAACAAACTATTCATACTTTGATATTATGTAGGAGGTTTCAAACAATATACCATTATAATTATGCATTCTATGATCTTCAGTGACCCAACATACCATGACACTAACATTCCTTGTTTCTCCAAATGCCTATTCCCTATCTAAGGGGACACCTGTAAGAAAACATTATTGCCCACAATGAACTCTAAGGGTCGTATCCTTTTGTCGAGAATATATCACTACCTATTACGATCCATTACCAACAATTTTTAAATTAACTGCACCTTTTTTGTGGTCTCCTATACCATACTAGATATGACTACAAAAGAGTCACCTGCCTCATTCCAGTATAGTGATGAATGATATGGATACCCATATAGAGCCTCAAATAGAGCCATCTAAATTGAGTATTTGATGTTTATATTGTGGTACAAATTTACCAGATCCAAGTGATCATCCCAATATCCATAGAAATCTAGAATGTACACTCGAAGAATATCTTCTAAAGTCTAGATCATTCATTATTACTACCCATTAGTATGAAGATGAAAGGTTTTACTTAACTTTAGCAGAGTCCCCATAACCTTCTAAAATCCTTTCTATAACACAATTTGAACCAAGTGTCTTTAATAGATACCACTCTCAAAATCACTCTGTGCAACCATACAATATCCAAAACATAGATCTTTCCTATCTCATCCACTGAGTTAGTTTATCATATCATTATGAAGTGATTCTCCCTGGTCAACCAATACAATACAACCCAAACAATATCACAACCTCTCAAGTTCTTGGGAAACCTTGTCACGAAGTCTGTCATTACCTCATTCCACTTCCATATGGGCAATGTAAGTGGCTGGAGTAACCATATAGATATTTGATGCTCAACCTTGATCCTATAACATGTTAGACAATGAGAGAAAAATCCTATAATGTATCTATTCATTCCGGGCCAACATAACTACCATTTAACATCATGATACATATTGGTCAATTATGGGTTCACTACCCATAGAAAAGGATGAGATTTACTATGAACTAGAAGCACACAACATCTGTCTAAGGCCTATCCTAAAACGAAATTGTTCACTTCCAACCTATCATGAATTTTTAAACACTCTAGATCAAGATCATAACTCTAATTCACTCATTCAACCAATGAGGACATGATAACTAAGGGTTCACAATCCACTGCTCCTCAATCCTTAGCTACACCCACCTACTAGTCTTCCAAAAAATCCATGAGATTATACCCAGATTCTGATGTTCACTTCCCAACCTCCCACGTATTCTTTCTAAATGAATATGAAACTATATTGAATTTACTAGGAGCATAATAAATATCATATTTGAAATTATTCAGGCATTCTACCTAAATATTATGATGGAGATTCAAGTCAGGTTGGGAGAAAATATATCACAAACTCTTATGGTCTGTGTATATGAAAAATATATCACTAAAGAGGTAGCATATCTAACATTTCAACTCATGAACAAAAAATCCCAACTCTAAGTCATGGGTAGGGTAGTTTTGATCATGGGGTCACAAATGATAATACCCATAAACAAACACCTTATCACCCTACATTAGAACAGCTCCCAAGATAATTATAGATACATCACAATACACTACATACCCAACTCTAGGATTAGAAAGAATCAAAATCAAATACAATGTCAACCTATTATTTAGCCTAATAAGGATTATTCACACTATCATTTCTGTTCAAACTTGAATCCCTTCTTTTTCAGCGTGGTCATGAATGCTACTAGGCGATAAAAGTCCTAAATGAACCTCCTATAGTAATCAACTAACCTAGATAAAATCCAAATCTTAAACACATTCCTCATCTATGAAAAATCATAACTGCATATACCTGATAATGATTAACTGATATCCCTTATTTCGAAACCATATTCCCAAGAAAGCGCATCTACTTTATCCAAAAGTGACACTTAGTGTAGAAACACCAACCCTAATCGCCCGAAGCCAGTGTCTAATTTATTACATTTGCATAAGATATAAGGAACCACATCCAAAAAGAATAGATAGTTTAATTGTATTGGTAAACTAGATTCATACTTGAAATTATTATTAAAATTGAGAACATAAAATACACAAGGTATTTTCTTTGATAATTCCATTATTCCTTATAGAATATCCCTACATATCAATCACAACAAACTTCTTGGTATCCTGGGGAAAATAAAATATAATAAAGGGGTGAGACCATATGATCAGTAATGGTAAGTGTACAACAAAAGATATGAATAAATAAGACATAATAAATATTTCAAGGTAAATAATAGAAAAAAATTTCCATTTAATCAATAACTTGATTATAATATGATTAGAATAAATTATAATCAAATAATTCCATATAAATAATCACATGATCTTGAAAAATTAACCATGGATATTCTAAATAATCGAATAATCACATGGAATATCAATAAATGAATTTATAATGATGGAATGCATAATTCTAGGCATCTAAAACATAATATTGAGGCCTTGTGATAATACATCTAAATAAATGGGTAAGGCGTCGACCAAAACCAAATCTAGTTTGTCTCATGAGACCTAACGATGTATCAAGAGGCTATTTATAAGTGGCCCCACCCATTACATAGTCCAATTCATTTCTCATATTAAAGGGGTGAAACATAATCAACATAAATATTAATATTTAAAAGCTAACATTCTAATGTTAATACTTACCCCAATCAATAAACATAATCATAAACCATCTAGAGTAATATGGTGAATAGTAATAAAATTATACATCCCTAGTAAAACTGATCATAAAAAATTCGAAGAAAGAATAAGGATGATATTAATAAAACATATACCTAGTGTATCATAATAAAAAGAAAGGTTTTATGTCATTGATTAATATAAATACCATGATAAGATGCCTAAAAACTTTTATGAGGAAAGTAACCTTTGTATTTTGAAAACCACTTTTCAAAATGAAAAGTTCAATTTTTTTAAATAATTTTCTTTAAAAATAAACTTTTAAGACTTATAAAATAATATTTAAAACATTTAGCGGCCATGATGGTGGAAAATTATGTTCATTATATACAAGTTAAATCCAATATTACTTTAACATTTTTGGTAAAATCTAAACGGGAATTATTTTGAAAATGATATGAATATTCCTTTAATTTTTTTGTAAAAAGTAAAATGGATAAAAATGTATTTAATAAATCATTTTGAAAAGGTTATTTTTTTTAAAAAAAAAATGGGTTTTGATGAAAAATGATTTCTGATTGAAGAGAGAAATAGTCATATTTTCTTAAAAAAAGTTTCTCAATCAGTTTAAGTACTAAAGAGTGGAAAACTAATACTATTACTTAAATAATTTCATGAATAACAATATTTGAAGAAAATATATTTATTTTAAGATATAAATATCAAATAATTCCCCCAAGGGACATATAAACATAAACAATCCTGAATAATTATGAGATTGTGAAATAAACCCTTACTACTTTGGTAACTTCTGAAGAGTAAGCCCCATAAAATAAAAGGAATAAAATGAAACATCAAATACCATGAATATAAATATATCCATGTTATAAAATATAAAAGGGGAATTATATACACCATATAAAGTAAATAGGTGGTGAATATGGAATATACCTCATAGAAGTAAAAGTGAGACGAGAAACCCTTTCCTTGAGTTCGGCTCATCACGTACGTTCTTTATCTTACTGAATAATAAAATTATTTTAATTATTTACTTTATTAATAAAAATTTTCAATTTTATTATTACTTTTATTTCAATTATTACCATGTAATATAAAATTAATTAATCAATTAATTTTACATCACGTGTTTCGATGGTATTTGACTTATGTGTCAAAAATGACTTTAGCAGGTTGACTATTGGTCTAAGAGGTAATTATTTAAAAATATAAAAAATTATAATAATGAAATAAATATAATAATTATACATAAATTATACTTTTAATAATAATCATGAAACATGGTTTTGATAAATTAAGCATGTTACGATTATGGAGATGGTAGGCCGTACTTATGCATGGGCAATGTTTCCATTTTTCAATGATAATTATGGAAAGGAGGTAAGTAATATTATATCTTATTATAATTATAATAATATCATAAATACCATATTATTTCTTTAAATACAATTATATAGACCATTATTGGGGTTTGGTGATGAAAATAGAGTCACATCACTTCGTGAAGGCAATAGTCGACATGTACACGGATGACGTTATCATCTTTTAGTGAGAGAAAAGTTAAGAAAGAAAATGACATATTATATTTTGAAAATTATAAATATATCATTAATATAATAATTATTTCATTTATGTCACATATATTAATTAAATTTATCCTTATTACCTTACATATAAAGAGTTAGTGAAAAACGAATCACATTGCTTTGCGAGGCTGTAGTCCGTTGTACACATGAGTGATGCTATTGATTCCCATACAAAATGGAAAGTAAAAATCTATATATGATATAATGACTCCATATGTATATTAATTTTATAAATATCATATATATACTTATTATACATCATTATACCCAACCAAGAGAGGTGTTTATGGAAAACGTGTCACATCAGTTCGCGAGGTGGTGGTCCATCGTACACACAATCAAGGTTATCATTTCCTATTTGAGGGAAGATGAGATTGATATAGGTCATGTAATTAAAATAATAACATATCAGTATATGGGATATAATGGTGTTATTATATAATAATAAATTAATAATATTTTAAGGAGGTGGAAGAAGAAATAAAACAAAAAATGCATAGTTAGGAATTTTACCTCTTCTCAGAACACCTCTTTAGGATTATACCTAAAGTATTCTTAGAATGGACTTGTGACTAAACCAAGGATTATAAGACGAGGGGATAGAATTTTTTAAGTTATTTTTTTGGTATTTTATGAACCAATGGGGTTTGGAAGTGTTAAGATGATAGGAGGGGGGTGACATTTTATAAGTGAGGTGAGTGAGACTCTTGTAATTGTTGAAAAGAAAAACATATACCAAAATTTTTCATATGAAAAATGGCTCTAAAATGAGAAATTATAGAACATAAAATTTATCATGTATAAATATACTAATAAAATTGGTTTTGGAAAAGTTTTGGGGCATTTTTTAACCCTTATCTTCTTAGTTTAACCCCCGGTAAATCAATTTTTATCTTAACTGATGTAAATAATTTTTACTGTTTTTACTATTAATTATGGTAAAAAATTAAGATTAAATTATTAGATAATATAAATTATTATAATTCCAAATATTGAATTATTTTTTTAAAATTACATTCAAAAAATTTTCAAAATTTAATTTATAATTAATCCCACAGATGAGATGAGAAAGTGAGTTTTCAAAGAGAAAATGTTCAAAAGTTTAGAAAGTTTTTATATAAAAATTCAATACAAAAAATGACAAAAATGACTTAAATTTGATCAATATATATATAATTTATCTAATTTTACTTTAAAAAAAATTTAAAATATAATATAACTTTATTAATAATTTAAATAAAAAGGTGATTTTCAATTAAAATTGATAATTTTTCACTATTCGTCACAAAATCAAACATTTTACAAAAATACCAAAAAATCAACCTAAGGCATTTTTATATTATTATTTAAAAAATTAATTTTATTTGTTTAAATAAATTTTCTAAAATTGGTGAAAATTAATTATAAATTATGTGTGCAAAGCACAACTAAACCACCTTTAAAAAAAATACAAATTTTCAGTGTGTGCAAAGCACAACTAAACCGCCTTTTAAAAAAAATACAGTTCTTCAGAAAACATTTATTTTACATTCAAATGATTCATATTTTATTTATAATAAATATATAACCATTGGATTTATTTTATATATATGTAAACTATAAAAATTTAATAATTTATTTAGTACTATTTATACCCACCAACTTAACAGCTATGTTATAACGGTCAGGTTTAAATAACAATATTTTAATAGAGTATCATGTTTAATTTAAACCTGGTATTGTGTGCATTGAAATCAATCAAAGAGTTTGAATTTATTTAAAAGAAAATGTATCATAATGTCTCGAGATGTTATATTATCTTCTAATCTTGGTGTTATGTTTCATACATGCCATCAAATATGATATTCCTTTTTAAAAATCTCAGGGAGTTAAATTACCCCCCCTTAAATAAATTACATCCTCACAATTTAATTTTGATCTTGATAATAAAGGGTTTGATATTTGAAAATACCTTCATTGAAAACCCAAATCATAAAAATGTTCAATAAATTTCCTCTTAATAATATATAAAAGGAAGTAAAAATTTCATATGGAATAACACATAACTATGTTTCTAAGTAGAAGAACATTGGTTGTAAGTGATGATATAGACATGAAATAAAAGTCTAAATAATTATAGAGTGTGATATAGGTTATTTATAGAAAGAAAGTGAATTATCAATAGAAATATAAGGACCTAAAAACCATAAATCTATGATAATTTAAAATAAATTTGGTTCAAAATAAATAAAGGTATTATGATAACATTTTGTTTCAATATCCTTTTCCTAGAGTTGAGGAATTACTTTACCATCTAGATTGATAATATATGAAAAAATAATTACTTGATATATTTCTATTTCATAGGCACAATTTTATATTTTGGTTGTGCTTTGATCATTTTACACTTTATTTCTTACTACAAGAAATTAATTGTTCAAGGTAATTTTTTATGCATGAAGAACTAAAAATAAATTTTAATGGATCATAAGATCCATAAAAGATTGACTAGTATTTTTGTCTTTTTATAAATATTTTACAATACTAAAATAGTTATCACAAGTTATCCAATATAATTTGCTAATCTCTAAACCTCAACAGTAACACCATTTTTTCAACATTAATATTTATCCATAAAATCATTTAACTAGAAACAATGAAATATTAACTAGGACATATCATAGGTTAGTGGTAAGAACTAATCCCTTATTTTCCTTTTATTTTTGATTCATGCCCCATGGCCTTGACAAATGTGATGGGATGCCACCTGACATGTGGGTTGTCCTTTTTCTAAAACCATATTATTATAATTCCTATAATGTACCCAAATTTTAGTAACCCATAATTAACTCAACATTAAATATTAGATAAACATTAAAAGGTTACCAATATATTCAAAAAAACTTATTTATCATTATTATCTCAACATTAGGCACATATTAATGGTTATCTTACCTTAATCATGTGTTTTCTAAGAAGTTCAAATTACCACTGAATCACTTTTACTGGTTATCAGTACCATTCAACATATACTCTCAAATACTTAATGAAATAATACTAAAATAAAATCATTATACATTTAATAATTCTTATAACCAGAATAATATTGATTAAAATACTCCTATAATATAATTCTTGAATCAAAACACATGAAAATTAATCATTCCACTTCGTCAGTAATATAATATAAGCTTGACCTTGACCCCTTATCTCATTTTTTGGTATATTCCCTTAATGTATGGGGAATTAATTTGCATAGTGCCCCATCTCTTTATTGTGGAAGAATTTCACATTGTAATATTCTTTATTTTTATTATAATCAGGATCATTGTGGATTTTTTCTCCACACTTGAAGCAAACTAATTTTCCTTTTAATCATGTACCAAGGGGTTTACTTACACAAGAATTACATGTTGGAAAATCCTTCTTTCCCTTATTACCTTTATCCATATTTTTCTTTAACATAATATTCTTCTCTTGATTCCCTTTAAATCCATAATACTTGGAGAATTATTTCTTTATCTTGATAGTACATGATACTGTATCCTTGTATGATGAGAAATTTTGGGAGACTAGAAACATTAGGAGGACTGGCTGAAGACCATCAAATAAATGGTCAATAATTATCTTTGGATTATGTATCTAGTCCAAAACATGACTTTATAACCTTTTAATGTTGGCTTCATACTTATCAAAATTTTCCTCTTCTTTCTATCTTAGACTGAATAACTGTCTTTCCATATTCGCTCATTTATCACGAGGAAAATATTTTTCCAAGAAGAGTACCTTGAAATCCTTTCACTCCATACTTTATATTTTCTTCTCATCCTAAGTGTTTTGAATTAATGAACACCATTTATCCACACCTCCCGAGGGATGATAAAATACCATGAAAACTTTCTCCCTTTAACTAATTCCTAGAGTGAGATATATATTCTCTAAGGAGCATATCCATTTCTCATCTAAACATGGTTTTGTAGTCCCATTGAATGATGTAGTTTGATGATGCATGAAGCGGTCTAACATCATTACAATGTGTGGTGGATCAGTAGGCTGCTCCATACAGGAAAGGTTATTACTCATAACCTAAGTTACCTACCCCAATATGGTTATAATTTTATCAGTTCCAACTCCACCTTTATTTTCTTTCCCAGAGGGGAAATCCCTACATTGGGTATGTGAATTAATACAGTTCCTATTCCTTTCATTAGGAACTATTTCTAAATAATGACATACACTATATTAGATCATAAAATTATGAAACATAATTTATAATCCAAAAACTAGTAGAAAAATTAACATAGTCTAAAAAATTTAGGCAAAGATAATCTCATAATCATAAATATGGTTTATTTGGGAATATCTTTATTTTCAACTTTTTTCATAATGGTTTTTAAAGAAAATGTGAATTATCCTAAAAATATCCCCTAGGAGTTTCAAACCAGGTGTACAGTAAGGCCCATTTTTATTCAACAGGTAATTATTGGGTTAACCCTAATACACCCATTTTAAGTTATTACTTATAGGCACATGTTTTCTATAACCAAATCCACTTATATTATCTAGATAGGGATGTATTTTCTAGGAAAAATCACAAATCCTCTTCCTTAGCAAAACATTAGGATGTTCTTATTGTTAGGTCCCCTAGTATAGTAGGGGTGGCTAGAGGGGGGGGGGGGTGAATAGTCCTTTTTGATTTATTATTACAAATACAAATTTATCAGAGTTATATTAGTGTTAATTTCTATAGTAGAAATAAAATAGATAACATATGTGATTTTTATAGAGCTTCGGACCACCAAGATCATAATCCCATCTTCAATCTTCTATACTCTTTGAGGATATTGGTTTGCACTATATCCTCACTTTTGATAGGGAGTGAAAACCTAATTACAAAAAATTATAGATATACCCTTTTCACACCTGGTGGTATAACCCAACCTACCATTTTCACACCTAGTGGTATAACACTTGATTTTTGATGGAGTAACAACCAACCTTATTTTTTTCTGGGAGGAACAACCCAACATTCCATTTATATGGGAGGAATAACCTAAGGATAGATTTTGTAATGGAAAAGTGTAAACCAGAACTCTAGAGGATAAACAAGTGATTGGAAGAATTAAAACAGAGAAATAAAAAAAATAAAATAAAACAATAGGTGATCATATGGTGAAGAAATTCATTATAGATTGTGTTCTTTGATCACATCAATGGAGGAAGATGATGATGATGAAGATCCTTGGTGATCACAATAGAATAGTATATGTCAAAGAAGTTTCTTGATAAAAATTTTAGAGGAGCATGAAAGTATTTCGTATCTTGGTCAAATTTAATCAAATTTACTTTTAAATTTGTTTTTATCCTTGAAACTTTGTACTAGAACATTAAATCAAAGATTTATAGGAGTGTTTCCATATCCAATCTATGCATGACACATGTTAGTGTTTAAAATTAAAATAATACGACCGTTACCTTGAAGCCATGCTGAAAAACAAATACACATTTAGAATAATATTTATTCATGAAATATTAAAAATAATATTAATATATTAAAAGTAATATTTATTAAAAAAAATAAAAATTTAAAATCAATTGAAATAATAATAAAATTATGCATATATTACATGCAGTAGAATTATGTGAAAAACAAATCATCATAAAAAATAATTTACATGTGAGAATGTCACTAAGAAGAAAAAAATGTTACAATTATTTATATACAATGTTGCAATTTTATTTTGACATAAAATATTAAACATTTGATACTGTAATTAATTATAATAATATTAACTAAAATCAATAAAATAAAATAATTAATATAAATTTTTAACTAATGGAGAGTCATGGATCACCATTGAGAACATAGAGCGGTGAGACAAGTCTCACTGTTGAAAATCTCTGGTGATGAGACATTAATCACCATTGGAAATGGATATAAGTGAGGCAGTGAATCACCATTGTAAATGTTTGGCAGTGAGTCATTGAATCACCATTGGAAATGTTTAGCTGTGAGTTAGTGACTCACCGTTGGAAATTTCTGGCGGTGAGACATTACTCACTATTGACCTACCATTTTAAATATAAACAAAAATTAAAATAATTAGTCAAAATTAAAAACATATCCATGAATATTATCATAAAATGTTTCAAATAGAACAATAAATAATGACTCACCCTTGGATGTCCAATGGTGACTTATGACTCACCGTTGGGTTCCATCGGCGACTCATGTCTCACTGTTGGCTTCCAACAGTGACTTGTTGAAAAATTAAACAAAAAATCAGAATGATCTTAAAAGTGAAGAAATTAAATTCTATTTATCAAATAATCATAAAGTAATAAAAATTAAAAAAAATTAATGATAAATAAAAATATTTTTAAACTTCAATGAAATAAATTATCACTGAAAATCTATTAAAAAATAGAATTGAAAGCTTATAAAAAATAAGAGTACAAAACTGAAAAAATTTACAAAACATAAATGAAACAAATTAAAATAAATTAAATGATTAAGGGAGGAATAAGGATAAATGAAAAAATATGGTATGATCTCCTATAGAGGCTTGTGACTATAAATATCATAGTAAAAATTCAGCAATGGAAAACAAAAAAACTTCTGATAAAAATAAAAATAAAATATTTACAACTCTATATCATGAAAAAGAAAAAAGGATCATCCAAATATGTGAAAAACAACAGAGGGAGAGAACTTCATGGAAGTGAGTTAAGGACTCACTATTAGGATTTTTTTGCAGTAGTGTCAAGGTCTCACCATTGGTTAGAACCAATGGTGTCTAAACTGACTCACCATTTGTTTTTTTACCAATGATGTCAAGATTTCTCATTATTGGTGAAAGCCAATGGTGTCTTAAATTCTCAACTTTGGTTTAAAAACAAATGGTGATAGAAGATGAGAAACCTAAAAAGAGAGAATTTAAAACACTAATAAAGTGAAAAATAGTGGAATAAATAAAAGAACAAAGATAAGATTGACAAATAAAAAGCTGATACCGAAGAGTGAAAAATATCTAACCAACAAGAAACTCAACCTAAAATAGAAAAATCAAAGTCTTAAAGAATATAAACAGTAGAGAGAGAAAGACTTGATTGTAGGAGATAACATACTGAAGTACATCTGTATTTTTGAATTTGAGAGAGCATGAAAGAAGAAGTTGAGCCAATATTAGAATGCATAAGAGAAGAAATAAAAAAGAAAAAATATAAAATAAAAGGTGAATGAAAAGAAGATAAAAGAAATGATAGAGCACACAACTTTGCACAAGATAAGAGAAGGACATTTCCGGTCGATCTGCTAGAGGAAGATGAGTGGAGGAGGAAATCTGTATACGAGAGAAGAAATTTAAACATGAGATTTCAAAAATAGATCAGGAAAGATGGAGGATTGATCAAATAGATTTAAAATTTTTATGAGATCAGATGACCAAGAGACTCATGGTGAAATCATTTCAGTGTACCACATCGAAACCAAAATACGGAGGCCGCACGGTATATAAGTCAAGATGTGAAGGATGATGGCCAGAACAAAACTAAGCATACACGACACATAAGATCTTTGGTCCACACTGTCAATTATAGCTCAACCTATTCGGGCGATTGTCCTTAGGCCTTTAGACACAGGCCTGGATTTCTCTATGTAGGAACTATGCATGCACTAGGTTTTGTGTTGGATTTATAAGATGAACATCCCATGGGGTTGACCTTCAGGTCCTCTAAAAGGTGTGGAGAGGTCTTCCTTGAGAAGGCTTCACAAATGAATTAAATTTTAAATAAAAAAATATAAAAAAATAATAAAAATAATAACAAATCATAATAAATTAGGAATAAGAAATTAATTTTTGAATAGAATTGAATTGAATTAAATATTATAAAATTGTAATTTATCAAAACAAAAGGAGATAGCCAATAGTTAACACCCAATTACAAACTATCTCCCCATTTTTGTAAATTTCAAAACATAATATTTATTAAATTATTAAATGACTAAAAAAGAAAATTATTAAATCTTCAAAAAATTTCTCACCCTTTGAAATTTATCAAAAAGTACCTAAAAAAATATATTAAAAAAAATGACAAAATCAAAGCAAACTATTACATTTTAGATACTATTAAAATAATATATTTTTATTGTTTAACTAAGAAAATTTTAAACATAATGAACTAATATATCATTTAATAAATAGTATAAAAATATCAATGAGATAAAGAAAATAACATATAACTGCAAAGTTCAAGTAAACAATGTTACATAATAAAAAATAACAAGAAAATAATAAAGAACTTCCAATTATAAAAGACATACATAAAACATTAAATAGATTTATCAAAATAGAAATTATAATAAATAAATTTTTAACTTTTCAGCATACCCAATTCAAAACATACATTATAATATAAAATAGATACTTCATTTTAAACAAAAATAAACCATTTTAGAGTGAAAAAGTAAAATATTTAATAAAGGAAGAATTGAGATAATGTTTTTTTAACAAAGAAATTTTAACCGTAAATATATAATTACCATTAAATCATAGTGATCAGTATTTAACAAAACATTTTAAAAAGACAAAAAAGTTAATATTTTTTACATGTTAATTTTTAAAACAAAAACAGTGTTCAAAACATTAAAACGTTCAATGAAAAACTGATTTTTATGAACATATTATATAAAAAAATATTTCCAAAAGAAATAAACAATTTATTTTCTTTAAAGGTTTTTAAGAATAAAAAAACTTTTTCTAAGTTTAAGCATAGAAATATTAAATTAAAAAAAAAATAAATTAAATTAAATCAATTTTAAAATAAATTGATTATTTAAAAAATTTCAGGATTGCAAAAATATGTCAAGTAAGAATTATGAAAGACTAAAATATAACACATAAGATATTTTAGAAGTGTATTAAATACTTCCCTATATTATTTGTTGAAAAATATTTCAAACAGACTAAGGAATTTTATGTTTGCAAAAACAAATTGTTCAAAGCCTTATTTAAAATTAAAAAAGTTTTACATTATTTCAAATAACAAACAAGTGATAACTCCCCCTAAATTGAAGAATATTTAAATAAAGATAGAAAAATAATCTTAGAAAATTTTAGAGAAAAATGAACATATAATCACCATATCTAGAACTGAAGTCTTAACTATGTAAACTACAAAATTTTTACATGCTAAGGAAAAAATAGATATAAATTTAAACATATACCTTGAATCAGAAATAAAATGATTTTATAAAAATTATATCAGATATCTTGTATGCCAATATATATAATTACATTATAGTAGATATTATTTATGAATGTGAAGAAAAAGTATCTAAACATGGTGACCAGCTTAGGTTCAATGGATTTGAAAATCCTCTTGGATCCCATGTTGTCCATACACCATGTAACTTTAGAACACTTCATGTATGATTCCTTCAAAACAAATCAAACAAATAGTTGTTTTGGTACTGATACTAGTTTGGGTCTCACTAGATTAGTACCAAAATATTTAGGCACCCATATAGATGGGAAATATTTATTGTATGGTAATCTGGAAGGCAAATTTTTAGAAATGAAAATTTTAGTATAACCTAAATACTGAGTAAACTTCAAATAACATTCATTTGAATAATTCCATTTCATATTACCATTAATGTTGGTAGAATTTGAAATATTCCTATTTATGCATTTAAAAAAAGTAGATCTATACATATGAGGAACCTGAGTATTATATCCACAACCCCTTTTATCATATTTGGGCTTGTTCATAGCCATGAATTTATCAAATTTCTCTTGGCCTCAAACAAAGATAGATAAAGTTTCCTTTAAACCAATGATTTATTTTTTAAGGTTTTCAACCTCTTTATGAATAAATTCAACATCATCACATATTTTTACATTTGAGAATGAACCATAATTTTTTAGTTTCTAATTTTTATGTTTAGAATGATTACATTATTTTTGAAATTTATCCAAATCATTAAAGACCAATTTAAACCTTCTATGTTGATCTTCATCATTTTTAGATAGGAAATATTTTATTTTAACATTATCATATTTAACTTCTAAAAATTCATAATGTAAAACCTTTTTCTATTCTATGTTACTTAAAACAAAATAATTCATTTTTTATTTTCTTATTTAATATTTTTATTTTCTATTTGAAGTTCCCTATATAGTTTATCCATTCTTAATATGTCACTTTGAAATTTTTCATTTTGACCTATCAATTCTTTAACTTCATTTTCCATATCAGATTTAGAACCAAAACTATAATTATAGTCAGAATGTACATCATTTACATTAGTTTCCATAAAAGATATATATGTAGATTATTTTTCACTTTCAGAGCCAACATCACTTGTGTATGACTCTTCTGCACAACTCCATACAACATGATAAGACTTTATTTGTTCCTTCTGGTGTTTCTCTAACTTTCCTTCTTGTTTTAATTTGGGACAATATGATTTTATGTGCCCCTTTTTCTTGTACTCATAGCATATTAATTCTGAAGCATCATATTTACTAGTCTGACCTCTATTACTATCCTTTCTTCCATCCTTTTGATAATATATTCTAGGACTCTTCTTAAATCCTTTCTTACCCTTCATGCACTTTTAAACACATTTGGTGAAATTTTTTATTTTATTTTTCTCAATTTTCTATAACTCAAAATCATCAAAATTAAAAATAATATTTATATTTTATTTAAATGAAATAACTTTCCTTTTATCATGATCATCAGTATTTTCATTATTCATTTCCATCTCATATTGTAGTAATGATCCCCTCCACTCATCCATGTAATATTTAGTAAAGTCCTTGATTTATTTAATATATAGCTACATTCTTTGAATTACATATTTTGGGTAGAGATCACAATAGTCTTTAAATGATGGATTCCTTATTCATGGTCTCTTCGAGAGAAACCATTTTGTTGATAATTTTGGTAAATCTATTATATATATCATTTATGCTTTCTTAATCTGTCATCCTGAACTCTTGAAATTCAGATTGATGTATACCAAACTTAGTTCTCTATAACTTGTCAGTACTATGGTGAGTGACTTTCAATGTAATATAAATGTTATAAGTAGTATGTAAAGATAAAATATTACTATACATATTTATACTTATTGAAAAATATAATAAATTAATAAATTTTTAATTTAAAATACATTTAACAGCATCATTACCAGTACGGGTTTCTAAATCAACATCAGGTAATTTGTATGGTTTAGAAAAAATACCCCAATAGTCAAAACCAATATTATTTAAGAATACCTCTATTATTCCTTTCCAGTATACATAATCACTTCTGTTGAAGTGAGGTGGTCAAATGAGATTAAACATTTCAAAATCTTGATTATCCATAATAAAGCATTGGATATTTTTCCTTATAATTTTAAATATAGGATAATGGTTAGTTCAGAAATATATAATGAAACAAATAAAACCAAATCCTTAAAAAGGAACAATGATATGATACCAATTTTTAGGTCCTTTAGTATTGTAGATGTTACTAGAGGGGGTGAATAATCCTTTTTTTATTTATTATTACAAATACAAATTTATCAGAGTTATATTAGTGTTAATTTTTTAAGTAGAAATAAAAAAATAACACATGAGATTTTTATAGAGGTTCAGATCACCATGATCCTAGTCCTATCTTCAATATCCTATACCCCTCAAGGAGATTGGTATGCACTATATCCTTAATTTTTACAAGGAGTGACAACCCAATTACAACAAATTATAGACTTCCTTTTTCACTCCTAGTGGTATAACCCAGCCTACCTTTTTCACACCTTGTGGTATAACCCCTGACTTTTGATGGAGTCACAACCAAAATTCCTTTTGTCTGGTTGGAATAACTAGACCTTCCTTTTAGATGGGAGGAATAAACCAATGATAACTTTTAGAAGGGAAAAACATAAACCATAACTCTAGAGGACAAACAGGTGATTGGAAGAATTATAGTTGAGAAATAATAGAAAAAAATACAATAAAATTTGAGCATATGATGAATAAATTCATTAAATCTCATGTTATTTAATCACATCAATAGAGGTATATTGAGATGATGAGGATCCTCAGTAATCACAATATAACAGTAGATGTCGCAGAAGTTTCTTGCTCAAGATTTCAGGGAAGTGGGAAAGTATTTCATATCCTGGTCGAATTTAATCAACTGAACTTATACATTTGTTTTTATCCTTGAAGCATTCTCCTAAAAAATTAAATTAGAGATCTATAGGAGCGTTTCCATATCCAATCTATTCATGACACATGTTAGTGTTTAACATTAAAATCATACAATCGTTACCTTGAAGTTTCATTAAAAAACAAATACACATTTAGACTAATATTAATTTATAAAATATTAAAAGGAATATTAATATATTAAAATTAAAATCTATTAAAAAAATCACAATTTAAAATCAAATGAAATAATAATAAAATTCTATATATATTATATGTAGTAGAATGGTGTGAAAAATAAAGCATCGTAAAAAATAATTTTCAAGTGTAGATTTCACTGAGAAAAAAATGCTAAAATTATTTTTATATAATGTTGGAATTTTATTTTCACATAAAATATTAAAAATTTGATATTATAATTAATTTTAATAATATTAACTAAAATTAAGAAAATAAAAAATTAAAATAAAATTTTAACTAATGGTGAGTCATGACTCATCATTGAGAGTAGAGAGCATTGAGACATGTCTCACCATTAGAAATGTCTGGTGGTGAGACATTAATCACCATTGGAAATGTATTGTAGTGATTCAGTGACTCGCCATTGGAAATGTATGGCAGTGAGTCATTGAATCACCATTGAAAATGTCTGGTGGTGATATATTACTCACTTTTGACCTACCATTGTAAATATAACTAAAACTAAAAAAAATTAGTAAAAAATAAAAACATATCCATGCATCTTATCACCAAATGGTTTGAAGAGGAAAATAAAAAATGACTCACTATTGGATGTCCAACGGTGACTCATGTCTCACCATTGGGTTCCAATGGTGACTTATTGAAAAATTAACCAATCAGAATGACCTTAAAAGTGAAGAACTTAACTTCTGTTTATTGAATAATCATGAAGTAATAAAAATTCAACAAGAAAAAAGAATGATAAAAAAAATATTTCCAAACTCCAATGAAATAAATTATCACTGAAAATATTTTCAAAACTATTTGAAAGCTTATAAAAAATAAGAGCACAAAACTGAAACAATTTAAAAAATAGAAGAGAAAAATTTAAATAAATCAAATGATTAAGAAAGGAATAAGGAAAACCAATAGAAGATTACAAGAGATTTTATGGAGTCTTGAGACTATAAATATCATAGTGAAAATTCAGAAAATGAAAACAAAACAAACTTTTGATAAAAAAAATATATAACTCTACAACATGAAAAAGAACAAAAAAGCTCAGCCAGAGATGTGAAGTAAACAAAAAAAAAAAGAAAGAGAGAACTTCATGGAAGTGAGTCAAGTACTCACCATTGGGATTTTTTTAGCAGTTTAAAGGTCTCAGCATTGGTTAAAACCAATAGTGTGTTAAAGTATCACCATTGGTTTAAAGACCAATAGTGATAAAAGATGAGAAACCTAAACTGAGAGACATTGAAACATTGAGAAAGTGGAATACCTTGGAAATAATATCAAAAAAAAGAGAATCTTAACAAATAAAAAGCAGAGATTGAAGAGTGAAAACTCTCGAACTAAGAAGCAACTCAACATGAAATAGAAATATCACAATCATAAATAATATAAATAGTAGAGAGAGAAATAATTGGTTAAAGAGATAACGTGATGAAGTACGTCTAGATTTTTGTGTTCAATAGAGATTGAAAGAAGAAGTCGAACCACTGTTAGAACGAAGAAGATAAGTAAGACACAATAATAAAAGATAAAATAAAAGACAACTGAAAATAAGAGATATGAAATGATGGAGCACATGCCTTCGCATAGGAGAACATAAGGACATCACCAGTCGATCTGCTGGAGGAAGATGAGTGGAGGAGAAAATCCTTGTATGAGAGAGAAAATGTAAGCATGAGATTTCAAAAATAGATCGTGTGGGATGGAGGATTGATCATGCAGATGTTAAAAATTAGACAAGATCAGATGAACAAGAGAATCGTTGTGAACTCATTTCATTGTCCCACATCGAAACCAAAATACAGAGGCTGCGCGATATATAAGTCAGGACATGATGGGTAATGGTTAGAACAAAAATGAGCATACATGATACACAAAGACTTTCGGCCACAGAGGTGATTCTAGCCCAACCTATACAGGTAACTACCATTTGGACTTTAGATATGGGTCTGATTGGCTCTTTTTGGAAATAGTAAAGTAGGAACAACAAATAAATTTGTGAACAAAATTGAATTGAATTAAATATTATATAATTTTAATTTATAAAAAAAGGAGATAACAAATAGTTAACACCAAATTACAAAGTCTCCCTTTTTTTAAATTTCCAAACATAATATTTATTAAATTCTCAAATGACTAAAAAATAAATTAAATCTTCAAAAATTTCCTCCCTTTTGAAATTTATCAAAAAGTACCTAAAAAAAATATTTATAAAAATGAAAAAATCAAAGTAAAATATTTCATTTTAGATAAAGTTAAAATAATATATTTTTATTTTTTAACTGTGAAAATTTTAAAAATAATGAACTAATATATCATTTAATAAACAGTAGAAAAATATTAGCGAGAAAAAGAAAATAACATATAACTGCAAAGTTTAGAATTGAAATTTTAAATAGAATTGAATTGAAATAAATATTATACAATTGTAATTTATCAAAAAAGGAGATAACAAATAGTTAACACCCAATTACAAAGTCTCAATTTTTTTTGTAAATTTTCAAACATAATATTTATTAAATTTTCAAATGACTAAAAAATAAATTAAATCTTCAAAAATTTCCGCCACTTTGAAATTTATCAAAAAGTTCCTAAAAAAATATATTTATAAAAATGAAAAAATCAAAGTAAAATATTAAATTTTAGATAAAGTTAAAATAATATATTTTTATTTTTTAAAATTTGAAAATTTTAAACATAATGAACTAATATATCATTTAAAAAATAGTACAAAAATATTAGTGATATAAAGAAAATAACATATAACTGCAAAGTTCAGAATTGAATTTTTGAACAGAATTGAATTGAATTAAATATTATACAATTATAATTTATCAAAAAAAGGAGATAAAAAATAGTTAACACCCAATTACAAAGTCTCCATTTTTTTTGTAAATTTCCAAACATAATATTTATTAAATTTTAAAATGACTAAAAAATAAATTAAATCTTCAAAAATTTCCCCCCTTTGAAATTTATCAAAAAGTACCTAAAAACAAATATATTTATAAAAATGAAAAAATAAAAGTAAAATATTAAATTTTAGATAAAGTTAAAATAATATATTTTTATTTTTTAAATATGAAAAGTTTAAACATGAGGAACTAATATATCATTTAATAAATAGTAGAAAAATATTATTGAGATAAAGAAAATAACATATAACTACAAAGTTCAAGTAAACAATGTTACTTAATAAAAAATAATCATAATATAATAAATAACTTCCAATTACATAAGTCACACATAAAACATTGAATAGATTTATCAAAATATAAATTATAATAAAGAAATATTTAAGATTTTAGCATACCCAATTCAAAACATACATTAGAGTATAAAATAAATACTTCCTTTTAAATAGAAATTAACCATTGTAAAGTGAAAAAGTACAATATTCGATAAAGGAGGAATTGATACAATGTTATTTTAACAATGAAATTTTAACCAGAAGGATCTAATTACCATTAAATCATAATGATCAGTATTTAACAGAACATTTACACAAGAAAAAAAGTTATGATTTTTACATGTTAAGTTTTAAAACACATGAATCGAACGAAACATTGTTACATTCAATGAAAAAATGATTTTCATGAACATATTAGATAAAAAATATTTTCAAAATAAATAAACAATTTCTTTTCTTTAAAGGTTTTTAAGAATAAA
The DNA here is from genome assembly GCA_963277665.1 of Viscum album. Lineage (NCBI taxonomy): Eukaryota > Viridiplantae > Streptophyta > Magnoliopsida > Santalales > Viscaceae > Viscum > Viscum album. The sequence continues at coordinate 1,236,935,560 of OY728165.1, read as the reverse complement.
GATGTAAAGACCCGTAAATTTCAAGGAAATTTTTTTCTTAATTTTCTTTGGAATTTTACAAGAACGCAGTTTCTGACGGCACCTGATTCCGAGGCCCGGTGTGCCCGGAATCATTTTCCAAAATTTGGCTTGGGTACGTTCAGTGAACAGACGAGCGAGTTTTTCTGACTTTTTAACCGGTGCTCGGAATTGAATTCTGAGGGCACCGATGGAATCGCAGTGCCGATATTTGCTTAGAAACGCCTCTTCCAGAGTTGCGTTTGCTCGAGTGTGGTTTTTAATTTTTGGGCTTAAAGTTAAGAAATAAAATAAATTGTTCGACAAACTTTATTTTATTTCACTTAAGCCACTTGGAAGCCACTTGAAGCCACTTAAAGCGGCTTAAGCTGAGTTGTTGCGGATAGGGTGCTATCCAAAAATATCCTACCCTCTTGGTAGAATATTTGTTACGTGGGGCCCGCATGAGCCCCACCGTTTCTTTTCCGCTAAGTAACGCACCCACGAAAACCCGTCATTATGAAAGTCAACTGACGCGTTTTCTTAATTTCTTAACGCACCAATTAATTGGGTAGTTTTATTCGTGAATTAATTGGGCAGTTTTTTTCGTTGAATTAATTCTACGAATTAATGGGTCGTTACTTATCTCTTTTTCGTTTCTTAACCTGTTTGAAATCCGTTGGCGTAATAATAAAATAAGACCAACGACACATCTTGAGGATTTCACATCGAGAGGCTTTTGACATAATTCTTGTGCCTTCACCTTCTTCGCGAAGAACGCCGGCCTCTGACGAAGAACGCCGAACCCGCGGAAATCGACGACGCGACGCCGTGTGCCGCAACGCCGACGTTTCCTCTCCCGCGACGTTCTTCTACGACGTTCCTTCCTCCTCGAAAAAACTCTTCGATCATCCGTTGAGGTGAGAGTTTGCGTTTCTTTAAATTAATTTGTGGATTTTAACTCAAGATGAATTTAATTATTTAAATTAAATCTGTTGTTTCTTGGTCCTCGGAGTTCGTCGACGCAACGCCGAATATCGCGACGGTTCCCTCCTTCCGCGATGAGCAATTCCGCAGAGAACGCGCGTGCGCGACGACTTAACGAGGTAGGGATTTTATTTAAATGTTTTATACTCCATGAATGTTTCCGTTCAAAGTGGAGAACCTGGATGATAAAAACAATTTTAATTCATTAAAATTGTTTTGGTTATGTTTTCTACGTGTTGTTTAATCCTTCCAATTGTTATCGCCTAATGCGGAGGGTGTGGGCCAAACGAACACGGACCGACAACCCTCCGCCGTTCTTCGTTTTTGTGCGGATTTGACGGGCGACGAAGGAACGTGCCGCAAAGGAAATTTGATGGTTCTCCAGTGAAGAACGGGTCCCGGGAGGAGCAGCGGCGCAGACGGGAACAGAATCGGACCACCGGAGCGACTCCGGTGGCCTGCGGAAGCCTCCGGACAAGGCCGGCACGGCTGAAGCTGGGGCGGCGGCGGCGCCAGCAGACCCGCGGCCATGCGGGTCCAGCGCACACACGCGGGACGCGGCTTATGCCGCGTCCGTTGACCAGGGCGGCCCCCTGCGGGGGCCGCAGTGCTGACACGCGGGGGCAGCGAGCCCCCCGCGCTGCTCGGCCGCTCGGCCGAGCCGAGCCGGACCGGACCGGGTCCAGCCAGGTTGGGCCGGGTCGGGTCAACCCGGTTCGGATGACCCAGGGGGGGGGGGGGTCGAGCCGGGTCGGCCCGGGCCCAGACCCCCTGTCTTCGGACCGTTTTCGGTCTTTTGCCTGTAACCTGAGCTACGGGCCTCTGAACGACGCGTTGTCAGTGGAAAAACGATCCTTGGAACGAGACGGTCGTTTTGGTATATTACACTCAAGGTTTTGGAATACTTTGGGTTTGTCCGGGTTGGTTCGTACACGAAACCAACTGGGCCCTCGGAGCGGAAACACTCATATCTTGAGCCCCGGACGTCCGATTGACGTGCCGTAGACTTTGTTGAATTTCTCTAAGTGAGACGGATCTTTTGGCTCACCCCACCCGAGGTTTGGATGCAGGTGGAGTACGGTCGGGTTGGTTTTGCCTTAAAAACCAACCGGGCCCCTGGGACGAAAAAGCCAATAACTCTCAGACCGGGCATCCGATTGACGCGCAGTCTGCGGCGTTGAGTTCCTGTTGATGATACGAAACTTTTGGATACATCAACTTCGGACTTTGTGTCAGTTGATGTATCAGCCTCTCGGCTCGTTGAGCGGACCCTCCCGAACGAGTTTGCTGTGTGCGGGAACCCTAGTGCTGGCTGCGACTTCGACAGTGATGACTGTGCAGCGATCCTCAGTGGACTGTGACGACGGCTGTGCAAAGATCCTCCGTGGACTGAGACGATGACTGTGGAAAGATCCTCAATGGACTGCGATGACTACTGCACTCAGCGATCCTATGTGGATTAGTGCTACAGATCCTGTGTGGGTCAGCGCTCAGCGGTTCTGTGTGAGCCAGCGCCTACAGGTCCTGTGTGGGCCCGATTCTGTGTGGGTCTTTGCGGGAGTTAGTTACCTATTGATCCTGTGTGGGCCCGATCCTGTGTGGGTATTTGCGGGGGTTAGTTACCTATTGATCCTGTTTGGGTCCGATCCTGTGTGGGTCATTGTGGGGGTTAGTACCTTTCGATCCTTTGTGGGTCCGACGACTTAGATGGATCAGTGATCATCTTTATCGTCATCCGAAGAAGTATGCCTGTGTGAGCTGAATCCTGTGTTACTCTCCTTTGTGGATTATGTTGAACTATCCTATGTGGATTTACTATTTACTCTCCTTTGTGGATTGTGTTGAACTATCCTGTGTGGATTTACTGTTTACTCTCCTTTGTGGATTGCGTTTTGCTTTCCTGTGTGGACTGGGTTGTGCTTGGGCTCGGACGTTGGAGCCGAACAAGAATTGATGACTTAGGTATATGTATGGACATATACCTAAGCAGGGTTGGTTGTTACTTCACGATTGCATCTTTCCTTTTGGTTTATCCTTTGTGGATTTCGGGAGACCTTCGGGGGTCTCGGGGTCCCTACTGAGTAGCTTATACTCACCCCTGCACGGGCTATGCCCGCACTTCGTTGTGTTGGTTGCAGACGACGGACAACGCTGATCGTGGTGGAGGCTTGCGGAGCAGGACTGTACCTGGAGGTGGACCACTGGGCGGGACGTACTCGGAGCGGACGGCTGGACCGAGGAGCTGTGGAGGCTATCTGTACCCACCCTTCAGGTGGGACTTCTAGACGACGGCTCGACGCTGCGACTTTTCCTTTCAGTTGCTATTTTTCCCTTTCAGTTGTACTTTACAGTTGGGCTTGTATTTCCGGCCCCTTTTACTTTCAGCATAGCTTGTTACGGTTTTTACTTAGTGTTTACTTTTCCGCTTGCTTACTCTGTGGTGCTTGTTTGCTTTTCAAAGGAAATGCCTTCCCTTTTTGTTGGGATTTATGCCTTGGTACTAGTCGCCAACCCCTGGCCTATGGAAGGCGGGCTTGGGGTAGTTACGGCACGGGCCCCGAGGACGGGTCGTGACAAATTGGTATCAGAGGTGGTCGGTTCTACCACAGACTCTGATCTTTCTTCTATGTGAAGTAATAGTGTTTAGCGTATTGGGTGTGGTTATCAGTTCAGGGAGTCCAGTGTTGGTGCGGCGGCCGACGTATCCGTACACCAGGACCCTGAATTCTGATTTCCGACTTAATGCACGAAAACATTGATTGCATGTGTGTTTCAAGTTTTATTTGTGATTACTTGTGTCAGCTCACCAGGTATACTGTTCTAACCGTGGCACACTTGTTTCCTTTTAAGGATGGCCTGACGACAGCAGCCAGCTAGGGTTCCGAGAGTAGAGTGCGACGACAGCCCGCCGAGCGACGAGGCCTCGGTACAGGGCCCGTTGACAGCGGAGGCACCGGTGGTACCTTTACCCGCCGAGCCCCCGATGCTTCCAACACCGACCGATGACGATGAACGTCGCCTCAGAGCTCTGCACGAGTTCCAGCGCCAGTGACCACCTAGGTTTCGTGGGGAGACGGACCCCCAGGCAGCCGAGGACTGGCTGGAGGTGGTCGTTCGAGTTTTCAGGCTAGTGAGGACACCAACAGACCTCATGGTGATCCTCGCGGCGAGCCTAATGCACGCAGCAGCAGGACGATGGTGGAGCTTGATGCTCCAGGTGCACGATGAGGCCTCTCTCATCTGGACAGACTTTGAGGGACTCTTCCACTCAGAGTTCGTCCCAGCCACCCTCCGTGCGGTGCGCATCCAGGAGCTTCTTCAGCTGCGGCATGGAAGCTTGACGGTCGCCCAGTACTCGGCGAGATTCACCGATCTTTCTCGCTACTCGACATATATGGTACGGGACCCCTTATTCCGGGCCCAGACCTTTGAGCAGGGTTTGAGACACAAGATCAGGGCATCACTGATCTCCCTCAGCATCCCGACCCAGGCAAGAGTACTGGAGCGAGCCCTTCTGATCGAGAGCTTTTTTGCTGAGTCTACTTCAGCAGCGAGACCTACTGTAGGGCGGCAGGTAGCAGAGTCTTCGACAGTAGGTAGCCGATGGATGACTCAGGGTTCCAGGTAGACCAGACCTTCCGGCAGACGACCTCGGAACACTGGCTCAGCAGTGCGGGGCACACAGCGTGGAGCCAGTCTTTCGAGAGGCAGGCAGTGCTATGCATGCGGCGGGCAGGGCCACATGGCTCATGACTGCCCGACCCGCCGTGCCAAGGAGCAGCAGACGGTGGAGGGGCCACCCAGGCAGAGGCAGAGGGTCGACCGTGGTGGTCCGCAGGGAGGAGGCGGACGAGGCAGAGGAGCTGGCCGAGCAACAGGTGGTGGGAGACGCTTTGAGGCTCTGCCACCACCACCACCAGGAGGTCCGCCCCGACCACAGGGAGCTGGCGGGCAGAGACAGGCACATCTCCAGGCAGTGGAGGCCTACAACCACGACGCGCCAGAGATGATTCGAGGTACGATCTGTGTCTATTCCACCCTTGCTTTAGTTCTTATAGACACAGGAGCGAGTCACTCTTTCATAGCCGCTGCCCTTGTTCGGAGCTCGGAGATTTTGACAGAGCCGCTGGGTCGATCCTTACGGCTAGAGACCCCTACGGGAGCAGACTCGATGATTACGCACTAGTGCCGACAGTGTGAGCTTACTCTAGGAGGTGAGAGCTTCGGCTGAGATATTCTTGTAGCGGCGTCGAGGCCTTACGACGTCATCTTGGGCATGGATTGGTTATCTACAGTCTATGCTCAGATTGACTGTTTTAGGCGCAAGGTGCGATGTGTACGCACCGACGGGAGCAGGTTCACCTTCACCGGTGAGAAGGGATCCTTTGCAGCACAGGATGGACTCATGCAGAGGAGAGGACAACCCATCACTCATTAGTTGGCTAGCCTCATCCTTGGAGTAGTTGACGTGCGAAGTCCTAGTTTTCCTACAGTGGTGGATCAGTATGCGGACGTCTTCCCCGACGACGTTCCAGGGATACCTCCTCGCAGATAGGTAGAATTTTATATTGATCTGTACCCCGAGACATCCCTGATATCCACTCCAGCATATCAGATGGCCCCCACCGAGCTTCGAGAGCTACGGGTACAGTTGGAGGACTTGCAGGGAAAGGGGTTCATCCGACCCAGTGTTTCACCCTGGGCTTCCCCGATATTGTTCACCAAGAAGGCGGATGAGATCTTGCGACTGTGTGTCGACTATCGTCACCTAAAACAGGTGACAGTGAGGAACAAGTATCCGCTACCTAGGATTGATGACCTCTTCGATCAGCTCAAGGGAGCATGGTGGTTTCGAAGATAGACCTCAGGTCAGGCTATCATCAGCTCAGAGTTCGAGACAAGGACATGCAGAAGACGGCTTTCAGGTGTCGGTATGGCCACTACGAGTTCTTGGTTATGCCTTTTGGCGTAACCAATGCTCCAGCAGTGTTCATGAGCCTCATGAATAGGATCTTCCAGCCATACCTCGATCGATTTGTCGTGGTCTTCATCGACGACATTTTGGTGTACTCGACCACGGAGGAGGAGCACGCCTACCACTTGCGGGTTGTACTAGACACACTCCGAGAGAACCAGCTTTATGGCAAGCTCTCGAAGTGCCAGTTCTGGTTACGTGAGGTCCACTTCTTGGGGAATGTCATTTTTGAGGCGGGAGTTGTAGTGGATCCCACGAAGATCAAGGCAGTGCTAGCTTGGGAGCCACCCGGGAGCGTGACGGAGGTGCGGAGTTTCTTGGGACTAGATGGATACTATCGAAGGTTTGTGCCAGACTTCTCTAGAGTTGCAGCGCCACTATCAGCTTTGACGAAGAAGGGGAAACCCTTTGTGTGGTCAGACAGATGTCAGCAGAGATTTCAGGAGCTGAGACAGAGATTGACCAGCGCAACTATCTTGAGGTTTCCTGAGGCGGGAGTTGGATACGTAGTCTACTATGATGCATCAGGGACCAGACTCGGATGTGTCCTGATACAGGAGCGGGCCGTGATTGCCTATGGATCATGTCAGCTAAGGCCGCATGAGCAGAACTATGCTACCCATGACCTGGAGTTAGCAGCAGTGGTCTTCGCTCTGAAGACATGGCGACACTACCTGATGGGCGAGCGCTTTACAGTCTTTTCTAACCACCGGAGTCTTAGGTACATCTTCTCTCAGAAGGACCTGAACCTGAGACAACGACGATGGCTCGATTTCCTCCAGGACTATGACTTTAAGATAGTCTATACTCCTGGGAAGGGGAACGTAGTAGCCGATGCCCTCAGCAGGAGGACGGGCATTCAGCTACTTGAGGAGGAGATAGAGCAGCTAGCCGCCTTGCATATATCCTTCGTGGACAGAGACAGAGCAGCCTTCCTTCAGTCTCTCACAGTCTCTCCTCCACTTCTACAGCGGGTCGGAGAGGCACAGCGTGGGGACGCTGACTGTGAGACACGGCGTGCACAGATATCCTCGGGATAGGAACCAGATGGTTTCTACCTTGGAGCAGAGCACGACATCCTTTTTAGAGGACGTACCTTGGTACCAGTCGCTTTACGAGAGGAGGTGCTGAGAGAGTTTCACACTTCTCCTTTGGCGGTACATCCTGGAGTGGCGAAGATGTACCAGGATCTCAGACGACAGCACTGGTGGCCGGGCATGAAGAAGGTTGTGGCAGAGTTCGTTTCTCGATACCTCATCTGTCAATAGGTGAAGGAAGAGCATCAGGTACCAGCAGGCTTGGTACAACCCTTGGAGGTCCCAGAGTGGAAGTGGGACGGGATATCTATGGACTTCGTGACTAGAATTCCATGCACTTCCAGAGGTCACGACTCCATTTGGGTGATTGTTGACCAACTCACCAAGTAGGCACACTTCTTACCCATCCGAGAGCAGGGATCAGTGGAGAGCTTGGGGCATCTCTATGTTCAGGAGATTGTACGGCTTCACGGTGTGCCATCGTCTATCTTCTCCGATCAAGACGCTCGCTTTACTTCCAGGCTTTGGAAGGGGTTGCAGGAGGCATTCGGGACGCGGCTACGTCTGAGCACCGCCTTTCACCCTCAGATGGATGGTCAGATGGAGAGGACCATTCAGACTCTCGAGGACATGCTCCGCACATGTTTCCTCGACTTTGGTCGCAGCTGGGAGGATCATCTACCCTTGGTGGAGTTCGCGTACAACAACAGCTACCACTCCACCATCGGGATAACACCATACGAGGTGTTGTATGGCAGACCTTGCAGATCTCCTTTGTGCTGGACAGACCCTGGGGAGTCAGCACTTGTGGGACCAGAGATGGTCCGGGCCACGACAGAGAAGGTCGAGGTCATCCAGGAGCGGATGAGGACAGCTCAGAGCTGGCAGAAGTCTTATGCTGACAGGAGGCGGAGGCCACTAGAGTTTGAGGATGGTGACCACGTCTTCTTGCGTGTCTCACCTCGACGTGGTTTGCAGAGATTTGGCCGAGGCGGAAAGTTGTCTCCACACTTCATTGGACCATTCCAGGTCCTCAGTAGGATTGGCGAGGTGGATTATCACCTGGCTCTACCACCTCAGTTGCACCGGGTGCATGACGTCTTCCACGTATCTAAGTTGAGGAGATACGTGCACGACCCGACGCACATCATTGACCATGGGGAGCTAGACGTGGATGATGGGGCGACTTTTGTGGAGGTCACAGTGGAGATCGAGGATCGACAGGAGCGGGTCCTACGTGGACGATCGATTCCTCTAGTTCACATCAGATGGCATCACAGGAACCTCCAGGAGAGCACTTGGGAGCGGGAGGTTCAGATGCGTGCTCAGTACCCACTTTTGTTTCCCTGGTTTATGATGTATCTTTACGGGGACGTAAAGCCCTGAGGTGGGAGTAATGTAAAGACCATTAAATTTCAAGGAATTTTTTTTCTTAATTTTCTTTGGAATTTTACAAGAACGCAGTTTCTGACGACACCTGATTCCGAGGCCCGGTGTGCCCGGAATCATTTTCCGAAGTTTGGCTCGGGTACGTTCAATGAACGGACGAGTGAGTTTTTCTAACTTTTGAACCGGTGCTCGAAATCGAATTCTGAGGGCACCGATGGAATCTCAGCATTGATATTTTCTTATAAACGCCTCTTCTGGAGTTATATTTTCTCGGGTGTGGTTTTTAATTTTTGGGCTTAAAGTTAAGAAATAAAATAAATTGTTCGACAAACTTTATTTTATTTCACTTAAGCCACTTGGAAGCCACTTGAAGCCACTTAAAGCGGCTTAAGATGAGTTGTTGCGGATAGGGTGCTATCCAAAAATATCCTACCCTCTTGGTAGGATATTTGTGATGTGGGGCCCGCACGAGGACCACCGTTTCTTTTCTGCTAAGTAACGAACCCGCGAAAACCCGTCATTATGAAAGTCAACTGACGCGTTTTCTTAATTTATTAACGCACCAATTAATTGGGCAGTTTTATTCGTGAATTAATTGGGTAGTTTCTTTCATTGAATTAATTATACGAATTAATGGGTCGTTACTTATCTCTTTTTCATTTCTTAACCTGTTTGAAATCCGTTGGCATAATAATAAAATAAGACCAACGCCACATCTTGAGGATTTCACGTCGAGAGGCTTTTGACAGAATTCTTGTGCCTTCACCTTCTTCGCAAAGAACGCGAAGAACACGAAGAACGCCGGCCTTCGACGAAGAACGCCGAACCCGCTGAAATCGACAACGCGACGCCGTGTGCCGCGACGCCGAAGTTTCCTCTCCCACGACGTTCTTCTACGACATTCCTTCCTCCTCGATAAAACTCTTCGATCATCCGTTGAGGTGAGAGTTTGCGTTTCTTTAAATTCCTTTGTGGATTTTAACTCAAGATGGATTTAATTATTTAAATTAAATCTGTTGTTTCTTGGTCCTCAGAGTTCGTCGATGCAACGCCGAATATTGAGACGGTTCCCTCCTTCCGCGACGAGCAATTCCGCGAAGAACGCGCGTGCGCGATGACTTGACGAGGTAGGGATTTTATTTAAATGTTTTATACTCTATGAATGTTTCTGTTCAAAGTGGAGAACCCGGATGATAAAAACAATTTTAATTCATTAAAATTGTTTTGGTTATGTTTTCTATGCATTGTTTAATCCTCCCAATTGTTATCGCCTAACGCGGAGGGTGCGGGCCAAACGAACACGGCCCGACAGCCCTACGCCGTTCTTCGTTGTTGTGCGGATTTGACGGGCGACGAAGGAATGTGCCGCAAAGGTAATTTGATGGTTCCGCAGTGAAGAACGGGTCCCGGGAGGAGCAGTGGCGCAGATGGGAACGGAATCGGACCACCGGAGCGACTCCGGTGGCCCGCGGAAGCCGCCGGCAGCGCGGCTGAAGCCGCGGCGGCGGCGGCGCCAGCGGACCTGCGGCCGCGCGGGTCTGGCGCACACACGCGAGACGCGGCTTATGCCGCATCCGTTGACCAGGGCGGCCCCCCGCGGGGGCTGCGGTGCTGACACGTGGGAGCAGCGAGCCCCCCGCGCTGCTCCGCCGCTCGGCCGAGCCGAGCCGGACCGTTCCGGTCGGCCCGGGTCCAGCCGGGTCAGACTAGGTCAGGTCGACCCGGTTCGGCCGACCCAGGGGGGGGGGGGGGGGGTCGGGCCGGGTCAGCCCGGGCCCAGACCCCCCGTCTTCGGACCGTTTTCGGTCTTTTTCCCGTAACTTGAGCTACGGGCCTCCGAACGACGCGCCGTCAACGGCAATGTGATCGTTTGAACGAGACGGTCGTTTCGGTATATTACACTCAAGGTTTCGGAATACTTTGGGTTCGGCCAGGTTGGTTCGTACACGAAACCAACCGGGCCCTCGGAGCGGAAACGCTCATATCTTGAGCCCCGGACGTCCGATTGACGTGTCGTCGACTTTGTTGATTTCCTCTAAGTGAGACGGATCTTTTGGCTCACTCCGCCCGAGGTTTGGATGCAGGTGGAGTATGGTCGGGTTGGTTTTTCCTTAAAAACCAACCGGGCCCCTGGGACGAAAAAGCCAATAACTCTCAGACCGGGCGTCCGATTGACGCGCCGTCTGCGACGTTGAGTTCCTGTTGACGATACAGAACTTTTGGATACATCAACTTCTGACTTTGTATCAGTTGATGTATCAGACTCTCGGCTCGTGGAGTGGACCATCCCGAACGAGCTTGCTGTGTGCGGGAACCCTAGTGCTGGCTGCGACTTCGACAACGATGACTACACAGAGATCATCAGTGGACTACGACGAGGGCTATGCAGAGATCCTCCGTGGACTGCGATGACGACTGTGCAGAGATCCTCAGTGGACTTCGATGACTACTGCACTTAGCGATCCTATGTGGATCAGTGCTACAGATCCTGTGTGGATCCGATCCTGTGTGGGTCAGCGCTCAGCGGTTCTATGTGAGAAAGCGCCTACAGGTCCTGTGTGGGCCTGATCCTGTGTGGGTCTTTGCGGGGGTTAGTTACCTATTGATCCTGTGTGGGTCCGGTTCTGTGTGAGTCATTGCAGGGGTTAGTACCTTTCGATCCTTTGTGGGTCCGACGACTTAGATGGATCAGTGATCATCTTTATCGTCATCCGAAGAAGTATACCTGTGTGAGCTGAATCCTATGTTACTCTTCTTTGTGGATTATGTTGAACTATCTTGTGTGGATTTACTATTTACTCTCCTTTGTGGATTGTGTTGAACTATCCTGTGTGGATTTACTGTTTACTCTCCTTTGTGGATTGCATTTTTCTTTCCTGTGTGGACTGGGTTGTGCTTGGGCTCGGACGTTGGAGCCGAACGGGAATTGATGACTTAGGTTTATGTATGGGCATATACCTAAGTAGGGTCGGTTGTTACTTCGCGATTGCATCTTTCCTTTTGGTTTATCCTTTGTGGATTTCGGGAGACCTTCAGGGGTCTCGGGGTCCCTACTGAGTAGCTTATACTCACCCCTGCACGGGCTATGCCCGCACTTCGTTGTGTTGGTTGCAGACGACGGACATCGCTGATTGTGGTGGAGGATTGCAGAGCAGGATGGTACCTGGAGGTGGACCACTGGGCGGGACGTACTCGGAGCGGACGGCTGGACCGAGGAGCTGTGGAGGCTATCTGTACCCACCCTTCAGGTGGGACTTCCAGACGACGGCTCGACGCTGCGGCTTTTCCTTTCAGTTTCTGTTTTTCCCTTTCAGTTGTACTTTACAGTTGAGCTTGTATTTCTGGCCCCTTTTACTTTCAGCACATCTTGTTACGGTTTTTACTTAGTGTTTACTTTTCCGCTTGCTTACTCTGTGGTGCTTGTTTACTTTTCAAAGGAAATGCCTTCCCTTTTTGTTGGGATTTACACCTTGGTGCTAGTCGCCAGCCCCTGACCTATGGAAGGCGGGCTTGGGGTAGTCACGACACTGGCCCCGAGGACGGGTCGTGACAAAAGAAACAAACCCCTTGAGTTTAAGCACATAAATATTAAACTTTTTAATAAATATTAACTAAATTAAATCAATTTTAAAATGAAATTATTATTTAAAATAATTTAGGATTCCAAAAATATTTCAAGTAAGAATTATGAAAATCAAAAATATTAAACACTTAAGTTATTTTATAAGTGTATTAAAGACTTCCCTTGACTAGTTGTTAAAAAATATTTCAAACAGACTAAGTAATTTTAAGCTTTCATAAAAAAATTTTTCAAACACTTATTTAAAAATAAAAAATTAGTATATTATTTCAAATAAAAATAAGGGATAAATCCCCCTAAATCCATGCATATTTAAATAAAGATAGAAAAATACTATTAGAACATTTTATAGAAAAATGAATATATAATCAGTATATTTAGCACTAAATTATTAACTATATAAACTAAAACATTTTTACATGCTAAGGAAAAAATAAATAGAAATTAAAGCACATGAATTAAATCAAAAATAAAATGATTTTATAAAAAAATATTAGATATCTCTTATTATAGCATATCTAATTACATTATAATATATATTATGTATGAAGGTGAAAAAAAAACTTATCCAGACATGGTGACTAGCTTAGGATAAGTGGATTTGAAATATCCTTTTGGATCCTATGCTATCCATTTACCATGTAACTTTGGAACTATTCATGTAGGATTCCTTCAAAACAAATCAAACAAATAGTTGTTTTGGTACCCAGAATAGTTTGGGTTCAACTGGATTAGTAGAAAAAGATTTAGGTACCCATACAGATGTGAAACATTTATTTTATGGTAATCTGGAAGCCAAATTTTTAGAAATGAAAGTTTTTTTATATCCTAAAGGCTGAGTAAACTTCAAAGAACATTCATTTTGATAATTACCTTTAATGTTACAATTAAAGTAGGTAACATTTTAAATATTCCCATTTATTACTTTAAAAAAAGTATTTCTATATATATGAGTAACCTGAGTATTTTATCCATAACCCCTTTTATCATATTTGGGTTTGTTCATAAACATTATTTTATCAAAATTTTATTGGCCTCGAACAAAGATAGATAATGTTTCCTTTAAACTAATGATTTCATTTTTAGAGTTTTCAATATCTTTCTCAATAACTTCCATGTCATCACATATTTTCACATTTGAGCATAAACTGAAAATTTTCAGTTTCTAATTTTCAAGTTTAAGATGATTAAATTCATTTTCAAATTTATCTAAATCATCAAAGACCAATTTAAAAATTCTATGTTGATCTTTATCATTTTGAGACAGGAAATATTTTATTTTAACATTCTCATCTTTAACTTTTAAAAATTTAGAATCGATAAACTTTTTCTATTCTATATTACTTAAAATAGATTTTTTTATTTTCTTCTTTAATCTTCTTATTTTCTATTTGACATTCCATGTACAGTTAATCCATTATTAATATTTGACTTTGAAAATTTTTATTTTGAGTAGTAAATTATTTAACTTCATTTTCCACATCAAATTCATAACCAGAACTGCAATTATAGTCAGAATGTACCTCATTTACAGTAGTATCCATCAAACATAGATTTACATATTCTGTTTCACTTTCAAAGCCAACACCACTTGAGTCATAATCTTTTTTACAGCTCCATCTAGCATGATAAAAATTTATTTGTTCCTTCTTGTATTGCTCCAACTTTCCTTATTGTTTTAATTTAGGGTAGTCTGATTTTATGTGCCCCTTTTTCTAAAACTCATAACATATTAATTTTGAAGAATCATATTTACTTGTATTTAATCTTTTACTAACCTTCCTATAACCCTTTTGATAATCTCTTATAGGATGCCTCTTAAAGTCTCTCTTACCCTTAATGTACTTGTAAACACCTTTGGTGATGTTTTCTATTTCATCCTTCTCACTTTACTGTAGCTCAGAATTAGAATAATTACCAATTACATTTATATTTGATTTAAATACAATACCTTTCCTTTTATCACGGTCATCAGTATTTCAATTCTTCATTTTCATCTTTTATTGTAGTAATGGTTTTATCAGCCCATCCATGGAATATTCAGTAAAGTCCTTGATTTCTTCAATAACTACTTTATTTGAATGCCATATTTTGGGTAGAGCTCACAATAGTATTTTAACAAGGGATTCATTCATTATGGCCTCTCTGAGAGAAACCATGCTATTGATAATTTTGGTGAATCTATTGTACATCTCATTTATAATTTCTTATTTTGTCATCCTGAACTATTGAAATTCAGCTCGATACATACCTAACTTAGTTCTCTACAACTTGTTAGTACCTTGGTGAGTGGAATTCAATGTACTCCAAATACCAGAAGCAGTCTTTCAATATGAAATATAATTATACATATTTTTACTTAATGAACAATATAATAAATTCATAACTTTTTAATTTAAAACATATTTAGTAGCCTCATTACCATTAAGAGTTTATAAATCAACATCAGGTAATTTATAAGGTTTAAACATAATACCCCAATAGTCAAGACCAATATTCTTTAAGAATAACTATATTTTGTATTTCCAATAGAAATAATCACTTCTGTTGAAGTGAGGTGGTCGAATGAGATTCAACATCTCAAAATCATGATTATCCATAACAAAGAAGTGGATATTTTTTCCTTTGACTTTTAAATCTAGGATAATGTTTAGTTAAGATATATATATATATATATATATATATATTAAAACAAATAAATCCAAATACTTAAAAAGGAACTGTAATCTGATACTAATTATTAGGTTCCTTGGTATGGAATAGGTGACTAGAGGGGGGGGGGGGTGGATAGTCTTTCTTGATTTACTACTACAAATAAAAATTTATTCGAGTTATATTAGTGTTAATTATTGTAGTGGAAATAAAATAGATAACACATGTGATTTTTATAAAGGTTCAGCTCACTGAGATCCTAGTCCTCGCTTCAATATCCTCTACCAATCTAGGAGATTTTTATGCACTATATCCTTACTTGAAAGGGAGTGACAACCCAATTACAACACATTATAGATGTACCCTTTTCACACTAGGTGATATGACATGAACTTCCTTTTTCACACCAGGTGGTATAACCCCTAAATTTTGATGGAATCACAACCAACCTTCCTTTTTTATGATAGGAACAACCCAACCTTCATTTTATATGATATGAATAACCTAATGACAGTTTTTTGGAAGAGAAAAGCATAAAGAAAAACTCTAGAGGACTAAAAGGTTATTGGAAGAATTGCAATGGAGAAATAACAAAAAAAATACAATTACAATTGAGAAGATGTTGAAGAAATTAATTACAACTCATGTTCTTTGATAACATTAATGGAGGAAGATAGAGATGATGAAGATCCTTGGTGATCACAACAGAATAATATATGTTGAAGAAGTTTGTTGATCAAGCTTTCAAAATACCATGAAAGTATTTTGTATCATGGTATAATTTAATCAACTCTACTTGTACATTTTTTTATTCCTAAAGAATTTTCCCAGAACATTAAGTCAAAGATCTATAGGATCATGTCCATATCTAATCTGTTCATGACACATGTTAGTGTTTAAAATGAAAATAATAAGTCTGTTACCTTGAATCAATGATGAAAAACAAATACACATTCATACTATTATTTATTCATAAAACATTAAAAGGAATATTAATTATTAAAATTAATATTTATTAAACAGATAAAAATTTAAAATCAATTTAAATAATAATAAAATTCTATATATATTATATGTAGTAGAATGATGTGATAAATAGAGCATTGTAAAAAATAATTTTCATGTGCATATTTCACTGAGAAAAAATGATATAATTATTTTTATACAATGTTGCAATTTTATTTTGACATAAAATATTAAACATTTGATACTGTAATTAATTTTAACAATATAAAATAAAATAATTAAAATAAAAAAATTGAAATAAATTTTTAACTATCAGTGAGTAATGAATCACCGTTGAGAATAGAGAGTGGTGAGACATGTCTCACCATTGGAAATGTCTGGTGGTGATACATTACTCACCGTTGGAAATGTCTGGTGGTGATCCATTAACTCACCATTGGAAATTTCTAGTGGTGAGTTAGTGACTCACTATTGGAAATATATTACGACGAGACATTAGTCACCGTTGATATACCATTGTAAATGTAACCAAAACTGAAAATAATTAGTCAAAACTAAAAACATATCTATGCATATTATCATCGAATGGTTCAAAGAGGAAAATAAAAAAATAACTCACTATTGTGTTCTAATGGTGAATCATGTATCACCATTGGGTTCCAATGGTGACTTGTTGAAAAATTAACCAAACAATTAAAATGATCTTAAAAGTGAATAACATAACTTCTTTTTATTGAATAATCATAAAGTAATAAAGATTCAAACAAAATGAATGATAAAAAAAATATTTCCAAACTTCAATGAAATAAATTATCACTAAAAATATATTCAAAAACATAATTGAAAGAATATAAAAAATAAGAGCAAAAAACTAAAACAATTTATAAAATAGAAGTGAAACAAATTAAAATAAATCAAATGATTAAGATAGGAATAAGAAAAATTGATAGAAGATGTCAATATTTCTAACTATTGGTGAAAAGAAAATTTTTCTTAAAGTATCACCATTGGTTTAAAAACCAATGATAAAACAAGATAAGAAACCTAAAAAGGGAGAATTTGAAACACTAAGAAAGTTGAACACAGTAGAAATAATAACAGAATGAAGAGAAGATTGAAAAATAAAAAGCAGATACTGAAGAGTAAAAAATATCTAACCAAGAATCAACTAAACATGAAATATACAAATCAAATTATTAAATAATATAAATAGTAGAGAGAGAAATACTTAGTTTAATGAGATAATGTGTTAAAGTACATTAGGATTTTTGAGTTCTGGAGAGATTTAAAGAAGAAGTTGAACCAATGTTAGCATGTAGAAGAGAATCAAGATAGAAGAAAAAATATAAAATAAAATATGATTGAAAAGAATAGAGAATAAATTATGTAGAACAAGAATTCACAAAGGAGAACAGAATTATGCCGCCAGTTTATCTGCTGGAGGAAGATGAGCGGAGGAGGAAATCGTCATGTGGGAGAGAAAATGTGAACCCAATATTTCAAAAATGGATCAAAAAGGATGGAGGATTGATCATATGGATGTTAAAAATCATATGAGATCATATGGAAAAGAGACTCACGGTGAACTCATTTCAGTGTCCCACATCAAAACCAAAATGTGGGGGGCGTACGGTATATAAGTTATGATGTGATGGATATTGTCCAGAACAAAAATGAGCATACACGACACACAAGGCCTTCGATTCACATGAGAAATTATAACCCAACATATGCGGGAAAATGTCCTTGGGACTTTAGACATGGGATTGATTAGCTCTCTGTGGGAACTATGCATGCACCATGTTTTTTGTTGGCTTCACAAGTTAAACCTCCCATGGGGTTGACCTTTGGGTCCCCTAAAAGGTGTGTTGAGGCCTGCCTTGATAAGGCTGCACAAATGCCTTAATTTTTAAATATAAAAATATAAAAATAAAATAAAAACAATTATAAATCATAATAAAGTAGTAATAAGAAATGAATTTTTTAATAGAATTTTATTTAATTAAATATTATACAATTTTTATTTATTAAAACAAAAAGATATAAAAAATATTTAACACCAAATTAAAAACACTTATATACATATCCTCAAAGTCTATCATAGGGTTATGTTCCCTAATATATCTTTTCCTAGATCTACTTCCCAGGGTTTCTGCTAAACTTTCCTTTGATAGCAGTTGTAGAAACCCTGAACTTAGTATTCTGGAGCTAGTATCTACTTTATTACATTGTCATAAGATGCAAGGAATCACATACTAAAGGACTGGATAGTTTATTAGTCTTTTTAAACTAGATACATAATTGAAGTTATTATTATAATTAAAAACATAAAATTCATAAGGTATTTTCTTTAATAATTCTATTATTCCTCATAGAACATCTCTACATATCAATCACAAAACACTTCTTGGTATCTTAACAAAAATAAAACATAAGAAAGGGGTTAGATCAGATTCTTAAGGGTAAGTATAGAGTTTAATATATAAATAAATAAGTTATAATAAATATAGAAATGTAAATAACTAAAACAAATTTAATTTAATAAATAACTTGAGAATAATATGATAGGAATAAATGATGGCCAAATAATTCCATATAAATAATCAGATGATCTTGAAAAATTAACCATGGATATTCTAACTAATTGAAAAATCACATGGAATATTAATAACTGAATTCATAATTATAGAATACATAATTCTAGATATCTAAAATATATCATCGAGGCCTTGTTCCAAGACATATAAATACATGGGTAAGGCCTTGGCCAAAACCCAATCTTATTTGTCTCATGAGACTAACTGATGCACCGAGGGGCTATCTATAATTGGGCTCCACTTTTCATTTACTAAGTTCAATGCATTACTCATATTAATGGGCTGAAACATAATCAAAATAAATTTTATTATTAAAAAAATAACATATGAAATGTTAATACATACCCCAATCAATAAAAATAATCATAAACCATCTAGAGTAAAATGGTGAATGGTAATAAAATTATACATCCACAGTTAAACTGATCATAAAACATCTAGATAAATAATAAGTATGATATCAATACAACATATCCTCAGTGGATCATAAGAAAAATTAAGAGTTAATGTCATTGATGAATATAAATACTATAAAAATATCCTCAAAAACTTTCATGAGGAAAATAACATTTTCATTTTGAAAATAATATTTAAAAAAAAGTTCAAAAAACAATTTTAAAAAAATATTCATCGAAAACAACTTTTTTAAACTTGTAATATATGATTTAATACATTGAGTGGTTATGAAGGTGGAAAATTCCATTCATGTCATAGAAATTAAAACAAATATTCCTTTCACATTTTTAGTAAAATCCAAACAAGAATTGTATTGAAAATGACATGAAGATCCCTTTAATATTTTTATTAAAAAGTAAAAATGGGTAATTTTTTTAATAAATCATTTTATAAAGGTATAAAAAATTTTCAATTTTTTTAGAAAACATGGATTTTGATGAAAAAATATTTCCAACCAAAGAGAGAAATAAAGTGGATTTTCTTAATTTTTTTTTTCAATCATTTTAAGTACCAAAGAGTGAGAAAATAATACTATTACTTGGAAAATTTTATGAATAACCATAGGTGAATAACATATATTTATTTTAAGATATAAATATCAAATAATTCCCTTAAGGGAGACGTAAACATAAATAATTCTGAATAATTATGAGATTGTGAAATAAACCCTTACCACTTTGGTAGCTTCTAAATCATGAACCCCATAAAGGAAATGACATCAAATGAAATATTAAATAACATAAAGAAAAATATATTAATTATATAACCTAAAAAGGGGTATTTCATACAACACATAAAAGAAATAAGTTGTGAATATGATATATGTCTCACAGAAGTAAAAGTGACACAGGAAACCCTTACCTTGAGTCCGACTCATCATGTATATTATTTATATTCCTAAATAATACACTTATGTTAATTATTTAGTTTCTTAAGAACATTTTTGAAGTTTATTATTATTTTTATTTCACTTATTACCATGTTATATAAAATTACTTAATCAATTAAGTTTATATTATGTGTTTTGATGATATTTGACATATGTATAAAAAATGACTTTGGTAGGTTGACTATTGATCTAAGAGGTCACTATTTAAATATATTAAGAATAATAATCATGATATAATTATCATATTTATATATAAATTATAATCTTAATACCAATTATTAACTATAATTTTGATAAATAGAGTATGTTACGATCATGGAGACGGTAGGTCGTACATACACATAAATAATGTTTCCATTTTTTAATGATTATTATGAAAATAAGATAAGTAATATTTTATTTTTATAGAATTATAATAATGTCATAAATATCATATTATTTTTTAAAATATAATTATATATATAATCCAAGTGGCGTGTTAATGAAAATAGAGCCACATCGCTTTGTGAATACGGTAGTCCACACGTATATGAAAAATGTTATCATCTTTCAGTCATCAAAAATGAAAGAAATAAAATGATATATTATATTTTTAGAATGATAAATATGACATTAATATGATAATTATGTCATGAATATAATTTATATTCATTAAATTTATCCTTATTACCTTCCATGAAAAGTGTTAGTGAAAAACAAATCACATCACTTCACGAGGCTGCAGTTCGTCATTCACCCGAGCGATGTTATCATATCCCATAAAAATAGAAAGTAAAAAGGTATATATGATATAATGACTCAATATTTTTAATAATTTTATAAATATATTTTATATTTTTTATATCTATAATCATACCCAGTTGTGAGAGGCATTGATGGACCCAGTTGTGAGAGGCATTGATGGAAAATGTGTCACATCGGTTCGCGAGGCGGTAGTCCTCTGTACATACGAGTGATGTTATCATTTACCATTATAGGGAAGAGGATATGGATATAGGTAATTAAATTAACATAATAATATCTAATTATATTGGATATAGTATTTTTATTATATATTATAAATGAATAATATTTTAAGGAGGTGGAAGAAGAAATAAAACAAAAATGTATAGTCAGTAATTTTACCTCTTTTCGAAACACCTATTTAGTATTATACCCAATGTATCCCTATAATGGATTTATGAAAAAAAGGATTATAGGATGAGGTTATGTAATTTGAGAATTTATTTTTTTATGTATTTTATGAATCAATGTGTTTTGGATGTGTGAATTGGAGAGGAGAGTGAGTGACCTTTTATAACTGAGGTGAGTGAGACACTTGTAAATTTTGAAATGAAAAAGGTTTAACCACTTTTTTCACATTGAAAAAGAATAAAAAATGGTTCATTATCAAAAATATAATATATAAGGTCTAAATATATCCATAAAATAGGGTTTTGTTAGGTTTTGGGATATTTTTAACCCTTATCTTCTTAGTTTAACCCCTAGAATATTTTTTACCTTAACCATGAAAAAATAATCTTTACTGTTTTTAATATTAATTACGATAAAAAATTAAGATGAAATTATTAGGTAATATAAATTATTATAATTATAAATATTTAATACATTTTTAAAAATTACACTCTAATAAGTGGTAAAATTTAATTTAAAATTAATCCCTCAGATGTGATGAGAAATCGGGTTTTCAAAGAGAAAATGTTCAAAAGTTTACAAATTTTTTATATCAAAATTAAATATGAAAATAATTAAAATGAAATAAATTGAATTAATAGATATATAATTTAACTAATTTTAATTTATAACCAGTTTAAAATATAATTTAACATTATAAATAATTTAAATGAAATGATAGTTTTCAATTAAAATTCAATATTTTTCACCATTCAATGAAAAATGAACTATTTCAAAAAAATAAAAAAATGCACCATAATATAATTTTTATATTATTATTAAAAAAAATAATTTTAAATTTTCAAATAAATTTTCTAAAATTGGTAAATATTAATTATAAATTATGCGTGCAAAGTGCGACTAAACCACAATTTAGAAAAATAAAGTTTTTCAGAAAACATTTCTTTTACTTTCAAATGATTATTATTTTATTTATGCTAAATATACAACCATTAAATTTATTTTATACATGTTTAAACTATAAAATTTTCATAATTTAGTTGGTACTATTCATACCCACCAACTTAATGTCTAGGTTATAATGGATATGTTTAAATAATAATATTTTAATTAAGTATTAGGTTTCATTTAAACCTGGTGTTCCATGTATCTCAAGCTATCAAACAGATTAATTTTTTTTAAAAATAAATGTATTGTAAATACTTGAGATGTTATATTCTCTTCTAATATTTGTGTTGTGTATCATACATTCTATCGAACATGATATTCCCATTTTAAAATATTGGGGTGTTACACTTAGAATACTTAGTGTAAAGTCAATCTTCTTGAAGCATACTAAATATGATATCTAGGTGTCTATAATTAGATTCTGTTGTATTTTAATATATCAATATTCTATTAATGAACATAATGACTAAATAGTCTAAGTATGGGTGAAATATCCTGTTCATGATAGCTATGAACACTTCCATAGAATTCAATATTCCTAAAGGCATAATGAGATACTCATATAACCCATACTTAATACTGAATTCCATATTCAATATGTATTCCTATTTGACATGAAGTTGGTGGTGGATATAATATATAAAAATAATTGAAAACTACCAAGATCATATAAATTGATTAAAAAAGTAATCATTTCTTGGAAATGGGTACCTTTTTTTCACAGTGATTTGATTTAACTTTTGGTAGTCCACATAAAGTTGAAGACCACCATCCACCTTCTTGAAGAACAAAATAGAATCACCCTAAGGGAAAGTGCTTGGTTTGATGAAGAATTTATCCTTGATATCATCAAGCTGATCCTTGAGATATTTTAATTCCATTGGTTCAATACGATATAGTGGAATTAATATAGATCATGCACCGAGAATACGCTTGATCTCAAACTCAACTCCCCTATATAGGGGTAAACCCAAGAAATAATCTATAAATACATATTGGTATAAGTATAAAACTAGAGGAAATGAGGAGGGAGTCTCCATATGATCAACTTCTAGGATTATGTTAGCCACTTGCACTGAAAAGAATTATCTCTAATGGGGATTCAGTTCCATTATATATACTTAGACATCCCATTCACTTGTCAACATGAACTTATACCATTTAGGTGATGTAAGATTCACTCTGCACCGATAACAATTGATGTGTGCATGGTAACTGGTCAACCCTTCCATTCTAATGATCATATTGAAACCTATCTACTCTAGAATTGTGAAGCTCCAAACATACACAAAACTATCAACCACCATTATACATTCATGATAGATATGAAGAAGATACTTTCTTACCCAGGGGTGTATCGATAGATAGAAACAAAAAAAATATTAAACTAGTAAATACAACCTAGAAACCACTTGAGATGATATGAATGAATGAGATACGCCTATATCAAACAAATAAATAGATAAAATAGAATAAATAAGGACTGTACCTCTAACTATTCAAGGTAACTATCCATCATTATCCAAAGCCTAATCAACCACATAATCCCTACAAGAAACCAATCCATGATTCCCTAGAGGCTCATGATTCGCCTTCACCATTTCCTAACATTACTCTTTCCATCTGTGAAGCCTTGTGATATAACTACCTTGGATGGCCATTCTTATCAGGCTGGTAAAAATTCTTTAGATAAATAAGACAATCCTCAAGAAAGTCTCCCTTATTCCTATAGTTATAGAACCTGGAAGAGTCATTTCCCAAAGAGGGAGCTGATTAACCCTTGTTCTACTATGATTCTCAATATCCTCCTTAGCATCCATCCTCTGAATTCATTTCTTTTCTTCCAGAAGAAGCACCTGGGACTACACTAGATAAAATACTAGTTAGTCCACTGGCATTTGGCAGGATACCTATAACTTGATCTTCCTTGACTCCCTTCTATATCGTCAGTACCTTATGAAGAACTACAATATAGGTTTCCAAATTGAAGTTCCTAACCTATCATTTTAGATATGGATGAAGGATGATCTTGAAATTTTTGGCCTTCTTCACCTCATTCCCCATCAAAATAGGAGAAAATAAAATCTCCTTAGTGAAACTTGATGAATAAGTAGACACTGACATCATCCCTTTCTATAGTTCTATAAAATCTTAAACAAAATCCAAATTAATTGAATTTGGGAATAAATCTTTGAAGAAGATATATTTAAAGGTCGCCCACATTAGTCCTTCGTGTCTACCTGCCCAAAGAATGACATCCCACCATCATCCATCTATGCCTTAAAGAATAAAGGTCGCAAGCCTCACATTTCTATCCTCTTGGGTCTCTATAAGGTCTAAAATCCTCTATACAATTTGTATCTATTCCTATGAACCCTGAGGGACTCCAGTTCCCTAGAAGGATAAGGGATGTTAGAGTTGGAAGTCCCAAGAATAGTAAACCATCATTGGTCCACTCCTATGGCCTCCTATGCCCTAAAATGGTACTAACTAAAAGAGTCCTGACTGAATTGGTTCTATTACTTAATATTCTAAGGAAACCAAGGGGTCATGATTAGTTGTATACTCTTGCACAAAATGTGGTACAATTGGCTGTAAAAGACATCTATGATATAACATTTCCTGAAATTCTTGATCAAACATTAGATAAGGCTAATAACTTATGAAACATGATTTTTAACATATCACAAAAACACACAAGGGTTTACAATAAGGTTAAAACTAAGATCCGACCCATAAGAAAAAGGAATTACCCCCAAATAACTAACCATAACCTAATCTAACCCTCTAGTACCTACATGTTAGTCACAACCATATATATAAAATCAAGAATAGAATACTTGGGCTCAAATAAATGAATTCCATAAATAATTCACCAAAGAACATATCAAAATTTCAATATGAATTTAATTATTTATTCTATATCTACTGTAAGAAAAAATGATATGGAATGTGATCCTACATGCCTAAACATAATGCATGAACACACACCAAATCATATAAATCAGTACACCATCATCATGTGCATCACCCAAGGTAAATTTAAATTGAAGGTAACATTAAACAATATGAGAATAAATTCCCACAATCATGGTAACTCAAAGGTACACTATATAGTGCTGGATAGGAACCAATATAGGTCCCCTAACTAAGTCCCAAATATCCCATCCCATATATCCCTTGTCCCAAATCACGTAAAATAGAAGAAAAAAGTTAGCGAACTTAGTGCTTTCATACCATTTTTTAAGACCCTAAATCGAGACACTAATCCCAATCTAGTGTTTGACATGACCTTATGCACACCTCCAAATACATAAGAGGTTATTGACTAGCAAAAAGGGATAAAGAAACATCATTGGGAGACTATTCCATTAGTTATAGGTAAACATCAGAGTACAATAATAGAAGTAATAACACGAAAATAAAAAAATAATAAATAAATAAATAATCATAAATGTAGTAGTAAAGGGAAAAAGTAAAAACCCATATAAAATCAATATGGAATGTTAGATGCATAAAAAACTATGAAAAAAAGGGTTCCGAAATGTGGTTGATCAATGTATAAAGTAAAGAAGCTACAAAAAATAGCAGTAACTGACCATCCTGAAGTCCATCTTATTAGTGGATGCATCCACCTACTAACTTTCTCAACTATACACCACATGGGCCTTTCCCTTAACCAGATCCCTGGTCAAGAATCCTACAAGTGCATCGAAATTCCTAAGTAGGGTTTGAGTACAAGACTCAGCAGGGAACCACCAGTAACCCTTAACACAAGTTCATAAGATATACTAGTTCATTCATGAAAGTAAACAGAACATAGGTAAGCTACAAGTATACTAAAAAACACAACATATGTGCTGGGTCCTTAGAGATCGACTATACCTTCTTCAACACTATTTGAAAAATAACATCAAATATCCATGTTTGATACAACCCATCCTTAATGGGATAGTTCACAAAACATGTTTGAAACATCCCAATGTAAGGGATATCCCATGTTCATGCCAATAAATATCTCACATATACCACTCAGGGGGGATAGTCTATATAGATTGACCTATATGATCAACTACAGAAGAAAGAGGAAAAACACATGGAAATAGGTATACAGAATGATAGATCAAACATCATGTCATATCAAGTAAGATTCACACCCATAACAAACCATATACGAGAAAACATCAAAAATAGGTTTCATAGGTCTACAAACACACACATAATGTGATATTTCATCGAACATAGGTACTATAGGGCTATACATGCATGATAAAAAATCATTCTAATGACCCATATAACATGTGATAATGTTAATAACTTCTTAACTTAGGCACAATAATGATTTTATGACAATGTTATGCGTCCGAATTTAAGAACCAATCTGAATAATAGAACCATTACTAATTTATCATGATTAGAATTAGTGGATCAAGATTAAGGCAATAACTCACTCAAAATTTCGGTCAAGACCAAACGAACCAAATATGATCTACTATTGACAATGATCTAGGTTCAAACTTTGCACGTATTCCAATTCCCTAAATCTAGGTAACGTTTCTATCAATGATAAAAAAATCTATTATTATACCATGTAAGAAACCATAGATTCAATCAAGTAATCAAGGATATAATTTCTTTTGATTAAGGATAATAGAATAGGATTTTTCTAGACTAAGAGGAAAACTTACCGAATTGGAATCATAGGATCAAAACACTGTTTAGGTATCAAACTGAGGAGACATAGGGGAAGGAGAGATCACAAAATCTCTAGATGATAGCTCATAGTGTCTTGGGGGTTAATGGAGCACTTATAAAATGAGATAAAAAGGATAAATTCCATGTTTTTAAAAAAATTACGAAAAACTCAGGAACCCTACTTACTCCAAACAACATCAATGGATAGCTAATGGATGTCCGGATGATTCACTTCTTCCCAGGATCCCCACCGGTAGGCAGGTGTTTTTTGGGTAGAACTACCTCTTCCCAGGAACCTCATTGGCTGCCTGGTGGCTTCCCATAGACTGTACGGTGAGAATTCTATAGGTTGAAAATCTAAAATATGTCAACCAGCCTAGTCTTCTCTTGGTTCCAGCCTCTCGAACACCTCTAACCAACATAAAGTACCTTTAAAACATGCTAAAAAAGCTATGTAATATTTTAAAAGGGATGTATGTAAAAAATAGGTGACACAAGTAGTGTGGTTTCAAGAACCTATATTATGAGAGAAAATTATGGAATTGCATCAAATTGAATGGAACCTGATATAAAGGTATTGATTCATACTTTATAATTCACAGTATCTATCCTCATATATATTTTTTTTCAACATTACTATTTATATTTTTGAAGTTCATTTTAGAGGATTCATTTCTTTTGACATTTTATTTTAATTGAGCCGATTTGGTCATTTTACCATGGAATTTCATGTTATAATTGAGAGTATGTGAGATCAAATTACCCCATTAGGAGTCTCATTATCTATTTTAAGACTTTATTATATATTTATTTATGTTCATGAAATCATTATAAAAAATATTACCAGTTACCCTTTTGTGAAATTGATTGTTTGACAGTGATGCATTTAAAATGAAACAGTACAAGGGAATTATATTATTTCGTAATTATTCCAAATCATTAATTATGATATAATTTAAATCCATATATGATGTAAATATGGAATTTAATTCCATCTATGAAGGTGTATGGGATGCGAAGAGGATGAATGTATTATAAAGGAGGGATTAAAACCATGAAAAGGGTTTCCTTTGTATCTATGTCAAGGAAATCAAAACCCATGTAGTTCAATTACATATGAAAAGTCATGTTGTACCTTTTAAGTTCATGTGACAAGGATTATTGATGTTTTTTAGTTTAAGGTAATATTACTAGGACCATTAGGGAAAAAATTCTTAAAAATGGTTTAAGTGAGTAACATATAGATAATAAACTATTTTATGGTTTATACCAATATAATATCCATGTTAGGGCATATGGATTACACTAGAATGGAAAACCATAAATCTTGTTCCATTCGATAAACTTTTTGAAGGCATGGAGATAACATAACAATGGTATTTAACGATGAGGTATTCCTAATAGCTTGGGAGAAGGTTGAGCCTATGCATGAGGGTTGAGTGAAACCACTCCATTGGGGTAGGGACCTGGGAAAAATTTGTACATTTGGTTTAGAGATACCATTAAGGAGAAATTAAATGGTTTCACTCTGATAGACGACCTAGATGAGGGCTAAGCCTAGGGAAAGCCATGAGTGCTGGGTGAAACCACTTCCTTATGGTAGGGACTAGGAAAACTTAATCCATTCGGATTAGGGAACCCATCGGGGTGAAATGGAGGCATTTCACCCAAGTAGGTGATCGTGAAAGTGTCTAACCCAAGTCAAGCCTTAGAGGATGGTCATAACCATATTGGATTAGTGGGACTTGATCACCATGTCATTTTGACCTTCTTGTATGGAGATATCATTTATATGATCCATTCATCCAAGCCTATATTAATACTTGAGAAAATGGTCTCTCATGAGGGTTCTATGTGTAAAACCCTTAGAGGACTCAAATACCCCCATTTTCTATTACTTTCCATTATTATTTTTAAATAAACCATATGAGTTTATGGAATATTAGGATAATCTATCTAAGGATTCACGAGATCTATCTCATTGGGTGTGTGTTGGAGTTGGTGTCCTAGGACCAACTGTTTTTTGTTTGATTATATGTATATTTGATGAATTGAATATTAATTAAACATTTAATTACATATTTTTCATTTTTCTGCATGGATTTAATATAATATTTTCCTAATGTATTTTTCACATCAATAAGGTCATAGTATTTCCCCTATATAATAAGAAACTTGAAGTGATATTGAAATATTATTAATATAGTCATGTGGTTGGATAACATACTATGATGGGAAACATGGTATTTATACCATCAGGAATGTGTACTCATAAGTAGACGAGTCTTCTTCTCATGAAGTTTGCACTTGAAAATCTCCAATATAGGTTATTATAAGAAAAAACCCGTAATTAGTAATTCTTTATGTTTTGGTGCCATAGGATATTCCTATCTTCGAGCACATGTAATGGTCCTTAGACTTTAAGATTATCATTAATGCATGTCATGACTCACACACTTAGATTTGATGATGAAAAATATGATGACATATATTCTTAGTGAGGTAGGGTACATTGGGTGCATCATGATTGACATGTCATTAATGGATAAGTTGAGGAAGAATTTTTCCCTTCCATCTTTATGGAAGCTGTTATCTTATCCCTTTGATTGGAATAGAATCATAACCCAAAATTCCCTGGCCATAGTGTAATGATGTGTTTAAACTAGATAGTTAAATAAATACATATCAAGCATATAGGTTGGTGACATTGATTTAAAACCCATTTTATAAGATATTATAGAAAAGAGATTATATTACACAGAGTGCATTTGTATGTGGTTGTCTTCATTGCGACATTATGTTCTTTCTATTGGGTACCTTGACCCATCACTAGACACTAATTTTGGCCTTTAGTAAAGCCTACCTAATTCCAATGAAAAATAATACTAGAGGGACACACTCTAAGTGTTTCCGTTGATCTCAAATAAATTATATTTTAATTTAATTAATGGAGTAAATATTATTCTCAAAACTCAGGAATAATTTTATTCAAGTTTCATTAATGAGATAAATTAAATAAATATTTATTCACTTTATTGTGAATAAAATATATTTATTTATTCTAATGAATATTTAATAAATATTTTTTACTAGTTTTTGAATAAAAAATTTATTTAAGATAATAAAATATTTTTATTTGGGTATTTAATAAATTATAGAGGAGTTCAAATGAACAAATACTGAGTTCGGTGACAAATATTAATTAAGAAGACAGTTAAATAATAATTGTTATTGCACAAGTTGGAACACACCACAAAAATAATAATAATACTATTTTATTAAGTGGAATGGGGTATATTAAATTTTATTATATTTTTTAATGTTCTACATGCATTCAATAAATATTTTAACCTAAACCCTAGCATTATAAATAGACAATTATGTCTATTGTACAGAGTATTGATAGGTGTAATCAAAATATATAATTGTTGTGCACAATGAATTCTTTATCGAGTCCTAATTCTATATCCCTATTAAGAATAAGAAACACAAGAGAGGTTTCATTAGGACTGAGGAACGAGCGATCAAGAACAAACAATGCACGATATTCGATTCTCCGCACGAGCACCCAAAAATTTACTGGAATTTCTTGGAGATCATATGAACACATGTGGATCACTACTAGAGGGATTATATCCTTGGATGCTCATATCTCAATGAATAAAATCTAAAAGGGTCTTTTTGGATGATCAACATTCATCAAAGAAGAAATATCCTAAGCCCAGTTACTCATTTATTTAGATATTAAATAAATAAATTGTAAATTTGACGTGAAAGATCTTTATTTATGGTTTTGGGTAATGATAATTAATTTTTTTAATATATATCCCACTAACACATGATTCCACTGAACCTGGAACAATCAAGTGGTATCATAGGGGTCACATTTAAATTTATAATTATTTATTTGATTATTGATCTATGCGCAATTATGGCTAGATTGTACTTTCATGTTATTAATTATTTAATTTGATTTAAATTAAAATTATTTGAAATATTAATCATGATTAATTTAGTGTTTAATTTTATTAAAGGTTTAAGAATAAATGAAGAATGGCCAGAGATTCTGTTGGGAAACTTCCAATTTTTGTCCAATAAGACAGGGTTACAAGGAATGTATTCGAAAGTATATTCCATGTACCTTAGTGAATTGCATTTGGATGCACTTAAGGATACATGTAATTCCATAAATTAATTATACACGGTGTACCCCTCATGTGGACTGGCCAACCTAGCACACGATTTTCAGATTACAAAGCATGTATCTATGTACATGCAGTGTAGTCTACACAGGTTAGTAGTGTAAATCACACAATCCTTATGGTCATTATACTTGGAAAAACCATATGATACTAAAAACCTGGAGAATTTATGATATAAATAGAGTGTATGTGGTGTACACATTGTGTATTTCATCAATTCTAGCATCCCAAACACATGATGAAGATCCAAATGTGCATCCCAAACACATGGAAAGAGGAACACATGCTTTGTAGCTAGTTTTATATGCAGTGTGGTCCAGATGAGGTATATGATATAGACTTAAGCGTTTACCCTGGATACATGACAACCAATATACACAACATGTATATGGTCTTTACATTTTGTATAGTCTCCCATTAAAGGACAAAATTAAAAATTACATTAAATTAAAAATTGAATTATTAAAACATTATTTTATTGATTGGCACACCAATGATTTTTTGAAAATTTAATAATGGTTTTATATAATATTAAAAGATCAATTGATTTATTTTAATTAATATGTCATTATTGGTTCTGCAGTTCCTTTTCCATGAATTCTATAAATTACAGGTATCTCCAATTAATTTCAGATGTTCATTAAAATGAAAGGGAATTAATTAATTAATTAATTAATTTAATCATGTTAATCCTAATAATAAAGAACAAATAATGAAATGAATGATATCCAGTTAATTTTTCATATTCTTTTCATGTATGAGCGTTCATGATCTTGAACAAGACCCGTGTATGTGTTGGTTTTTTTAACTTTATTTATTTCATAGGTTTTCAATTATTTATTATTATATTAAATATGATATCTTGTGTGTCATCCCTCCCTCCAATATTATTTAGGACCTACATTTCTAAGGATATTTATGTAATCCCCTTTTAACCAATCCTTTGGTTCCCCTCATCTATGTGTGAGTCATAAATACTTGTAATTAATAAAGTATCTTAAGGTTCATGGAGGTGGTTCAAGACAAAACCATTATGATACCAACTCAAGTGATATATAGGTGGATAGGTGGAATGATGTAAATAATTAAAAGACCAAAAATAGAAGTTATTTTCCCTAGGTCAAAGGTTTATTTAATGTATGCTCATTAAATCAACTGTTAGATAAATCTCATGAATGGGTCATTAAATTAATTATTTATTTCTGTATATGCAATTATTTATTTTATGGATGAAATGTCGTGATCACATAAATAAATTAATTAATGTTAAAATATAGAAATTAAATAAATTAATTATGTGTAAATGTTTTATCCATTATGGTAAATTAATTAAGTAACATCCACTTAATATTAACAAGACATGTAGAGTATAAAACAAGATATAAATTTATTCATAATTAATTAAAATACCACAATTAAATAATAATTCAGATTTGGTCTTTCATTACTTGATTTGTAATGGAAGCCTTGAAATTAAGTGTTTGACTAACCCTCATTAGGACACTTAATTTTTATGTGGAGTCCTTATAAAGGTTATGGGTTTACTTAACCATATTACACCAAGAGAAGTATCCCTTTCTAGACTCGATGTAACTTGGAGGAAAGTGTTGAGGAAATCCAAGTTAGGATTTCAGGATGGGGGAGTCCACTCAATGGATCAAGTAGCTGTATACCTATAGTTGGAAAAGAACCGCATACCTAAATACATTCAAGTATCTTGACCAACTCTCATTGGGTTTATGTGAAGGGGAATGTGGATCTATTCCATGATAAGTTCATAGCAATCGAAAATTCTAAGTTCAATAGTGAGGGTTATTGGGACTTGATAAAATAGTGTGATATTTAATAAAAAATTATAAAATCATATTCATTAATTATTTATCACATGATTTCTAATCAACAAACACACTAATAATACGCTCTTTTAATTTTAGAATAAATTGGAAAGATCATCATCCACATTATCCCTATGATCAATTTTGGATAAAGACAACCTATTCACTAGTAGTAACTTCCAGGAGTGGTTTAGATGCCTCCAAGTTGTGGTAGTCGATGAACATAAAACTTTTATGCTAGAATCCTCAATGCCTGATATACCTACTAAAGAGGTGTGTAATGAATAGTTCTTGGTCTATGAAAAACATTGGATTAATGTGGTTGATGTTTAATGTTTTATGCCTTCATTTATGTATAGTGAACTCACAAAGTATCATAAAAACATGGATATGTATAGAATGCTTCAGAGCCTATATGTTCTTTACCATGAGAGAGATAAATAGGAGCAGTTTGATATATCCAAGGTTTTATTTCAGATAAATCTTGGATAGGGTTCCCTAGATGGGCCTCACGTAGTCAATATCATTGGCTACATTGAGCACCTAGAGGTTCTAGGGTTTAAACTCCCCAAAGAACTAGGCATTGATCTCATTATTTTATAACCCCCTCATATATTATTTAACTTTATTATAAAATTTAATATGAAAAAAATTGATAAGTATCTACCGGATCTTCTTACACTCCTACAAGTATATAAGGATATGAATAAAAAATCCTTCCATCCTTAGAGTGAAAAAATAAAAAGGGAAAGTGAAGATATTTAAGCATAAAGCTTCTTTACACCCTTACAAGAAGAATAAGATCAAGGGGAAAGAAATGGAACATGGTGTTGTCTATTTCCTATGTGGAAAGAAGTTCCACTAGAATAAAACCTTCACCCATACGGAGAATAAAGGGAATAATTCAGGTGTATTTGTTATCAAGTGAAATTTATTTGTTTTGAAAAATTGGTTATTGGATACAGCTTGTGGTGCTCACATATTTATTCAAATATA
Organism: Viscum album; assembly: GCA_963277665.1. Taxonomy (NCBI): domain Eukaryota; kingdom Viridiplantae; phylum Streptophyta; class Magnoliopsida; order Santalales; family Viscaceae; genus Viscum; species Viscum album. The sequence goes on along the minus strand of OY728165.1, from coordinate 1,236,902,225 downwards.
GGAACCCAGTATAATTAGAAAGATTAAACAAGGGGAGGTAGTTTTAAAAGCTGCCAATGAATCTAAACTTTTTTGAAGTAGTTATCAATGACCACCACTTCACATTGCCAACCAAAATGATCTTGGTTTTAAATCATTGTTATTATATGCATTTAGTTACAAAAAACATATTAATATCCATAATACATAAAAATAGTTTTATTTTAAAATTTGAAAATAAATTCTATGTATTTTATAAAGATAGAATCTGTTATGGTAAGACCCAATTAAATCATGGTCTTTATATGTTGGACTACAAAAAATAAGTAATGTAAATAGATAATGAAACAACCTCACATGACTCATACCACAAAAACATTTCCATCACCAACTAGGTCATGTAAATTTAAAGTTCTTGAATAAACTACATAAAGATATATATATTTATATTCTTTTGAACTAAAACCACTTGGTGTATGTTACACATATTTATATGGTAAAATGACCAAAGACCCATTTAGTGGGAATGATGAAAGTGATAAAGAGATTATTTAATTAGTTTATATGAATGCGTGTGGACTATTTTCTATTGAAGTAATGGGTGGGTACTAATACATCACAACTTTTACTGATGATTTAGTAGTTATGGATATGTCTAATTAATGAGGTTTAAGTTATATTATTCTATTAAATTCAAGGAATATAAGAATGAAGTGAAGAACCATATTGGTAAGAAGATTAAGAAACTCCACTCAGACTGTGGTGGAGAATATCTTAATCAATACATCATTTATTATTTACAGGAGTTTAGGATACTATCCCAACTCACTCCTTATATACCTTAATGGAATGGTGTAAGATAAAGGGGGAACCAAACCATGTTGGACATGGTGATATCAATGATGAGTCATACGAGTCTTCCATTATCCTTTTGGTGATACACATTGCAAACAACAACATAAATACTAAACTAGGTTCCAAATAAATAAGAATATGGTATACCATACCAATTATAGAATGGAAAGAAACCCATGTTTTCATACTTACATGTGTATGTTTTTGAATCATTTTTAAGGCCTCTTCGGGTAATAAAATTGCACCTCAAGGCAAAAAGTGTACCATTATATGATATCCCAAGGAAACAAGGGAATATTAATTATATGAACCCTTAGAAAAAAAGTTTATAGTGACAAGACACACCATATTACTTGAGAGGGAGAACATATCTAAATGAGATGGTGGTAGTGAGATAGACTTAAATGAAGTCAATTATCAAGGTATGCAAGAGTTGGTACATGAATAGATTCCACAAAGACTTGTGGGAGAAGAAATTGTTCCAAAGACACAAGTACTGTATAAGAGTACAAGAAAGTTTATAGAACTATAATGTTATAGTTTTCAAGTCACCATGGATGGTAACTCATTATTATTTGATAACGATGATCCTATAACCTACAAGGAAGTAGTAAGTGGCACAAATGTTTCCAAATGGAAAGAATCCATGAATTATGAAATGGATTTCATGTACCAAAACCAAGTATAGATTTTGGTATATCCTCTATTGGATGTAAATATTGTTATTTTAAAATTGGTATTCAAGAATAAAATAGACATTGAAGGAAAATTTAGTACCTATAAGGCATAAATGATTGAAAAAAGGGTTTAAACAACATCAAGTCATTAACTACGATGAAACCTTTTCCCCAGTTGCAATGATAAAATACATCATAATCCTACTTGACATTAATATTTACCATGACTATGAGAATTGTAAAATTAATGTAAAAATATACTTCCTCAATGGGAACCTTCAGAAATATGTCTATATGACACAACCCATATGGTTTCTGACTCTAAAGGATGCCAATAAGATATGAAAATTACAAAAACAATTTATGGATTTAAGTAAGAATATTAGTCATAGAAAATTCATTTTGATGAATCCATAATAGAATTTGGTTTCATAAATAATGAGTGTGATTATTTTTTATACAAATGGTTTAGTGGGAGTACTATAATTTTCTTATTAGTATATGTTGATAACATATTACTCATTGGAAATGAAATACCAGTATTACAATCTGTTAAGAAATGGTTGAATAAATGATTCTATATGAAGGAATTGGGTGAGGTAGAATATATTATTGGGATCAAAATAAATTATTATAGATACAATAGGTTTATCAACATAATTCAAATTACATACATTGACAAGATATTGAAGAGATTCATTATGGAACAATCCAAGAGGGGATTTTTTCCAGCATTATATGAAATTCATATTTCCAAGAAAATGTGTCCTCAAACATGAGGAATGAAATATAATAGAAATGATTCCATTTGAATTAGTGATTGGGTCATTCATATATTCTATGTTATGTACTATGTTAGATTTCTCCTAATCATTTAGTGCGAAAGGAAGATATCAAGATGATCTAGTTGACCGCCATTGGATGGAAGTCAAGACTATCCTTAAGTATCCAAGGAATACTAAGGATATATTCCTAGTTTATGGATTATATGAGGAATTATTAATTAGAGTATATGAATATTATTGTTTCCAAACTAATAAATATGACATGAAGTCACAAACGGGATACATATTCACTTTTAATGGAGGTTCTGTGAGCTAGAAGAGCTCAAAGCAGGTCATGGTTGAAAATTCTATAGAAGAGTCTGAGTATATTGAGAATTATAAGGTATATAAATAATTAGTATAGATGGGAAACATTTTACAATATCATTACATGGTACCTAGAAGTAAATATCCTATCACACTATACTGTGATAATACTATAGTAGTGTATCTTAAAAAAATCAAAGGTCACATCAGTGGAAGAAGAACATACTTTTGAAGTAGAATCTATTGATGGATTTTCTCAGAAAGTTGAGGTTATAGTGATAAGTATTTCCATGTAATACAACATAATGGACCCCCTTGATTGAATACCTGACTCAGTAAAAACATGATTATCATGTGAGTTCTAGAGGACTAAAAGTCATAGGTTGTTGGCTCTAGTCTATGTGGGATTTTGTAAGAGTTAATGTCTTAGGCTTAACTATTTATACTTTTATTACATGTATAATCAATATATTGAATACTAATTAAAAATCTTATTACATATTATTTATTTTTCTACATGAATTTAATGTAACAATGTCTAAGAGTATTTTTTGCATTGATAAGGTCACAATAGTTTTTCACTATGATGAGAACCTTGAAGTTCTATGATAATATTATTAATATAGTTTTGTGGTTGGATGATATACTATGATGAGACACCTAGTATCTAGACCATCAGGTGTGATTACTCATAAGAGGATGGGGCTTCTTCTTACAAAGTTCACACCTGGTAATCTTTAATATGGGAGATTATAAGAAAAATCCTACCATTAGAAATCCCACATGTTTTGGTGTCATAAGATATTACTATCTGTGAGTGATTGTAATGGTCCTTAGAATTTACAATTATCATTAATTCATTCCATGACTCACACACTTCTATTTAAAGATGAAAACCATGACTATATATGTTCATAGTGAGGTAGGGTATGTTGGGTGTTCACAATTAACAAGTCATTAATGGATAATCCAGGGAAGGTTTTTTCCCTTTCGTATTTATGGAAGCTAATATCTTATACCTTTGATTGGAATATAATAGTTGTGATAAATTTAATGTCCATGGTGTAACGATGTGTTTATTTTAGATAGTCGAAGAAATACGTATCAAACATACAGGTTGGGGACATGGATGTGCAACCAACTTTATGAGATATTGTGAAAAAGAGATTATATCACATAGAGAGTGTTCATATTTGGTTTCCATCATTGTGAAAATAATTTCTTTCTCTTGGGTGTCTTTACCCATTACTAGACAATAATCTTGGACTATAGGCAAGACCACCTAATGCCAATGACAAAGAAACCTAGAGGGTCACACACTAAGTGTTTAAGTTGATATTGATTAAATTCTATTTGAATTTATTTAATGGAATAAATATTATTCTCAAATATGAGGAATAATTTTATTCAAGTTTCATTGATCATATAAATTAAGTAAATATTTATTCATCAGATTGTGAATAAAATATATTTATTTAATTTATTGAATATTTAATAAATATTTATTTACTTTTTTGTGAATAAAAAACTTATCTAAGATAATAAAATATCTTTATTTGAGTGTTCAATAAATTATAGAGGAGTTCGAAATAGACTAATCTTGAGTTTGATGAAAAATATTAATTAACAAGTCGGTCAAATAATACTTGTTATTGCGCATGTTGTCATGTGCCAAAAAATGTTAATATTATTATTTTATTTTGTGGAAATGGTTTTATTAAAGGTTTTTATATTATTTAATTGTTGGTATGTATTAAATAATTATTTCAACCTAAACCCTAGCTCTATAAATAGACTATTATGTCTATTGGTTAGAGTATCAATAAGTGCAATTGAAATAGAGAATTGTTGCACACAATGAATTCTTTCTCAACTCCTCCCTCCCTCTCCCTCTCAAGAAGAAGAAATGTAAGTGATGTTTCTTCCATAACAAATAATTAACAATTAAGAATGAACAACACAATATATTTGATTCACCACTTTAGCACCTAAAGATCGAGTAACGTTTCTTGGAGATCAAAGGAACATATGTGGATCACATATAGAGGGATTATATCCTTGGATCCTCATAGCATAATGAAGGAAATCCAAAAGTGAATTTTTATACAATAAAAATTCATCAATGAAAAAATATCTTAATCCCAGGTACTCATTTATTTATATATTAAATAAATTAATTATAAATTTTATGTGCAAGATCCTTGGTCATGGTTTCGAGAAATGATAACTAAAAGAAAATTTAATATATCTCCCACCAATGTATGATTACTCTATACATGGAACCATTAGTGTGTGAGGAACTATAATCTAGAGGGAATGATATTTCACATTGTATTCAACAAGAAATCGTATTGGTTTGATTCTGGGTGCATGGTTCGGTTTCAACTTAGGTGTCTATGTGGGCTTCAAATAGGATACACTGGGAATTCCTACAGGGAACACACAAGGGATTTTAGTAAGGCAAGTAAATATGATTTGAGTTGGGTGTGGGGGGGGGGATGTATTTCATAAGTGTGTGTATATGACATTTGGAGAAGGGAATGAAAAGTGGGTGTGGGGTGCGTGATTGGTCTATAGAAAGGCACCCCATTCCTTTGCTTTAGTGTACATTGGCACTCCAAAATTTGGTGAAATACTTTATAAAATCTCTAATTTAAAATAATCATAACTTAATTTGATAGTTTTTTTTACTCTATGGGATGTAAAATTGAAACTAACAAATTTATTTACCCCTATCTATGGGGTATACCTATTGATTATGTTTTTATTGGACAACATACCTATGAAAGACCATAAAAAATAAATTTGAAAACATCAAGGATATTTTACTTTAAAAATGGATGAGATACATTAAATACATAATTTTTTTTATCATCACCATGTAAACATATTGATAAATGTTTTTGAAGGATATCCATACCTCAATGAATGAAAAATATGAATAGGAAGTTATCAACACTGCATCACTTGAGTAGGAAACATTTTTGAAGGATCTACACCCCTAGGTGAATAAGCTTTCTGTGGCCCATGTGGATTCCATTTGTATATTATTAATAGAGTAAGGTAATTATTTATCTTCATGAAATTAAAGTGAGAACACCAAAGTGAACACCACATTTTTGGGTGCCTACAAACCCCCCCTCAGAATTTAATTATTTAGGAATGAAAAGAATCAAATTTTGAATTAAGATGGAGAAATTTTCTATATTCATGAACACCAAGTAGGTTCATGGAGATGAATCTTAAATAGGTGAATCTATAAGAAGATGATCTAAAATCAAATATTTTTTTTTCAAAGAAGAGAATATGGATATAAGTCATTTGTTTCCAATAAGTGGATCTCAGCTCAAGGATTTTTGTTATTAAGAAATGGATCTTGACTCAAGGTTTTTGTTATTAAGATAAGAATCTCGTTTCAAGATTTTTATTATTATTAAGAGGTAGATATTGAATCAAGGGAATTTTTTAAAAATATGAGATTCTTGAATCAATGTTTTTTTAAGAAGAGAAACTTGACTCAAGGATTTTCAACCATAAGGTGGATTGTAAAACCTCGTGTCTGTACGAGTTAGAAAATTTTGGAGGGAATTTTAATTTTCTATTTGTTGTAAAATTTGTTTTGATAATCAAATATTTGAATAAGATTAAAAGGGTTTAGAAAACCCAAAATGGTATTTTTGGATGGGGTTCAAAGCTTGGGCGATGAACTAGGGGTTTGGAAGGATGCTAGAGGAGGAATGGGAGGCTAGAGTATAGTATGGGAGCTACTGTATGGGATTTACATGGTGAATAGTACATTCATGATGTGAATGGTTAATATAGGGGGAAACCCCATGTACTTTAAGTTTAATGGTGTGAACTAGAGGTTCACATAGTGAATGTGTGTTTTAGGGTATTTTAGTGCCCCTTTTTCTTGGTTTGATGAGTGTGTGTGGGAGGATGAATATCATGTCTCCTCCCCCTCTTCTTTACACTATTCTTATCTATTATTGGTGTGATTAGAATATGGTTCTAGGTAGGGTCATACTCTCCTCTAACTCCACTCCTCCCTTCGTCATTTTCTACTAATTGCATCATTTTACAAATTTAGGGTTTTTATGGCAATTTAACCACATAATAGTGAAATCACCCATTTTTATGGGTATTTCATGCAACCTAGTGGGAGGTCATCATGAGATGACATCTTATTACCATAATTTACAATTTATAAAAAGTCACTTCACACCATAAAATTATTTAAGGTTATCAAATTAATTATATTAAATTAATTATTGAAGTAACCCCATTAGTAGGTCTTTTTATCAGTTAGTTATAGGGGTGTACCGCTAGTCCTCCGGTGTGTTTGGTCGAGGTTTCTATGTGGCATAATGATGTGGTATTTTTTGGTGATTAATCAAAATTGATATAAATTAGTTTTTGAATTTAATTTTTTTAAATAATTATAATGAGACTATAATGAATTAATTTGGCTTGTTTGGCATGAGTTTGGTTCTTGGGGATGTAGGAAATGGATGGAAGTGTTGAGATGGCCTTGGGTGATCTTGGACAAGCTTGGGCCATGAGTTGCTGAGATGAGGATTAAATATATAAGCTGCAAAATGGGTTAGGTTCTCTCATATACCATCCCTTTGGATTTTATGCACTTTATTATGAATTCATGTGATATGTTGGGTCCCTCCAATATGGGAAACTAACCAAATGGATTAATTTAATAAATGGGTTATATCAAATAAAATGCTTAGAATTGGAAAAAGTGTCAAGGGACCCATTAAACCCTCATTAATTGGATGGTTTTCCTTATCCTTCGATGGATGAGTCTTAGATGATAAATTTTTACTAGCGGACCTTATGTAAGAGGACTGTTTTACCTATAGATATAGGGTAGAGGTGAGTACTCCCCTCTGAATAGGATGTAACTATTGGGTGAGTATACCATATAGAGATTTGGTGGTAAGGTTGGGTATGAGGACTTACCTATTTGAAATGGAGTAAGTGATATATGATTGAAATCCATCACTCTATTGATGATAAAGTGGCTAAAACCTTGAGGCTTATGAGGTAAGGTGATGAATTTGGTGATGCCGAGGGATGGGAAATCCTCTAAGCATTGGGTGTTGGCATGATATGCTAGTTGTAATCAAGGATCCCAAGTCGGATGCCTCCATTATAGTGATGAATTAGGTGTACCCTTTTGTTTCACCATTGAGAGATAACCTTGAGTTAGTGTATGTGGATATTGGTAGATATGGTAGTGGGTGTCACCTAGATCCCATACTGAACATGTGATCCCGAGGGGATTTGGACAATGTAATAGTAATGTTCGTTTGACTACCCATTGATACGTTTTTATTCAATTATTTTGTTATGGTATATGTATTACTAGGATTAATAGGAATTTGACACTGGATCTAGTACTATTTTTATTTCCTAGGTTTCCCAGGAATCACCTAATGAGATGGGCGAGACATTGAGATGCCTAGTATGGTTGGGATTTAGTTTCACAGTACATTGGGGGAGGATTCTTAGCTTGGATAACATCCAATGATATAGTTTATACAGGAGTGGATTCCTAAAGGTGGTTCCTAAGATCCAATGTTAGAGAGTTTTTGACCATGTATATACAATAATTACTATGGTTCCTAGAATGATTGGGATTCCTATGATATTGTGATACCATTATGAATTCTTAGGTATTGAGATACAAATAGAGATACCAATAGAACATTACAAATTATCATGATGACTAGGAATCAAATGATGATATGTGGTAACAGATGTTTTTATATCCCCTATAAAGGATGTTGGATATCCCTAGGGTGATTTTTTATTGCCTATATTGATGCCTAGGATACCTCTTAAAATCAGGTGGATGCACCCCTGATGGTTTGGCTAAGGATCCTTGAGTTATTGGATGCCCAGGACATTGACTTTGGGATGCAGGGAGGGTATCCGTTTTGATTTTTTGGGTCACCCAGGAATCAGTCACACCTAGAATATAATATTTCATAAGATATTTCCCTCCTAGGAATTAGATGTTGGCCTAACATTGAGAATTCTTGGGTATTTTCATGGGGTTTAGCCTAAGGGATTGAGGGTGATGGATTCCTGGTGACACCCTAGGTTCAGTACTCATCATGAAAGAGATGTGATCATGGGATCACTAATGATAAGATAACGGTTCCTTGAGGAAATTATTATTCTCAGAGACACTTTTTCACTAGCTGATGTAGGTATAGTAGATCAGGGTCATAGACAAGAGGATCGATAGTGGGTATTGGTCTTAGAATGATTATATAGATATTCCCTTGGGGTGACTGAGGTACTAGTTGGCACAGTCATCATGACATTCTCATAGACATTACAAAATTTGGATTAATAAGGTATCATGGTAGGTTTTATTAATTTTGTTCAATGGTATTTATTTATTCTAAGTACTCTATATACTCATATCACTACATTGATGGTATAGTTTGTGAAAACATTTTGGGTTCCCTATTGAGTCATGTTCTCACACTCTGCTCGGGAAACCATTGCATTGAGGTACCTAAGAAAAATAAAACTTGGTTGTAGGTTCAGGTTGGTCTTAGGTATAAGATTATGTGTTCAAACTGGAGAAACTCATATTGGATTGGATATTGGGATGAGGTATGGCTCAGATTGGTTGTGAAGCCTCTATTTTTTTTTTATTTTCATTTGTATTTGTATATGTGACCAATATAATGAGTGGTTAGTTATATGTATGATATAATGTTTCAGGCCTTTACTACTTTTATGTATTTTTTTGAATGTTTATTTATTTCTATATACTCTGATGTTCTTGAGGCTTGGTTATTTATATTTTCATTATGTACTCTGATATATGTGGTATAGTCTCTCCAAAATATTCTATAGACCCCTGATATTAGTTGGTAGCCTCTTGAATATGAAGAGGCACACTTAAGGACACATGGAGGTCTAGTCAGTCTACTATTTTGAGGGAGATAGGGTCAGGTGTTATAAAGTTTCATCATAGTATGTTTTAATTTTCTTACTATCTGGGAACTCTTAAATAGGAGTTTAGGAATCTTTTAGAGCCTACTATGGGTACCTGGTTGGTGCGTCATGATCACCTTGGTCAATATAAAATATAGGTTTCTAGAATGGGATTAATTTTATGGGGTTTTAATGTTATGTTTGATATGATTTCACTTGGATGATTCTCATGATGTTTAGATTTATGATTATTATTATTTTTTGGATCTTACTCAATTGGAAATAGACCATTACTATATTTTGGTTCTTGGTGCACAGAGGAAAGATTCCTCTCATGCATCATGATTTGGAACATAGTATTCACATGAAACACAGAAAATTGTTAGTTTGAAAATTTCTACTGATGGGAGGTTCATCCATATAAGTAATTGGTTAAATTCAACTCAATATAACCGAAATGTATATTTTACCTTATGTTAGAAGGTTATGCGGATCTATGATGAGACATTTGTTGGTAATAAAAATATATAGTCCCTTAGTGTATAGGAGATGAGGTGAGCCTAGTAGGTTAGTGAGGCACATGGTGACTTAGTGGGAACCCTCCTATTGGTTGTTAGTATCAATTTTCAGTTACTTAAAGTGGAAATAACAACATATATGGAATTTACCCACATATATTGGAATATTACTATACATAACTGAACTGATTGACAGTGATTTTTTGGGTAATAATCACTATAGGGTGGTACTAGTTAAATTTACCCTATAGGTTTGATTATTTAAAATTATAGTAACAAATTATATGTTGTTTTTCTATATATATTGGAATGAAATAATATTTAATTTTACTTTGTGTTTGTGGGTTTTTTGGTACGAATCATTAGAGGGTGATGTCAATAGTGTGAGTATTATAGTGTAATGTGACCAAATTCTTAGTTATTTAATGTTATAGTAACAACCTATACAATTTTTTAGCATGTATATTAGACGGGAATTCTATCTAACTGATCATTGTGAATATGGTTCCTTGACATGAATCATCCTAAACGATGTTGTGGGGAATTATCTTGAGATGGGATCCTTGAGGGTGAAATTATATAGGTGGATTCTCATTGAGGATTGGTGCCTAGAGGGTGGATAGTTTTGGCATGATATTCTGGTTGTATGTATATGAACTTTGAGTGGGTGGTTTGGCATGTCAGATGTAATGGGTTGTTTGATATGGGAACTGAGAGGTGTTTCCCATGTGATGTGACTTTCTATGATACTTGACTTTTGGACTAGGTGGGATACTTATAGAACTTTATAAGTGAATTAATGTTTAGTTATTCATATATTTTTTTATTTTTAAGGTCATCCCATGAGAGGGTATTCCCCGATTTTGTAGGTGCCTTTGAGGTAGGAAGCATGGGCATATGATAGCTTTTGAGATTGATGCATGGGAGGTCAAATCAAGATATAGAAAAGGATTGATCATTGTGATGTGAATCACTTATAGTGCCATGGTATCAAGGTTATTTTTGAGGGAAGGACTATTTGAGTGTCTCAACCTGATATTTTGGATGTGTTTTAGAGGAATGGGTAGATTATTTAGTATGAAACTAGATGGTAGTTAAGCATATGGCGGTATTGATGGGTTGATGTGTCATGGAGAATGGTCAACCTAGTTTGGTGATGTGACTCACATGAGCATAAATTAGGTTTTCTATATTTGGGTAGTACTAGAGTGTAGAATCATTTATTTTCAGATGATATATAGGTAGTGAATGTGCTGGTTATATCCGATAATGTTTAAATTATAATAGACAGTGGTCGTGTTTGAGCTGAGGCCTGATGGGTTTTTATGGGATGTGTGAGTGGGTATTGGAGGGAGTGGTACACATTTAATTGTGAAACCTATTGAGGTGGCTCTTGAGGAGCGGAATAAGTAAATTTATATGGTGGGGAGTGAACCAATGGTTGTTTGAGGGAATGACCCTTGTTATGGTTGTAATTTTGGTAGTTTTAGGGGATAATGTTCTCGTGATCTAGGAATGGGTTCTAATTGATGTTTCATATTAGCACTTTGGTATGAGAGAGATTTAAAATATATCCATTGAGTGTGGTAGTAGATAGATAACAATGAAGTATGGAATGGCCTTAAGATAATAGGGACATGGCTATGAAATAACCAGTTATTGGATGGTCAATATGGAATCAGGATGCTCATGAGTAAGTGAATCCAATTTTATCTTCTCTTGAGTTAAATTATAGATTTAAGATTTGGATAAGATAATGGATGGAGATGATGTGTTTGAATCAGGATTGATATGATCTTGGTGTGACATAACAATGATTTTTAGGGTGATCCATGATTCTTGATATGTTTTAGGGGGTTAATCTTTATTTATTCATATGGTTCATGGGGTAAATCATGTGAAAAAATATTTTTTGAAATGTTTCATTGGTGAAAAATATGATGAAAAGTAGAGAATGTACCTTTTTGGGAGATAATTATTAGAAATCACAGAGAGTTGGTGTTATGGATTGGTATATGAGTAGGTCCCTATGAGTGGGGTCATTAGTGGAAAATTATATTTTTTAAGTAGACATTTCTTTTGAGTACGCATTAGAAGGTATGACCGAGCGATTTTAAAGATGGTTTCCCAAAGGCAGTATAACTAGTGTTTTTATATGAGGTTGGACATGGTGAGAGGGAAATCATGCTGGGAGTATCACATGGGACATGGTTAGTGAGTCAGTGTACCACCAGAGGATGTGTTTCATTAGGCCGTTCCGATGGTGGGGAGCACCATATATCAAAATTAGCCATTATGAAATAAGTACTACTGTGGGGTGATCCATAGGCTATACAATCAATTGGTTCATGAAAATGTGGTTTCTAGAGAAAGATAGATTTCATGGAGAATTGTCTATAGTTTTCAAGTAACGACTCATTTTTGGATAAAATACGTGCCTCATGTTTGGAGTTGTGCAGCTGAAGGTCACTCAACATTTTGAAGTAGAACATAGTGATATTAGAAAGGTTTGGGGACCTGAGTAGGTTAGGTTAATTAATTTAATGTTCAAAGATAATTATAATGGATTGACAAATTATTTGGTGGTGAGATTGTAAAACCCTCTATCTGTAAGAGTTGGAAAATTCTAGAGGGAATTTTAATTTTCCATTTGGAGGATGATTAATTTTGAGAATTGAATCTTAGAATGGGATTACAATGATTTTAAAATCCCAAAATAGTGTTTTTGGATATGGTTCAAGGATCATGTGATGACTCAGGGGATGAAGATTCTACTAGAGTATGAACAAGAGGACGAAGTATAGTAGGGGAGATGTTGTAAGGAATTCATGTTGTGAATAGTAAATTTACAATGTGAATGGTTGATACAAGTTGGAAACCAACCATACCCAAATATTGGTAGTTTAATTTAGAGTTTCACACCATGAAAGTGTGTTTTAGGGTATTTTAAGTGTAGGTGGGGATTTTTTCTTGGTTTGACGGGCATTTGTGGGAGGCCGATGGTCAAGGCTCCTCCCCCTCTTCTTCTCTTTATCCTTGGCCGTTCTTGGTGTGATCAGGTGATAGTTCCAGGTAAGGTACTATTATACTCTCCCTTTTCTCTTCCCTTCACCATTTTACATTGATTTTTGAATTTTAAAAATTTAGGGTATTTATGGACATTTCAACAAAGAATGGTGAATCAACCATTTTTGATGAGGCTTTCATACAGCTTAATGGGAGGACATCCTGAGATGATTTCAATTTGTCACCATTACACATTTCACTAAAGGTAAGTCACTACACAAAACTATTTAATATTTTACTATTAATTTAATTTAATTAATTATTAAAGTAGATCTATTGGTTAGGGACTTTTCTTGGGTTGGTGTCGAGGGTGTGTCGTGGGCCCTTTGGGTGTGTCTAGTCAAGGTTCTGGTGTGGTGCAATGACGTGCTGAGTTTTTGATGTTTATACCAAATTGAGTTAAATTGGTTTTTAAATATAAATTGTTTAATTAATTATAATGCTATTATAATTAATTAATTTTTAATGTTTTTCATGAGTTAGGTGACCAGGGATGAAGGCATTGGCTGGTGATACTTAGATGACCTTAGGCAAGCTTAGTTGAGTTTGGGCAGTGAGTTGTCACCAACGAACATGTACCCGAGTGGTAGAGGCTCCTTCTTGGAATCCAAGAGACCCAAGATCAAATCTGGGTGATGGTGAATTTTTGGGTTATTGTAGTAGTACTGTAGAAATTATTGTAGTAGGTACTATAGTAGTTTCCACTATTCATCCGATTTGGGCCTTTGGGAAATCAGTTTGGGCATATGGGTATGAGGGCCTTAGGTCCCCCAAAGGCCTTTGGGATGTAGGGCCTTCGGGCCAACAATGGCCTTCAAACCATAGGAATTTCAGGCAATAGAAAAATCCAAATAATGGAAGACCACACAGGATCAGGCCCATACAAGGATTCTGAGAAAAAATAGTAACCACCAGCAAAGCTAACCCGATTGGAAGAATGAGAGGGTATGACAATTGCCATCAGAACTTGGCACCGTTTAGCTATGCACAAGGCAATGTTAGCCTATCATCCTTGCAATATGGGTAGCTAGGTGCCTTCATGATGCAAATGCTGGGGAGGTACTGTTTCAAGTGTTTTAGGTCTTGAGTCTTTAAGGTCATGTATTGGGTCATGTATGAGTCTTAAGACTTGGGACTACGAGTCATGTAAGGGTTCCCTGTGAACCCTGAAAATGGGGATTATCCAAAATAAAATAAAAATAAGGTCTTTGGGCCATTTAGGCAGTGAGTTCTCAAGATGAGGAGTAAGTGGAAAAGATATAAAATGGGTTAGGTGGTCTCACATACTAGACCTCTGGATTTTATGAATTTGATTATACATGCATGTGATATAACGAGTCCCACCATGATGGGTGAATAACCCAATGTATTAATTTAATAAATTAGTTATATTAAATAAACTGATTAGAATTGGAAAATGTTTCTATGGCCCCATTGGACCCTCATTCACTAGTTGGTTTTCCTCTGCCACCAATGGCCAAGGATTATTCGATAAATGTTTATTAGTGGCCCTAGTTTTAGAGACCTATTATATCTATAGATAGAGGGTAGAGGTGAGTACTCCTATCCCATTGGGATGTGTCTATTTGGTGAGTATACCTTATAGAGATTTAGTGGTTAATTTGGGTGTGAAGACCAACCTAGTGGAATTGGAGGAAGTGATATGGGCTTAAAACCCATGGCTCCAGTGATGCTAGAGTGGCTAAACCCTTGATTCCTATGAGTCCATATGATGAATTTGGTGAAATCTATGGATATGATGCCCTTTTTTCATTGGGATTTGGACTAAGAATCTATTTATAATTGAATATATTGAGTGGGATGCCTCCAATATAGTGATGACCTAGGGGGCCTCTATGGGTGACACATTGATATATGACCCTGAGTGGTTGTATGTGGTAATGAGTAGATATGGTAGTGAGTTTCACCTTGAACCCATACCGAACATGTGATCCCTAGATGATATAGTAGTGGGTGTTAGTGTTCATCCAACCCTTGATATATTTTTATTCAACTATTTTATTATGGTATGTTATTTCCCAGGAAGCTTGGGAATCGATTGTTAGTCCTCACACTATTTTTTATTTCTAGAGTTTCCCTAGACTTACCTAATGAGATGTATTATACCATAGGAGTACCTGATATGGTTTGGATCTAGTCTCATAGTACATTAGAGGTGGAAGACTATCTCAGATAGAATCTAATGAGTTTGTTGAAGTGGGAGTACATTCCTAGAGGTGGTACCTAATATCCAACATCAGAGAGAGTGTGATTGTGTATATATAGAAATTCCCATGATTCTCAAAATGGAAGGGATTCCTTTGATATTTTGATACCATCATGAATTATAGGGTTTTAGGATTTAAATGGGGATACTAGTATACTATTATGATAATTGTGATGATTGATATTCAAATGGAGATATGAGGTACTGTTTGGGTGTATATCACCAAGCATAAATGTTGGAGATCCTGAGGGTGGTTGTTGTATCCCCTTGATTGATGCCTAGGATACCCCATAGGATCAGGTGGATGCACCTATGATAGTTCGACTGAGGTGGAATGAGTTATTGGATGCCCATGATATTGACTACAAGATAACGGGAGGGTATTCCATTTGATTTTTTGGGTTGCCTAGGAATTAGTCATGCCTTTACTATAAGATTTTTTAGGACCTCCCCTTATAGAAATCAGATATCAAATTGACATTGAGAATTCCTAGGTATTACCATGGGGTTCATCCTGAGGGATTGAGAGTGGGGGGATTCTTAGTGACTCCTAGGGTCCACTATGCATCAAGAAGAAGGTGTGATAGGGGATCCCCAGTGAGAGGATAGAGGTTCCCTTGAGGTGATTCTCAAGCTCAGAGACACTCCGACACTAGTCAAGGTAGGTATGGTCGATCAGAATCATAGACCCAAAGATCAATGCTGGGTACTTGGATTGGAATTATTATATATATACACCCTTATGGAAACTAAGATATTGGTTGTCATGATCATTATGACATTATCAAAGACATCCCATCATCAAGTTGAAGAAAGTATCATGGTTGCTTTTATTTATTTATTTTAGCGGTATTTATTTATTCTGAGCATGTCTCATGCACATATCATTGTATTGCTGGTATAGTATGGGACTACATTGGAGATTCCCTATAAATTGTAGGGTGTCCATGTCACTCTTATAGTTATTCTTGAAATCAATTCTGTTCTCTCTGACATTGGATATTGAATAAACCATTGGTGAATACATCCTTATTCATTTATGCTTCACTTATGAAAAATTAATCACTAGATATAACAACACTTATTGGTCATGTAGGTAGGGAGGTTCTCCTTCATATCCATAAGCATGAGTCCTAACTAGATCCATAATCATGCCCACACTTCCTTTTAGTAGCTCATAATAGTATTTTTTTTATTCATGATGGCCCATATTGTAAAATAAATTTAATACTGTTAATGAATATCAAATTCTTAATTTAATAAAAAATATTCAACTTATATAATTTAATTTTTTAGTTTATTTCATAAAAATTTAATATTCATAAATCATGGTTTATTTTATATAATTATATTTTTTAATTTTTAAATATGCATATTAAGAAATGATTAATCCCATAAATCGTGTGAGCTATCCCATATGGGTTATGAGTTTAACAGAACTATTTTAATTTTTTTTTCATTTAGTATATATATTTTAAAGCCATAACCATACCATTTTACTGGAAAAATGTTCTAGCTCATTGGGCTTATCCCATATTCCCAATTCTAATATTTAGTGTTGGAATTATCCATTGTGAAGGTATTATTGTATCATATCATTCACCATTTGAAAATGATGACACTGCATGAATTATAACATCCATTGGTTCCTTATAGATGTTCTAGTAATAGAACAATTGAAGCATAAGTTTGAGTTTCCACTAATAGGTAATAACCATAGATACCATAAATTTCCCCTAATCCAGCCAGGGAACCTGGTCCCTAAATATGTATTCAATTATGATTTCATTAGGATTCTATGGGAAATAAACAAGAAACTCATAAGTGCAATATCACAAGTGCATATTCATGGTTAATCAATCTATTTCACAAGTAAATTAATTCACATTGGGTTCACTATTTTTTTGATGTTTTATTTTAACTGATCCCATTTGGTTATTTTTCTAGGCAATTTCATGAAATAATCAAGAGAATGATAGGTTGAATCAACCCACAAGGAGGCTTATCGTCATGTCCTAGGTTTTCTTATAGATTTAAGTTATGTTCTTAGAATCCTTCCAAATAGAAATACCAATTACCCTTTTTTTAAAGTGATTAATTCATAGTGATTCATTGAAAAGGAAATTGTATAATAGAATTATGTTTTCATGTATTTAATCCAAATAATTTATTACTCTATAGTTTAAATATATATAGGAAGACACTCTAGAATTAAACACCATCCAAGTAGGTGTATAGGATTAGGGGAAGCAGAAGGTGTTATGATGGAGGTATTGGAGCCATTAAAAGGGATTCCTTTATATCTATACGAAGGGAATACAACCCAAATAGTTTGATGTTGTGTAACAAGGAATTCCATACATTTTAAGGTTGTGTGATAAAGACCAAAAATGTCTTGTAGTTGAAGGTCATATGACTAGGATTACTCAGTGATAGATTCTTAGTAATGGTTTATGTATGGGATATACACACAAGAGACCCTTTCATGGTTTGTACCAATAGAGTATCCAAGTTAGGGTGTGGGGATTACACCAAAATGATAGCACATGAATCACGAGTCATTATATAAACTCAATGAAGGCTAAAGGATGACACTAAAATAGTATCATAGGATGGGTAATTCTTAGTGACTTAGGAAAAGGTTGATCCCATGCATGAGGGTTGAGTGAAACCAATACCTTATGGTAATAACCTGGTTAAAATTGGTCCATTAGAGTTAGGGAATGTACTAGGGTGAAATGGAAAGGCTTTATATAGGTAGGTGAACTGGGTTAGGGTTAAGCCTAGGGTAATCCATGTGGGTTGGGAGAAACCACAAAATTAGGGTAATAAAATAGATGAAATTAGTCCATTGGGATTAAGGAATCCCCCAGGGAAAGATGGAGTTAGTTCTCCTAGATTAGTGACCTAAGTGAGTGGTTCTCTAAAAATAATCCTTAAGGGATGGGTGCAGAAATCCTAGATTATAGGGGCCTTGAAACCTTGAAATTTAACCCACCTTTCCCAAATAACTCCTTTATAGGGGTATTTCACTCTAGTATATTTTTAGAACTATGCTAAGTATCCTATCATGTGGTTTTTATGTATGGAAATATCAAAGGACTCAAATACCCCCATTTTTTAATGCCTTCAATTAGGTTTTGATTCATAAATCAAATTAAGGAGATTATGTAACACTAACAAGATTAAACTATGTATTTTTTCACTCTATATATTGGGGTATACTTTTATTCATAATTTGGAGGCCTAGGTGGTGGGGGGAGACCATTTATAAGCATGGAAGTCTAAGGTGCACAATATTTTTGGTAACTATTCTAAGTACCTAGGTCTCTATAGGGGATTGTATGATGCACTTCACTTTTGGGAATAAAGTGGTGTGTTTTGGATTTGTGTGGGGTGTATATTTGGACTATAGAAAGGAAAACCATTCCTTCACTTTTTTCCACATTTCCCTCTAAAATATGGTCTAATACTTTATAAAAACCGACTTAAAGTGATCATAACTTTTGATATGGATGTTTTTTAGCTCCGTGAGCTATCAAATAAATTCCAATGGAAAAATTTACCCATAGATATGAGCATAACTATATATTAAGTTTTTAATTACCCAAAGACTTTGGTAATAAAATTAAAAATTCTTATGAATATTTTAGGGAAAATTTCCATCAAATATTCATGTGATCCATATCCTACATCATATAGAAGGTTCTCATAACCACATCACTATATTAGATAATTTTTTTAAGGCTCCATGTAACAAATCATGTTTTTTTGAATGAAATTAACTTTTTAATGTATAAATGCCTTATTAAGTAATGTAGTTATGGAAAAACATGAACTACTTTGGTTATTTTGTACTGTTATAAAATATAGCTTATTATATTTAAAATACCATTAAGAATCATAACCATTATTAATATAGCTGTTGTATAGTGACTGTTAATATTAGTATATATTAAGGGGTTTGATAAAGTCTAATTTAAAAATATGGAAGAAGCGATGACCTCAACCAATAGGATATCACCCTATGAATCCCATTTATCAGAGCTTTTGAGGGTTATGGAATCAAAGAAATCTACCCTTAAAAATCCCAATTTAAAATTGAATAACCAAAAAATGAATGAAATCATTTATGGGATATATACAATCTTATTGAGATCACTACCTAAACCATGTATGCAGAACCACCCCAAGAAATAAACACTATTGCATAACTTACCCTTAGGGCGCACACTTGTGTAATAAAGAGTTATGTATCTATAACCTAGTAATTTGAATTTTTTTATTTTATTTTTAATCAAATAATTATTATATTTAACCCTTTTTATTATTACTTTATAAATGATTATATAATGGGTTTTATAGAAATTATATTTTGATATAAAGAAATCAAAATTATATTTTTGTGAAATATATAGTTTCAATTAAAACACTATTTTTGATAAATTCATGAATTTTTGAAATGAATAATATTTTCATAACAAATTATTATTAAGTAATATTAATTTATATATAAATTATAATATAATTTAATGAATTCTAATGTAATTTTTATAAGTGTCTGAAAGATGTTTGTATTTAAATAACAAGTATTTTACAATAAATAAGGATTTTTATTTTAAAATATAAATCCTCATATTTAGAAAATTATTCTGATCAAATAAATATTATTTTTGAAACCATATTGTAAAAATTATCGAATGGTGATTTTTTCATAAATTTCTGAGACATATGAATTTTTGGATAAAAATTAAATACGGTATTAATATATGACATATATTATGACATCACAATAGCCTAAAAGTGTTATAAGAAATACTATAAATGTAATCCTTGAATAAAAATTTATTTCCCCTAAAAAAATGAGTTTTTTAAGTTATTTGATTAATTTTATAAACATTTAATGAATCCTACAAAACCAATATTATATTTTAAGGTTTTAAAATCAATTCTTTATGAACATGAAACAATTTCAAATCACAAATTATATTATTTTAATATGTTTAGTTCTAATAATTATAAAATATTGAAAAAAACTCCTATTTTATAGAAAACATGGTCAATAAACATGGGAAGGTTTTCACTTTTTATTATTTTATCATAAAGATTCCAAAAACTATGTTTATAAATTAATAAATAATTCTCATCTCTTTTTGAATAAGTACCCAACCAAATTCCCATTACTCTTCACTAAAAACCCATCAATAATTAAATTTTTCTCCCTCTACTGCTCTAAATCTCTCCCAAGGTGTTTACAATCTCTTAAGAAGCTCCTCCTAAGCTTTTAGAAGCTCCTTCTCAAGGTAAGGTCTTCTCCTTCTCCCACTCATTAGTCAAGTACTTTCTTTATATTATGAATTATGATTTATAAATTTTCATGTTGGAATATTTTCTTACACATACCTTTACTATTCTTATTATTAACAATTAATTATACACCACCTTTCTCTCTCGTTAAACCCTTATATGAACATTTATTTACACCCATTATGCTACCGATATTATCCCATGTTTTTCTATGCAAAAAATTTATATTATGTATACCCATCCCCATTTCCACTCAAGGGTATTCAAATAGACATAAATATCCTTAATTTAATGGGTAATCTTATTTATGTAACCCACACTCCTTAAATCATGTGATTAAAAGTGACGAAACACATTCTTATGTTGTATGATCTATGTGGAACACAAATGCATGTACATGATATGAATGTGATAGGTGGTCCTAGAATTATATATCCTTACAATGAATTAGTTTATGTTTTTATCTCTTGAGATACCATGTATGGTGAACGATAGGTTATCCTAATCACACTTTGTTATGATGTCTTAGTGGTTATCCTTGACTTATGCTTATGATGTCATGTTTTATGTTATTGCTAAATTCCTATGGTGCCTTGATGTTATCATCTTATATCATGTTTTGATGTTCATGTTTATGATTCTCAACCATTTTATGTAACCTTGATATTCCTCTTGAATAACATGTATTACTTTCATTATGTTTTACTTTGATTATTACCTTACTAGGATTTATAGCTCACCCCTTTCTTATGTACGTCCCTAGGTTATCTCATGCAGTTTTAAAAGATCAATGGAAAATATGGGCATGCTACGAAGTTTATAAATAATGTCATTATGTTAAAGTTTCATGTTATTGTGATATGTATCTAATTGAAAAAAGACACAAGACCTCATAATATTTTGCAATTGTATTAAGTGTATCTTTATGTAATAAATAATGAAACAAGGTATATAGAATATATTGGTTTGATAGTTGGTATTAGATAAAGGCCTAGTTATTTTTGGGGATTAGTATTATAAAACCTTAGTAAAATACTTAGGGATATTAATTAACATATAAAAATATCCCTAAATTTTGTTTAAGTATGGAGTAAGTGGTTTCCAAGAAACAAAATCCCTATCTGGATATTACAATTGGACATGGATATGACATAGTTATACCGAGGGGTAACAACCTCACAAAGGGAAAATTGGGTATTAACTCGATTTTCACCTAGTGCACAAAAAGGAGGCCATGATGCACACCTAGTTTGAAAATCCCAAGTGACATGATTTGATAAATATTCAAGCCATTTACAAACCATTATAATGGGAATACAAATTACTATGAAATATTTTATTAGGAAATAGACCATGGATATCTTAGATTGAAACCTAGAAATTCATAGGTTAAGAAATTTATTTCATTTATGAGTTATTCCATAAATTTTTATAGTTTCTATTTTATATAAAAATTATCATCCCTTCATCTATTTTGGATGAAGTAAATGATTAGAACCAGAATCAAATAGTGAAATGTGGGCTAATTATCCATGTTTCTATGAATTCTTTCATATCACACAAGTTTAGTAGAAATATTTAAATAACACCTTAAAACATAGAAGTGGAGATATCAGTGAAGATATAAAATGAGGAAATTATTTTATCTAAGTATATAACCTCTCCCCTATCCATATTTGTGGGATAAACTTCCCAATGAACCTTATGATACTCCCTTTATAAAAATTAATTACAAATATAGATATTTATTTATTTTCATTATAAATGGATAACATAATTTTTAGGAGAAGGGAATTACCCTATGTATCAAGAATTACCCTCTGATTTTATACAAGTGTAAGGAGGAGGATGGATATACTTTATAATAATAATCTCAATCATGGATATTATTACCTTATAAGAAATAATGTGTATCCTAAATGATTGATACTAAGGAAAAAGTTCATACTTGATGACATTTACATTGTGAGGGAGTACATTGATGTGTTTTGTAAAGAATTTCATAGTCATATTCACTGATAATAGGTTGAGTTATCAATTAAATTTTTTCCCAAAGTTTTTATAATACCCAAGACTCCATAAAAAATGGAAACTATTGAACTTGAAGAGTTTAAGAAGAAACAATTGGAGAATCTAGATAAAAGATTTATATACCCAAGTGATTCACTATGGGGTGCTCCGAACCTCTTCCTCAAGAAGAAGGATAGGTCAATGGACCTCAACATAAATTATCGTGATCTCAACACAATAATGATAAAGAATAAGTATCCTCTACCATAGATTGATGACTTGTTCTATTTTCTATGTGGAACCCAGTACTTCTCTAAGGTTTACATTTAGTCAAGATATTATCAAGTAAATGTGAAGAAGGAGGATTTCCCCGAGACTACTTTTCATACAAGATATGGTCATTATGAGTTCATAATGATTCCATTTAGACTCACTAATTCTTAAAATATCTTCAAAGACTTAATGAATAAAGTATTTAAGGATTACCTTGAAATTTTGTTTGTAGTCTTTATAGATGATATTTTATCCACTCTAAAATAAGTGAGGAACATGATAATCATTGTAATTTTGTACTAATAACATTGTGAAATGAAATGTTATATGTGAATTACAGTAAATGTGAGTTTTTTATGGAGAAATTTACATTACTAGGAAATGTTAGCACCAATAAAGGGATATTTATGGATCATTAAAAAAAGGCAATTGAAGGATGGCCCAGACCAACATCTACGATGGAGATCCATAGTTTACTTTGATTTTATCCTTATTATCATTGATTTGTGAGAAATTTATCATGATTTTAATTCCTTCTAACCAAGATAAATTGTAAGGAAGTACAATTTTTATGGATTGTTGAATGTGAGGATAGATTTAAAGTGTTAAAGAAGAGGCTAATCACTACACCTGTGCTCACATTACCCACCTATGGAGATGGATTTGTGATCGATAATGAAATTTATAAAAAAATATTGGGTTATATACTAGTGCAAGATGAAATAGTGATAGCCTATTCCACCATCCAATTAAAGATCCATGAGCCTGACTACCCAACACATGATCTATAATTGTCTATAGTGATCTTCAAATTTATGATTTGGAGAAATTATATCTATGGGGAGAAGTGTGACATATATAGGGATCATAAATGACTCAAGTATATATTCACACAAAAAGAGCTCAATATGATCTAATGAAGGTGGTTAGATCTAATCAAGGATTATAATTATAGATTCCATTACTGTCCTAGGAAGGTGAACAAAGTGAAAAATTATATGAGTAGAAAGTATCCCATAACCCTATCTACGATGATTATTTAAAGGGATCCTATATTATTGTACATGAAAAGTATAGAAATTGGAATCATAAAAGGGACTTCATCATACCTTGTCCAAATAACTGCTCAACCATCCATTCTTAATAAGATCAAGAAGTCCCAAAAAGGTGATTAGGAGCTATAGATAAAGGTAGTGAATATTCCATTGTTCAAATATTCTAATGTTGGAAAAGGTTTGGAACCCAAATATGTGTCCCATAAAAACCAGAGTTGAAGAGGGAAATTTTGGATGATGCACATAGATCATACTTCTCTACTCATCCAGGAAGCACTAAAATATATAAATATTTGAAGAAAAAATTCTGGTGAGATAACATAAAGAGGGATATTGAAAAATTTGTATCCCGATGCTTGGTTTTCCAATAAGTCAAGGCTTATCAACAAAAATCTAAATGTATGATGAAATCATTTATCATACTAGTATGGAAATGGGAAAACATAACCATGAATTTTGTTACAGGACTCCCTAGGACATATAAAGTCAATAATGCCATCTTTATGGTAGTTAATCACCTTATGAAGTCAAAAAATATCTATGATATACATAAGGTAAGTGGTAATAATACATGGAGTACCACTATCCATTGTGCCTGATCAAGATTCAATGTTTACCTTGAGGTTATAGAGAACACTTCTACAAGAAATGAATACAAAGCTATGTTTTTTACTTCTTATCACCCTTAGATGAATTTCTAGACTAAAATAACTATTAAAACTCTATAGTATATGATGTGATCATGTTAAATGGATTTTAAAGGAAGTTTAGATTAACACCTTCTCGTAGTAGAGTTATCATATAATAATAATTTTTATTCTAGCATTCAAATAACACCTTATGAGGCTCTGTATGGGAAGAGATATCAGACTCAAACATTGTTAGACCCTGGAACACCCTAAGAGAGGAGTGGTGAATTAGGGTGCCAAATTTTTCTTGCAATTACATGGATCATGTCCCCACATTTTTTATAGCTCATGAAATCTATTATAAGGAATTTTGAAATCATATAACACACATATTAAGAAAAATAAATCCAACACTACAGTTTTACTTAGTTCATCACTAAGGGATAGTCCAAGGAGTATACCACGACAATGTTTTAATCATATAAAAATATAATAATCTTAACAAGATGATGTAGATTATAATTTTTTGGTCTTGGTAAATCCATTCCGAGATCACTACCATTACAATAATTTTAGGGATAACACATGAACTCCCTCTGATCACCTATGTCAACTCACCCTTACTCCCTAATTTGGATGAATAATTTCTCAATTTATTAACTTTATGGTCGATTCTATATCTAAGAACATAAATATGATGTTTTGAATCATGGATGTCTGATTATGAATCTTTAATCCACTCTAAAAACTTTTCCCAAGTTCAATTACATTCGTGTAAGTATCCTTCATGAAACACCTTATCTCTAAAAACCCATTTATTTTTCTATAAAACTAAAAAATTAATAAAACTACCAACTTTAATGAAATTTATATATTTCATAAAACTTACACATTTCATAAAACCCCCTTCACTAAAATCCCCTTTCCCAAATTATTTATCAACCATTATTTTCAAAAAACCCATGTTCATATAAAGTTCTCGATTCATGTAAAAATCACATTTGAGTAAAAATTTAATGAAATCAGGTGATATGAATTCTTCTAAAAAATAAGATCCTTAAAATGAAAAGTAAAAACCTATTTATAGTTGAAAATCACCATTTCATGAAACTATGAATGTCATGAAATTACGTGGATTTCTTGAAACTCTATAATGATCGAAAAACATGTTGCATCCGATTCAATAATGTTAACATTTCTTTTACAATCTCATGAAAGATTATATTTCATGAAGACTTTTAAATTTATCTTATTTTTCCAAATTTAAAAACTTTCATGAAACTATTAATTTAATACATAACCACTTCCTTGTTTTTGAAAACTTTAATTTCATGAAACATTTCCTTTTCTCTTGATTTATAGGTAAAAAAATTTGGAAAAAACTAGATAACTCTGCCACCTTCAACACTAAATCCAAATATATAGATAGGATCACTTTCCTTGAAAACTCCTTGATCAACCTAGTGTTTATTGACAACAAACACACTTCCACCTATGAATACCCTTGGGTCCAATAATATCCCCTTCGTATTTTTTTCTAAATTAAAAGGAAAATTAAATAAGGCACAAACCTATAACAAAAAAAATAATAGTAGTGAAACAACTCCTCCATCGATCTAAGTTCATGTGGGTAGAGATCAGTGTAGAAAATAGGAATGTTGTGAGATAATTTCATTAATTGAGGGATCTCATGTTCTACAAACCTCTATTCCATTATATTATATAGAATTTCATCATCACCCCTTATAAATAAACCAAAATAAACCATATTTGTCACTTAGTTCCAATAAAAACACCCCTAATCATATATCCCCTTGAAAATTTCACCAATTTCACAAATAGATAAAAATAGCTAAAAAAATGGGGAGAGGGGTTAAATATTAAGCTCCTCATGTAATGGTATGTGGATGAACATAGAGGTTAAACCGATGTTTCTCAAACATTGGTGTGGCCAAATTCTTAGTCAAGATGTCATCTACTCGATCATTAGTTCTAACATGATCTATTCTAATCATTCCTTATTCAACCATTTATTTGATAAATTGATACATGATCTTGATATATTTGGTATGAGAGGATTGAAAGATTTTTAATGAGCTCAATCACATTATTACTATCATAGAATACCAGAATCATCTATTTCACATCATTACAAATATAATAAATTTATTTCTTCATCCACCATAGCTGAGTGCATGCCTTTGTCATAGAGATATACTATTATTCAAATATACTAAGAGAAGTAATTTCTAGTTTCTTGCTCAACCATCCAAATTTTGTTTTCCAATTAATAAGGAAACCCCACTTGTGGACTTTTGATCCAATAAATATGCAGGCTAGTTAACATCATAAAATACTAACAATTCATTACCCCTTATTTCTTTAAAGTAAAAGTAAAAGTTGAGTATAACTTGAATGTACCTCATGACACTTTTAATCACTAAAAAATTATATTTCTTCAGATTAAATTATAATTGAGCTACTAAACATGTTAAAAATATGATATATATCCATGTAACAATCAAATGCAATAATCTTCTAATGATCCTCCTGTACAAGGTGGGATCCACATATTTTCTATCCCTATGCTTCTCAAGTTTTGTCCCAAACGCAATTGAAGTCAACATTTGCTTAGAATATTAATTTTTTAATTTATTTAGAATCATTATTTCATACTTTTACTAAGAAATAAAGGTGTATCATTATTTTGAATCCCCTATATCCCCAAAACGTATATTAATTCACCAATCATGGAAATTTAAAATTTTTATTTCATGAGATTATAAAATTCTTCCATTGATTCCTTCTCTCTTCCACTAAATATGATATCGTCCATATAAACAAAAATTATAAACTAATATCCTTTATATTTCTTCATATAGAGTCTATTTTCAACACCTCCCCTTTTAAATTAAATATCCTTTAGATAAGAATCTAGTTAAGCATACCATGCTCCTGGTGCCTTCTTTAGACCATATAGGTCCTTATTTAATCAACAAACCATTATTTCATCATTTCTAATCATAAATCCCAATTTTTTTTCAGTATAAACTTCTTCTTTAAGAATACTATTTTATAATTTTTCTTTGACATCCATCTAAAAAATTTATACCCTATTTAAATTTCCATGGATAAGAGGAACCTAATGGACTCTAGTCGAGAAACTAAAGTAAACCTTTATTCAACACCAATACCTTCAATCTATGCATATACTTTACACACCAATATTTCTTTATTTATAATCACATTTACATTATAATTGAACTTTTTCTTGAATATCTACTTTTTTCCATTCAAATTTTTATTTTTTTTCCTCTTAACAAGATCCTATGTCTAGTTTTTGTTAATCTGATCAAGTTCTTCATTCATGGAATTAACCCATGATTCATTCTTAAATTATTATTTACACAAGGTTAGTTCCAACATTCATAGGTGAGAATAATGTGATAAATTCCTCATTCTCTTTGTCTATGTAGGTGATTTCCAATCCCCAATGATGTTGGATTGGTCAACTTCTACTCTTATGCTTCTCCTACGAGGTCCTAGTTTAGTTTCTTCAATAATGATTTTCTATTTTGATTCTACTTCAGAATCATAATTATTTGGAAAACCCTGAATGTTAAGAAAGCCTTTTACATTTATTTTTTATTTGAATCTATCCATTTTCTACCATCTCCTTCATCTTCAATCATATCAACCTATGAGATCCTTGATTTTTCCATAATTGTTCCTCAATGATATTAAAATAATTCTCTCTATAATATTTCTAAGACAATTACTATTTCATTCATAAGATTTATTTTTAATTGAATATACAAGGAATATTGCTTCATCTGTAACATCACCATACTTTCCTTGATTTCCTTATTTATTTTGGATGAAAAATTTACTCCCAAAACATGTAAAAAATTTAGTAAGGGATTATTTAAAATAAATATTTCATAGGGTTAAATTTAATCTTCTGGACCAATCCTTATATGATTTTGAGTTTACAACACAACTCGAACAACCTATTTCCAATAGTGATGATAAACACTAATATCAATCATCATAGTTTTTTTCCCATATTATTTACATTTTTTATTTCTATTTTTAATGACTCTATTTTTTGAGGTGTTATAAATGAAGACACCCCATGCTCGATCCCATGTTTTTTGAGGTAATTTTAAAATTCAATAGATGTGTATTGTAATATATTTTTTAATGGTAATATCTTGATTATATGTCCAGTTTCATTCTCAACTCTTTGAATATATCTATTCATGTAGTTAATGAATTTAAATTTACTCTACATAAACATCACACATTACATTATATTATAATAATCAATAAAAATAATGAAGTAACTCTCTCTATACGTGCTGAACACATTCATTAGACCACACACATTTGTATGGACTAGATAAATTAGATTTGATGACCTTTTGTTCCTCAGATAATAAGAATTTATGACTATTTTTCTTCACATGAAAACATCACATGTCTTTTGTCAATCACACTTTATAACAAAAATGTATAAAACATCCATTAGATTGGGTAATTTTTTCATGATTTATTGATTAATGTAACCCAAAATACAGTGTCACAAGATGTTTTCCTCTTTAATTGTTAAGAATGATGTGTTTCATTTACTATTTACCTGGTATAAATTACCATTTGTCCTCCATAATTTCATGAGAGAGTTACCTATCTTTACTTTTATGGTGCATCATTTTTTATTAATTTTCACCACCAGTCCTGAGTTATATAGCTGAATCACACTTAGAATATTATGATGAAAATCATATATATATCACTTCTATTTTATTTATCTTTTCATTTTCTAATTAGTTATTTCCACTAACATAGATATTTAATTCTCCATAATTTATTAATAACACTATCCCATAAACTATTTATATAACATTTTCAACAAATTTTCGTTTCCTATCATGTGTGATGAGGATCCACTATTAAAAATCCAGGTGCTTCTATTCTTTTTATCTTTGAGTGTGATCTCTTCCAGTTTAGCTATATAAATCTTCTTATTTTCATTTCACGAGATACCTAGTTTATTTGAGTCATAATATGGCCTCTATAATCTCTTCTAAATAGGATTGGTTGAATTATACTCATATTTTTCTTATATAGGAGGGTACCAATTTTCATGGGTGATTTTTTTTGGTTGAAATGTATTCACTTGTCTCTAAGTTATGTAGTTACAGTTTACACCTTACCTTTTAATATAATGACTGGTTTTATGAAAAATTTATAATAATGAAAAAAATATCCATAGAAATTATTTATTCTATATGATGAATGATATAATATCATTCTCCTTTGTCAAATTCCAGGAGCTTCCCCATTCAGACGACTCCTTGACGCTTTATAGTAAGACATGGTATGGCCTATAGATCCACAAAATTGACATTTTATAAGAAGAAATATTTTCTCACTTTCATTCCTCTACATTTCCCCCTATTTTTTATGGGTAATGTTCTAGATATAATATCTAGATAGTTAAGGACTATTTTCAACTCTCTTCTTGGTTTAGTTCAAAGCTATCTCTGTTAGAATATCATGTGACTTTATGATATGAACAACTTTCTATTTCACTTTGTTTTGAACCATATATTTTCTAGCCTTTTATGTTTTTATATCATAAATAATTCCAATTATTACCATAAATTTAGGTCTTTGTTCATTCAATGATTTATTTACTCTTTTAGATACATGTTTGTCTCTTTCCAAAAGCTCTGCATATGAGAACCTTCCAAACTATAGTTTCTTATTCAGTTCCTCATATTTTATTTTATTTTTTAGTTTACTCTTTAAGGTAATGAATTATTCTTCAAGGACCTCAATAATATTATCCTTCTCCTCCAACCTCAAAGTATTTTTATTGATAACTTTTTCATTATCTTCAATATTTAGCTTAAACTCTATAGTATCTCTTGATATTTCACTCTTGATATTTCATGTTTTTCAAAAACTTTTCTGACTCTCCTTGTATTCGATCAATCTATAATTCAATGTGATCTACATACTTTGACGATACTTTCAAAAAATCTCAAATATTTCTATTTTTCTTTTTTTGAATTTCAAGCTCATCAAGAACACCCAAAAGTCCCATCTTGAAATCGAAAACACCATATTGATGATTGTTTTCATATTTTGTAGATTATTTATTTTAAATAGTAGATATCATGGATCTTCATCATTAAATTTGCACTATCTTTATACTTCCTCCAATAATTCATTATCATCATACTCCTTTTTTTATAAAAAATATCTTACTGAGTAATTTATTTTTGGATTTGAAGTTTCTTATTTATAGTAACTTTTTAAGAGGCCTATTTATGGTTTTTATTCAATTTTTTCATCATATTATTTTCTTGATCACTTTACATCAATTTTTCCAACTTTTACACATCAAAAAATAAGGTAAAGGAAGCATTCTTTAAAATCTTCCTTTTCCTCTCTTGAGTTTTCTGGAAACAAGAAAAATAAATTCATTATCCAAATATTCTTTATCATTACTTCCTTTAGGAATGTTAAGTTTTTTCATGGATTTTAATTCCATATGTTTACTTTCTAAAATTTGTGTCTCTTATGGTTTAAATCTAATTAAATAGGCAACTAGACTTCTTACCAAATCATCAAGAGAAAGAAAAGACAGGACCCTTTCCTCAAGAGATAACACTTTTGGATTGTATGGAGGTGGAAACCTTCTCAGGTTTTCTTTACAATGTAAATATCCTTATTTTTTTAAGACCTAAAATCACTCCAAAAAAATTTGTAATTTAATTAAATAAAATATCATCATTTTCTCCAGGTTGTATTTTCAGATCATCGAACTTATTATGTAGAGTTTGGAGTTTTTCCTCCTTCACTTTATTATCTCATTCATATATATTTTCTAGTTTCTCCCACATGGAATTTTATGAACTTAAACTCATCACCTTAAAATATATTTTATCTTATATAGATATAGTAATAGAATGTTTATCTTTGGTATCTGTATCAAACAATTTATTATTTGATTCATCCATGGATAGTCCTATCGCATCATTGACCTAAATCACTTAAACCATGGTAAAGTGAACTTCCATCCAAAGATATCATAGATGAGTTATAATTTTATTCTTATAAATATATAATTTAATTAAATAAAAGGGTAACTATCTATATATTCACTAAATTATCCATCAAAATGAAAATGAAAGATAGATTTAATGCCTACAACCTCACTCTGATTGCAATTTTTAGACTCCAGAACACCCTGAGAGGGGATTAGTGAATTAGGGTGTCAAATTTTTCTTCTAATTACATATATCTTGTACACACATTGGTAGTAACTTTTTAAATATATCGAAATGAATTATGCAATCACCTAACACATATATGCCGAAAAGGAAACCCAATACATATGTTTTATTTGGTTTATCACTAAGGGATAGTACAAGGAGAATATGCCGACCGTGTGTTAGTTATACCAAAATAAAATAAAATAAACTATATAATGTGGATTATAATTTTTATGTCATGGTCACTCTGTTATAGTCTCACTTGCTTTATAATAATTGTAGAGATAACACACTGCCTCCCTAGGATCACTTCTGTAACTCACCATTTCTCACTACTTTAGATAATGCCTTTCTCAATATATTGACTTAAAGGTATCTTCTATATCTGTTCACATGAAGATAATATTTTTCAATATGAAGGTATGATTATAATGTTTCAACTAGTTCTATTTTTACCATGTTTATATACGTTTGAATAAGTATCTTTTAAAAAATCATATTTTAAAAAATCCCTTTCTTTTTTCATAATACTACCGAATTTTATGAACTCCCAACTTTCAAGAAAGTTTTGTATTTCATAAAACCTACTTTCATGAAACCCCCTTAAATAAAATAAATTTTCCCCAATTATTTCTCAACCATTATTTTCATGAAACCTATGTTCATACAAAGTTCCCAATTTATAAAATAATTATGTTTGCATAAATATTTCATGAAATCAGAGTGATACATCCACCCCTAAAAAATTTCTTCCTTAAAATAAAGATAAAAAATATATTTATAGTAAAAAATAACCCTTTCATGAAACTCCATGACTTTCTCAAAACTTCATGGATTTCATGGAACTCCACTACAATCAAAAAATACATTTCCTCTGATTTTCCAACATGAACCTAACTTTTGTGAGCTCGTGAAACTTTCTCTTTCACATACATTTTGACTTCTCCTTCTTTCATTAAATTTAAAAACTTTCATGACACTATTACTTCAGGAAATAACCACATTATTTTTTTTGATCATTACATTCATTAAACACTGCCTTTGCACTGAATTTTTAGGTCCCAATATTTGGAAAACACTAGAGAACTGTTAAACCTTCAACAATGAAGCCACCTACACAAATACAATTACTTATCTTAAAAAATCATTCTTTAACCCAATGTTTATTGAAAATAAACACAACATATTATCATTTTCCACCTGTGAATACCTTTGGGTCTAACAATACATGATGGGATGAAGTTTTAGAGTGAAATATTATAGAACCTGATTTTATCCAAGAGATGATAGAGAAGGTTAAAACCATTCAACAACATATAAAATCCACAAAAAAGTTGACAAAAAATATATGCATAGAATCATCGTTAAGACCTAGATTTTGAGTTTAGATATTAGGTGCTCATTCATATATCAACATGTATGAAATTTATGATATTTGATATGAAGGTAAATCTTAGTCCTAGATACATCTACCCCTTTGAGATCCTTGACCACATTGGAGATGTGGATTATTAAATAACACTCACACCTAACCTATATCAAGTACATGATGTTTTCCATGTATCCCTATTAAGGAAGTACATATCAGAACCTTTACATGGATTGATTCTAGAGGTGGTAATCTTGGGGAAATATGTTTCATATGAGGATCATCCCAAGAAGATATTAGATTATAGAGACAAAGTTCAATGAAAAAATAATACTTACCTCTTCAAAGTGTTATGGCCAAACCAAAAGTTTGAGGAAGCAACATGGGAACTAGAAGGGGTGATGAAACAAAAGTACCCTTATCATTTTTAGTGTATGAAATGAAATTTCAAGGGAAAAATTTCTGAATCGGGAAGAATACAATGACCCTAACTTTTATAAATAAAATTCACTTTTTAACGAATAAATTCATTAAGAAGTAATATAGTCATAGAAAAAAATGCACTACTCTGGTTATTTTTGACCATTATAAAATATAACATGTTAGATTTAAAATACCATTAAGTATCATACCTTTTTATAATATATATGTTGTATAGTTACTATTAAGATTAGTATATATTAAGGGTTATGATAAAGTCTAATTTACACAAGTAGAAGAAGTGATGACCTCGACCAGTAGAATCGTACCGTATAAAGCCCATTTATTGGAGCTTCTGAGGGAGTTGAAATCACGATAATTTTCCCTCAACCAAGATCAAGATAAAATTCAATAACTAAAATATGAGAAAAACTATTTATAGGATAAGTTAAATCTTATTGAGATCATATCCCAAACCATGCATTCCAAATCACACAAAGAACGAACCACCATTAAACACCCTACCCTTCGTGCGTACACTAGTGTAATAAGGGGTTATGTATCTTGAAACTAATAACATGAATTTTTATATTTTATTATTAATGAAATAATTATTATATTTACCACCTTTTATTATTAATTTATAAATTATTATATAATGTGTTTGATAAAAATAAGATTCTGATATAAAGAAATAAAAATTTAATTTTTTTGGGAAATATATAGTTTCAATTAATACAAACATTTTTATAAATTCAATATTTTTTGGAATAAATATTATTTTCATAAAATATTCTAATTAAATAATATTTTTTTATAAATACATGATAATATATTTTATGAAGTCCAATGTATTTTTTTATAAGTGTTAGAAAGATGTTAGTATCCTAAAAACATGTATTTTCTAATAAATAAGGTTTTTTATTTAAAAGTGTAAATTCTCATATTTAGATAATTATTTTGATAAAATAAATATTATTTTTGAAATTAGCATGTCAAAATTAGAAAATGGTGAATTTTACATTATTTTCGAAGATATTCAAATTTTTGGGTAAAAATCAAATACTGTATAAATATAAAACATATATTATGACATCATAGTAGCCAAAAAGTGTTTTAATAAATAATATAAAGGGAATACATGACAAAAAATAGATTTTACCTATAAAATAATGTTTTAAAAGTTATTTTATTTATTTTATAAACCTTTAATGAATCCTCCCAAACCTATATTATATTTTATGATTTTAAAATCAATTCTTTATGAACATGACTCACTTCAATATCACCAATGGTATTATTTTAATATATTCAATTATTTAATTTTTAAAATATTTAAAAAAACTCTTATTTTGTATAAAAAATGACAAAAAACCATGGAAACATTTGTGATTTTCATTATTTTAGGATATAGAGTCCAAAACCTAAGTTTAGAAATTAATAAAGAATTACACTCTCTTTTTTATAAATACCCACCCAAACCCAAAATCATATTCACTAAAAACCCATTGATAACGAATTAAATATCCTTATACCTCTCTAGAGACCTCACAATGTATTCCCAATCTCTTAATAATCTCCTCTAAATCTTTTAGAAGTGCCCTCTCAAGGTAAGGGATTCTATTCCACCTCTTTATTCAAGTAATATCTATGTATTATACCTTTTAATTTCTAATTGTTCATATTAGAATATGTTTTTACACATAAATTTACATTACCTTTTATTACCAAGTAATGAGATACCATATTTACCTCTAATTAAACTATTCTATTAACCTTTATGTACACCTGTTATGCTACCAAAATTATCTTGTGATTTTTTATACCAAACATTTTTGTCGTATATACCCATTCCAATTTACACTCAAGGTTATTAACTAAAATGTAACTATAATTAATTTATTGGGGAATAACATTCATGTATCCCACAATCATTAATAATGGGATTAAAATTTATTAAATATATTCTTATGTTGTATGATCTATATAGAAAACAAATGCATGTACATGATATGAATGTGACAGGTGGCCCGAGAATTATATATTTCCCTAATAAATTGGGCAATGTTTTTTTCTCATGAGATAACATATTTGGTGTAAAATGTATTATCCTAATAACACTATGTTATGATGTATCAACAGTTATAATTGAATCATTCTTATGATTTCATGTTTTATGTTGTTTCCACATTTTTATATTGCCTTCGTATTATCATCTTATATCATGCCTCGATGTTCATGTGTATGATTATCAACCCTTTTATGTCACCTTGATATGACTCTTGACTCACATGTATTAATTTAATAATTTTATTCTTTGATTATTACCTTAATAGGATATATAGT
This sequence comes from Viscum album, assembly GCA_963277665.1. NCBI lineage: Eukaryota > Viridiplantae > Streptophyta > Magnoliopsida > Santalales > Viscaceae > Viscum > Viscum album. Next base: position 1,236,866,145 of record OY728165.1, on the reverse strand, counting down.
TGTAATGTCTTGAGATTTTGTGAAATATTTTTTTTCTAATTAATTCAATCTTTTAGATATTTTTCAATTCACACAACATTGAATATAACTTGTGTTGTATGAAAGGAAAAAGTTATTTATACTTTTTATGCAAATAAAATAAAATGTTGTGCTACATGAAACCCTTATATTATCTTTCAGTTCATTCAATACTATGTTTGGATTGTTTTACACACAATACGAAGTTCTTTTGATAGCTTGTGTTACACGCAAGACTGAGTTTTACCAAACTACAATTTACTATTAATATTATTATAATATTATTATACTTACCACATAGCCTTTGGAATAGAAATTAAAAATATAATTAAATAAATTTGGAAAATAATATTTAAACATGTATATAAAATGAATCTTTTGGTCATCAATTAACTAGAAGTGAAAGTAAGAACTATTTGAAAATAAAGAAATTCTTTTTCTAAGAAAACAAATTTTCTATGTACAAAAATATTTTATCTTAATAAATTAGAAAATAAACTATTGGTTAATGTTTTTAATAAAATTTTTATATTAAATATTAAATCAATTTTTTTTAAACTCATCCAAGATATTTTATAAGTACAAGATAAGAACAAATCCAATTTTTTGAATAAAAAGATGTAATTTTCAAAAAGGGTAATTTTACCACCTTTTAATGATGAACCCATTTTAAATACAATTTTTGACACTTTTATAATTTTTATATGATAAAATAATAATATTATTTTCAATAGTGATATAAAAATTTAATTATTTTACATTTTTGGTATTTTTCTGATAAGTTTCATGTTTCGATAAATAGTAAAAAATACGGAATTTTAATTGAAAACTACTTTTTAGTCTAACTTATTTATATATTTAAATTATGTTTTGAATTTGTTTTAAAGTATAATTAATAAAATTTGACATCAATTAATCCAATTTAGGTCATTTTAACCAATTTAACATTGAAAATGGATACAAAAACATTTCAAACTGTTGGATTTTTTCACTTTAAAAACCCGTTTTTTCATTCCGTCTATGAGATTAATGTTATATTAATTTTAGCCAATTATATTTTTAAAATTATGAAAAATGGATTCCATATTTTTAATAATAAGTTAAATATTTAGTAATTTGGTCCCTTTTAGTTTTGGAAAATATGAAGTGTAACTTTAGTAAATTTTATTACCACGATAAAGGGTAAATCTAGTAATTAAGGGTCAAAATAATATTATAAATATTAGAAAACTAACCTAAAAATTGAAAAAATCTTATTTTATTAATTTAGTTTGACCCTTATCATATAAGGTTATAATTTAATTATTTAATGGACACATGTTCATGAAAATGACTTTTATATTATTAAAATCAAAGAGAGTGACAAAATATCACAATCTTACTTTTAATAAGTATAATATTTTTAATATGAGGTTAAATAGAAGATATGATCAAATATATATATTATTATGAAATATAAAAGGTTTATATACATCATGGAATTTTATTTTTAAATTCTAGTGAACAAATAATTTTCATAAATAATTACACAACGATGATGAAATAATTATTCAATTAATGGAACAACCAATTAAATGATATTATAAATATTAAGAGAAATATAATTTGAATTAATTATGATTGTACACGAATTTTTTAGGTGAATATAAAATATTAGGTGTGTATTAAATTATTTTTTTCAAATTTATCTTGCTGTATTGATTTTCTTAAAGTCAATGTTATGAATAGTGCCAAAATTTACACTAAAGATATTTTATGAAATTAATATTTTATTAAATTATTTAAAAATGATAAAAATATTTAATAAGGAAAAGGGGATTATATATGGTCTAAAATATCATAAATCAATCATTTATGATCTAATTGAAACTTTATATGTAAAAATTACATCCTATTAATATTAAATTTTGTAACATAATTAAAATTAAAATGGATTAACTAAGGGTTAATAAAAATGATAAGATTTAAAATAACACCAAAACTTGTATAAAATATATTGGTTGATGATATTAAAACCTTATAATATACTCTCTTATAATAAATGTAATTTTTGTGGTATTTGGATTCATATTGAATTTATTATAAATTAATCTTATGAGAAATTAAAAAAGTTCCCCTTACCCCAATTATCAAAGGTAACCTCTTATTAGATTTTATACACACTTTGGTTCAGCCAAAATATATCAAAATATCATCAAAAAATCACTAAATTAATCTAAGAATATTTACTTTGGGTATAAATAAAAAAAACTCATTTTTTGTAAATTAAAAGGAGATACCTAAAGAAGAGGTAACATTCATCAACAAACATTTTTGTTTTATTAATTCCTTAAACCACTTAAATTATTTTTATTTAATTTTTATATAATACAATAAGTATCCTAAATATACTGAAATATTATTATATTAATTTTTCTACCTTCACTCACATACATTTCCATAAAATGGGATATACATTCATCATTTGTGTGTATGACAGACTACCGCCTCACAAACCGATGCCGCTCGTTCTTCCATTGCCACCTTTCAAGGTTATAAATAATGATGTAATTTATATTTATATATATTATATATGATATATATGATATATATGATATATATGATATATATGATATATATGATATATATGATATATATGATATATATGATATATATGATATATTTATTCTTTTAGAATTATAATATAACACATAAGTTCATTATTTCTATTTTTTGGAAATATGATACTTCATTAATGGATGTGTGGACTACCACCTCCAAAAAGTGATGTGATTTATTCACAATTTACATAGAATATATTAAGTATTGATTTAGTGAAATTATATCATATATATGAAATAATAATTCTACTCTAACTATATTATATATATACATATATTTCATTTACTTTCTTTCTTTCAATATGACAAGAAAATGGAAACATCGTTCAAGCATACGTACGACCTACCATATCCATGAACAATGTATTTCCTTTTCTATTTATATACTTCATAGATAACCATAAATAAATATTTAATTAATATATATGATATTTATATCAATTTTATCATTATGTAAATTATGAAATACTGATCTAAGTATGAGGACAAATAATAACAAGTCAAAACATGAATGAAAAAGAATTTATTCCCCGAAACATAACTTTATCAAGGAATTGTTGATAAAAGGTAATATAAATTCATAAGTAAATAATAAGTAGTATAATATATATGAATAAAATTCCATGTTATATGTATAATAAAATTATATTTATTATACTTGGGGTTATAATGTGTGTGAAGGAAGTCAATACTTAATGTAATAGGATTTCTAGTCTCACCTTTATTTTGACGCGACTTATGCCATGTTCACCACCTATTTATTTTATATAGTGTATATACTTACAATGAATTAATTAAATGATACTTATAATTAAATTTATAGTTATTTAGATAACCATTTTATGATATCCCTTTCATGGGGTTTATAGTGAAAAAGTTACCAAATCGGTATAGAAATTTTGTCTTAATTTTCCTTCTTTGATAAACATGTTATGTTATGAACCTATATTATTTTATGAGGTGTATAGAATTAACTTTGACATGTTTTATCATGAATATTCTTATTTTAATTATATTATAAGTTTCATGTAATTTTATTCTCTCTTTAGTCCGAAATCTATGTTTCTTAAAAATAATGTTTTCTAGAAATGTTTTAAACATGTTTTGAATGACCTTTTAGGAATTTTTAAGGAAAAGTATTTAAAATACTTTTAAAATTATTTTAACAGATTAATTTATAAATTTAAAGGTTATTTTAAAATAATTAGGTTTTATAAATATTTTATGATTTACAAATTTTATGATTTCAGAAAATGAAAAGAATATTTTTGTCAGTTTCTAAACAAGGCTCTTTGTCACTTTACTGAAAAAAATATATAGACAGAATGTATTTTTTTACTTATACAACATGAATATAATCTTCCACCATCATGATGTATTAATTATTTAAATATTACTTTAAAATATTACAAGTCTATTTTCAAATAAAATAGTTTCTTTTAAAATTTATTGTTATTTTAAGAAAAGAAAATGTTTTCAAAGAAGAAAGTATATTTTCCTCATGAATTAATTTTAAGTTATCTCTAAAAATTATTTTACATCTAAGATAATGTTACCTGATGTTACATATTTTTTCTGGGGATATGATCTAATGATACTATTATTATTCTTTCTTTAAATAGTTTATATTTATGATGGACTAATTTTTATGAATTACGGCTCTTTTATGTAAGTTATGTTATGATGAAATGTTTATGAAACTCATTTATTTTTTATGGGTTCTGATATGATTTATGTTCTTATAGAATTAATATATATGGTTTTCATTATGTGATTGGTGGGATGTACATATCTCCACTATTCATTGGGTAAATATTTATATAACATGATATAATGGTGGGAAAAAAATTAACGGGCTTGATCCACTATGGGAATATGGGAAAATCGAATCCACTATGGGAAGATAGGGAAACCCGATCCAGTATAAGAAGATAGGGAAACCCAATCCATTAAAAGGAAATGACTGTGACTATGGATGGTGGTGTATCACACCCAGTACTTTTAGTCCCCATAAAGTGCCATAATAAGTTTTGGAAATGTGCTTTAACTTATAGGGAATGATATTATATGTTTATGTGTCTTCCAAAATTCCATTTATTATTCCTATGTTATGTTTTCATGGATTATTACATCAATTTCCTTACGATTTATGTCTTATGAACTATGAATATTTATTATATGATTAATGTTTATGATCTTTGATTTGAATTTCATGATATTATAATGTTATGATCACATTATCATACCCCTATACTCATGTTTATGATTGAATATATTCCTTGTTTACCCTTACTGAGCATTTAAGATATCTATTTTAATATGTTTTATTTTCCCTAGGTTATAAAGAAAGGTTTTAGGTAGGGATACTAAAGGGTAATATATTTGTGTAAAACATTGAAGATCTCTCACCATACTATAACATTGAGTTCAAAGTTTCCAAATGCACTAAAATAATACGATCTTTGAGAATGTGTTTGTGTATTCTTCAGAAAATTATGTAATATCCATGTATTAAAATTCTAGGTCATTATAGTTGGTATCAGAGAAAAGGTTTAGTCATCCTTTGGAAAATTGGATGAAAAAACTTTAGTCAGATCCCTAAGGGAATTTTTAAGGATATTTCTAGTGTTGAATCTAAGGATAATACTAAGGTGCCATATATTTAAAAGTACATGTCATTATTTAGGCATCCTCTAAGTAATTTTTCATGATTATATGTTTTTATAATATGATAAGTGTTTCTCACACTATGTTTTCCAGTATTATTAAATGATGGTTGTTATAAGTAATGTTATTAAAATTGAATGTCTCATATATAGAAAGTATCAACATTATTCAAATCGATATATTTAGTGGAAATATCATGAAAAAAATCAAGAAGGTGGTACAATTATTAGTTATACTACTGAGGATAAAGAGACCACAAACGACATGTGAAAGGTATGGGATGTTCTAACAGTATTGTTTACATTAAAAATAAGAATAATAATTTTATTGAGGATGAGGAACCTTAAGACATGATTCATATTTTATATTATAGTAAATAATAAGATGAATAATCCTGATTAATGGTTTATGAATAAATTTGGATGATTGAAGTGTATATGTCTTAGAATTTGAACGATTATGTTATATGAATCATAAAATATATAAGTATTTTTAGTATAAATTTTTCATTAAGGATTAAAATGGATATGTTGAATTGTGTTGAAGACTTATAAAAGTGATTTAATGGAAAGGTGTCACTCATTAGAAACACATGATTAAGGGAAATATAACCCTTAATGTGTTCATATTATTGAGATAATTATGTTTGGATAAATAAATGTTGGATATGAATAAGTAAATTAGACTATACTGATTAACTTGGAACATATTAAGGATTTTTTAAAAAAGTGGTTTATGCTATCACAGATAGAGTTTATGATATATTTGGACTTAAGGAATATATACAATAATCTTCAGAATAAGAAAAAATTCATGTTTTCAATAAGTATTTATGGTAATTACAATGTTTCAAGTGAATACATGATGAAGGTATTCATATGTTTGGTATGTGACAAACAAGAGCTAATTTATGATATAAAAGGGATCAATAATAAGATATTTTTTATAAATTTAGTGACCTTATTTATAATATTTTGTACTTTCTTATTTCAGAAGGGTTATGAGGTTAACCATTCAAGGAATGGTTTATATAAACTTCAAATGAGATTTTAGAGATTAAAGTATTATCTCACCATATGATGATTTATGCAAATTGAATAACTCATGCTAAACTTTTTTTGTGATAAAGAAGGATGGAATGAAACTATCATTATATTTATGTATATCATTATCTTCAAATATTTCAAGAATGAAAAATTCAACTTCATTTCTTGGAATAAGACATGAAGGAGAAAATGATCAAGGCACAACAAAGGGTGATGTTGTCCTGAAATCATGTAAGTATATCTTCTCATGAAAATTATTCAACTTTAGGAAAAGGGTCTTGAAATAAAATATTTTCCTATTATCAACATTTTTGATGATATTAATGACCTTTTTCAAGCTTCTTCGGGTTATCGATTTGTGAGCGTTAACTTATCCCAACCATGTTCTCTATCAATATCTATCAGGACTTGATAGTTAGAATTCTATTTTATGTCCATATTTTAACTTGATACCTATGATTTCCTATATAGAAAATTATTTATGATTTACTTTTGGTAAATGTTATGTTTATAACTTTCCTTTTTAGAAGGAAGTTTTAGTATTCATTTTTACAATGTGGGTTTCTATGAAATGAACTTTCAAGTATTAAACCATTGATAACCCAAATGAATTTTGATGATGAAATTCATTTTAAGGGGGTTAGAATATAACACCGAGAGATTTCATGAAATAATTGTTTTTCAAATTAATTAAATATTTTAGATATTTTTCATTTCACACAATAATTAATGTAGCTTGTGTTATATGAAATCACCAAGTTATTATTTATTTTTATGAAACACCAAGTAGAGGTTTTTCTACATGAAACACTTAGATTATATTTTGGTACACGAAAAACAATGTTTGGCTTGTGTTACACACAATTTCGATTTCTTTTGATATCTTACATTACACGCAAGACTATGTTTTACCGAACTAAAATTTACTATTAATATTATTATAATATTATTATAGTTACCACCTAGCCATTGGAATGGAAATTAAAAATGATATTAATTAAATTATGAAAATATGATTTAAACATGTATATTAAATGAATCCTTTTTTCATAAATTATCTAGAAATGAAAGTAATAACTATTTGAAAATAAAGAAATTCCTTTTCTAAGAGAACTATTTTTCTATATACAAACACCATTCTATATCAATAAATTAGAAAATAAACTATTGGTGAATGTTTTTTATAAAATTTATATATTAGATATTCAATAATTTTTTGACACTCATCCAATAGATTTTATATGAATAATATAATAATAAATCCAATTTTATGAATAAAATATGTATTTTTCAAAAAAGGGTAATTATACATCCTTTTAACGGAGAACCCATTTTAAATATAATTTTTTATATTATAAAATAGACTTATTATTTGAAAGAGTGATATAAAAATTTACTTTGGTAAATTTTTTGATATTTTTTTGATAAGTTTCATGTTTTGATGAATAGTAAAACAATTATGAATTTTAATTGAAAACTTCATTTTAATCTTATTTATTTTTATAGTTAAATAATGTTTTGAATTTGTTTTAAAGTATAATTTGTAAAATTTTTCATACATTAATCCAATTTATGTCATCATAACCAATTTTACATTGAAAGTGGATATAAAAACATTTCAAACTTTTGGACCTTTTCACTTAAAAAACTCATTTTCTCATTCTGTCAATGAGATTAATTATAAATTAATTTTATCCAATTATATTTTTAGAATTATGAGAAATGGATTATGTATTTTTAATCATAAGGTAAATATTTATTAATTATTTCCCTTTTATTTTTGGACAATATGAAGAGTAACTTTAGTAATTTTTATTACCACAATAAATTGTAAATCAGGTAATTAAGCATAAAAATAATATTATAAATATTATAAAACTACCATAACACTTTCAAAAATGTTATTTTATGAATTTAATTTGAAATTTATCATATAATATTCTAAATTAAATTATTTAATGGTCAATTTTCCATGAAAATGACTTAGACATTATTAAAATCAAAGAGGGTGACAAAATGAAACACTCTTACTTTTAATAAGTATAATATTTTTAATATGGGGTTAAATAAAAGATATTATCGACTATATATATTATTAATTAATATAAAACTTTTATATACATCATGGTATTTTTTTTTAAATTTTATTCAATAAATAATTTTTATAAATAATTACACAACGATGATGCAATGATTTTTCAATTAATTAAACAATCAATTAAATGATATTATAAATATTAAAATAAATATACTTTGACATAATTAAGGAAATAAAATAAGTTTTTAGGTGAATATGGCTTGTTATTAGGGTATTAAATTATTTTTTTCAAAGTTATATTGTTGTATTTATTTTCTTAAAGTCAATGTTTTGAATAGTGTCAAAATTGACACTAATGATATTTTATGAAGATAAAATTTTATTAAATTATTTAAAAATTAAAAAAATATTAACTAAGGATAAGGGTATAAGATATGGTCTAAAATATATTAAAATATCCATTTATAGTTCAATTGAAACTTTATATGTAAAAATTATATTCTCTTAATATTGAAAAAATTGTTGCCATAGTTAAAATTTAAATGGATTAACTAAGTTATAATCAAAATGATAATGTATAAAATAAAACCAAAACATGTATAAAATATATATTTTTAATTATATTAAAACCTTATAATATTTTATATTCTAATAAATGTAATTTTGATGTATTTTCATTGATATTTTGTTTTTTATAAATTAATATTTTTTGAAATTCCAAAAGTACCCCTCACCTCAATTATAAAAGGGAACATCTTCTTGTATTTTATAAACACTTCATAAACTATTTGGTTTAGAAATAATATGTTAAAATATCCTCCCCAAATCCATATATTAATCTTATAAGCATTAATTTTGGAATAAATCCAACCAAAGAACTCCTTTTGTGCAAATCAAAAAGAGATAACAAAAGAAGAGGTAATGTTTATCAACAAACATTTTTGTTTTATTTCTTCATTAAACCCCTTTAATTATTTCTAATTATTGTTTATATAATAACCTAAGTATCCTAAATATACTTATATTTTGTTATATTAAGTTTAATACCTACAATCACACACATTTCCATCAAATGGGATACACAATCGTCGTTCGTGTGTACGATAGACTACCGCCTTGTGAACCGATGTCACCTGTTCTTCTATTTCCACCTTTAAAGGTTAGAAATAATTATTAAATTTATGTTTTTATATATTATATATATATATATATATGATATTTATGATTTATTTATGGTTCTATAATTATTATATAACACATAACTTCATGATTTACATTTTTTTTAAATATGATAACTTCGTTTATGGACGTGTGGACTACCGCCTCCTCAAAGTGATGCGATTCATTCAAAAATTACATAGAATGTATTAAGTATGAGTTTAGTGAAATTATATGATATATATGGAATAATAATTATAATTTAATTATATTATATATATATGTCATTTAATTTCTTTCTTTCAAAACTACAAGAAAATGGAAACATCATTTATGCGTACGTACGACCTACTATCTCCATAAACGATGCATTTCATTTTTTATTTATATATTTTATATATAACCATAAATAAATATATAATATATATATTTATGATATTTATATCATTTTTATAATTATTTATATGATGAAATCACAATCTAAGTATGAGGACCAAGAATAACATGTCAAAACATGTATGAAAAACACAACGGTTATTACCCGAAACGTAAATCTAACCTGGAATTATTAATAAATTGGTAATATAATGTCATAATTAAATAATATATGGTATTATATATATGAATAATAATATTTTTAATAATTATAATAAACTTTTATTTATTATACACATTGTTATAATGTGTACGAAGGAATTCAATACTTAAGGTAAGGGGGTTTCTTGTCTCACTTTTATTTCCCTGAGATTTATCCCATGTTCACCACCTATTTCTTATGTGTGTTTTATATAATTACAATGAATTAATTATATTATACTTATTATTAGATTTTTTTTATTTACATAACCATTTTATTATCTCTCTTTCATGGGGTTTACGGTTCAAAAGTTAACAAATCGGTAAATGAATTTTGTCTCAATTTGACTTCTTTGAGACACATGTTATGTTATGAATATATATATCTTTAAGAGGTTTATATACTATAATTTGAAATGTTTTATTATAAATATTATTATTTTCATGATATTATATGTTTCATGTAATGTTATTATCTCTTTGGTTGGAAATGTTTGTTCCTTCAAAACAGTGTTTTATCAAAAATGTTTTAAAGGTGTTTTAAAATATATTTCAGGTATTTTTAATGAAAAGGATTTTAAAGATTTTTAAAATGGCTTTAAAATATTCATTTATTAGTTTAAAATTTTATTTTCAAATAATGAGGTTTTATAAATATGTTATGATTTAGAAAGTGTTTGATTTCAAAAAATGAAAAGAATATAATTGTCATTTTCTAAATAAGGATCTTTGTGAGTTTACTGAAAAAAAGTATACAGAAGGAATTTTTTTAACTTATATGGTATGAATTGAATATTATTCCATCATGAAGACTTAATTATTTTAATATTAATTTATAATCTTACATGTTTATTTTCAAAAAAAAATTCTTTTAAAATTGCGTAACATTTTAAGAAAAGAAAATGTTTTAAAGAAGAAAGTATATTTTCTTCAATTTTTTTTTCAAGTTATCTATGAAGATTAATATTTATCTAAGATAATTTTTTTTGATATTACCAAGGTTTTAATGGGGATATAATTTAATTATAATATTCTTATTATTTCACTGAATAGTTCATGTTTATAATGGATTTATGTTTATGAATTATTTTTTATTTTCGTTGAGTTATGTTATGGTGAAATGTTTATGAAACTTAATTATTTCTATAGGTTATGATATGATTTATTTTATTGAATAATAAATATGTATGGTTTTAATAATGTTAAGGGTGGGACTTATATCTCCTTCCAATTCATTGGGTAAAGATTTATATCACATGATATAATGAATGGAAACAAGTCGACGGGATTAATCCACTATGGGAATATATGATAACCTGATCTACTATGGGAAGATGGGGAAAACCAATCCACTATGGGAATATGGGGAAACCCAATCCAATATGGGAAGATAGGGAAACCCTATACACTATGGGAATATGGGGATACATGATCCCTTATAAGGAAAAGACTATGACCGAGGATAGTGGTGTGTCCATCCCAGTAGGTGTAGACCCCATGAAGTGCCCTGAAAAATTTTGGTAATACACCTTGACTTATAGGGATTGATATTACATGTTTATGTATCTTCCATAATTCCATTTATTATTCTTATATTATGTTTTCATGGATTATGATCTTTATTTCCTTATGATTCATGTGTTATTAAATTCTAATATTTATTCCATGATTCATGTTTATTATATTTGATATAGAGGGTATGATATTATAATGTTATGATCACATTATCATAACATTATGCTCATGTTTATTCTTACATATCTTCCTTGTTTACCCTGAATAAGCATATGAGATCACTCTTTTCTTATGTTTTCATTTCATTAGGTTATAAATAAAGGTTTTAGGTAGGGGTGATAAAGGGTAATATATGTGTAGGAAACATTGAATAGATTCCAAAAAACTTTAAGATCGAGTTCCAAGTTTCCAAAGGCACTAAACTAATATGTTCTTTGGGTGTGTGTTTGTGTATTAAAAAAAATGATGTAATATCCATTTAGGAAAAGACTGGTTTGTTATAATAGTTCACCCATTTCTTATGTACGTCCCTAGGTTATCTTGTTTAGTTTTATAATATCAATGGAATATAAGGGCATGTAATAGATTTTTTAAATAATTTCATTGTATTATTGTTTTGAAGTTATTATGATATGTATCTAATTACCCAAATATGCTAGTCCTGATGATCTTTGGAATTGTATTAAGTGTATATTTATGTAATAAATCATGTATTAAGGTATATAAAAGATATTGGTTCTCATAATCCCCATCCTTTAGTGAAGGAGTTATCTAAATAGGGGGGTCTCATCATCATTTCACTATATTGGGAAACATCTTTGAAGGATATCCACCCCTCAGTGAATGAATATTTTTCAGGCCTATGGGGATTATGTTTTCATCTTATTTATTGAGTGAGGTACTTTTTCATCTTCATGTCATCTAAGTGAGGATTAAAAATTTCACACGTCATTTCTAGACACCCAATTAAACATCATAGTTTATATATGAATATATTATTCAAGGAGAAAACATAGAGGAAATAAAATGTACATGAAAGAGGTATAAACACTAAAAATTTATCAAGGACCACTATACTCATGGTAAGATTAATAAATGTCTTATTTTATAGTTTTAATACATTAAGATTCTAATGATCCACAATATGAATCTTGTTACAACCAATAATAAGTGGACAATATTTCACTTGATATTTAGTATTTTAATAGAGGCTTCATAGTTCAATATATTATTTTAATTATATTGAATTATTTTCTCAAAAGGGTCATTTTATTTATTAAATAATCCATATAAACACATTCTAAATATTGGTGTAACCAACCAATATCCAAAATGAGTGGATCTCATTGAGTATGTTAATCCAAGTGGGATTAATCTATTACAAGTTTTTAATTAAAATTTTTAATGGATTTGAAAAGTGATGTTCTCTCAATTAACTATTAAAAATTATATATATTTAAACTATATTTTATAAAAGAGTTTTTATCAATTTTAATATATATATTCACACAAGAATATAATATAATATTCACCTTGATGGAAATATTTTTTTCATTATAATATTGAAGTATTTTATCATCCATCTATAAGATAAGATATTGTTTCTGGTTAAGAAACATTTGATATACATTTTTAAAATCTTCTTAGATAATTATATGTTTTATTTCATATCTTTATTGAAGAAATAAAATCATTCAATGGAAGTTCGTTATGAAAATATTTCCAAGGATTTCATTCTTTCCTTAAATAAATTATGGTTGATCAAACATGAAGAAGATGGTTTCTTCATATTGTAGTAACATTTTTTCTAATATTATTAAAATTAAAAAATTTGATTATATTTTATTTTATATGTGAGAAAAACAAGTATTTAAAAGAAAATTTTTAAAATAAAGTTTAATGATATTCATTTACTTTCATTTTAGGCTGAATTTTGATAAAATGGAAACAATTCACGTGAATTGGGATATATAATACAATACACACCAAAGAAAATGGAATCACATATAGTGGTAAAATTTATAATAATATATACATTTATCATTATTTGGTTTTTATTTCATCTAAAATTTATCAATATAAGTGAGAGGTGTGCATTTATTGAACAAATATATTCACCATAAAATGTGGTGATTTAAATTGATAAATTTTTAAAGGGTGTAATTTCATGAATTCACCCCTTATAAATGGCATTTTAAGATTTAATGTCTTTAATTAGTATTATAGTAGTGTTCACCTTTTGAGATCCAAAAATAATTTCTAAAGGAGATATTTTTCATCATAGAGTAGAAAAATTCCATCAATAACAAAGGCATTTTAAATTTTTATAGGAATAGGTATATGTTTTTAAGAAACATATGATAATTTATCTTATATATATTGATATTTATGTTTTGGATATAATTTAAACATGATTTACACATTTAGAGGCTTACGATTTCTTTATTTTTTCCTTTTTGAGTTTTTGAGGTGTTAGTATAAGAATTTTTGAGTTTGGAATTAAGATTTTGAAGAAGAGATAAAATCTAAGTTCCGAGATAAACCATCCTATAGTTATATTCTTTTTTTATCATGGTTTTTGGTTATCTCCATAGTTTTAAATCCCCATAATGGCATGCATTCATTTATTAATGGAAGTATTTTGAAGTTTCTATTAGTATATATGTGGAGTGAAACAATGTTATGATTTTACTTTCCATGGTTTGGTTTTTGTAAAATGATCATGACATAGGTGATTTATTGGAGATTTATTTTTATTAATTTAAAATAATAAATAGAGAAGAACAAAATCTTAGTTGTAGAAATTAAATATTTTGAGTAGATGACATTGTGAATTACTTATTGTGGTTTTAAGTGTTTAAGTGAAACTATAACATGGTTTTTTTTTATATTTTTGGAATTTAAAAGAAAGCAATCAATGAAATTTTAGAGGATTGAGAGTTCAGTCATCATGGATTTTATATCTGGGTTTACTAACCCAAACCATGCCATGGTTTAGAGAAATAAGTCATGATTTAGTACACCCTTATTTATTTATAAATTTTGGAACCTATAACCCCTATCACCTAGTTCTTATTCCTTATTGGTGAACCAAGATAGAGAATAATTACTCCTTGTAATATTTGGTAGCTCTTTCATAAAATTTTGAGTTCTTTCCCTTATGATATCAAATCCATTTGATCAAGATTATAAAAAACTAAATTGAATCATATTTTTACCCAACACAAACCGTTATATGACCTTTGGAATTGTTCCTAATTTCTAGAGGATATTATAAATACAAATTGATAGTGAGAGTATATTTTTTTTATAAATTTTTCCTCTTAATGATTTAACTAGAAAACTATAAGATTATACCAAAGAACCAGTATGACCTCATTATAAACCATAAAAGTGAAAAATAAATATATGAACTAAAGGAATGAACCTATATGTTATGGGTACTTGGTATATATATGTAGCAATATAAACAAACATCTATATGTATTCAGACACCATCCAAGTAAAATCCAAAAAAATGTACAAACTAACTACCAAGAATTAATAAATATAGCTAACATTTAAAAATACTAGATAATATAAAACAACATAAAAGAAATAAAAAATATGTTTCATGGTATCCGATATTAAAAAATAAAGTTCTAAACATAGATCCTCTCCTAAACAAACCAGTAATTTCATTGAATATTCTATCATAGCTCCAGTCGCCAACTCCTAAGATCCCTCATATTTTGGTGCTTTACTTTTTCTTGGATAATGAATAATAAGATATATACACATATCAAAGGGAAACATATAGGATGTTAGTATCTCATAACCAGTAGGTTATCACCCCCCACACCTACCAATTAATCAAAAAAATAAATGCAAGCAGTAGTATTATAAATTAGGTAGTGAAAATAATATATAAGACATGATTTGTCCATAAACTAATTATTGAAATACAATAATTAAATTACTATGAGGTTTTTTGATGAAGATAAAATTTTAAAATATTTTATACTATAATTCAATGTTTATAATCCCACTATAGTGTTATCTTATGTGAAATTGTCACATTTTTATTTTTTTAGTATTTTGAGCTTAATTGAAAAAATGATATAATTTTGGATTTTAACTATTTTATTTAAGAAATAAATTTTTATACACATAATTAGATTGTAAAATTAATTTTTCATAGGATTACATACATATTGGGATATATTTTATCCTTTTGGATCCAAATTTCAATCCATATTTTGGAAGCCCAAAACCAGATCACAATTTGGACCTTGAAAACTGTGTATAAATCCATATATTTTGGTTTATGGGACTATATCTCATAAATGAATGGTCCAAACGAGATTAAATTCAACATTGATAAATAATAAATCTATAGGGAAAAATTTATTAATGTTTAAATGCATGATTCCTTCATTTTCAAGGTCATAATGGCATGGAAACTCAGTTCATTGGAATAAAAATAGTCAGCTTGAGTAGAATAAATTTATATATTAAATTAACTATATCTCTCTACAAACATGGAGAATGAAGCTCAAAGTTTTTTGGTTATAAATAGGTGAAATAACCAAAAAATTTTCAAGAAGAAAACCTTTCCAAATTTGGTCATTTAATGGGGATAATATACATAATCTTTCAAAGGATCATTTTAAAGAAATTATTACACCCCTCACCCTATAAAAATGTATCCATTATTCATTTAAAGGGGTTGGAAACTTGGGTGTATACTTGCTTGGAAATTTATAGTATATTTTTAGTGTTTTAATTTCTATAATATTATTTTTCTTTTAATATACTAGTCTTATTATTCATACCTTATTTCTTTCATTTTTATTGTTTTTTGTGTTTCTCTCACCATGTTCCCTTATCAACTCCACTAAAAATGGATAACTAACCATGAATATTGTTTGCGGGAGGGAATGTTACTTTTATTGATTTTTATTTTGATTAATTTTAAATATCTTTATTCAATTATTGGAGTTTTTGTGATATTTAAAATGATTATGATGATAGGTCACCTTGTTTTATCCATCGTTTGAATTCTTCTTCTTGTCCATCATTTCCCTTCCCTTTACTATTTATGTCATGCATACAGTGGCACATGGTATGCATAATTATGGCTAGTGAAAAGGTATCATATATGATGTTGAGACGATCATTGACCTATATTAAGGGGTGTTGTTATGGGGTGATGACATTTCAAATGAGGCGGTGTAGTGTGACAAGTCTTGATTACTACATTGAATTGATTATTGAGATTCTTTTGAATAATGATATCAATAACCATAAAATAGCAAGAAAATTTTTCTAATTTCTTTCTATCTAACTTCATTATATACTGAATTTTAATTTATATTTTTAGTATTTTATATTACATGAATATTTGAAAACCCCCTTTTTAGATAAGTTTGTTTTATATTAGTTAAGATTATAATAGTGAAAATAGAAAAATATTTGTGTACAAGAGTACTTCATATTATTAACCCTATGATGTTTCGATATAGTTAATTATTAGGAGAATAAGAATTTAATTGAATAGTGGTTCATTAAAAAACCCTATCACAACATCGGAACTTTTTTAGGGAGGTAGAGTGCTTATGCACACTGTTTTGATAAAAAAAATTCAAAAACAAAAAACAAAAATAAAAAAAGAGCTTCACTTCATATCTTTCATTTTTTAGGTCGGGATATATTTATTTAGTGATTTTTAATATGCTTGTACTAGTGATTATTTGTGTAATAGGGGTTAATTTTTGAAGAAATAAGTTTAATACAACCTTAGAAGAATGGAGGACCTAAGAAATCAATTGAATAAACTTTCTGGATTCATTCAAGAATACAATGTACAATGGTCGAAACAAAAACAAACAAGATGAATAATAAGAGTTAAGTATTGTTACAAATATATTTTAAGTTTAAGAACCCAATGAATAAATTAATATTAAACTTGAATATCCAAACTTGTATCCTTTTACATTTCATGAAGAGGATCATGAAGATGTCATGCCAGCTGATACAACTCTGGGTTATCAAAATGATTTGGATGAACACTGGTAGTATTTTATTGAAGACCAAATGGTAAGTGATCCTCCCATATTTTACAAATAATAATAAGTACCTTTGTATCTCTCTATTTCTATGTAATAATATGAACAAAACCCTATTTAAATATAATTCATAGTGGCCTTACCCGAAGAGATCATGTTTCAAGCTCACCTACATGAACAAGAAGATTTATATATTGATTTTTTTTAATCATATTCAAGTGGAATTATTTTAAGAATTCCCATTTGATGAATTCTCTAGTACAACATAACATGATAAATCCATGGAAGTTGAAGTTGAAGAGTCCACACAAGTAGTGGAAATAAACAAAGAGGACCCATTCTTCCTCTTTACCCCACCATCCAATATGCACTACATTTTAAAGGGTGAGTAGATGTTTTATTCTATCTATGGGTTCCTCTATGACCAGATACATATGAATAGAACTGGAAGAAATAATATGTAGTAGTTCATGATAAAGAAACCCCATCCACATTCCGATTGGTGTTAAAACACTACAACTACCTGACTAGGGATAGTAAAAACCTAGCACCTACAAGGGGGTTTAAACCATATTCTATTCACTTTTCCATTACTCTTTATTTTTTTTAATTTTATTATTATTTGTTTTATTTAATTATTTATAGGTCTAGTAGAATTAAATAGGATCTTAAATAATGGATTCCAATGGAAAATAAATTCAGGTTGTATCTTTCCTTATCGTTAGTTTTTCTTCCCATATATTTATTTTTTTGTTGAGCTGAAATAAGGGGTAGTAAATTATAAGTGTGTGTGTGTGTGGGGGGGGGGGGGTCAAAAAATCTAGTTTTTTTTTGTGTTTTTTCCATATTTATAGAAAAATTTATCTTTAATTAATATTCTTATAATTTTAAAAATTTAATTTATTTTGAGGGAGTTGAAATTATTTTTGAAGAAATGTATTTTAAATGATTGTTGATGTGAATTTTTTGAATTGTATTTTCAAGAATATTTATGAGTTAGAATAATTTTTGAAATATATTCCAATGAAAAACTATCTCAAAATATTTTTCTTTTCCTGTGAGGTATTCTGAACCACTTTGAAATGTTCTTACTAATACCCATACTTTCTTGAAGGAAACTTGTATTTTGTGTGAGAACAAAAACTTGTGATTTTTCTCTTTCAATGATTTGGACTTCATGGAATTTTTTTAACATTATTGAGGAACTTATTTGGATAGACATATTTTATATTGATATCTACCCTTACATATATCCTTTTTTAGACTTTATATTCCATGAATTTAATTATAGTTTTATGTGAAATTACAAGCTGATTTTTCCTTACCTATACTCTTGGTATTTTTGTATTGATATTTTAGGTTTGAGTGCGGGGGAAGGGTCTATCGTGTGTATTCTTTGGGATGTGTTTAATTTGGGGGAAGTTTAAGGTGTGTGTCAAAATTTTTGGAAATTCATAATGAGATAATTGTTTGTGAGTCATCATTTAATTGTAATTTATTTGTTTCATTAGTTTCTTCTTCTAAAAAAAGAAAATAAAAAAAATAAAAAAAATAAAAAAATGGAGATAGTATTGAATTTATCATCGTAATTTATTATTTAAATAATGTAACTTTCAAAAATAAAGTTCATGAATTTGATTAATTCATTATATTCAATTTTCATCTCATCCTCTAGGGAAAAAAATTAAAAAAGAAAAAAAAAATAAAGTTGTGCCTTTTTGGAGCTTAAAAAAAGAAAATAGGGGGGGGGGGAGAGAACTTGGATTATATAATCCATTATAATAATTTCTTGGATCATTTAATGTGTCATAAAAAATAATGATGTATTGTGTTTCACATTTTCAAGGATATTTGAGTAATTTCTTGTGTTTTCAATTTATTATTCATGCATTTTACATAAGAGTAAAACATCCTCTTTCCATCCTTAATTTTTTTTTTCAATTTACCCACCAACACTAAGACAAAAAATTAAATTGTAAAAAGACCCCATGATTGAAAATATTTTCATGTGTTAAACTATAGATAAATGAAAATTCTCATGAGCCTATGTTGATACATGAATTTTCCAAGTATAAGCATAACTCTAGATTCAATTTCTATTGAGTGATGAGTGAAATAAAATTCAAGGTGAGGTAGGTTGTGATTAGGATATAGATGGATTTTTGAGGTTTAAAAACATTAAATGCAACGAATTAAAATGAAAGGCAATTTTTGTTTCATAGAATATACATGATGAAATTTTATTTTGGAAATGATCATGGATGTTTTCTCATTTTTTATTACTGTGTGGATTTTGATTTGAATATATGATTTTTCCCAAGAGTTAAACAGTTTAGTGTGTGGGAGTGATTAAGGAATAATTTTTACATATTTTATACTTTAATTAAATGTTTATAATCCCAATATAGTGTTATTTTATGGGAAACTATCACATATTTATGTTTTTCTAGTATTTTGAGTTTAATTGAAAAAATGGCCTAATTTTGGATTTTGACTGTTTTATTTTTATTATTTATTAGAGCCATAAAAATTTCTACACCGAATGAAATTTTAAAATTAATTTTTATTAGTAATCCATACATATTGTGATACATTTAATTATTTTGGATCCAAACTTTAATCCATATTTTGGAATCCCAAAACAAGATCACAATTTAGTCTTTAAAAACTATACAAAGATCAATATATTTTTGTTGATAAGACTATATATCATAAATGGGTGGTCCAAATAAGATGAAATTAGACATAGATAAATTATAAATTTGGAGGAGTAACATTTATTAAGGTTTTCACACATTATTCTTTCATTTTTATGGTCATAATGGTATAATAACTCAGTTCATTAGAATATGAACAATCATTCTTGGAAGAATAAATTTTCAGAGTAAAGTAGCTATATCTCTCTACAAACTTGGAAAATGAAGCTAAATTTTTTTGGGTAAAAAAATGAGAAAAAACTTTGAAACATTAAATGATAAAAAGTTTCCAAACTCATTTATTTAATGGGGATAACTCACATAAAAATTTAGATGATCATTTTAAAGAAAAATCTTTCACCCCCACACACTGTAAAAATGTATCCTTTATTCATTTCAAGGGTTTGGCAGCATTGGTGTAGAATTTGTGATCCATTTACAGTATCTTTGTAGTGTTTTAATTTCTGTAATATTAGTTTTCTTTTAATATATTAGTCTTATTCTTCATACCTAATTTCTTTCATTTTTATTTTTTTTGTTTCTCCCACTGTGTTCCTATATAAACTCCAATAAAAATAGATAAGTCACCATGAGGCTTGTTCGAGGGAGGTAATGGTGCTCTTATTTAGTTCTATTGTGATTTATTTTAAATCTATTTATTAAATTCTGATAGTTTTAGAAATAGTTAAAATTGTTACAGTGACCGGTTTCCCCATTTTCTCCGTCATCTGAAATCTTATTCTCATTTATCATTTTCCTTATCTTCACTATTTATGTCATGCATACAGTGGAGAATGGAATGCATAGTGATGGTCAAGGAAGAGGTATCCTAGTTTACATTTAGAAGAGAATTTCCCTATATACATAAGTCTCATTATGGGGTGATTACATTTCAAATGGGAGGGTGTAGTGTGACAGGTCTTGATAACTATTTTGAGTTGATTATTGAGATTATTTTGAATAATGATATAAATCACTATAAACTCTAAATAACAATTGGATTATTTATTTATATCCAACTTTATTATGTATTTCATTTAAATTTAATTTTTTATTATTTTATATTAAATGTATTTTTCAAAACCCCTTTTAGATAATTTTGTTTTATATTATTTAGATTTATAATAGTGATAATAGAAAAATATGTGTGTGTATGTGGCCTCCTTATGATCAACCCTAGGGTAAACCAATATAGTTCATTCTTAGGTGAATAATAATTTAATTGAATTTTGTTTTACAACAAACATCTATCATTAGTTTCTTTCCACCTGTTGAACTATCCACCAAGGAACCCAACCATACCCACTTTGATCCAAACTTAGAATCACTACTAGTGAACCTGTACATCAATTGATACCTTTATATATCTAAATAGGTTATAAAATCACAACCATATCAAGAGATAATATGGAGGTTCCACAAACAAGAGTCAGGGCATAATAATGTCCATCCTAGAATGAGTCTCATTTCATAAAAAAAATTTAGAGCACATCAGTACCCATCCCAAAAAAAGTTAGGGTTTCATAATACTTATCATATAATATGTATTGATGAATAAATACATCCATACATATATACATAAATACATATATACATACATACATACGTCCATGTATAATTGGTGTACACATACCCATGGAATTGCTGAAGAAAATCTCTAAGACGAAATAAAGGAGAATACCACCACCACCAAGGAATAAATAGATATATAGGAATGAAAACTAAGTATTTATATTTTTGATCAAAAATAAATTTAAATTATATTACAAAAGGTTAGCCTCACCTCAATATTGTTAAACACTAACTCTTGTCAACTATTGATGGAAAGCGAATCAAAAGATATGTTTTTTTGAAACCAAGATGAGAAGGATTTAGATATTTCATCACTACCAAAATATTAAAAAACCAAAAATGTATATAATAATATTATATATTTTTCTCACCAAGGTATGACCTATACATCATATTAGTAATGATTCAGATTAATGATAAAAGGGGGAGTTACATAGTAGGAAGAGGACTGGAGGAGAGCCATGAAGATTCTATAATGAAGGGAAAATGAATAAAAAATTAAAAGTATTGGGTTAATAGGGATTTATTTTTTATATAAAATTAAAATATTATCCCTCCATTAAAACACTCTTTATTGAGTTAGTTTTCATGAAATATTACTTTTCTTACACATTTGGGTGTGAGTATTTGTAAAAATGACACTCATTATCTCTTATAAAAGGACCCCCCCCACCCCTTTCAAACCATGCCTAAAATTTTGTTTACTCACTATGAAAACATGTATTTTCTCTCATGTTCATATTTTATATGTTTTATATGTTCTATTCTCAAATTTAATCCCCAAATCCTTTAAAACTAAGAAGTCTTCCAAGAGAATATATTATTTCTTCATTGTAATTAATTATTATCTTTTGTTTTCTTTTATTTTCACATACCCTTTAATATTGGATCATATTTAAAAAATTACATAACATCTAAATAAAATCACTAAAACTCTATAATAATTATATTATATTAAAATTATTTTATATTTATAGTTATCTATTAATTATAACATGTTCATATTTGGGTATGTTTAACCACATACATGGATGCTATAATAAAATTTTTATCATGGATGATTATTAAAACATAAAAACTACTATGATATGATATTAATGATAAAATTATGTTATATTTATATTTTTTAATTTTAATATTAAATTTTAAATAATTATTAAAATAAAACTATATGTTGGTTAAAATTATCAAAAGAAGTGTGTTATGAATTTC
The DNA here is from genome assembly GCA_963277665.1 of Viscum album. Classification (NCBI taxonomy): domain Eukaryota; kingdom Viridiplantae; phylum Streptophyta; class Magnoliopsida; order Santalales; family Viscaceae; genus Viscum; species Viscum album. Next base: position 1,236,843,000 of record OY728165.1, on the reverse strand, counting down.
TTCCTTGAGAATAATATAAAAAAATTACAATGAATGAAAATGGAACACCAAGAATAATTATTGAATTTTTACTTTTTATTATTTTTTAGATAATGAATACATTAACAAGGAACTAAGACTGATTCAACCATACTAAAACAAGCATTAAGTAGTTAAAACAATTGAGAATCTATAAACGATATATACCCAGAACAAATAATATATATGTAATAAATTAATATAACTGAATAATATAATTAGTAATAAATATAAACTAGGTTATAAAATAGATAATTAATAATTCTAAATTTATCATACTGGGATTTAGAGTATAGTTGAACAAGTCTAGAGTTAAAGTAACAGGTTCTCTTTCTCAATATTTTCTCTTATGATTTAGATTCCTTCTTCATTATCTATCTTTTTTTATGTATTATAAATTTTATGATTTGAATTATATATTTATCTATTATGATATTATTTTATGGGATATGTATTCATTTTTTATTTTCCCATTTTATTAATCCATTATTTCTTATAAATTATAGACTTTATAAGGGTTTTCTCCACTAATTATCTATCTTTTAGGTTCTAATTCATTATTCTTACCCATTCTAATTTTATATTACATTTTATACACTTTTAATAAATATTACTATATTTATAATATTATTTTGGGATATTAACTCTTTTCAATGTCCCTTTATTTTGATTGTAAACTTTGTAAGTTAATTTCTTAACTCAATATCCTTTCATTATGTTATACTATTTATTATTTAATTATATTCTTTAAAGTTGGTTATATTATAATATTTAAATATAAAATATCATTTTACATATTTTTTCCCAATGAAATTAAATTTACTTCTCATACTATCATTTTTATTGAATATTACCTTATAAAGCATAACATTTCAAGGATAAAACTTATATATTCTATTTTCTTGGATATTTATCTTTGATATCCATATTCTTTCTTACCAAAATTATTTATTTTGATAATTTTAAAATTTAAAGATAAATTATCTTCTATTACACTCATATTTAAATTTAATTATATTTAAATGAATATTTCATATTCATTTCATTAAGGTGGGATACATCAAACCAAAAAAATTGTAGAAATCATTTCTTACAAATTTTGTTCCATTTAATATAATCCTCTTCATGTTTTGTTTAATTTAAATTAATTTATTTTCAAGATCCCATTTTTTGGAGGTATTATTTTTGAAATAAACATTCAAAAGTATTTGTACTACCTTTTCAATAGGATTTTAAATGTGAAGATATCTCTATTTTTAGAATAATGTTTGAAATTTTTTAATAAAATTATTTTAATTATTTATCTTATATATTTATCTCTTACTTATCAAGATTTAATTGCAATGAAATTATAATATTTTAATAAAATATTTAAAGTATTTTTTTATAAAAGTATTCTTATTTTTAGTTCAATACCTGAAAATTATGTTTTTTCTATTCCTTTATTTATTTTTTATTACTTAAATGTTGTATAAAAAGGTATTGACATATTAAATACTCTAAAATTTCTTTTATATTTTTTTATAGCTTGTTACTATTCAAGTAATCATTTAAGTCATTATCAAAATTCTTATGTATCTATGTTGTTTTGGAATTGAAATACCTATGATTGGATTTCCAATCAGTACCTTTGTCTTTCCTTATTATCAAAATTGACAGAGACAAAATTTATTCCAAAATATTTCAATTGTGAGTACCCTATACTTTATTCTTTTGATTGATGGGTATTAATATAGATTACCACACCATTTGATTAAATAGGGAGAACTATTGAATTGACCATATAACTCACTATAATATATGATGCGAATAAAATATACTTAATTATTATGATTGAAGGGTGTTTAAGTAGATAACCACTTTCATTCCTTGGATGATTTTTTATACCTTATTAAAGTTTTTATATAAACCATTTTATTTCAATGGTTTATTTAAGATATGATTTTTTATTGATATGTGATTGTGTTCAATTTCATTTGGATTATATATTTTAGAATTTATCATTATGGTGAGAAAATTACATTATTTTAAGAAAAAGAAGGATGAATCTATTGAGTCTTTTGAAGAAAAATCATATGAATTATCAAATATGTCTTTGAAAAATCATTCAAAAGTGTAAGTATTACTACCTACTAAATAATATTTATTGGAAAAAATAGTTGAGACAAATAAAAATATTAATATATTATGATTTTGAGGGAAATAAATACTTCCCTAGTCTTACCTCAGATGTTAAGGTTGATTACTCAATAGAACCTATACATGAAGTCAATCCAATTTTATGGATACCCCCACATATTTTTTATTAGTGAGAGAAAATCCAAATTTCAATGTAAAAATTTATAAATAGGGGAAGAATATATCATCCCAGGTTATAGAATACCAATTATTTCCCTAAATCTTATATATATACATATATCATTATTTAATATATATATTTTCTATTTGGGTATAATTGAACTCATGTATAAAATAAATTATGTACAATACTGTGCTTATATAGATAATACTTTATTTTATTAAAGTAGGATATTAAATTATAAAATGTAACTAACATTATTAGAATAATGCTAAATGAAACATAATTATGAAAATTAAAAGAGTAATATGACGACAAGAAAATAAAAATATTGTAATATTGAATTATTCTTATTCATGTTTACCATGAAAATCATACCATTGAGTATAATAGTAAAAAAATACAAAACATTTGAAATTTAATAGAAATTTGAAGGATGTGGATGAATTATTTTTAAATAATTATGTAAGGTTATATATAAGAATGAAAAAGATTAATGTGATAATTAATTTACCATTAGATATATAGTTATTGTAAATATAGGCATTGGGTTATATACACGTAAATGAATTATCAATTTTGGAATTATTAGAATTAATTATTATAAATAAAAATTATTTTTAGGTTAAAAAATATATATTAAAATAATAAATTATATATTTTTATGCAATTAACACATAATAAATAAATATGAAATAAAAAAATAATTTTATTTTTTAAATAAATTATATTATAAATAGTGTATATTTTAATATTTTATTCATTTTTATTTTAAAAATTAAATCTATAAATTTAAAGAATAATTTTAATAATTTTTTTTGTTTAAACAAACAAATTAACATTAATGGAATGATTATTAATTGGTAATAAGTGAGAATAAAATCATTTAATATGTAAAAAAATATTTATTAAAAAAATATTTATTATATGCTATGAATTTTTTATTTTAAAATTAAAATTTAACACTTTTAGAAATTTATATTAATAAAATTTATTTTATATTTTGAATCAGTTCATCAAAGTTAAGAGGGTTAATTTTATTTTTAGGGAAAAAATAAGTTATTGAGGAAAAAGTGAGTTATAAAGGTAAATGATTAAAATATTGAATAAACTAATAAATCATATCTAAAAATTTATCACTTAAATGTGTGGATGTGATAATGAACAACCTATCCTCATTATTGGTTCGTTATTGTGTCTCTTTAAAATTTACTTTTATTAAACATTATAGAATGAATATTTTCAAAAAATAAAACCCATTATAATTTATAAACTATCGATAATTTATCTCCTTGTCATTATTTACATGTCTTTATGGTTCAGTTCTCAAGTGAAATCCCCAAATCCTTCAAAACTAAGAATAATTCCAAGATAAAATACGATTTAGTTTTTGTAAGCAAATACTTGTTATATTTTATTTTATTTTATTTTACCATTCAATTTCTTATTGGATCTTATTTTAAACTTTTATAACTTATAAATAAAATTATTATATTTTTATAATAAGGATATTATAATAAAAAAGCTTCATATTCATACATCTATTCATTATAACATGTTCATATTTAGGTTGGTTTAACCACCTATATGGATGATGCAATAACATTTTCATAATGAATTATTATGAAAACATTAATAATAGTAAGATGTGGTATTAATGATGAAATTATGTTATGTTTATATTTATATTTTAGTAAAATGAAAATTGAATTCATTAGTAAAATAATATCATATGTTTCTCAAATTTATAGAAACAAGCATATTATAAAGTCTTTCGTGAAAATAATATCTATAAATTCCATGGAATGAACATGGGAAATTATAAATATCCATAAAATTATGATTCTAATACCTTGAATAATTATACATGCTTAATTCATGAATAATGAATAATGATTAAGAGATCCATACAAAAACAAACATAGAATAATTAAAATTACTAACAACTGATGATCAATTAAACTAAGAATAAATAATATATATGTAATTAATTAATAATATTAAATAATATCAAATTTATTAAATATAAATAAAATTATAAATATTTAATTAATAATTCTAATTTTATTATATAGGGAGTTAAAGTGTGGTTGAGTAAAATCAGAATTATGGTAAGGGGTTCTCTTTCTCGGAATTTTCTATTATGATTGATATTCCCTCTTCATTTTCTATCTTATTATATATGTTATAAATTATATACTATGGATTTATGTTTCTACATTTTAGAATTATTTTATAGAATATATATTATTTTTTATTATACCATCTTTGATTTATCCTTTTTACCTTATAAATTATGAGCTTTGTAAGGGTTTTCTCCATTGATTTTCTCTCTTTTGGGTTTGGATTCTTTCTTTATACCAATTATCCTTTTATATATTTTATATATCCTATTACTGTTAATTATTTTACTTCCAATATTCCTTGAGGATATTAATTCTTTTTGAATGTCCTTTTATATTTATTAAAAAAAATTCAATGGGCTTTCTTGACACAATCTCATTTTATTGAGTTATACCCGCTCTTCTTTAATGATGTTTTTACAAGTAGGGTATATTATAATCATTTACTATCATATATTATATTTCCTATTTATCTACATAATTTAAATTTCTTTCTCATATTTTACTCTATGATTTATTCTTAACTCATAAATTATAACATTTTAATGAGAAAACATCCACTCTTTATTTTATATATTTCTATTTGAAATCTATATTTTTTCTTACAAAAAATATTTATTTTTATTATTTTGAAAGTCAAATATTTAATTTATTCTAAATATATCATAATTATTTTAATTATATCTAAAATTTTATTTTTTATCCCATTCATCAATGTGGGTTACTAAAAATTATTGAAAAATGAAAAAAATTATATTTCTTTCAACTTTCTTATAATTTCATATCCTTATCTGCATGTTTATTATATTTTAACATTATTTAATTTTAAAGATCCATTGAATATATGTTTTATTATTAAAATGAAAATTTTATAGTCATTATGTTAACTTCTGAAAATTATTTTGAAAGTGGATTATATCTCTATATTTATGACAGTGTTACCAAAATGTTAAGAATATACTTTTCATGATTTCAATTACATTGTATATATTTATTATTAGTGTTAATTTATGATGAAATTATTATATGTTTAAACAATGTTTAAATAATACTTATATAGAAATATTATTATATTTAGAAAATTTATTGAAAACTATATTTAATCCATTATTTTCATTAATTATGATTATTTCAACACTTTATAAAAACAAAGGAATTTTTATCTTAAATCATATATAATTTATTATCATTATATAAATATTTTTTATTCTATATCAATACTCTTTTTAAATTCCATCCTTTGAACATTCATTATATTATATTCCCTATTATGATATATTTTTCACAAGTGGTTACTATTTTGAAATAATCCTTTAAATCATAATAATTTTTTATGTATCTATGTTGTTATGGAAATAAAATCCCTATGAGAGGATTAATCCATCACCATATTAGTCTTTACTTATTATCAACGATGTTATAGACACCCTTTCTACCAATACCTTCCCACTATGATTACCTTATACTTTCTTCTTATAATGAAAGGGTATTCACCTAGATATTCAAACCGTTTGATTATTTGGGGAAAAATATTGACTTGACTATATACCCTTTTATTTTTTAGGTGTGAATACCATATAATTAATTATTTTTATTGAAAGATGATTTTATACTGCATGAATGTTTTTATATAACTTGTTTTATTCTAATTAGTTATCTATATTATAACTTTTGATTGACCTATGATTATTTTCATGTTCACATGGAACTCATATGAATGGATATATCATTATGTGATGGGTTGGATTGACATTATATATACCTATAATGCATTTGGTAAAGATTATATCTCAAGATAAATCATATAAGGGACTTGAGAGTTTGTCTTACTCCATTAAGTTAAGGGTCATGAAAGTTTACACTAGTTCACTATGATATAGGAAATGTTTATCCAATATGTGATGATAACCATCATAGAGATCAATGACATATATTATGTTTTTCTATACTTATATATGTGCCACTATCTTATGTCACACCACATTTCTAATTTATGTCACAGTGGAAGATGATTATTATTAAATTATTTAACATTATTATGCCTTCATTTATGTTATATTTTCATGGTCATCTTTTTAAGATTATATTCCTAGAATCATTATTATTCTTTATAAAATTTAAAGATCATTTTCCATTAATATGTCTATGTGGTACTCATGTGTGGATAATTTTTATGGGAAAATTTAATGTTTTTTTCTGTAATAATATGTTAATGTAACTAATCTTTAAATACACAAGAAATTTGGGTTATGTGACTGTGCTTTAATTTTGATATGATATTTATAATCATGTAGAATGATGTATGTGTTTTTAATTAATCTTAGTTAGTATCTCAGTATGTGTGAAATTTATATACTTATAATACAATTTCTCAAAGTTCAGGTCTAGGGGAGCTTCATGATTTGCATTTAAAGGCTTGGAATGAGACTACCCAACAGTAACATACATACATATTGTATAATTTTACATGAATATTCATTACACCTCATAATAAATCACACCCTAGAACTTATAGGATTAGTTTCTTTGGAGACTAGATACATAACCAACTTATTTTTCCAACATTATTCAACATCTCCCATAAATAATCTCCACACATGATACCATTCTATAAATATCATACATAATCATCATTTTCCTTACCTAAGGAATGTAAAATTAATAAAGGGTTAAATTAGATCCTCGTAAAGGGGTAAACATAAGATATATTAATCAAAGATAATATGTGAGAAAAATATGAACATGTGGGTATGAAAATATAATAAAGGTACATGGACATAACATAATGAAATAATACCCAATAAAACATGGATCATAAATCATGAATCATGACATAATTATTTCAACATATCATGTGAAATGAGGAATAAGAATGTATATTCATGAGGAAATCATTATAATCCATGGAAATATAATATAATAATGTGGTATAAACCTAAGAATATAAAATCATTTATTATATCAAGGTTCATTTCCATGAACATCATCACATAGTGGAAAAAGTCCCATAACATAGTGGATTGGGTTCACTCCCCATTCCCATAAACATAGTGGATTGAGTTCACTCCCCAATCCCATACATGGTATCTCATGAGATATAAAGATTTAACCAATACATTTTATGTCTATATAACTCTAGAAACACCTGTAACATCATGAAAAAACTATACATATGTGTATCACATAAACATAATCAAATTCATAAATCTATAATAAAAGACACAACCTATGAGAAAAAAACTGAGTTTTATGAAAATTTCCAAAATACATGATAGTAATATATACATAGAAATAAGGTAGATTGTATCATTAGATTATATCCCCAATGAAACATAATAAACATTAAATGATACTTACATAGATGAAAACACTTATAAGAGCAATTAAAAAGTTCTATTAAAAATAAGATGAAATATTATTTATTTTTTAACTTTTATTTTAAAAATAAATAATTTATAAATTAATATATTTATAAAAATAATGATAAATTTAATAAAAAAGTACATTGAATAATTAAAAAAACTCAAAAAGGAGGATTTATAAAGAAAACTGAAGAAAATAGTGGGAGAAATCGACCATGAAGAAAATGTTAAAAAATATTTCTTTTCACAATTTTGAAAAATAAATTCATAGTAAATAGAAAATGACCTTAAAAAATCACATAATTATGGATAAGGACATACATAAAATAATATAAGAAACTTAGACATAGAGGAAAAATATTCCCAAACAGAAAGAAGCGATAAGGACATCACCACTTACAAGAATCCCTCTACTTGAATTGTGAACCAAATAGAGGTGAAATGGTAATAAGAACTATAAAAACTAGAAATAAATTGAGTAGAACAAATTAAATATAATTTTAGAGATAAGTTACATACAATTTACCTAAATATTAATTTATACATATGTAATATTGATTTTAATGCGATGTTGGAAAATGAACCCTTACATTTACTGTTGACTTCCACGAAGGTTCTATAACCTCTTGTATAATTAAGAAAACTATCTTAATCACTTATTTAAAAACTAAATTAATATCTATTACATTTTCAAACTCTTTAATTATAATCATTTATTACACATATATTAGTTTTTTATTTTTTATTTTCATCATCAGATGTTAATAATTTTGATTTTTCTATACAATTTTTTGAGACCAAGTGATGAATTGAGTCATTTTTTAATGAAGATAAACTTGGTATAATTTTTTGGATTTCAAAGAATAATATATTTTGATTTGAGAATATTATTTCCTATAGAATATGAAGATTATTTAGAGATTTTTTTGGATTTTTTGAAATATATGCGGTTAATTTGGTGGATTTTATTGTCAAAAATATAGATCAAGTTCAAACCCACATTAAATTAATTTAATTTTGTGAGGATAAGGTATTTTGGATATTTGAAGATGTAAGATTCTATGTTTTGAAATGGATGAATCTTAAAATGTAATTTTAAAATTTTCCTTAGTGGATGGTTTATTTGGGAATATGAGAATTTGAGTGTGGTTCTGATGGTTTGAACATCCATCAGTGACGTTTTAGGACATGATTTCGGATTTAGTGGAATCACGTGGGTTCAGGAGATCATAAGAGTAAGGGATTATGGATTGGGTTTCTAAAAATGGATGCATATATCCATTGAAATCATGAAATACTTCCATGATGTGAATGGGTTTTATGGGGTAAAGGAATTACACTCATCTATATTGTGATAATTATCCACTTCATTCAACCATTTAATCTAACTAATCCTTCCATGATATGATGTTAATTTTATATTGTGATAATTTGGCATGAAGGCCCTTCTATTCTGTGATACTCAGGCACAACGTCCATAATAAATTTTGAAACTTGGGCATGGAACCCCTCATTATTCCATGAGACATTTTTTACTAAGACCGGATGCCTAAGTTGTTCCTTAAGTCTTGGCCAACACTACATATATTTATATATATGGATATATATTACAACATATATAGTGAGTATATATATATACATACATAATTATATGCTTATAAATATATGCTGATTCTGCATCAGATATATTCTGGCTTAGGTCAAAGAAGGTATGGTCAGCCATGTGTCCTTGAGGAACCTGAGCCTAACTTCTTTACATTTATTTATTTGTTTACAATTTTGTTGATATACCTACACAATGTTGTAATTTATATTCACAGACCATATATATATAGACACCATTTTTGTGGCCTAGTAAGTATATATCACACCTTGTTTAGGCTGTCATTTCACTAAGGTACCTAAAAATATCTCATGGTTACAGGATCATGTTCTAGATTCAACTTTCTTGCTATTATTCTCGGTTATTGGAGTTAGGATCAAAGGAATAAGCCAAATATTATGATTCTCATGGATTTATACCTTTGGTATTTTTTCCCTTTTATTATACCATTAATATACTATATTATACAACCTACTATATTCTTAATTATTTAGATATTAAAGCTTAATTTGGACATGCATGCATGGTTTTATATTTGTTTTGTCCATTTTATTAGTTATTATTATCTTTCTATGTTCTATATTTCATTTATACTATTTAAAATTTTGATTTATTTATTCATTATTAAACCACAATTATACTCTAATCATGAGTGTATAGTCTCTCCATCGTACAACCTTTAGACCTTTTCTACTAGTTGACATCTTCTAGTGCATGTGGAGGTTAACTTGAGGCTATGTGGCCAACTGGATTGGGGAACCATTTAAGTGGATCCTAGGTTAGGAAATCACAAATTAGGGTCTTTTACTTTATCTTACTATTTTGGATTGGTATATAGGATACTAGGAATGTGTCGGTGCTAGGAAAATAGCCATGTCTAGAAGTGACCACCACACACATGGGGAAAAGGCCACATGGTCAGAGACGTGATTATGTTCATGATGTTCATTATAGATAATTATTTCACCTTGAGTGGTTGGTGTAATTTTTCTAATTACTAATTTATGAGATTATGGTATTTTCCCCTAACTCAGTATGGAAAGGAAGAATAGTTACATGAATCATTATAGGCATATAAAGATTCCTATTCCATGCATATTCCATGCCATTTAGGTTGCATTTCTTGACTAACTGATAACATTTAGGATGTCCCTTATGTGTTTTAGCATCATTATTATCTGTATACCATGTTTAGGTGATTATTTATCATGGTTTGTTTATATACCAATATTATGTGGTTTCCTATCTGTATGTTTGTATTATTGATTCCATGTGATGGCATGCCTTGTTATAGTTGTGATATATAATTGGTTATTAAAGTTTCAACATAAACCTAAATGGTGTTTTCCTATATATTTTTATCATGGGACCTTAAATGACCAATCCTGACATGTTTGAGACATGAACCATTGGTTACATGGGCTAAAAAATTTATGGTTGTGATTAAATGGGTTCTAAAAACAATTAATAAAGTGCATGTTCCTTTATAAATTGGGAATGGTAACCCATATAATCAAGCCATTACAAATATACTTGATATATTTTGAATTTAAATATGAAAAAATCATTGTAGATGCATGAATGATAATAATGAATTATAAAGGTAAGTAAATTTATTATTTGGGAATGGTAAGGTATCTAACTAAACCATGGTATATACAAACATTTAATTTTTATAGATAATAAATGCCTTTATTAATTCTAGTACCTATATAAATTGGGAATGAAGACCCCTTTGATTAAATTCCTAAATGAACAAATGAACCCATTTAGGTTATTTGGGTCATGTTTCTTATGATATAACTCATTAAGGGTATTTTAGAACTTTAATAGTTAAATCAATTGCTATTGGGTGGCTTTTAGAAGGACCCATGTAGGATATGATGATACCCTCATAATTCACCTTTATTTTGATATGCCTAGGCACTTAACCCCAAGGGGGTATGTTTATTTCATGTAGGGATGATTATTTACTATTTCATCAACCACTTATATGATTATACATATAAATGTATGGTGGTATCTTACTGAACCAATTCCTTAAAATTAATAAAGTACCTTTAAATAGTTTTAATATATATCATTATTAGGCTTAGGTTAATTAAAATTCCAATTACAATATAAAGGGTGTTTTCCTATATAGATTTAAATTGATTTTTTCCTTTAACTAATCTAATGTGATAGCCTAGGGATAAATACAATGGATAAAAAGAATTTATGGGATAAATTTCCTAAAATGTAATAGGATTTCTATTAAATAAATAATTTGAAAATTGAAGTTTGATATAACTTTCTTGTGTTCCTTGTGGTGTGAGTAAAAATTCATCGTGAATTAATTTAAGGGCTTAAATAAAATATTCAGGTGGTGTTCTTAATTTCAACCCTAATATAAGGGTTAATCCTAATGTTTTTTTGATATTTTACTTTAAATGGGAATGTGAGCATTGCCTATAGACTTCTTCTTATATTACAGAAATCTAAAGGTTAGTTCAGTAATCCTTGTGAAATTTTATTCATGACCTTATTATAGGATCAATTATTTATGCATCAGTAAGGGTATATCCTATTGTAGGTAGAACCCTTAAAACTGAAAGAATTGCTAAATTTAGTGATGATCTTTCAGACATTAGGTGCCATTTTGGTCATGTTTTTCTTAGGTAGGAATTTTAGTTTCTAAAATGAAACTTGGGTTGTATGGGTGGTTATATAGTAATTTTAACCTTGTTATAGGGCATAAGAAATATGTAATTATTGGTTTCAATGGGTTAGACATTCCTAGGGCAGGACTGGCTGCTAAGTAGGTTGTGTAACCCTAATTCTTCTTCAGTATTGGACGATTCAGGAGATTTTCAGCCAGATTAATAGTTGTAAGGAATAATAAGACTATGAGATGAATCTTTTGTATGGGATGTCATATAATGGAATTCATAAGGCCGATAATCCTATGGATGGTATCAAATGATGTGTCATTGTGTTAATGAAATATTGGAGTAGTATGCGTTGATGCACATAGTACCCATTGAGTTGATAAAATGGTATAATAAAATGAATGAGTGTCATGGTAATTGTTTAAGCCCTGAGATGTTATTCTTTTATCACCATTCATCCATGAGGTAGAGTGGCCTTAGAGTTAAAGGAAATCTAACTCATTCATGAGGCCCATGATGATGTTCTAAAGAGGATTGGGAGTTTTAATGTGCCAAGTAACTTATTTTGGATTGTATTCTTAGTATAAATGATGAGTTTGAGAGTGGATCATATAAGTTTCATGTGTGTGTCTAAAGTGAAACTTACCTACTGCACTTGTAAGTAGATAGTTGTTATCTATTTTTAGATGGAACATGATAACAATGTGTTAGCCATGTCTAGAACTCGTGGTCAGTGGTTGATGGAGTGAGTGCTGTGGGATGAGTTTCCATTTTCATCAATCCAAAAAATAGGATACTCCTAAGGTGGGGAGTTTTTTGTAGATCATGTTCAAGTGTAGAGGAATAAAAACTTGGTAAAACCTTTTAGAAATGGTTGGAATTGATTTAATTACCATGGGGATAGTGAGTTTTGAAATATATCAATGTTAGAAAGGAATCACAATGATGATATGTTTGGGAATGTACACAACCATTTAAAAAACTGTTAGTTGGGTTGAACCTCATTGGATGTGATTGAGTGATCACATGATGACTTAGATGGTAAATGAATCATTGTCGGTTAAAGATGGAATTTTAGCAGAATCATCTGAGATATTTTTAAAAGGAATCGACTAGAGGTGGTTTGACTATTCTTTTTGTGCATAGTTGGATATCGTTTGGTTGAAAAACATAATGGGAACTTCATCTTTTACATGATAGGAGTTTATTAGGCCTTCTTGGTAATATTTTATATACTTTTAGTACACTCTTATCTTTTTAAATATCAGTTCTTCTATATTTACATCATCTAGGATACATTGAGAGGGTGCTATCTATACGCTAAGATAATTAAAATTACCTTATGTTTTGATAAATATACTCCATGGTAGTTGAACTCTAGAAGTATGGTTGTTCATAGGGGTATAGTTTTTACTGAGTGATACTTGGTTCCCATGTAGGAATTTCTTGGATAAAATCATAGACACTAGACGACTCTTTGACTTGATTGCTATTGAACTCAGTTAGTGTTCTTGATATGTATATATTTTATCTATGTACCGATGTCTGAACTATATACACTGGAGTACAAACTACCTTGGATGATATCTTTGGACTCTAGTTGATGATTCTGAGACGACACTAAAGTCGGGCTTGGATAAGATGTTTTTAAGGTGATGATCGAAGTTTGTTGGATCGAGTATACATCCATGTTCATGTTGTGATCCAATAATATAAATGAAAATTTTTGATAGATATTCAACTGAATTCTAGTTATGGGACTTGAAGAATGTTTTTATAAAAATATTGAGGTACCTTCATTTAAAGGCATTAGAATCTAGTTTTTGAAATTCACCAGCCATCTGTACCATGCATTGTTGAATATTATCGAAAAAAGGTGGTTCGACTTGAGGTCTTTTTGTGTGTGTTTTGTTACATGAAGTTGGTGAGGGACCACTTATAGAACATCATTTAGATGAGGTGAGTATAATGAAATTTAGATGAGGATTTCCTTAAAAATATGGCTCAACTAGGCCAAATGAGGTGAATTGGGAATCGACCATTTGATTTAATTGAGGATTATTTTGGAATCATTGTAAGGGAACTAATGGAATGCTTAAATAATCAATTACAATAGAGGAGGTACTATGATTCTATGTTGGTTGTTAAATGGTAGACCTATGGTGGGAAGATCCATAGATTGGATGATTAAATAGAAAATTACATGATCATTATTACAGTTATATGGGCTCAAGTAAGTTCTATATTTGTGTTTTAGTTTGGGAGTGTGAGCATCAGATCGAGTTTTAACGGGTTACATATCGTATGTGAAAATTTATGTTTGATATGAGTTGAAAATTTGGAAACAAATCATGACTATTTACACAAAACTTCATAACTTGAGTTGGTAGGGTGATTATTTTTGTTTTTCCCTAATTCTTCTTTGGGATGAGAAGTTCTAAGGTTGGAAGATTGTAAGATTCCATATTTTTTAACAGATGAAGTTTCTAAGATAATTTTAAATTTTACATTGGTGGATGGGTAATTTTGGAATTTGATAATTTGAGTGAGGTTCAAATTATCTGAACATTCATCAGTGATGTATTTGAATATGGTTTATGAATCGGTGGAAACATGGGGGTTCGGGAGAATAACATAGTAAGGGAGGATAGCCCGAATGGCTAAACACTGTTACAGATATCCATTAACTTCATTAATTCATTTCAGGATGTGAATGGGTTTCATGAGGTGTGGCTAGGGAGGATTCGAGATCTGAAATCCTTGGGACTTACACTGATGAATTCATGATGTGAATTCAGTTCACATTTTAAATCATGCGAGGATTTTTTTGCAAAAGATAACAAGGTATTTTCCCCTTATTTTTTCTCCATGTGAAGGGAGGGATCCTAGGAGGTCTTTAAAGTAGCTCCTCTCCCTCTTCTAGGGATCCTCATATATCCTCTATCTAATCTCTAATTAAAGTTCTGTTTATCACCTTGGATATCACTTAGTAAGATCTCAATTCCTCTTTCTTATTTCCCTTTCCTATATCCCCATATGGAATGCTAAATCCATTCATGCTCTTATTCCATATTTTCATGTTATTTTTTTTATTTTTCCAATTTATATCAATTCAGATTGAGTTAAAGGCTGATAATGGACAAGTAGAGCACTCTTGATATAAGGTAGGTGGTCTATATCATTTCCCTTAAAGTATTTCTCATTTATAAATTACACTATTGTGCTACATGCTAGTATTTATATGTGGCCCATATTAAATTTTAAATTTTAAATTTAGAACCTAATTCTTAAATTAAATAGTGCTCATGCATTAAATTGAACTGTTAGAGGTGTTTGCATCAATCTAAACCACACCCCTTGGATGTGTTTATTTTATGAACATTACATATGATTCATCTAGGAGTTTAAAACACCCTATTTGGGTGATGATTTAAATTCTTGTAATTATAATTCATTACAAAAATTTTGATCACATTTTGAGGTGTTATGATTAATCTCTCATGTAATGGACGATTAAATTGAATTAAGATATTTGGTCATGATAACCAACATAGCCAGTTTTATAATAAAAATATCTATGAGGTGCTCTATATTATTAAGTAAAAAGGGGAAAATAATTACACTTGGAACTATTTGTAAATGGTTGATTGAAGTATATAATTAAAATGATGTGTTAAACAGAATGGAACAACAATTGGACATATCCAAGATATAAAATGTGAATACTTGGATCTTACTTATGAGTAAGTGAAATGTTAAATAGAATTAAATGAATTCTTAGGTGGGTTGGAAATGATTTTTTATACCCCTTTCTACTTGGACATTCATAGTGGACTGTTCTAATTAAAATTTTCTAATGAATTTTAATATGGCATGCTTGCTAACATGGAATATGCTTAATTATTAAATGCATGTGATTATGTTATATTACGATACCTAGGCCTGAATTACCTCAAGTATGGACTCCCTCATTATCTGTGATACTCTGGCATGGAGTCCCTTATATATTATGATACTTGGTTATGGTCTCCCTCAGGAATGGAATCCCTCATTATTTGTGATACTTGGTCATGACATCCCATCTATATTGTGGTACTTGGGAATGAAATACCTTATATATTGTTATACTCAAACATGATTTACCTTCTATATTGTGATACTCAGGTATGAAATAAATTTTAAATTGTGAAAATCAGGCATGGAGTCACTCATTATTCCATGAGACGTTCAAGACTAAGCATGGATGCCTTATTTATGCCTCTAGTACTGGATATGACTACATATATATGGATATATGTGTTACTACATACTTAGTATATATATATATATACATACATACTTACATGCTTATAAATATATGGTGACGCCTCATCAGAGATATTCTGGGTTAGACCGAAGCAGGTATGGTTGGCCAGGTGTCCTTGAGGAACCTGAGTCCGACTTGTTTACATTTATTTTTTTATAGTTTTATTGATATACCTTTATAATGTATTATTTTATATTCCTTAGATGGATATATTTAGAAACCATTTTTGGTGAACTAATGAGTATATCTCATACCCTATTAAGGCCTCCATTTTACCTAGGTACCATAATAGTACTCATAGGTACATGATCAGATTCTGGATTCAGTTTTCTTGACATTATTCTCAAATTTGGGAGTTAGGAGAAAATGAATGAGTTGGAGCTCAAGATTCTCATAGAGTTAGACCTTTGGTATTTTTTTCACTTTGATTATACATATACTATACTAAACTATACTTCATAATATATGCTTACTTATTTAGATATTACAAGATCATCTAGACATGCATGCATGGTTGTCTATTTGGCATGGGCCATTTTATCAGTTATTATTATCTTCCATTATTCTAGATTTTATTTATACTATTTCCAATGTTGATTGATTTATTCATTATTAAACCACTATTATAGTACAATCATGAGGGTATAGTCTCCTCACAATACCACCTTTAGACCTTTAATGCTAGTTAGTAAATTATGGTATATAAGGAGGCCTTCTTGAGGCCATGTGACCAACTGACTTAGAAAACCATTTCAGTTTCTCCTAAGCTAGATTGTCACATGATATGTATTTAATAGTTATATATATTTTCAAGAATAATTTATATATATTTTTTAAATTATAGGTTTTTTAAGGAAAATATCTATGTGATGGAAATTTACATATGATTCATTTCTGCATATAAATATTTTTTTAAAAAGGGTTGGTGTTTGTGTATGAGTGTTTTGAACACTACATACGTTTTATTGAACTCTATGTATGGGTCATTAAATATATATGAGTGATTGATAGATAAAATTTACGTTCATATTTTTAATCCTATAATGATGAATTATTGATTTTTTTAAATGATAAGCCCATGTATTTAAATGTTTTATTAAAATAATGGGCGATTTGGATTATAGAATGAAAACGAGCTAAATTGTTAAAAGTGTTTAATTATAGATTTTTGACATATTTTTACGTCAAGAGTATTTTTCCATTTCTTTAAAAATATAATTCCAAATTGAGATATTCTTTTTTTGATAAAATAATTATTTAATTTCATTTAAATTTATCTTCTGGACTAGTGGATGATTCGAGCATCTAGAGGACCACAAAATTCAATGAAGTTGGGAAATTTTATGGGCGCACAACATGGAACCCACCACCATAAACGAATCCCATATCAGCTTAAACACCTATAATTGAGGTGATTCCACATTTAATATAATGAAGACACATAGGGGAATCTCTAAAATTAATTTTAGGGAGTTTTTAAGTAATTAATGATTCCATTGGATGTTATAATTTTTAAGGAAGCTTCCGGAAACCTTCATCTATAATAAGATATGTGCAAGAAAATGTGGAATAACTTTCATGAAGGGTATCACACATGAACTTTCCATTTAATGGGTCCAAATCCTATCAACTTTCAGAGGACAGAAATCTTTCTATAAAAAGAGAGGAGTTCCTACCTCACAAATAATTCCTTCTCGTCCCCACACCATCCGGGGCACCATGGAGAGGAGGAAAAGGGACATTAAGGAATTTTGTTTCTTTATTATATTTTTATTTCAATTTTATTTTATCATGCAATTCATTAATATTTTTAATATTAAAGTATTTACCATTCCTTATTACCTCCTTTTTATTCCAAATATAATCTTTCTCTCTCTTCCCTCTTTCCATCATGATCTATTCTCACTTTGCAATGGAAAGTGACTAACCCGAGGCTTGACCCAGGGGGAGGATTCATAGTGTTCTTAATTATTGCACTTTAAATTGAAAATGTTTTTAATCTATTTGTGGAGGAGGCATAAATATTTCACAGGTGCATTGATTGTCCCCGATAACACTATTTCTAAATCCATTTCTTTTCCTTGATTAATTAATTTTCTCTGCCCTCTCTTAAGAAAAATCTTTATATGATGGAGTTGGGGTTTCCATAAGGGTTGAAATATTATATGGTGGAGCCTGGTTTTTTAGGAATAACATTCTAGATTTATGTGTTATCCTATTTGACTATTGGTTGAGGTATGATTTGGTGTGTGAGACGCATGCTAAAATCACACATTAAATAAATCAAAGAAAAGTAATTTGTTAATGAGGTTTCACTAAATGAATTATCAAATTGAATTTAAATAATAATTAAATAATGAATGAACACATTTTATCAAACCCTAGACTAAGACATTTCTATTTAATCTGCATTTTGTATGCATCTGAATTTATATTTAAATTCTTCATTTCATTATTTTAATCGCATGTTTTCCAAAACCATTAAAAACTCAATTTTCAATAAATATTAAAAAAACAAAAAATAATTAGATTAGGTGAATTAGAATTATTTATTGAACCAACTGTGATGCTCCTCAAGTGAGACGACCCTAGTTAGCCTTTGTACAGCACTAGGAAAACATAGAATATTTTTCCATGCCTTGCGATAGGTGTACATAAAAATTGGCATCATTTCCAGGGAGATAAATAGTTATTTCAACAAACTTTTTAAAATTCAAAATTTTAAAACATTTTTATTTGTTTTCTTTATTAAAAAATATTAATGTTTTTTACTATGATGTTTTCAAATGACCATATTTTCAATTCAGGGAACAATTACTCAAAGGTTCAAGAACATGAAATATATTATACTGAGGAGGAACTCCAATAAAGTGGGGAATCTATTATGATAATGTTCAAATAGTTTCAAAAAGGCCAAGATACACGGATCTTAATAAAATTTTTTATGAGCTTGATTGGAGAACTCTAAACTGATTTGCAATGATTCAAAGCCAAGAAATAAGTGACCCCAGTTTTCACTGATTTCACTAAAGATATCCAAGAATTAGAGGCCAAAATCGAGGTGGAGGAGCCTGACTACCTACCTCCATCCAGTGAATATCGACTCCAAGAGGCACTTAATACTGAGGAAAAGTTTGAAGATAAACCAAATCATGAAGATGATATAATCTTGAGCTCAAAATATTTTAATTTTATTGAAAATAATCCAATTATCATCCCAAATAGTTTTAAATTTTCAGATTCAGTCATATCATATTGCACCCTGAAGAATGAAGATAAAAAAGAAGATGTACCTATTTATAAACACTTGGAGCTCCCATAAGACATTGAATATTCACTAGAGGGTGTAAAAAAAGAGAAAGAGAATGTTGCACAGTAGAAACAAAGGAGGAGGTTCTATACTTCATCCTACCCCCTCTATCCAAGATGTACCACAATGCGAAGGGGGAGTATCTGGTTTACTCTATCCATGGAGTTATCATAAAAAATAAAAAACAACTACAATATGGAAAAATCCACATGTGGTGGTTTAAGTCAAAGAAGCTTCATCCACCATCAGAATTTGGATAATAGTTGGTACTACCTTCTAGAGGTAGTAAAAATTCAGGGCCCACTTGGGGGATCATACCAATATTTACCTTCAAATTATTTCTATGAAGTTATATTTAAATTTTCTTTTTTATATTTATCCATCATATGACCCAATCACTCTTTTCATTTTGATCTTAAATGAAATGATACTTATGATTAATTGAGTAATTTTCATTTGTAGGATCACGATGGTAGAAGGAAGCCCCAAAAATTAGTGGAAGAGGACTAAATCTTTATTTAAAAAGGGATTTCACTTTTAATTTTTAACTTTTAAACTTCTTATATTTTTTTTCCAAAACATGTTTTGATATTTAATGATAAAATTTCATACCCACACTTGAATTATTCTCTACTTGACATATCTAGAAGATATGAGTTTCTTAGAAATATAGTTATTTAATGTTTTATATTTCAATGTTAATAATATTGAATTATTAAAATGGAAAATTGAATATTTAAAGTGAATCATGTATATAGAAATGATGACTCATGATTTGAGGGAATTGATTGATTCATGTAAATGAAATTTCTCTACCATTTTCATGATTAGAATTTATGAAATTTATTTGAATTAATTTGTTATTATTGATCATTCCTTGAAATATTATACAAATATCATATGTCTCATTTCTAAGAGTATTTCTAGACAAATTACTTTCTATTTATTCTTGAGCATACTTCTTGATTGATCTTGGGATATGTCACCTACCAGAACTTGCATTTGAACTTGTCAAAGCTATGATTGTACAAAAAACATTTAAAATGATTGAGGCATCTTTCAAAAATACCTTATAATTAAATACCACATTTACATCAATCCTTATTTTAGACCATAGAGACCGTGAATAAACTTTATAGGGGAGAGTCATGTTTCAATCAATTTTTATCCAATCCTACCCGACTCTTGGTATTTGCATGATATTTTAAAAATGAAGTGTGGGGGTGAAGGGAATCATTATGGAAGGGATGTTATACATTGTAAGAAAAATTGTGGGGTTAATATTGTGGGAATTGTAAAAGGTTGTGGAATCATTCATTTTACTTCATTTTTTCCCATAATGAATTAAATAAAATGAAAAAATGACAAAAAGAACCAAAAAAGAGAAAAAATGGGTGTGATTTGGGAGAACCAAAAATCACTATTTTCCGGACCGATGATCTTCTAATTTTAAGTGGTTTGGTGATGGTTGTGTGGTTTTGTCTAATCACAACTTTCAAAAAAAATCATCAAGAGGGTGCATTAATCATTCATTATTCTTTACTTTGATCATGAACCTACTTTGAGTTTTTGGGAAGTGGGTGTTTCTACTTTGAAGGGTAGAATCTCATTAAATTTTTTGATATCATGCATTTTACTTAAGAGATAAAACTCCTCATTGAGCCTTAATTTTTAAAACATCAAATCATAACAACCATAAGCCTCAGAGTCATTTGAACCTTTATTGAAAAGACCTCATGAATTTATGTGATTTTTATTATAAAGAGGCGAAAGTAGTTATTTTAAAATATTATGGATATGGTGCTTGTTCTCATGATATGAGAATAAATCTACTTGAATTGTATCATGAGAGATGAGAGGAAAAATTCAAAGGTGAGGTAAATTATGATGTGGAACGCTTAATAATAATGAATTCAGAAGCTTGAAGGAATGAAAGAAGAAGTTCCATAATTTTTAAAAGGGGAAAAGTAAAATAGATGAATTAATTATTTTTTTAAAAATTGGGAAATTAAATTTATATTTTATGTGGCTTTTTAAAAATGTTATTTCACATTGATTTTTTTTGATTTTATCACTTTGTAATTTTAATATTGGTAACATTGGTGTCATCAGAATTCTATGTTGAGATTTTATGCTTGAGGGAAAACATGGTCTAAGTGTGGGGGTATTTGATAGAGTAAATTTATGTGCTTATTTTTAATCAAATAATGATTAATTGATAATGTTTTTAAATGATAAAACCAAATTATTTAAATATTTTATTAAAATAATGGGAAATTTGGATTATAGAATGAAAATAAACTAAATTATGAAAAGTGATTAATTCTGTATTTTTGATAGTTTTTTACGTGAAGGGTATTTAGGCCATTTCCTTAAAAATATAATTCAAAATTGAGAGATTACTTTTTTTAAAAAAATAACTATTTAATTTCCTTCAAATTTTTCTTCAGGATCAGGTGCTGATTCGAGCATCTAGTGGCCCGAAAAATTCAATGAAGTGGTAAATTTTATAGGTGCACATTGTGGATCCCACCACCATAACAGAATCCCATATCAGCCTACACACCTTCAATTGAAGTGATTCTACCTGGAATAGAACAAGTAAACATAGGCGCATATCTATAATTAATTTTAGGTAGTTTTTAATTCATTAAGGTTTCTATTGGATGTTATACTTTTGAAGGATGCTTCCAGAAACCTTCATCTAGAAAAAGAGATGCGTGAGAAAATGGGGAACAACTTCCATGAAGGGAACCACACGTGAATTTTCCTTTTAATGGGTCCAAAATGAATTAACTTTCATAGGACATAAATCTTCCTATAAAAGGAGAGGATTTCCTACCTCATAAATCATTCCTTCCCATCCCCACACCATCTGGGGCACCAAGAAGAGGAGGCCAAGGGACATTTAGTAATTTTATTTCTTTATTTTATTTTTATTTTAGTTTTATTTTAGTTTTATTTTATCATGAAATACATTCATATTATTAATATTAAAGTGTTTCCCATTCCTTATTCCATTATTCTTTTTCTTACAAATATAATATTTTTCTCTCTTCCCTCTTTTCATTGCAATCTCTTCTTACTTTGAAATGGAAAGTGACTAACCTAAGTCTTTAACCTAGGAGAGGTTTCACATTGTTCTTCATTATTTTTCTTCAAATTGAAAATGTTTTAAATATATTTGTGGTGGAGGTGGGAATATTGCATGGGTGCAAGGGTTGTCCATGACGACACTATTTCCAAATCCATTTCTTTTTCTTTATTAATTCATTTTCCCTTCCCTCTCTTAGACAAACCCTTCATATGGTGGATTTGGGGTTTCCATAAGGGTTGAAACGGCATATGGTGCAGCTAGGTCTTTTAGGAATAACATTCTCGGTTGATGTGTTATCCTATTTGACTATTGGAGGAGGTGTGGTTTGGTGTGTCAGACGCATGCTAAAATCACACACTCCATAAATCAATGAAAAGTAATTAATTAATGAGGTTTCAATAAATGAATTATCAAATTGAATTTATATAATAATTAAATAATGAATGAACCCATGTTATCAAACCCTGGACCAAGATATTTCTATCTAATCTGCATTTTATCTGTATCTAAATTTAGATTTGAGTTATTCATTTAATTATTTTAATTACATGTTTTTCAAAACCATTAAAAACTTCATTTTCAATAAATATTAAAAAAAACAAAAAATAATTAGATTAGGTGAATTAGAATTAGTGATTGAACCAACTATGATGCTCCTCAAGTGAGACAACCCTGGTTATCCTCTGTGTTGCATTAGGAAAACATAGAGATTTTCTTTTTCCACATCCTGAAACATGTGTACGTCAGTGATTTCAGTTTGTCTATTAGTAATTTTATACTATGTATGAGTCATTTAAGAGTACCGTATGATTAATTTTATTTTTTATGTGATTCATGAAAAATTTTAAATGATCCAAAAATTATAGAAAATTTTAAAATTTTATAGAGTGATAATTCAAGTTTCTAGAATTTAATATTTTGAATAATATGATAAAATAAAGTGATTCATTATGATATGGTATTCAATTAATTAAAATCACAATTATAAATAATTTTTATAATTTTTTTTATATGAGGATTCCAAAATACAAAGGAAATTGACACTTCATGTTCTAAATAATTCTATTCATATGCGAAGGTTGAAATAAAGGAGAATTCTGCAACGGTATTCCTAAAAAGTTTTAAGAGATTAGTTTTGTTGAATAAATCTTGGTGAAGATTATGTTCAAATATTTGAGGGAATTTTAGATCATAATATTTGAAATTTATCATCATAATAAGGATGGATAAGAATTTAGGTGCTGCTGAATCAAGTTATGGAAGAGGCCAAAACTTGTGTTATTTCTATAATAAATCTACAAAAATAATATTTTGAAAAATATTGTAAATATAAAAGGAAAAACTTAAGTGGATGTTTATTGTTGATACTTGTTGATAATAATCAATACACTATAACATTATATATCTATGGTATCAGAGAGAGATAGAGAGAGAATAAAAAGGGAGGATACAATGTTTTTTCCTAGTACTATAAAAGAAACTAAAAAAATAATAAGATAAGACTTGAAAAATTGAATATTGGGAAGAAAGAAACAACATAGTGAAAACACATCTAATGTTTTAAGTAGTTGAAGAATTTATTTTATTTTGAAAATTATATAAATAATTATTACTATATAGGATATACGTAAACCATTAGAAAACTATGGTACATCAAAAGTTCAGGGATATAGAATACTTTTTGTAATCTATAAGATTATTTCTATTGGATTGTGTGATCTTATGTGTTTCCATATCATTCTAAGTACTAACTACTCTTTTAAGTAGTGAAAATTTTAAATTTCCCATTTCATTTCTATGTGTTAATGTGGGTGTGATTCAATATCCAATTAATATAACTCTAACTGATAATGACAGTTGTTTATAGGGAAAATGTAAAAGAATTTTTAATCATTTATTCACACCTATTAGTAATTTCAGTGATCCTTCAGGTGGATTTTAAATTAGTATTAGATACCAATTCCCTTCGATTAACTCACTACTTTATGAAGGCCAAAGTGGAGGTGTTTATCTTTGGTTTAATATTATACCATTATATTATGTGGTTAGAATTATATACAACTACAATTCAGTGAATAATAATGGGATTCCCAGGTTTTATGGAAGGAACTATCACATTTAAATAGATAATATGTTTCCCTATATCTTAAAATTAATTCTAGATTGTATTGATGCTAAAATTGAAAGTTTAAATCCTCGTACATAAGGTGTTTCCATGATAGTAAATTATAGAAAGAATCTTTAGAATTATGGGAATGAGAAAAATTAAAAGACACCTTTCTCATCTATTAAGAGTTCTAAAATTTAAAGGGATAAAAATAGATTAAAGATCATGGGATAATATTTAAAATATTTATGAAGGAAAAACCAAAGTGAAGTGAGTAATGCTACATATTTAGATATTAAAGTATGAATATATAAATTTAAATGATGATGAATTTTAAATTTTTTTTTTAAATTGCTACTCAAATTATGAGCACCGTCATAATCCTTAGTGAGAATTTAGAAGTTTCAATTATGGATGATAAGTTTCTACACATATTTTTGGAAAGGTTTGATGTAAAATTCCTTTACCTTAAATATAGATATCATGTTACACTTTATATTTATGATCTATATAGTATTATAATATCTTATGATATTATAAAGGACAATATTAGGAAGAAGAAGGTAAAGGATAAGAAATAAATCTCTTTTAAATCCTTAAATAAGGAGTAAATTAAGATATAATATGTAGATGATGAAGTTGGATATTCTAACTTATAATAAGAATTTAACGATAAGTTTGATGAATGTATGTATCTTTTCTCTATAAATGTGACAAGTAAAATAAGAATGTACGAGGGGAAGTCTCCATGAAAATTATTTTAGTTTGGGGTTATTGGACACATTATAGAAAACTATCTAACATTAAAGGAAGATGGATATAATAAAGAAAAAGATGAAAGACCTAGAATATCCTTGAATAAGAAGGTTGAAAAGTAAATTAATACAAATAAAGGGAAGGGTAAGAATTTATCTAAATATAAAAAGATAAACTTCTAAACTAAATGCGAGTAAGCAATGAAAGTGAATGGTGAAGAGGAAGTAGAGACTTTCAATGCTGAAGTTGATGAGAATCTACTCATTACTAATGTAAATGATTAAAATTTTACAAGTGATGAAAGTAGTTAATATGTAAGTAAATAATACAAAACCTTAATTAATTTTACATCGAATAGAGATTTGAAAAATGACAATAAAAAATTTCAAATCTTTAAAAAGAAACTAATAAAGTGAAGAAAGATATTCAATTTATCAATAGAAAGGAATTTGAACATAATGATTAAAATTTCTAGTTGAAAAGGGATATCAATGATCTTATAAAGATTCTTAGTGATGATAATATTTCAATACCAATATGGAATAGAATTTTAAATAAAAATATAATTATATTTATCATAATAGAAATTAATTAGTGAGTACTGAGTATGAACTATATAAATCCAGATTCAATATTTAGAACTCTATTCAAGAAGTTGGAGAAAGTTTAATCAAGGAAGATACACATACATACGAGAGAAAATAACTATAAAAATAATAAAAAACATTGAAAATGTTTTTTAAAGTATAAGAATAAGGAGCAAGTTGTTGAGACCATGTTTGTAGCTAAATCAGGTAAATCACAGAAATATGAACATTTAGGGAACTTGAAATTTAGCTAAAATAAAACAATAACTGGTGGATCAAAAATTAGTATGAGTAAGACTATTTTTAATAATAACACATCATTAGTTTAAAATAATTTTTTTTTTCATAATAATAAGCCAATATTTTTAGTCAAATGAATGTATAAATGAAAGTGTCATATTCTGGAAAACTAAATACTTACATAATAATGTATGTATTTTATGGATACTATTGAAACTTTAAAGGCTTTTGGAATATGTAAATAATGGTTTGGTTCAATAATAATCATATCTATAAATCCAAGAGGTTTGGGAGATATAACTTTAGGGGGATTGATCCCACTCAAAGAAAACAAATATAGAAAAAACCAAAAAAATATAGAATGAATGTTCAGAATAGATTTAAATATTTGGAAGAAGTTTATAAAAGATTAGATAAGACATGTGACCTTGATAATGTATTACAAACCATTTTACCAACCCAATTGAGTAAAAATATCAATACCTATAAGTATTAGGAGAAAAATAAGATAAGTAAGGAAAAATATTTTATTGTAGAGGCTACACTTAAAGCTTCAATAGGGGAATGCTCGTTAATTTTGGATTGTGTATGTTCTTATCATATTAAAGGATACTTAAAGATTAAAATAATATGGAGGATTAAGAAAAAGTTATAGTGACTATTGAGAATGACGATTCACTCAAAATATAAGAAGCCAGAATATTTGTGATTGGTATAGAAAAACTAAAGTCCAAGAAAACCTTATATATTGATTGATTGACACATAATATTCTAATTATTTCTTAGATCCATGATGAAGGGAATGAAATTATCTTCTAAAAATATTTAATTTTGATAAAAATACCTGAATATGGTAGAATTTTGACAATAGAATAGTGAACCAAGGAGAATTTTTTTCAAGTGGGAGTTACTGAGTATTTATGCTATCTAGGTATAAAAGAATAAGACCTACTATAACATAGAGGTCTTGGTAATATTTTTTTTAAAAAACATGATAAATATTAGTCAAGTATAATGTTTCTTTTATGTTACTAATACAAATAAATAAAGTGGTCAGATTTACTCCACATTTTAGTAGGGTAATATTACAAACTCTTCACATAAAAAATTTTAGATCCATGCATCTTATCCATTCTGATATCTATGGACCCATGAGAAAGTAATAATCAAAGTATTATAAGTATTTTATTTAGTTAATTGATGAATTTATTGGAATTACTTGGATTATTTTTATGAAACATAAATCATAGTCTCTAAATATGTTTAAAAATTTTAGGAGTAATGAAAATGATTGTGGTTATTACTTGAATAAGTTTAAAACATATAATGGTTTTGAGTACAAAAATGGGAGTTTTGAAGCTTATCTTGAGAATAATGTTATTAATCATAAACCCAGTATACCATATAAACAATAAAAAATTAGGTTAGATGAATGGAATAATAAACACTTAGTGGATATGTATTGAAAAATATTGATAGAGTGTGATACATATATGTTTTTTTAGAGATAGGAAAATGGAGTAGAAGTCCATATTCAAAATCAATGATTATATTGAATGAACTTTGACATGTAACAATATGAGATTTATTAAAAAAATAAACTATGTTTTAATTATCAAAGGGTATTTTGTGGGACCTATAATATCAAATCCAAAGGTGAAAATATTGGGAAGTATGATAAAAAAAGAATTAATGGTATTTTTATATGGTTATTCTCTAAATAGAATAGAATATTGATGCCATAAAAATATAAATATAATATAATTAATATTTTTGAAGTTAAATTGTTGGAACACACAAAAAAATAATAAAAAAAAAGGAAATAAAAAGTTCCAAAAGTGATGAGATGAATCTTTTTTGGTTAAAAAGTTGGATGAAGTTGGAGAAAATGGTGGAAATTATAAAGATGGTTGGGTTGAAGATGATGATTCAACCAACTCAAGTGATGAGTTGAAACCCCACTAATCTCATTAAAGTAATATAATATTGGTGGAGTTCTAAAAAATTATTGGAGATTAAGGAAAAAATCAACCATGAGGACATTGAGGACGTCATCACATACCTCATTATTTTCATAGGTTGAACTAAGAGATGTTGAATAATATTTAAAGAATCAAGAATGGTTTGATTCGATGAATGAAGAATTAGAACATATAGAGAAGAATTATAAAAGGGATTTAATACCCACACCTATATACAATAATATCATTATAATAAAATAGGATTTTCAAAATAATTTGAATAAAAAGATAAAGTGATTGGAAATAAAGAATGAACTGTGTGCAAGGGATATTATTAGGTTGAAGGAGTGGATTTTATGGGATCTTTTTATTAGTTTCTAAGAATAAAACCATAATAATATTTATTTCTATTATTTTTGAAAAGAAATAGAATATTTTTCAAATTGATTTAAAATCTTTATTCTTCAATGGTGAGCTAGTAGTTCCAGTTTCTATTAAGAAACCTTGTCATTTATTTCTTAGAAAATTTGAAAATCCTATTTTTAGGTTAAATAAGGATTTATATTGACTAAAAAAATCCCCAATAGCTTGGTATTATAATCTATACACATGTTTAAAGAAGTTTAAATTTATAAAAGGAAGAGAAAACAATAATTTCTATATCAAAGGTTAAAATATAACATTTAATTTTGTTATTATTTTTGTAGATAGTATAATTTTTCTAAAAAAAAATCAAAATAATGTGAAGGGTTTTCCCAGGATATGATGAATTTGTTTTAAATTTTTATTCTTGGTATGTTAAGGAACTTTATTTGATAAAAAATTAATCAATATATAGTTCATATATTTATTTCTCAAGAGAAGTATACAAGGGGACTTCTTAAAAATTCTAGCATGGAAGATTAAA
Source organism: Viscum album (assembly GCA_963277665.1). Classification (NCBI taxonomy): domain Eukaryota; kingdom Viridiplantae; phylum Streptophyta; class Magnoliopsida; order Santalales; family Viscaceae; genus Viscum; species Viscum album. The sequence goes on along the minus strand of OY728165.1, from coordinate 1,236,813,676 downwards.
GACTGGTTTTTACACTTATCCAAGTTGGAATAAATCTATATAATGTTGATAAAGAATAGGATTTGAATAAAATATAATTGTGAATTATGATTATAAATATGTTATATGTGAGAACATCAAAGTTAGACATAGCCTATGCTATCATCTTTTTTTCCAGATTTCAAAGTGCACTAAAAATTTCACATATTATAGATTGAAATAAGAATATTAGAAATATAAAAATAATAATTAATTATTGTATGAAATATTATAAAAAAATGAGTGGTAAATATGTTTAGTTATATAGATGAAAATTGGTTATGATGTGTTGATGATATAAAATCCACATTCGGTGGAGTTTTTTTCAGGGTGAAAGGTGTGTGTGATGGAACATTAAAAATAAGAATTCTGAAACTCTGAGAAATAATAAGACAGAGTCTGTGGTTACATCAAACGACACAACTCAATTGATTTGGATGAAAACTTGGTTGGAATACCTCAATGTAGAAGTAAATCTACCACTACTTTTTTACTGTGATAAAATATTTCTGTTAACTTATCAAATAATCATGTTCAACATTCAAGGTCTAATCACATTGATATTAAATATCCTTTAATCAAAGATATTATAGAGATAAATATAAAGTTTTAATTTTTTCCCACTTCAAAGAAAATATTTTATTTTTTCACCAAACAATTATCAAAGGATGAATTTTAGTGACGAAATTTGGAGATTGGGGTTCAATATCCCTTCTCACAAGACTAAGGTACAGTTTTAATTACCCTCTCTCATCATTTTATATGGATTTTTTGGTAAAAGGGGGATAAAAGGGAAATATAAATATATTAATTTTTATTCACATTTTGTATTCAAAAAATGGGAGGAAAACTATAATATACTTTTTAAAGGTAATAATTTCTCTTATTTAGGTGGTGCATATATTTAGATGAAGTTTTTAAAAGGGGTAAGCTATGATTTTATCCTATTGTGTGAGTTTTTGATATTCTACAAGATATTTGTGAACTATTTAAAAAGTTTTTTTATAATGGGTTAAGGAAACTTCCTTGTATATGTTTCATGTATAGATTTGTTGATAACAAAGTATTTAGTAAATAATAAAAATGACTAGGTTTGAAGAGGTTGAATGAAAATCATTATTTTATTGACAACATGATTTTGTTATTAAATATTATTATTTCTTACATTGATTTCAATCATGTAGGATGAAAATTATTAGAAGATGATTCATTTTTTAGTTTAAATGAGTTAGATAGTGATTTATGTGGATGAAAAAAATAAAAATGGGGAGATTATTGAGACTAGGTGACAAATTGAGTCAGTTTTTAAGGAAGATAACCCTGGGATAATTTATTGTAATACAAAGATTAAGTTTATATGATTTGAAAAAATATTTCCATCTAGAATATGTAGATTCTATAGATAATTTTTATAATTTTTTTTTGAAGTAGATGTAGTTAATGTTTTTGATTTTTTTATCAATACATAAATCTTGTTCATACTCAGAGTAAATTAAGCTTATTAAGTGAGGTGAAAGTCTTTTGGATATTTGGTGGTTAATTTAATAGGTATGGAAGTGTTCAGGTATAATTTAGCATAATTTCAGAAATTATAGGCATTTTAAGGAAAATAGATAAGTGTTGGGAATATACATATGAGTCCTTTCATCATACATATGACATTTTGGTTAAGGGATGGTTTCTATATATGAGTTTTTTTGGGACTATATATGTGTAATTGGACTTTGTGTATGAGTTATTTGATCCATATGAGTAATTTTTATTTGATTATTAGTTATTAAATACTACATAAGATTCATTTTATGGAAACTAAACATCATTTAAAAGGATCTTATGAGTCATTTTCTACTGCATATGAGTCATGAAATCTTAGCTTTTAGTCACAAACTAATTTTTTTGAAATTATATTGATTTATAATTCAAGTTTTTATAATTTAATATTCCTAGGAATATGATAAAATTAGGTGATGTATTGTGATCTTGTATTTAATCAATTAAATAAAAATTATGAAAAATTATAATTCATACAAGTATAGAATGATTTAATGCTATAAATGGAAGTAACATATAATGTCCTAAATACTACTATAATTAAAAAGAGGATGAAATAAATGAGGTAAATATAATGGTATTTTTGGTAATCTTTGAGAGATATTTGATCCAATTATTATGGAATAAGTCACGGTGAAGATTATGACCATATATTATGGGGGAATTTCAAGTTGGAATATTTGATTTTTATCATTTCAATAAAAATAGAGAAGAATTTGGTTTCCATTGACCCTAGTTATGGAGGAGGCAAAAAATGATGATATATCTATAATTAATATATGTAAATAATATTAAATAAATATTATGAATATAAAATATAAAAATGTAGTTGATTTATTTTGTTGAGAATTTGTGAGAAGAACTGATACATCATAACACTAGATATCGATTTTAATAATGAGAGAGGGAGAAGAATAAGGAAGGAGAATAGGTTTTTCCCACTACTATGTATGAAATTTAAAAAGAAAAAGAAGAGTATACTTTCTATTGTGCAAGTTGGGAAGTATGCAACACCATTGCAACAACATGACTGAATTTATGATCATTTGAAAACATTATTATTCTTCAAAAAAATATATAAATCATTATTACTATCTAGGATTCACATACATTGTTGATATACTTTGGTACATCACATGTTCATGGTTATCCCATGATTTCTATAATCTAGATGATTATTTCTAGTGGAATGTGTAATCTAAAGTGTTTATAGATCATGCAAAGGATTAAATACTTTTGTTGAGTAGTGAACATTATAAATTATATTATGCCTTATCTGTGTGTTCTTGTATGAATGATTCAATAGCTCATATTACACTAAATATTAATGAAGATTTTTTAAATGGAAAACATAAAGTAATTGTTAATCATGGATTTACCCCCATATTAGCGATTTCACTGATCCTATAAGTGGATGTTCAAAAGTTTCATAATAGTGATGTTGATTCTCATTATTTGATAACAAGTTCACTATTCACAAATAGTTCAAGGTAGTATAATAATTTTTTACAATGATTTATTTAGTCCCATGTTATAATAATCCAACTCAGGATACCTTGACCTAATAACCAAGTCAAATCTCTATAAGGGCTAAAGCATGTTCTAGATTACCACAAACTGATAAATAGTTATAGGAAATCAACCTTAATAAATATGGGAATGATTTCTCATAATAAAAATAAAATCAAAGTAAATTTCACCTAGAAGTTTGGAATGACTATTCTAGAGGTTAGTATTTTGCACATAACAAAATAAACAATTTAGAAGATAATTTAAAGTAACCAAACATGGTATAACTCAATAATATAAATCATAAAGAAATAGTATATGAAGATAAAAAATATAACTATAACTTATAAAATTTTAGTATAACATCACTACATATGAAAAAATAAAAAAATAAAAAAATAAAGAGATAAAAAAATGAAGGATGAATTGACAAAAAAACCATAAAATACCTGAATACATAAGTTAGATGTATATAAAATGAAATAAACTACTCATATTCATGCTTCAATCAATATAATGTTTTCTTAACACCTCCATCATATCTATACTAATATTTTGATCACTATCGATGTCTAGAGAACCTACCAATACCAACATAATATGATAACATGACTACATACACACATATTGTGTAAATATAGGGTGTGAGAAAAACATTCCCAGTAGGATCCCAACAAATACTCTTTAAAATTACTTTTGAAAATAATTCCGTGAAAAGTATTTTGAAAAATAATATACCAAATCAATTCATTTTTTTAGAAAAATAACTAAAAAAGTGGATATCAAAACCTTTTCAATTTATAAAATAAATAGAATCACATATCACATTTACAGAAGGGAAAAATTTATATAAGAATATTTGTTAGTAAATTCATATAAAATAAGACTTTAAAACCAGTGAATAAGAACCCCATTTATAAAAATGTTATAACTTTTCACTTTTTCATTAAAGAGGTTCCATTTTTTTTGAAATACCACTCTGTAACTATATCTTAAATTTTTTTTATAAAATAATTTTTTTTGAAAACACTATAAAACCACACATTAGATAACTCACAACCTAGGGTAAAAAAATGCACATTTCTATGAAAAGAAACTATGGAAAAAATTATGTGATGACTCCAAGTAACATGAAACACTTTTAAATTGTGATCATAAAACATAATATAATGAAGTTAGAATAATTTAAATCAATTATAACCAACTCAATAATAAATGAAACACATAAGTAACTAATAATAGTCATTATCAAACCACACTCTCAGTAATAAGGAGGAATTATTTGGAATAACTAAATGGAAAATAATTATATGGATAGTCAATATTTCTAATTAAAAGTATACTTATTTTTCTATAAACTATCCCCCCATAAGTGATAAGAAACTGATAGGAAAGAAATTATCCTATATTGAGGGAGAATTAAATAGTGTATAATCTCAACTAGTTTAGAAACTATCACTCAAACTACCACTTAACTACCCATGTTTTTCCAAGATATATCAAATGGAGGTGATAAATCAAGTCAATATAGTAGAATAAATCAATAATAATCAAATCATAACTCACACATCACCTTTTATCACTCTTAAAAGAAACATCCAATTTATAATAATATATCAAATTCAATAATAATTCATTCCTCATGTCAACTATATCAAATCATTAAATGACTGTTAATATATTTTTTTATAAATTTTAAAATTATATTTTAATATAATAAACTTTTAAAATTTAACAATTTAATTTATTAAGATAAATATACACACCACTTTCAAAAAAAAATTCTTTAAAGAATATCTCTTTTTAATAATAAATTATTTTAATAAGATACCTTTAATTATTTATTGTATAAAAATACAATTATATAAATTCATTAGTATTTTAATATTTATTTTAATTTTATAATAAAATCAAATCATTCTCTAATAATAATAATAATATGTGATGAATAAATTACATATTTTTATAAGAATTAATTTTAATTAATTATTATATTTTTATTTCATTTTAAAAAAAATATGTGAATTATATATTTTTTAATTTTTTAAAAACAATTAAAAAACTTCAGTGTACTTATTGGATACAAATATATCCAATGCCTATATGTTCAGTGACTATATAACCAATGACCATATATAACTGTAATCTTACATTCCTATATATAGCTTTACATAAATATATATAATCATCATCATGTTCTATAATTTCTTTTTCATGATGTTTATAATATTTATAACATGTTGTATTCTTTATGTAGTTAGTATTGTGATATTAATTTACTAGAAAATTATGATGATTATAATTATAAACTTTTAATATTTTTATTTACTTGTGGTTTCATTCCTTTAAAGTTTTTACTAATTATATACCATTTAGTTATCTTGTAATTTATTTCATTATGTATTGTAATATTCTACCATAGTGATTTTATTAACTATTTATTATAGTTTGGTATTTCATGCATCTTGAATACACATGATTTATTGAAAGATAAATACATAATAGAATCATAAGGTGTTACATGGAAGGAGGTGAGAGATCATGTAAAAATAATTGAAATAGATTTATCTAGGATAGATAGTTTTTATAGGCGTCATATTCTGGGATACAAGTTTAAGTGAATTATATTAGTCATGGGTTTTATGGAAAGAATATATAATGGGTAAGGTGATACTTTATGTGTAAGATATGTTTTTTAGCTCTAATTGTGAGTGGTTTGAGAGTTACTGTAATGGGTGAGTTATTTTTTTCTTTATAATGTGGAATTAAATTAATATAATGAGTTCCCCATGATTCATAGTATTCCTCCACTATATGTGATTTATTTATTTTTTCTACTAGTATAATGGCAACTTATTGAGAGGATAGTTATGTACAAGATGATTGAATCATAGAGAAGACTTAATACTTTCATAAGTAACTTTAGAAATGTTTTTTAGATTAAAATTTAATATAGTGGGAATTTTTCCATTCATTACATTTTTAGCTATGATTTTACAAAACTATTTATTTTTTTTTTAAATTTGAATTTTTAGTTTTTCATGAAAATACATGTTAACTTGTTTTTAATTGATTCCAAATATAAAGTGAGCTTTTACTTTCACTTAAATTTAATTTGAAAAAGAAAATAAAAAATCATTTTTATGTTTTCTTGAATCTTGAAAATAATTTCCATAAATTACCTTGATTGATTATGCTATTTGGTTATGAAAATGAATTAAATAATCTGAAGAATTTATGTGGTTTTGCATAATACCATAATTTTCTTAAAATATAATTTTTTTAAGTTTCATTTTTAATGTTTTCTTTTGAAGAGAGGTGAGGCTTGTGATTCTTTGATTAATGGGTTATTATACAATTTTACTTGGGTTATTCCATGTTAGGTTTGGTTTGATGTTGCAGTATAACCATTGATAAAAGCATATTTAACCTATAAGTGATTCTTTTTAGTGTGATTTTTCCATGAGTATTGGAATTTATTAATGGAGTATAATCATCCATTTTTATAGGTATGTTTTAGGGGAATTATGAGAGTGATTTAGGATTATATAATGTTTCATGTGTGGTATCTTGAGTTCTTGGGATAGGCTAATAGTTGAGATATTTATTATAAGATGATTACAATATAAAAGACATGCATTATAAGGATATAAACTTTTACTAGTGTTCTTTGTTTTTTTGAGGAATAAGTTCTAAATTTTTGATGATAAAGGTCCTATTTGAGATCATGCATTGGTTATGTTTTTGGTCATATTTATCCATTTTGTTTTTTTAGATTCTTAGGGATGAGAATAATTTGATAAGATTCTAATTTAGATAGAAAGAATTTCACAGTTCAATACTTTTTGAATTTCTGAATTGTTAGTTTAAGAAGGAGTGAGTTTAGAGGTGAGTTATGGAGAAAAACTTAAAATATGAGTTCTGATAGAAACCATTCCATGGATATTTCCTTTTCATTCCATTATTTTTGGTTCTCGTCATGGTTTGAGATCCCTATCATAGCATGGAGTGATGTCTTATAGGAATTATATTTGAGTTTCTATTGGTTTTCACAAGGAGTGAAATCAGGTCATGGATGGTTTCAAAAAAATAGTTTTTTAAAAATGGTCATGGTAAAGGGTGTGATCAGGAGATTTATCTTATTTGTGTTATTATTTTAAAGGAGGAATAAATATTTCATTTTTTTATTTTTAGGGTTTTATAAATAATAGTTTTGAGGATTGGACACCATGATTTTTTTATCATAGTTTTATTTAGTGAAACCACATCATGTTTGATAAGACCATGTCATGGTTTTAGTAAAATATTTTGAAATTAAAATAAATCTGTCAATATTATTTCAGAGTATAATGATTTTATATTCCATTGTTTTTAGATCCCACTTAAGATACCCAAACCAAACCTTATCCAAGGTCACAACATGGTGGTTTTTTTCCACTATCATTTATTTATAAATTTTCATGCCTTTATCTTCTCTCACTCAATTATTCTTCCTTCTTGGTTACCCTAGATGATAATGAGATGATCCTTGGTATATTAGGGATCACTTTGGTAAAGTTTTTAGTTCCTTTTCCCATGAGATTAAATCCACATGAGCCAAATATTGTTTTTATTAATTCTTACTCTCTTTGACCTATTTTACCATCTTGAGGGTCTATAAAAGTGGTTAAAATACTAATGTGATTGAGGATTGATATTTTATAACCTGAACCTATGGGGATCTCCTGGGTTGTGGTAAGTTCATTATGACACCCCAAGCCTACCTCTAATTGGCCAGATGCTGGAGACCAATGCTGAGTAGGCATAACATACATATGGGAGGCCTTAGACCAAGGTATATGTACACACACAAAAACATATCCAAAAACCCATACAAAGATGAAGGTAAAGTATAAATAATTTCAAATTCATGCATACATATATATCTCTAATTTAGTGTATGATAAAAGTAATAGAATCCATACATGGGAAAATAAAATCCTAGACCAAAACTAAAAACAGAGTCCAACCTTCTAGAAAGAGGGTACTATTTTCAAATGCAACACCTTATAAGAACCATAGTCCGTCTAGGTCAAATATGTTTTTCCTACTCCTGGTACTCCTAAGATTAATTCAAAAGGTCTATCATCTATATAATACATGAAATGTATATGTATATCCAATGAGTGGGTGAGTATAAAAATACCTAATAGGACACCTTTAAATCACTAAAAATAAACCATCAAGATATTAGTGAGCTCATCATAATGAGTATATGTAAATTAGAATATGATACATAATAATAAAAACAATAAACTGAATATAATCATGATAGACATCACGTCTCAAAGAGGTCTCAACCATAGTTCTAGACACATTATTATTCTTGAGTCCTCAAGATAATTCTCATATGAGAGAACTCACTCCATGAACCATGCTATCACCGATGTCACTCATTCAAGAGTCTGTGCTCATCAGGAATTTCCATAAATAAGTTATTTCTGAAACTCTAAAGATCATGATATAAAGATAGGGGATCTCAACCCAGGCCTCTAGGGTATATTGGAACCTAACTAGAATAACATTTTATGTAGTGTATCATACACCAGTGTAAGTTGGTCATGGAGATTCTACAAACCCACCTAGGGAAGGAGAAGGAATGATATAGGATCCCACCCTGGTCACATGGAAGGATTATTGAAATTCTATTAATGTTAAAACCCAGAGATGGGATTACAATACTATTATTAGGATGTAATTCCCCTCTGTAACCTCATAAGTATGTACCAAGGGAACACACCCAACTAATAATGCTTTATACTAAAGATATGTATGGACTCAAATTGCATTGGAGGAAGTAAATATTCTGTACTGGGAGTATATGGTTTGTACCATATTCTCTTGGTCTTCCTATAAACCTTGGTCTATGATCATGTACTTAAGGTCATTACTATATATTATGGTCATGATTGTGTACCTGACTATGTCAGGGTACTCTAGATGCACCAGACTACCTAGTCGAGTTCATGTTCTCTGGCTGTGTGCAAGTACTTGGCTGTGTTTGAGTACACAGCCATGCCTATGCACACTGGACATGGTTGTATACTTCAAGAGAACAAGCTAAGTCTATAGGTATAGGAAACATGAAATGTGACATGATTCACACATGTTGTGATATTTTTCTCTTTGTAATAACCCTCATATTGTAAGAGGGGGCCACAAAACATTTATTCTTCAGATTACATGCTGTGTAGTCAGGATTTTCATAGAAAGTATAGACTATTCTATGTGTGTCACCCACAATATCACCACCATTTATTCCACCATTAGACCCACAAACAAAGGTGGATCTAAGATCAACCAAGCCTAGCTATTATAAATTATTGGATTCTAGCCACCAAATCTGATATGGGATCGCCTCTATCACACCATGTTTTCTGAACACCAAAAACCATGGACCAAGGATCTCTATATCCAACCGCAAAAATAAACCATAATTACATACCATAATCATGTTGTCGATCTCAAAACTAAACCCATAGTATCATTCCATTGTGATAAATAATGGTTTCAAAATGATCTATTACTGGGTATTTGTCGAACCATCAGCCTATGAAATTATAGGCGATAAACATGCGATGAATGGGGGAAGAAATGGACAAAAAAATTCAAGAGGAATGAAAATAGAAAATTATTCATGTTGGCCTCAATATATTTCCATTATAATAATGAATTAAGAGTAATAAATATTGAATAATAATAAAACAACATCTATTCCCAAATATTAGGAAGATTAAACTCACACAAAAAAACATGATTAACCCACACATCAATATGTTAGTGGATTTGATTCATGCTTGTCATGGGACAACTAAACAAGGATTAAACAATGAAAAAAACCCACCCTACCTTTGGTTTGGATTGATAAATGATAAAGAATCGTTGAATGTTGCTGTCATTGGAGAGATAAACAAGCTCCGATTGACATGCCAATTCATCATCATTCATGTAATAACACTCCTCAAATGGTTCTTTTGTCAATCCCTAGGATTATACAGATAACCCAATGGACTTTATATAAAATTTATTTTATAATTATAGGATTAGGTCACTCTCTTAAAATAACAAATTAATTAATTAATTTTTTTATTTGTATCCATGACTTCCCTTTAACAAAACACCCAATGCCGAAAAATGTTATATCATGCCTAGGAAAAAACATGAATTTTATATTTAATGTTGGTCTCAGATTTCTAATCCAAGATTCTATTTAGTATTTATTACTTTATTTCAGAAAAATATGCACGCATGATATGATATATTTAATATTTATATTATATCCATACCAAGCCTCTCTGAGCCATGGAACCCTACACCAACTCAGCGACTAGCTCCAAAAATATTATTTAAAATATTTTAAATTAATATAAGGATTAAATAGAGTCATTAAATTCTCCCCACCTCAGTTTTTTTTAAAAGTAAAAAACCTACTAAAAAATATGAGGATACTAGGATCACATTTGGTTCTCCCACTCACAGGTGGTATTCTAAAGATTCAATTTCTTCCACAAGACATTCACTAAGGGAATCACTCACCCATATAGGATCTTCTCATTTTGATCCTTGATATATATCTGGAAATCTAAAAAGGTATCTACATCCTTGATGTCCAACTCACCCTAGTCGACAACATGCGATGGGTCATACATATACCTCCTCATCTATGACACATGGAATAATTTGTGTACCCAATCTAACTATGGTGGTTGGGTCAAGTGTTACTCCACATTTATAACCCTAAAAAATATTTGTAAAGGTAAAATGAACCTTTATGAAAACTTTCTTTCCAGACCAAATATCCATAATCCACACTGAGGTGAGACCTTCAAGAACACATAGTCTCCCTCATCGAAGTCCAAAGGAATCCTTCATTAGCCTGAATAAGACCCCCGACTCCTCTTGGTAGTCATCATCCACTCATGGATGATCTAAAACTTCTCTATCATTTATCTCACCAACTTTGGGCCCATGAATGCTGGTTCACATGGATCAGTCAAATATAGCAGTGAAGAATAAGGTCTCCCATATAAGGACTCAAATAATGAAATAATGATAGTAGATTGGTGACTGTTATTGTATGAAAACTTCCCAAAGGGTAGGTGATCCTCCCAAATATATACAAAGTCTAACATGAAATCCCTCAACTTTTACTCCAAAACCTAAATCATATGCTCAGTATGGTTGTCAGTATGGAGGTGAAATTCTATGCTCAAACACAACTGAGTCCTAAAGGGATCCTACAATCCTGTCTATAATCATGAAATGAAGTGATATTTGTAGTCTATAATTATAATTATGGGAACTATGTGAATATTTATGATCACATGTGTGCAAATTCATCCCAAGATCTCTACTAAAATGTACTCTCAAACAGTAAGGAAGTGGGATGACTTTTTGAGTTGGCCTATGATCACCTAGGTGGCATAATTTCTACTATACATTTGTGGAATCACCATCATGATGTCCATATATACACCATACCACTTCAACTTAGGAACCTCAAGGGGTTGAGATAAACTTCTAAGAACCTGGTGCTCAACCTTCACATACTAAAAAGTGAGGCATATAGAGACAAACTCAGCTACACACTTCTTCATCCATGACCACCATAACTAATGTTGAATTTCCTTGTATATCTTCACCACACCTAGATGTACCACCAAGGGGGATGTATTAGACTCCCTCAAAACCTCTTCATGCAACATCATTGGTACCATAATACATCATTTAAAATGGTTGATGTTCTCTTTACCTTAAAAAAATCCAATAGGAGAACATCCAGTGGATATATGATTATGCAAGGTCTCATAGTCATCATATCTATGTTGAGACTCCATAATACGCTATAAAAGTAGTGGGGTAAAAACCATATACTGGAGGTAATCTAAACCATCCTTGTCCAATAATAAAAACTTCAACCATTCTAACTGCTCTGAAAGATCAATCAAGAACTGTGAAAAAGATATCCTACTAATAGAATATACCACCATATTCATCTTCCCAAGTGTATATAATATCTAAAAGTCATAATCCTAGAGGAAATATATATATAATATCTATCTAAAGTTAAAATTCCTATTTGAGAATATATACTTGAGACTCTTGTGGTCAAAATATATGATAAACCACTCACCCATAAAGTAGTTTCTTCACATATTCAGGGTGAATACCACTTCTTACTGGTCTAGATTGTGGGTTTCATAGTTATTATCATGAGGTTTCTACCATAGGGACCCACAGGAAATCATTTTATATATATCAAGATGTAACCAAGACTAGTCTATGAGGAATCACAGAATACTACACACTCAAAACTCTCCTTTAACAGTCACAAGACGGGGGGGGGGGGGGTGGTGGTACTTGTCAACCTCTACCGAAAATCATGAAAATCCTACTGTTACCTCTCTATCCACATGAAATGATACCCTTTCTGGGTAAAAATAGTCATGGGTTTCGATATCCTTGAGAAATTGACCATGAATCTCCTATAGTATCATACCAAACCAAGGAATATCTACAAATCCCTCATGCTCTTGGGTGGATCCTAATATAAAATTTCCCCAATTTTTATTGGGTCTAATACCACACCCTTTTCTAAGATGACATATTCTAGAATGTGGACCTCTCAATTTAATAACTAACACTTCGAGAGATTCCCATAAATCTGGTTCTCTCAAAGTATGTCCAAGACCATACACAAGTGTCACACATGCTGCTCCTTACATGTAGAGTACACTAGGTTATCATCACTGAAGACCATAAAAAACTATTCTAAGAAAGTCTAAAAGTTCTGGTTAATGAGTCCCATGAAAACTACTAGGGTGTTAGTTACACCAAATATCATCACCAAGTACTCATAATGACCATAGATACATCAAAATTATATCTTCAGTATGTCATTATCCCGAACTCGGATCTCTTGATAGCTAGATTTAGGTAAATCTTCGATAATTATCTCTACTCTCTCAATTGGTTGAATATATAATTAATCCTTGGTAATAGATACTTATTCTTTATTTTCACATGACCTAAGGGATGATAATTTACTAAAAACTTCAAGCTTCCATTCACCATATTCGTGAACAACACTGGGGATTCCAAAGGTAAAATAATGGGTCAAAAAATCTCATCCCCAGTGATTCCTCTAATAACAACTTCAGCTCATGAAACTTGGTAGGAGTTATCTAATATACTGGTGAATATAATAGGGTAGTCCTTGGGTGAAAGTATTTATATAATTCTATATATTGGTAGGGAGGTAAGACCAAGAAATCCTTAGTAAAGACATCCTTATACTCCACCACCACTGTAGGAAAATGATATCCCATAGAATCTACTACTCTAAGGGTAATACTACCCAATTAGTGAGTAATCGTCTATATCCCACTATATATGATATCATCCCGCTCTACCTAGGTTTCCTTATTACACATTAAAGAAAACCTCACCACTTCACTATATAAACACTACATCCTCCTCCTAAAACAGTCAATATAGGCATGAACTATGGATAGCCAGTCCAAACATAAGATCACATCATAAGGCATCATTACTTTTATAAAGATATCCTATATAAATCTATCTCCTCTAAGAGTTGGGTCAAACTATCCATAGAAGCGTTTGATAACTAAATCCCATACAACCAAATTCTCCAAGCATAGGGGTTGAGTGTTGGGATCAAACTGAATATCTAAGTCTCAAACCAAATAAGTGGAAATAAAATAGTAACTCACACTTATGTCTATCAATAAGACAAAAAAAATTAAAGAAAATAAAGATTTTACCTCTAATCAACCCTAGTGAATTTGGGTTATAGGCCAAAAATTCCTCAAACTATCCATTTCCTTGACCACCATCTCCCTAATACTGATGTGGACCACCTATGGGTTGTGGTGGAAATAGGTGACACTGAATGCCACATCCTACTACTATCCCTACTCTTCTACTACATCTACCACCCTATGGAACTCCATGATCCTGCCACTATCTCTTTCTAGGAGGTCCTTTGACCATATCTCTATCATATATACGATGGGTTGGATAATCCCATGCGAGATATCCTCAACTATAAAAAGAGAAAAACCACCTCTCTCTTGGTTGAGTAGAACTGTATTAAGAGACCTAAACTATAGACACTATATCTTGATACCATCTCCTAAAGCATCTCACATTCCCAGATCCCTATGCCTACCATCAACTACTAACATCCAAGGTCTTAACTCTTGTTTTCCACTTCCAACACCAACATTTTATGTTTTCTTGTCAAAAAATATCTCCACTACCAAATCCCACTAAATCAATCCATAATAGGTAGGAAGTCAAAGATATATCACTCTTGCCCTAATATCTTGATATAGGATCCCATTAAAGGTCTATTCTCAAAATAAAGTATCCCAAACCATATCTAGAGAGTATCGTGAGAGGTTGGTGAACATCAATATGTACTATACCAAATTTATTCTTCCTTATTAATGTTTTAGAAGCTCTTGGATGTGTATCAATCACAACATGTCTATATAGAACTTCTCCCTAAAGCTATCCAAGATAGGGTTGTCTCATCATGTGTGTAAGGCACCATACTCCACCATCATTCTATGGATCCCTAAAGAAGACTTACCTCTAGGACTACTATCTAATCTAGAAGTTTCCTCACAAGGTGAAATACTCAAGAAACTACCTCTATCCATTCCATAGCTACCTAGGGGTCTATATCACCTTGAAATGTTGGGTTTCACTAACTTTAAAACTCATGGAGCATGCTTAGCCTACATATATCCTCATCAAGTACTACTGGTGGAACCTACTTCTTAATGGGTGGTGGAATAACAGGAAAACCACCCATAGGTACCACCTCCTATGCAGGACCCTAAAAAAATCCTTTTCACTTTTTGGATAATTATTTCAATCCTATAGAATAATCTTGTTCGGTTTTCATCATATAGGTATTCTTGAAATAATCTAGAAATATCACAGTCAAAGAGTATACCTGGGGAGGTGATTAAAGAAGGACATGTTAATCACAACCCATTCCTATATGATGCATGTACCAATGTTTTCCCTAAAATCAATTCCTATATCTAGGAATTAAATAATAAGATTTTAAAAGTCTCAGTGAATTGATACATCAACTTCCCCAGCAAAACTCAGGGCCCTGTATTAATATCCAAAATCAAAACACTTTAAAATTGTTTACCTAGTTCCCAAAAAAAACTCACTACCATATAATCTCCAAACTATGATCCTAAGATAAAACTCACTTGGATAAAAATATATCAAAACCTAACCCACTAGGGATTTCCTGGTTGGTGGTAATCCAACTATGATACCCCAATTCCACCTCCAATAATCCCGGGGTTAGTGGCCAACAACGAGTAAGCATAACACTCACATGGGAGGCCTTAGCCTTAGGTACCTATACACACAAAAACATCTCTAAAAACCCATAAAAATATGAAGGTAAAGTAAAAAATAATATCAAATTAACACCTATAACTATATCCCACAATTAGAGTATGAAAAAAGTATCAAAAAATATAAAGGGACAAATAAAAATCTACCAAAAAACTAAAAAAAGTGTCTAACCTACTTAAAGGAAGGAACTGTTATCAAATTAAACACTAGTATAAACCATAGAATGTCCAGATATACTATGATATACCTACTCTTGGTCCACCTAGGATGCCTTTAAAAGGCATATTGTTTGCATCAAACATGAAATGTGTGGGAATATCCCATGCAGAGGTGTGTATAAAAATACCCAGTAGGAAATCTCGAACTCACCAATCATAATGCATCAAGAGAGAAGTCATATCATCATTATAACGAAATGCCAATCAAAATACGAGACATAATAATAAAAAATAACCCAAATATACTTATGATAGATAAAAAGTATTAAAGAGGTCTCAATCCTACTACCATCTATAGGACTTTTCTTATGGTTTCAAGGTAATTCTAACTCAGGATAAATCAATACACAAGGCATGATATCACTAATGGTGATCATCTAAGAGGTTGTGATTTTCATGACTCACCATGAATAATTACTCTCTATAACTCCAAAGATCACAATACATAGACAAGGGATCTCACTGAGGGACTTTGGGTTATACCAGACCCTAACTAGAATAACCTGCTAAGTAGGTGATCATATGCCTATATAAGTTGGTCATACAGATTTATAAAACCCCACATAAGGATCCCCCATGGTCACACATAGGGATTTATGAAGCTCTATTTGAGAAAAAACACATAGATGGGATCAGAATCTTATGAATAGGATGTAATGACACACTATACTCATAGGTATGGACCAAGTTAAAACACCCACCTGATATTGATCTACCTTGAAGATATGGAGGGCCTCAACTTACCTTGGAGATAGTACATGGAATGTACTAGGAGTACACATTATGTCTCATCTTCCTCAGGTGTACCTTTTAACTTAGGCCCATGCTCGTGTACTTTATATATGCCTATGTATTGTGTCTATACCCATGTACCTGGATTTTTCTAGGTTCTGTATCCATGTATGAGTAACTAGCCATGCCCATGTACTCTGACCATGCATGTTTACCTGCCCATGTTCAATTACATGACCACGCCCATTTACTCTGGCCAAGCCTATGTACTTCCAAGGTAGAGGCTAAGTCACTTGGAATGAGTCTTATGATGTGTGATATGTGTCAATTAGCATGTTATACTTTTCTCTTTACATAAACCTTAGTGCTATAAGAGGGGTCCACACATCGTGTGTTCTTCCAGAGCACACACCATGTAGTCAAGATTTTCATAGAAAGTCCATGTTATCCTATGTTTCTCACTCATGTCACTACCACCACCGATTCCACCACTATACCAACTGATAAACATGGATCTAGGATCTATCAAGTCTATTTAATTTTAGTGACCATATTTTGACCAAAAAACATGATCAATAATCACATCATCTAAACACTGAAAAACATGGATCACGGATCTCTGGATTTGATCATAAACATCCACCACCATCACATATCATAATTTTTCTGTAGATATCAACCCTAAATTCACTATATTGATCCATTTCACCCAAGAATGGTTCTATAATAATTTATTACCAATTGTTTTTAAAACCTCCATCCAATTAGATTATTGGCGATGAACGTGTAAAGAACAAGGGGAGAAATTCACTAAACATAACAAGAGAAATGAACTTTGGCCATTGTTTAGGTTGGACTCAATATGTTTCTCTTAAAATAATGAATGAATAGAAATAAATAATGAATAATAATCAAACAATATCCATTCCCGAATATTTGGAAGATAAAACCTGCACCCACAAACATGATCGACTCATGAATTAATCTATTAGTGGATTTAATTCATACTTTTCTTGGGACAACCAAATAGGTATTAACCAATGAAAAGAAAATACCCTGCATCAAGTTTTGATTGATCACTAATAAATAGTGGTCACACATCACTATCATTTTAGATATCAACAAGCTTCGATTTTCATGCCAATTACTAATCAAAGATCCATAACCATTCCTCCAATATCAACTCGTCTCTCAATCTCTTAGGTTATGTGGCTAACCCTAGGTCTTTTTCATAATATGGATAATGAGAGTATTAGGTCACTATGTTAAAATAATAAATAAATATTTTTTTGGACCAAGATGACGATGAAGGTGTTTTTCATTCAAGTTTTGTCCTTTATTTCCAATGAAAGTTTTTGAATATCACCTCACTTTGTTTATGAAAAAATCGCATTAAGGATTGTTTTAAAAAAAATCTAATCCATGTTTTGAAAATAATTGGAATAATTTTTTCAAAATAATCACACTCACTATGAAATTACATCATAATGATAAGAATATATTTTGAAATAAAAGGTTTTGATTTGGATTGCATTGGGTTTGTAATGGGAGTAGATCATAATGAGGAATTGATTACCATCAGATTCACTCTGAAGAAGATGAGAAAAAAGTATTTGTTTTGATGAAGAACTAGAGTCTCTGTGACTTAAATGAATTAAATTTGATGATGATTTTCTATTTTGTAATTCTCATAAATAATAAGTTTAATTGAGAACTTGTGATGTAAGCTTTATAGAAGAAATGGGGAGTAAAAATTTGGTGTTGATTAAGAGGTGGTGCCGATTGAAGAGAAGATGAAAATTGAAGAGGTGGTGACAATTGAAAAGGTGGTGTCAATAGAAGAGGTGGTTCCTATTGAAGAGGTGGTACCAATTTACTGTAGCATTTTATTTTACATCAACCACATATAAAAGATAAACATCCAGATAGTCATACCCAAAATGATTATACCCAGTCTAATCATACTCAGAAATATCGTACTCTGCATATTGTAATTAGAATATGTTGAATTGATATTTGAATTGATGAAGGAATAAGTCGATGAACACTGATTTACTTTCAAATTTTATTTTTATGTGGGTCAAGAGTAGAAATTAAGAAGATGATCAAAAATGTATTCAACCATTTCAAAAGTGTTGAATTACTTTGTTTGGATGAGTTGTTGGAAGAAAAGATATTACTGAATTATTTGTTAAGGGGGAGATTAAATTTCTTATACAATATTTTGATTAAAATTAGTTCTGAGGATCATGTTAAGTAATTGGATTGAGATAATCAGACTCATATGATCAGACCCCTGTATTATTGAAAATTTAAATCATACTTGCAATTGAAATGGGAGTCAGGAGAAGAAGAGGTGAAGATTATAGAAGTTTTGAGAAGAATCGAGAAGTGTTGAATATGTCATAATTTCTATGAGATTTCAGGGGAAATTCATATTTGAGTGAATTTAGATAAGCAAGAATGTTTTTGGGATTCTTTCCTAAACCTGTTTTGGGTCACCTATAAAAGGAGAAAAGTATATTGCACTTGACTGATGACAAAGTACTGTTCACCATAGTAGAGGGATAAGACCTAAGTTTCCAGTGAGAGGAAGTGACACCATTTTGATCTTGTATTGAATAAGTTTTGATGGATATGTGAGAGAGAATATAAAAGATCACAACATTTTATTTAGATGATCATTATACTCATGATTTATCATACTCATCTGGTCATTGTATTCAGCTTTTCATTTGTATTCGGCTAATCATCATATTGGGCTGAAGTAATTAGCTTTGGGATTTTTGTATTGGGGTTCTGAGAATAAGGAATAATCATACTATGTTTTATCATAATCATGGATTTAAGTGGTGTTGATGCATTACTATTTCATTCAAAAATAAAATTGGACTGGGATACTTAAAGGAATTGAACTGAGAAAATTAGACCCAGAAAAATTGAATTGAATTTTCTGCAAAAAAGTACATGAGGTTCTTACCTTTATTTTGGGTAAGAAATTGAATAATTGTTTTCAATTTAATACATCTATTGATTTGAAAAAGAATTCCAGGTAACATGAGTTGTTACAAAAAAATTTTAATTACCCTATTTGTGCTAAGATGGTGCACACACACTTTTGGATTGTCTTCATAGTGTTACATGAGTGAAAGGGAATTTCATATTTGTTGTAATCCATGGATTTTTTTCTAGTGGATTGTATGGTATTGGATTGTCTCCAAATCATACCAAGGACGTAGCTATTCATATTGAATAGAGAACCTTATAAATAACTATGTTCCTATGAATATTTGTTTGTTTTGTTTTTAGCATGGAATTGAATCTTTAACAATAGGTGAAGGTTGTTTCAATTGAAAGGAAACATAAAAGAAAAATTATCACCGATTCACCCTCCCCTCTCAGTGATACAGACAAACTAACTGAGCACTTACAAGTGGTGTCATAGCTGAAGGTTCCCATCACTATTCTCCACTAATGGAGAATCTAAATTGTGAGAATAGTAAAGTAATTCCATTGTTTTATGGAAATAATTATCATATATATAAACACAACATGTTTCCATATCTTATGTATATTAGTTATGTTATTCTTTAAGCTTCAACAATTTGGTTTCCTCCCATTGATGATAAATATCCAATTACATCTGTTGAAAAGAAGTATCTTGAAAATGATGGAAGGGGGAAGAATGATATATTATCATCACTTTAAAAAGTTAATTCTTGATAGTGAAATTTGTTTCCACAACCAAAGGTATATGGGAAAAATTGAAAAACATATATAAAGGCATTAAAAAAGTCAATAAGGAAAAAATTTAAAATGAAGATTGAATTATAAAGAGTTGAAGTTGGGTGATCATGAGTATATTGGGGATTTTTTTACCAGGGTGAATGATATAGTTAGTACTATCAGTTTTCTTGGTAAAAAACAGGATGACTCTCCAATTTTTGAAAAGATCTTGAGAATCCTACCTGACAAATTCGATGAAAAAGTTTCTTCATTGGAAGAAAGATATCCTGAAACATTCTCTTGATGATTTTCATAGAACTCTTATCACTTATGAAATAATAAGAGAGAAATAAATAAATAGAAAAAAAATTTGATAGAGAAATTTATTTCAAGGAAGTGAATAAATAAAGGTTGAAGAATGTCACACCTGGATTTTCAATTTCCATCCTTTGTTTCAAAACCACTTTTGGTTCTTGGTTTTCTCATGGTCTTTGGGTGTTCAAGGATTAGATTTGGTGTCGCAGGTGTTCTTGATCTAAGTAATTATCCTTGGCATTATTTGATGGTATTTGGAATTGTCTTTTCTTAAAGGGAAGGTATGAGGTTTAGGTGGTTTGGAGTTGTTTCTGTGACACTTCTAGTGGCACCTCTTGTGGGGTATGTTGTTGGGGTGGTTTATAACCTTGAGTTAGATGAGTATTGGAGTGAAAGGTTGGTTTTCTTTTGGGTATTTTCCTCCTTTTACTATCTTTCCCCCTCAGTTTTCCCCTTGGACCCCCTGAAATTGGAGAAAAAACATCACATTTTAGGTGTCTAGAACAGGCCGCAGGGTTTGGTTGCCCGGTTTACTAAACCGTGAAGCCAAACTGTGCAAGGGTGTATAACTCATAATTTTTTTTTGAAATTACATGTTTTACCTTATGAAAATAAAACAAAATAGCCCCTTTCTACCCCCATTTGACACTAGAAGCCATGGGATGCCTCTAAGCTCTTCAAACCTCCCATGGAACTTATTTTTGAATGGGTTTTTAATGGGAAAACTTTAAGTTATCTTAATGTAAGTGATTCTATCTTTTATTTCTATCAATTATTTAGGGTTTATTCCCCTGTTCCTGAATTTCCTTGTGTCTAGCAGGTAGGGTTTATAACCTAGGGTTTTATTCTTGGTTTCTTGGTCTTTTCTTTTGGTTTTAGGATTGATCTAAGTCCCTTGTGGTGCGACGATGGTGTGGTTGAATTTTCGCACAAAGATTAAAGGGGTTTCATTATTGTGGTAGGTGATTAAATGGGTAATCAATGATAGATGATTTATATTTTCTGAATTTATATTTTATCACAATTATTATTCATTATTATTGCTGATAAATTTGGTTTTGGTGACATTTTTTAAGAAAATGAATTTTAGGTACCAATTTTGTGCTTAATTGGGTATTTTTCATGTCTATTTTTTGTTGTTACTATTGGGTTTGTTTTCTAAATCATTTAATTGGTTTATATAAATGGTTTGGGTGCTATAAATTCTGTTTTGGTGAATATGGGTATGCCATGGTGTTCAAAATGGGATTTTAAAAGGGATTTTGGTAAATTGGGTACCAATTTTGTGTTAAATTGGGTGTTTTGAAAGTCTATTTTATGTTATGCCAATGGTGTTGTTTTATAAATCAAGTAATGGGTTTATATAAATTATTTGGTTTCTGATAGTTCTTTTTTGATGAATATTGGTATGCTCATGGTGTTCAAAGTGGGGTTTTAGAGGGAGTTTGTGTGCAAAACATTGTTATGTTTTGTGAAGTTATTTTATTGAAATTCTAAAGGTTTTATTGAGTGGTGTAAGTGGTGAAAAACATGTGTAGCTACTGTTTTGAGTTTATTATTACAATAAATTATGTTTTTATGTGATAATTGCTTTTGGTATCATGATATAATGGTTTAAGAACAATGGTGGAAGCCCGAGTACCTAAGAGGGCAGATATGTACTAGTACGCTAGTGATCCAGATGGGTTTTGTCCCTATTTCACTAAGAAATATAAATAAACAAAACTATATTGATGATGATTGGGGACCAATAGGTTATGGGTATGTTCCTTACTAGTGGCTTGTGAATGAGAACATATTTTCCTATGATTACTTTACACTGAGGTTCGAGGTACATGGGGTCCGAGACTACCTAGTGCCTAGGGGTGTTCCCGAGATTGGTGCTCATTGAATCTTGTATAGTTATCTTTGGAATATGGTGGTTTCTAATAGAAATTATAGTATCTTTAATTTTTTATTGATATGTTCTCTTTTATAGAAAATTCCCTTTAAAAACTGTTTACATTTAAAAGTTTCATTCTTTAGAAATTATTTCCACCACTTATTGGTTACCAAAAATGGCATGCTTTTTATAGTGTATTTCTTACCCTATAGAATATCATGGTGGTAACATATTGGGATTAGAATCACACCACACTTAAACCCCTTGGTATTAAGTAGACTTGGTTATGTTTGACACAGGTAAGGGAAAAGCCTTGGGTTAAGGCGGTTCAGGTTGTTAGTGTCCTCCTATGGTGCGATGTTGTGGAGATGGATCGAGGGTGATGGCCCATTTTCGTGTGGAGTATCCTTGGATAATTTTCCATTTTTTTAATTTATGTTTGGAAATCTTGTACTTTATTGAAAACCATGTATTCAGTTCTGGATTTTGTATAAACCTTGTTTGTTATGAATTTTTTAGATTCAATTTATTGAATTCTTTTGATGTTTTATGTGTCCATATTCAGGTAAATCATTCCCAAACCAAAGTAAGTGATACTTGGGAACTTTTTCCAGACTGTGGGGATAGATAATACCCTTTAGGCCTTTTCATGATCCATATTTGGTGCTGGTGTTAGTGGCGAACATATTTGGTTTGTGACAAAGAAGATTCTTTTTGAAGAATAAGATGGTGATTCTGACTCTAAAAATGATGTATGTAAAAATATAAATGATATTTTATCCTTGTTTTATAAGAATGTGAAAAGTGGTTTTGGTAACTAAACAGGGAAACTTCCCTTGAAATGTTTTTAATGTTGAGGTGTTGTACACTTCATATCAAATTTTCCTTGAAGAAAGAATGAAGAGGATAGTGATGAAGAAGAAAGAAATCCAAGAAGATCATGGAAGAAACAAGGTGATAAAAGAAAGTTGTATTAAATAGGGAAATAAAATAAATTATTTAAATCCAAAAGAAGAATTTTATTATCTAAAGACGAAGAAGAAAAAGTAAGTGATGATGAATCTGAAAAATTAGTTTAGTATGGTAGTAAAAATACTTTTATAGAAACAGTGAATGACGAAGAATATAGAAGTATAATTTACGAAGAAGAAGAAAATAAAATTGAAATAATTTTGAAAGAATAATTGAAATAATGTCTGAGAAATATCATAAGGATTGAAAAGAAAAAAAGTTGGAAGATGAATTCTCTTCAACAAGAAATCAATAATGTTTTTCTGATGAGAAATAAAAGATAGTGAAAGATATTGATTATTTAAATAAATCTCTTTAAGAGTATGTAGAAGTGAAACTGAAAGAAAAATAAGAATAGTTGGAACTTGTTCAATATAAGCTTTATAAAGATGGATTTATAAACATAAGCTTCCCAAACTATATCACTAAAGTTGCTGAAAGTTCTTGAAATGAGAAACTTGAGAAGGTTCAACAAAATACACCTTCAAAGGGTGATAAGAATAATGTAATTGTTTCTAAAAATAATAATGTTGGGAAAGTTGTGTATGTGGACAAGACCAATAAAAATTGAGAATTTAGAAGTCTCAAAGAAAGATAAGTCTTAAGATTTTTTGAAACAATATGGATCCGAAAAGTTTTCCAATACTTCTAATTCCAACACGGGTGAATAGAAGAAGAAAAATCTGATTGAAAAATGGATGGAGGATTAGAAAAGAAAGAAATAAAGTTGTGGAGAATTGTATTCACAATTCTAATTAGTATAGAGGATTTATAAGAAAATACTCATTCTATGTACATTTCTAGTATTGTGGTGGATTTGGACATACTACAAGTATGAGCTGGTTCAACTGATAACATTACTATTATCCCACATGTTATGTAAGGCATAGTTTGATGGGGATCCAATCCACTCAATGAAAAAAGTCTGAAAAGAATGTAATGAAGATTTAAAATAGGTTCCAACCCTTAGAAACTATTTATGAAAGGTGTGAAAAATTAGACACCTTACAAAATGATGTCTTATTTTTTTTACCGGCTCAAAAAAATATTCTCAATTCTCATAATCTAAAGGTGATGAAAGAAAAGAATGGAGAAAAAGCTCTTATTTTTGAAACTGCATTGAAATCCATAAAAGAGAACGACCTTGGATATATGATAGTTGATGTTACTCACACATGATAAGATATGTGAAATTTTTTGAAGTATGTGAAAGATTTTAGAGAAGGAACTATGAAATTTTTAAATTAAGAATCATTGAAAATAAAAGGTTTTGGTTCACCCATAATTAGAAAAGAAAAGATGAAACCTATGAAAACACTGAATGTTGATGGACTGAAACACAATCTTCTAAGTATTTCACAATTTTATGATGAGGGTAATGAAGTTATCTTTATAAAATATGGGTTCTTTGTGAAAATTTAATAAGATGGAAAGATATTTACAAGAGTCCAATATACAAAAGGAAACTTGTTTCAGGTTGGTGAGATACAAAACTTTTGTTACATGAGTAAGGTGGAAGAGAATCAATTGTGTCATAAAGGCTTAGAAACATGGGGTAGATAAACATGAGAAATTTATCTAATAATAATAATGTCTAGGAAATTACTAATTTTCCAAGAAGAATAGATTGGTGTTGCACTATTTGTGAGAAAGGAAAGATTACAAATGTTGTGCACAAGAAAGTTGAGATTTTTTCAAGACAACCCCTGGAGATGATTCATTCTGATATATGTGGTCCAATGAGAAAAAATAAACAAATGTAGATAAGTACTTTATCACTTTAATTGATTATTTTACTCACATAAATTGTGTTATTTATATAAAACACAAATCATAAGGTTTGAAAATGATTAAAAATTTCAGAAGGAAAGATGAAAAAGAATATGAGTATTCAGTGAAGAAGTTGGGAAAAGACAATGGTGGTGAATATATAAGTGAATAATTTTAATTTTATCTTGAGAAACATGGAATTTTTCATGAGTATATCTCCCTATAAACTCCTCAAAAAATGGGGTTGCTGAAAGAAAGAATAAAATCTTGGTTGAAATGGGAAGAACTATGCTATGTGAACATGGTCTTTCTCATTATTTTTGGAGTCAAGCCATGAGTACTATTATTTATATTCAGAATCATTGTTTCTATAGGCCTCAACCAGTTATGAATCCATATGATTTTTTTATGAAAAAAATCTGAGTTTGAAACACTTTAGAGTTTTTAGGAGTACTTGTATTATTAAGAAGAATGGCGGAAACTATGGAAATTTATTCAAGAAAGGTGAAGATGGAATCTTTCTTGGATATGCCCTGGAAGGAAGAGGATATAGATACATCAATAAAGAAAAAATAATAATTATTGATTATTTTGATGTGAAGGTGATTGAAATAAGTAGGAAAGAAAAACCTACCGAAGTAGGAAATAACGTTGATTAATTTGAAGAAAACAATTATGATAAGGATATAGAAAATTGTATTCTGAATCAAGAAGAATAATCAAATTCAACTATTTCAAGTGATGAATATGATTCTTGAGAAACTCATCCTAGGTTGAGAAAACAAGTATAATATTAGAATATAATTCTTTATCAACATCAAAAGGTTCAAACTAGAAGAAAAAAATGCCATTACACATACTTATTTTTAATCAAAAGTGGAACCAAATGATGTGAAATAAGCTTTTTGAGAACCCGAAATGGGTTCAAACCATGAATGAAGAATTGGGTCAGATTGAAAAGAAAAATAACTGGTAACTCCTACCTAAACCTGAAAACAAAAGAATCATTGGCACAAAATGGGTTTTATAGAACAAGATGAATGAAGATGGTGAAGTTGTAAGAAACAGAGAAATATTGGTTTGTAAAGGGTATTCAAAGATTCAAGGAATTGATTTTGATGAAAACTTTTCTCTGGTGTCCATATTGGAAAAAATTTGAATCTTTTTACTGTTACTGCACAATGAGGCTACAATATCTTTAAAATGGATGTTAAATTCACATTCTTAAATGGTGAGCTTGAAGAAGAGGTTTATATTGAACAACCTTATGTATTTTTTTGGAAAATATGAAAGCTATGTGTGTATATTGAATAAATCCTTGAATGTGATAAAACAGGCTCCCTGGGTATGTTATTCCAAATTGGTTACTTGATTAAGGAAGATGAATTTCGAGAAAGGAAGAGTGGATAGAAATATAAATATTGGAGAGAGTAAAGAGTATTCCCTCACTGTGATTGTTTATGTTTATGATATTATCTTTGTTCTGAATTATTAAAGAAGTTGTGAAATATTTGCTAAAAAAATTAAGAAGGTATTTGAAATGCCCATGCTTGGGGAAATGGAATACTTTCTTGGGTTACAAATATTGAAAAATAAAGAATGTTTTTTTTATTTCTCAAGAAAAGTATACTAAGGAAATTCTTAAGAGGTCATGTAAGGAATAATAAAACCCTATTTCCATAAAAAATTTAGTGGGATAAAAGAGGAGTAAATATGGAGAAAGAAAAGAAGATTATAAAATAGAGTGTAAGAAGATGATTGGAATCCTGTTGTATTTGACTTCCTCAGGACTTGATGTTGTTTATGCTATTACCTTATGTGCAAGATTTCAGAGTGATCCAAAATAATCATATTTACTTTATGGAAAAATAATTCTCAGATACATCGAAGGCATAATATAATTCACAATTAGGTATTTCATCATAAATAGTATTGATTTATTTGGTTATTCAGATGAATATTAGGTTGGTAATGTTGATGATAGAAGATACACATCTGGTGGAGTATTCTTTATAATAAATAGTTACGTTAGCAAGAATTCAAAGAAATATAATTCAGTAACTCTCAGTATGTCTAAAGTAGAGTATGTTGCTTCTATTCAAGATGCTACTCAACTTATATGGATGAAAACACAATTGGAATATTTTCTTGTTGATGTAAAGTTACCCTTGCTCTTAGGGTGTGACAATCAAAGCACAATCAATCTCACCAGGAATCCAATTCAACATTCTTGCTCAAAGAATATTGATATTAATTATCATTTTATCAATGAGCATGAATAATAGAATGAATTGAATCTATATTGTGTTCCAACATTGTAACAAGTTGATAACATTTTCATGAAACCTTTATCGAAGGAATCGTTCTCAAAATTGAGGTTGAACATGGGTGTCTAACCTAGTTCTCATCAAGGATGAGGTATGTGTTTCTATCCCCTCTCTCATTTTACCTTCGGATTTTATTTTCAAGGGATATAATTTTATTTTTTCATAAATCAATTACATAAAATAGAGAGTTGGGGGTAAGGTGTGAATTCAACATTTTTTTTGAGTGAACTATTCTAACTGTTTGTTGGAGTGGTTGTATGAAAGAAATTATATTATATTTGTCACGACCCGCCCTCGGGGCCCGTGCCGTGACTACCCCAAGCCCGCCTTCCAGGTGCCATCAGAAACTTCGCTCTTGTAAAATTCCAAAGAAAATTTAGAAAAAAATTTCCTTGAAATTTACGGGTCTTTACATTACTCCCACCTCAGGACTTTACGTCCCCGTAAAGATACATCATAAACTAGGGAAACAAATGTGGGTACTGAGCATGCATCTGAGCCTCCCGCTCCCAAGTGCTCTCCTGGAGGTTCCCGTGCTGACATCTGATGCGCACAAGAGGAATCGATCGCCCACATAGGACCCGCTCCTGTCGATCCTCTATCTCCACTGGGACCTCCGCAAAAGTCGCCCCATCATCCACGTATAGCTCCCCATAGTCAATGATGTGCGTCGGGTCGTGGACGTATCTCCTCAGCTGGGATACGTGGAAGACGTCGTGCACCCGGTGCAACTGAGGTGGTAGAGCCAGGCGATAATCCACCTCGCCAATCCTGTTGAGGACCTGGAAAGGCCCGATGAAGCGTGGAGACAACTTTCCGCCTCAGCCAAATCTCCGCAAACCACGTCGAGGTGAGACATGCAAGAAGACGTGGTCGCCATCCTCGAAATCTAGTGGCCTCCACCTCCTGTCATCATATGACTTCTGCCGGCTCTGTGCTGTCCTCATCCGCTCCTGGATGACCTGGACCTTCTCTGTCGTGGCCCGGACCATCTCTGGTCCCACAAGTGCTGACTCCCCAGGGTCTGTCCAGCACAAAGGATATCTGCAAGGCCTGCCGTACAATGCCTCGTAGGGTGCCATCCCGATGGTGGAGTGGTAGCTTTTGTTGTATGCGAACTCCACCAAGGGTAGGTGGTCCTCCCAGCTGCGACCAAAGTCGAGGACACATGCACGGAGCATGTCCTCGAGGGTCTGAATGGTCCTCTCCGTCTGACCATCCGTCTGTGGGTGAAAGGCGGTGCTCAGACGTAGCCGCGTCCCGAACGCCTCCTGCAACCCCTTCTAAAGCCGGGAAGTAAAGCGAGCGTCCCGATCAGAGACGATAGTCGATGGAACACCGTTAAGCCGTACAATCTCCTGAACGTAGAGATGTCCCAAGCTCTCCACTGAGCCCTGCTCTCGGATGGGTAAGAAGTGTGCCGACTTGGTGAGTCGGTCAACAATCACGCAAATAGAGTCGTGACCTCTGGAAGTGCGTGGAAGTCCAGTCACGAAGTCCATAGATATCCCGTCCCACTTCCACTCCGGGACCTCCAAGGGCTGTACCAAGCCTGCTGGTACCTGATGCTCTGCCTTCACCTGCTGGCAGGTGAGACACCGTGAAACGAACTCTGCCACAGCCTTCTTCATGCCCGGCCACCAGTGTTGTCGTCTGAGATCCCGGTACATCTTCACCACTCCAGGATGTACCGCCAAAGGAGAATTGTGAAACTCTCTCAGCACCTCCTCTCGTAAAGCGACTGGTACCAAGTTACGTCCTCTGAAAAGGACGTCGTGCTCAGCTCCAAGGGAGAAACCATCAGGTGCCTGTCCCAAGGATATCTGTGCACGCCGTGTCTCACAGTCAGCGTCCCCACGCTGTGCCTCTTTGAACCGCTGTAGAAGTGGAGGAGAGACTGTGAGAGACTGAAGGAAGGCTTCTCCGTCTCTATCCACGAAGGATATCTGCAAGGTGGCTAGCTGCTCTGTCGCCTCCTCAAGCAGCTGGATGCCCGTCCTCCTGCTGAGGGCATCGGCTACCACGTTCCCCTTTCCAGGAGTATAGACTATCTCAAAGTCATAGTCCTGGAGGAACTCGAGCCATCGCCACTGTCTCAGGTTCAGGTACTTCTGAGAGAAGATGTACCTGAGACTCTGGTGGTCAGAAAAGACTGTGAAGCGCTCTCCCATCAGATAGTGCCGCCATGTCTTCAGGGTGAAGACCACTGCTGCCAAATCCAAGTCATGGGTAGCGTAGTTCTGCTCATGCGGCCTCAAATGACGTGATCCGTAGGCAATCACGGCCCGCTCCTGCATCAGGACACACCTGAGTCCAGCCCCTGATGCATCGCAGTAGACTACGTATCCAACTCCCTCCTCAGGCAACCTCAAGATAGGTACGCTGGTCAACCTCTGCCTCAGCTCCTGGAAGCTCTGCTGACATCTGTCTGACCACACGAAGGGTTTCCCCTTCTTCGTCAACGCTGAGAGTGGGGCCTCAACTCTGGAGAAGTCCGGCAAAAATCTCCGACAGTATCCAGCTAGGCCCAAGAAACTCCGCACCTCTGTCACGCTCTTGGGTGGCTCCCAAGCTAGCACTGCCTCGATCTTCACGGGATCCACTGCAACTCCCACCTCAGAAATGACGTCCCCTAAGAAGTGGACCTCACGTAACCAGAACTGACACTTCGAGAGCTTTCCATAAAGCTGGTGCTCTTGGAGTGTGTCTAGTACAACACGCAAGTGGTAGGCGTGATCCTCCTCCGTGGTCGAGTACACCAAGATGTCGTCGATGAAGACTATGAAAAATCGATCGAGGTATGGCTGGAAGATCTTGTTCATGAGGCTCATGAACACTACTGGAGTGTTGGTCACGCCGAAAGGCATAACCAAGAACTCATAGTGGCCATACCGACATCTGAAGGCCGTCTTCTGCACATCCTCGTCTCGAACTCTGAGCTGATGATAGCCTGACCTGAGGTCTATCTTCGAGAACCACCATGCTCCCTTGAGCTGATCGAAGAGGTCATCAATCCTGGGTAGCGGATACTTGTTCCTCACTATCACCTGGTTCAGGCGACGATAATCGACACACAGTCGCAAGCTCCCGCCCGCCTTCTTGGCGAACAATATCGGGGAAGCCCAGGGTGAAACACTGGGTCGGATAAACCCCTCGCCCTGCAAGTCCTCCAACTGTACCTGCAGCTCTCGAAGCTCAGCGGGGGGCATCCGATATGCTGTAGTGGATATCGGGGCTGTCCCGGGGTACATGTCAATATAAAAGTCTACCTCTCTGCGAGGAGGTAGTCCTGGAACATCGTCGGGAAAGACGTACGCGTACTGATCCACCACTGCAGGAAAACTGGGACTCCGCACGTCGACTGCTCCCAGGATGAGGCTAGCCAACTGATGAGTGATGGGCTGACCTCTCCTCTGCGTGAGTCCATCCTGTGCTGCTAAGGCTCCCTTCTCGCCGGTGAAGGTGAACCTGCTCCCGTCGGTGCGCACACATCGCACCTTGCGCCTAATGCAGTCAATCTGAGCATGGACCATAGATAACCAATCCATGCCCAATATGACGTCGTAAGGCCTCGACGCCGCTACATGAAGATCCCAGCCAAAGCTCTCGCCTCCTAGAGTAAGATCACACTGCCGGAACCAGTGCGTAATCGCCGAGTCTGCTCCCGTAGGAGTCTCTAGCCGTAAGGATCGAGCCAACGGCTCCGTCGGAATCTCTGAGCTCTGAACAAGGGCAGTGGCTATGAAAGAGTGAATCGCTCCTGTGTCTATCAGAACTGCAGCAAGGGTGGAATAGACACAGATCGTACCTCAAATCATCTCTGGCGCACCGTGGTCGTAGGCCTCCGCTGCCTGGAGCTGAGCCTGTCTCTGCCCGCCAGCTCCCTGTGGTCGGGGTGGGCCTCCTGGTGGTGGTGGTGGCAGAGCCTCAAAGCGTCTCCCACCACCTGCTACTCGGCCAGCTCCTCTGCCTCGTCCCCTCCTCCCTGCGGACCACCACGGTCGACCCTCTGCCTCTGCCTGGGTGGTCCCTCCACCGTCTGCTGCCCCTCGGTACGACGGGTCGGGCAGTCACGAGCCATGTGGCCCTGTCCGCCGCACTCGTAGCACTGTCTGCCTCTCGGAAGGCTGGCTCCGCACTGTGTGCCCCGCACCGCTGAGCTAGTGTCCCGGGGTCGTCTGCCGGAAGGTCTGGTCCGCTTGGAACCCTGAGTCATCCGTCGGCTACCTGCTGCCGAAGACTCCGCTATCTTCCACCCTGCGGCAGGTCTCACTGTGGACTCAGCCAGGAAGCTCTCGATCAGAAGGGCTCGCTCTAGCACTCTTGCCTGAGTCGGGATGCTGAGGGAGATTAGCGATGCCCTGATCTCGTGTCTCAATCCCTGCTCGAAGGTCCAGGACCAGAATAAGGGGTCCCGTACCATGTCTGTCGATTAGCGAGATAGGTCGGTGAACCTCGCCGCGTACTGGGCGACCGTCAAGATGCCCTGCCGCAGCTGAAGAAGCTCCTGGATGCGCACCGCACGGAGGGTGGCCGGGACGAACTCTGAGCGGAAGAGGCTCTCGAAGTCCGTCCAGATGAGGGAGGTCTCATCGTGTACCTGGAGCATCAGGCTCCACCATCGCCCTGCTGCTGCGTGCAGTAGGCTCGCCGCGAGGATCACCATGAGGTCTTCTGGTGTCCTCACTATCCTGAAAACTCGGACGACCACCTCCAGCCAGTCCTCGGCTGCTTGGGGGTCCGACTCCCCACAGAACCTAGGTGGTCGCTGGCGCTGGAACTCGTGCAGAGCTCCGAGGCGTCATGCGTCGTCAGCTGCTAGTGCTGGAAGCATCGGGGGCTCGGCGGGTAAAGGTATCGCCGGTGCCTCTGCTATCAACGGGCCCTGTACCGAGGCCTCATCGCTCGGCGGGCTGTCGTCGTGCTCTACTCTAGGAACCCTAGCTGGCTACTGTCGTCATGACATCCTGAAAAGGAAACAAGTGCGCCACGGTCAGAACAG
Source organism: Viscum album (assembly GCA_963277665.1). NCBI lineage: Eukaryota > Viridiplantae > Streptophyta > Magnoliopsida > Santalales > Viscaceae > Viscum > Viscum album. Next base: position 1,236,781,165 of record OY728165.1, on the reverse strand, counting down.
TATACCTGGTGACCTGACACAAGTAATCACAGAGAAAACTTGAAACACACATGCCATCAATGTTTTCGTGCATTAAGTCGGAAATCAGAAGTCAGGGTCCTGGTGTATGGATACGTCGGCCGCCGCACCAACACTGGACTCCCTGGACTGATAACCACACTCAATACGCTAAACACTATGGCTTCACATAGAAGAAAGATCAGAGTCTGCGGTATAACCGACCACCTCTGATACCAATTTGTCACGACCCGCCCTCGGGGCCCGTGCCGTGACTACCCCCAAGCCCGCCTTCCATAGGCCAGGGGCTGGAGACTAGCACCAAGGCGTAAATCCCAACAAAAAGGGAAGGCATTGCCTTTGAAAGGTAAACAAGCACCACAGAGTAAGCAAGCGGAAAAGTAAACACTAAGTAAAAACTGTACAAGATGTGATGAAAGTAAAAGGGGCCAGAAATACAAGCCCAACAGTAAAGTAAAACTAAAAGGAAAAACAGCAACTGAAAGGGAAACTGTAGCGTCGAGCCATCCTCTGAAAATCCCACCTGAAGGGTGGGTACAGATAGCCTCCACTGCTCCTCGGGTCCACCTGACCGCTCCGAGTACATCCCACCCAGTGGTCCACCTCCAGGTACCGTCCTGCTCTGCACGCCTCCACCACGATCAGCGCTGTCCGTCGTCTGCAACCAACACAACGTAGTACGAGAAAAGCCCGTGCAGGGGTGAGTATAAGCTACTCAGTAGGGACCCCGAGACCCCCGAAGGTCTCCCAAAATCCACAAAGCATAATCCAAAAAGGAAAGATACAATCACGAAGTAACATCTGGCACGACTTAGGTATATGCCCATACATATACCTAAGTCATCAATTCCCGTTCGGCTCCAACGTCCGAGCCCAAGCACAACCCAGTCCACACAGGAAAGCAAACGTATACCCACACAAGATAGCTCAACACAATCCACAAAGGAGAGTAAATAGTAAATCCACACAGGATAGCTCAACACAATCCACAAAGGAGAGTAAACAGTTAATACACACAGGATAGCTCAACACAATCCACAAAGGAGAGTAACGCAAGATTCAGCTCACACAGGTATACTTCTTCGGATGACGATAAAGATGATCACTGATCCATCTAAGTCGTCGGACCCATGAAGGATCGATAGGTAACTAACCCCCGCAATGACCCACACAGAATCGGGCCCACACAGGACCTGTAGGCGCTGGCTCACACAGAACCGCTGAGCGCAGACCCACACAGGATCAGACCCACACAGGATCGGGCCCACACAGGACCGGGCCCAAACAGGACCTGTAGCACTGATCCACGGAGGATCGCTGAGTGCAGTAGTCATCGCAGTCCACTGAGGATCTCTGCACAGTCGTCGCCGCAGTCCACTGAGGATCTCTGCACGGTCGTCGTCGGAGTCCACGGAGGATCTCTGCACAGTCGTCGCTGTCGAAGTAGCAGTCGCAGCCAGCCTAGGGTTCCCGCACACAGCAAGCTCGTTCGGGAGGGTCCGCTCCACGAGCCGAGAGTCTGATACATCAACTGACACAAATTCTGAAGTTGATGTATCCAAAAGTTCCGTATCGTCAACAGGAACTCAACGTCGCAGACGGCGCGTCAATCGGACGCCCGGTCTGAGAGTTATTGGCTTTTTCGTCCCAGGGGCCCGGTTGGTTTTTAAGGAAAAACCATCCCAACCGTACTCCACCTACGTCCAAACCTCGGGTGGAGTATTCCAAAAGATTCGTCTCACAAAGAGAAACTCAACAAAGCTGACGGCACGTCAATCGGACGTCCGTGGCTCAAGATATGAGCGTTTTCGCTCCGATGGCCCGGTTGGTTTCGTGTACGAACCAACCTGGATGAACTTAAAGTATTCCGAAACCTTGAGTTCGATATACCGAAACGACCGTCTCGATCCAAGGATCGTGTTGCCATTGATGGCAAGTCGTTTGGAGGCCCGTAGCTCAAGTTATGGGCGTTTGAATGAAAACGCCCGAAGACGGGGGGTACGGGCCCGGGCCGACCCGGGCCGACCCCCCCGGGAGTCGGCCGAACCGGGTCAACCCGAACCTGGTCGACCCGACTCGGTCCGACCCAGTCCGGTCCGGCTAGGGCACGGCCCGGACGGTCGGACCGGCCTGGCCCAGTTCGGCCGAGCGGCCGAACGGCCGAGGCACGCAGGGCGCCGCCCCCGCGGCCTGGTGGTGCCGCGGCCCCCCGCGTGGGGCCGCGCTGAGTCGGGACGCGGCTTCAGCCGCGTCCGAGGGCAGCGGACCCGCGCGGCCGCGGGTCAGCGGGTGCCGCCGCCACCACTCTGAGTCGCGGCGGCCTGTCCGGCGGCGCCGTCGGCGAGTTCCGCGGGCCACCGGGATCGTTCCGGTGGTCCGATTCTCTTCCCGTCTGCGCCATTGCTCCTCCCGGGACTCGTTCTTCACTGCGGGATCGTCAAACATCCGTTGCGGCACGTTCCGTCATCGCCCGTCAAATCCGCACAAAACGAAGAACGGCAGAGGGTCGTCGGGCCGTGTTCGTTTGGCCCGCACCCTCCGCGTTAGAGATAAACAAACGGGGGAACTTTATTCCACACAGGAAGCAACAATTTTAATAAGATTAAAATTGTTCATAATTCGGTTCTTTAATTTCTTTAAAGAAACATTGACGAGAATAATAAAAAGGGGGTAATTCCCATAATAAATCCCTACCTCGTCGATCGTCGCGCGCGGGCGTTCTTCGCGGAAAAGCTCGTCGCGGAAGAGAGGGATCGTCGCGTCATCGCGGGGAGGCATCGCGTCGTCACGGAATCCGGCATTGAGTCGGAAAACTCAACGCACCATGAAACATCAGATTTAATTTAATTAATTAAATCCGTGTTTTTGGTTAAGAACCACGAAGGAGATAAAAAGGAAGGTCCGAGACTCTTACCTCAAGCAGCCGATCGAAGATCCGTCGCGGAGGAAGAGACATCGCAGAAGAACGTTGTCGGCGTTGCGGATCACGGCGTCGCGTCGTCGATTTCCGGGTTCGGCGTTCTTCGGGTTCTTCGCATTCTTCGCATTCTTCGCGAAGGAGGAAGAAGGAACAAGGATTCTGTCTCAACGAGTAATCCCCCAAAAGATTTTGGTTGGTCTTATTTTATTAATATGCCAACACACGAAAACAGGTTAAGAAACGATTGAATTAATTCGTTGAATTAATTCAACGAAAGAAACAGCCCATTTAATTCACGAAATAAACCGCCCAATTAAATGGTCTGTTAATATTTTAAGAAACGCGTCAGTTGACTCTCATTAAGTCGGGTTTTCGCGGGTGTGTTTCTTAGCGGAAAGAAACGGCGGGGCTTGTGCGGGCCCCACCTCACAAATATCCTACCAAGGGGGTAGGATATTTCTGGATAGCATCTTATCCGGTTCAACTCAGTTCAAGCTGTCAATAAGTGGCTTCAAGTGGCTTCCAAGTGGCTTAAGTGAAATAAAATAAAGTTGTCGCAAAATTATTTTATTTCTTAACTTTAAGCCCGAAAATTAAAAACCACACCCGAGAAAACGCAACTCCGGAAGAGGCGTTTCTAAGAGAATACCGGCGCTGCGATTTCATCGGTGCCCTCAGAATTCGATTCCGGGCACCGGTTCAAAAGTTAGAAAAACCCGCTCGTCCGTTCACTGAACGTACCCGAGCCAAACTTCGGAAAATGATTCCGGGCACACCGGGCCTCGGAATCAGGTGCCGTCAGAAACTTCGCTCTTGTAAAATTCCAAAGAAAATTAAGAAAAAATTTCCTTGAAATTTACGGGTCTTTACAATATTCCAATAAGGTTGAAGATATGAGGAAGAAATATGAAGATGTTTTTATATTCACTATGTTTGGATGGAATGGATTTACTTTCAATGATTCTTGTTTCTTACAATGAGTTATCTCACATCGGCTTAGAATTATTGATATGTAATCCATTTCTTGAGGATAAAAAGTTCAGTGATTTATGAAACTTGGCTGATAAGAAAATCCAAAGGGAGAGATTTTTAGGACCAAGAAGACGATGAAGGTGTTTTATATTCAAGTGTTTTATTTTATTATCAAGGAAAGTTTTTTGAAATCACCTCACACTGTTTATGGAAAAAATCATATTGACGATTCTTTTCAAAATAACCAGATCCATGTTTTAAAAAGAATTAGACTTGTGTTTTCAAAATAATCATACTCACTATGAAATTCCATTGTAATGAGAAGAATTTGTTTTAGAAGAAAAGGTTTTCATAGGACTTACCTTGGGCCTGGAATGGGAGAAGATCATAATGAAGAATATATTGTCATCAGATTCAATCTAAATATGATAAAAAAGAAGTGTTTTTTTTGAAGAATCAGAGTCTTTGTGATTACGGTGAATTAAATGTGATGATGCCTTGTTATTTTGGAATTCTTAGAAATATTATGTTGAATTTATAACTTGTGATGGAATATTTATAGAAGAAATGGGGAGTGAAAAGGTTGTGCTGATTAAGAGGTGGTGTCAATTGAAGAGAAGCTGCCGATTGAAGCGGTGATGCCGATTTACTGTAGTATTTTGTTTTCCATCAACCACATACTAAAAGATCAGTATCATGATAATTGTACCTAGAATGATCATACCCAAGCCAATTGTACTCAGAAATATCATACTCTGTATATCATAATCAGGATGAGTTGAATGGCTATTTGAATTTCTGAAGGAAGAGACAAATGAACACTGACTTACTATCAAATGTTCTTTTCATGTGGGTCAAGATAAGAAATGAATAAGATGATAAAAAATGTAGTAAACCATTTAAAAAGGGTTTAATTAATTTGTTTGGATGAGTTATTGGAGGAAAAGAGACTGCTGGATGATTTTTTGATGGGGATATTATTTTTTGAATACATGATTTTGATTCAAATCAGTTTTGAGGATCATATTTACCAATCAGATTGAGATAATTGGACTGAGATGATCCAACCCATGTATTGCTGACAATTGAAATCATACTGGAAATTGAAATGAGAGTCTGGGTAAGAAAAGGTGAAGATTTTAGATGTTTTGAGAAGAATCGAGAAGCATTGAAAAGGTCATAATTGCTCTGATATTTCATGGGAAATTTATATTTGGTTGAATTTATATGAGTAGGAAAATTTTTGGGATTCCTGACTAAAACTATGATAGGTTACCTATAAAAGGTGAAAAGTACATTGTACTTGACTAATAATGGAGTACTGTTCACCACAGTATAGAGAGAAGCTATGAGTTTTCAGTGAGAGGAAGTGATACCGTTTGATCCTATATTGAAGAAGTTTTTATGGATATATGAAAGAGAGGAGGCAAGATCATATTGTTTTATTTCGCTAATCATCGTATCAGGATGAATTAATTAGCTTTAGGATTTCCGTATTGGTTTTCTCAGACTGAGGAAGAATCATAGTAGGTTTTATCATACTCAAGGATTTAAGTGGTTCCTATTCATTACTATTGTATTTAGAATGAAAATATGATTGGGATAATCATACTCAGAGGAATCATATTGGAAAAATTGGATCTAGAAAGATCAGACTGAGTTTTCTTCAACAAAGTCCAGGAGGTTCTTACCTTTATTATAGGTAATAAATTGAATAATTTTATTCAATTGAATACATCTATTGATTTGAAAAAGAAGCACAGGTAACATGAGTTGTTACACAAACATTTGAATTCCCCTATTTGTGCTAAGAGAGTTCACACAAACTTTTGGATTGTATTCAAATTACTACATGAGTGAAAGGGAATTCCATACTCTTTGTAAACCATGAATGTTTTTCTAGTGGATTTTATGGTATTGGATTGTCTCCAAACCATACCAAGGACGTAGCTATTCGTATTGAATAGCCGACCATGTAAATAACTATGTTTCTATTGATGTGTGTTTATTTTGTTTTTAGTAGGTAATTGAATCTTTAATAGGATGCTAAGGTTGTTTAAATTGAATGAAAAAATAAAATAAAAAGTATCACTGATTCACCCCTCCACCTCTCAGTGATACAAATTCACTAACTAGGCACTTACATAAATAAATAAATCTATTTTATTATTTATTCTTGTGACTTCAATTTAACAAAATGCTCGATGCTGATAAAGGTTATGTCATGCCTATGGTAAAAATCACATTCCAAATTTATTAGTGGTCTCAAATTTATGATACAGTTATCCATTTTTGAGTTATTATATTAAATTAGAGAAAAACTACATGCAGATGATATAATATATTTAATATTTATATTGTATCCATACCGAGCCTCTTTGGGCCTCAGAATGCCGCACTGACACAATTCCTAACCCTGAAAATATTATTTAAAATATTTGACAGGATTAAAATAAAAAATATCCATTACATGATATAAGTGTGATGATTGTATTTATATTGATTTTTTAGGAATTTGGGGTATTGAACCTTATTATTAAAAAATGTGACAACTTAAGCATCGATTCGAGGTAGGTGATTCAGGAACTCTTTCTATTTATTACTATTTATATATAGTTATCTTGATTTTTTTCTTTGGGTTGATAGATGATATTGATTTAATTATATAAATTAAACTAGTATCTAGGTGGGATATGAAGTTATATTAGTACATGTGATATATGTTACTGTTACCTTTTTCATGATTTCTATGACACATGAAATTATTTTAGAGGTTCTACGATGTTTAATGTATGGTGATATGTGTTTGATATGGTCATGTAGTGAGGATGATGCTGTTATATTGATGATGTTGATATAGAAAATGAGTGTTCCACACACGGTGAAAGTTAACTAAGGGGGTGAATCAGTGAGAAAATTTCTATTTTCCTATTTTTGTTTTATTTGAAATCAACCTCCATCACTTTTAAGGTTGATTGATCACATTTCAATTATTTTTATTCACCAAAAAATGGAATAAAAAAATAAAACATTATGTACAAGGTTTACCATTCAAAATAAATGGACAAATCCATGGAATGATCTAGATTCATCAGTGACCATACATTCCAATATAATAACCTTATGGAATACAATGATAGAGGTTTATTCATTAAACCACAATACAAGAACATTAAAAAAAATCATCCCAACACAAGATAACAAGGTTTATACTTTTAATCTATCATGTTTCATTACTATCTTTTCTTACTTTAATGAGAAAGGGATTTCACCTTCTTCCTTAATAATGGTATTATCTCTTGATAATATCAACCACTTATGCACTTATTAAAATATGAAAAAAAATTCTTGAATGTATTCAACTATTCCGAACACATCAAAGGTTTTAAAAATAACCCTTAAAACACACAAAAATGTGTATAATCTTATCATTATCTTATCCTTCCTTTAATTTTCTTATTCTTTTTTAATTCTCCTTCTCTATCTTCTCAAGGATATTACATTTATCCACACATTCATTCCATTCATATACCCTTTTTAAATTTCTTATATTTTTGATATTTTCAAAGGTATTTAAAAAATAATGGCACAAATTCATCCTTATGATGTAATGTAAGTGGTTACCAAAAAATTATTATTAACTTCTTTCTCAACTAAATTTCACTTAAAATTAATTAAAATGTAGTATATAATGTCACATCAAAATTACTCTATCACCACTATTATTCCTTGTAAAATATAATGCAAAAAATTATGAATAATTATTAGAGATTAACTTCAATGAATCGTGGATTTATTATCACGGAACAATGGGTCCCTTCTATTATACAACATATTCCATCATGGAATAACTAATGTGACACCCCATACTCAAACTCCTGTAATCTATTTAGAATAAACCCATTATTTAAATATCATATTTGAAATAAACAAAATCAACCATGTTTATTAATATTAATAATTACAATATCACCAAAAATATTAAGTCACATACATTAAAATGAAATTTTAGGTTTAGTTATTTAAAGAGTTAGGAAGAAATTTCAGCTAACAAATACCATGTATATCATATTAAATAGACATTTTTTACAAAATGGAAGAGATGAGACCAAAAATTATTTTGAGGACAACTTTATATATTTTCACTTTGAGTATAATATAGTTTTCTGATTAGGTGAAAGTGATATGAATATGGAAGTGGGGCTATTCGTGTGGGGGGTACGGTACATGTTGGTCACTAGAAAGGGAAGTGTTGTCCTTTTCTATGGTTAGTAGGCTGGGTTTATTAGGCGGGGGGTTAAGGATATTAAATGTGGGTTTTTGGGAGTTCTTGAGTGTCAAAAATAATATTTGGACCTTTAGATATAACTATTTAGCCTTGACTATCGAGGGGCATCTACATGGGGAGCACCTTATTTTCCATTTTCTTCTTATTTCTTCTAATTTTTCTTTTTCTTCTTTCATTTATACTGTAACCTAGTATTATAATATAAACCTCTCTTTTTTCTCATAAAAAATTATCCACATAATCTACTTTAATATACATATATTTTTTTATACATTTATTCATTACTTGGAGAAATGGAAACATAAAAAGGGGTGATAAAAAATGATTAGTAAAGATAAACATAATTTATAATAATCAATGATCATAAGTGATCATAAGATGATCATAAAAAATATTTTAGGAATATATAATAAAAATAAATCTATAATAAAAATAAACTAGTAGAATAACATATACATACATTACATATTAATAAATAAAGACATGGATAAAAACAATTGATTTGTTAGTGATTAAATGTATAATTATGGATAATTAATTCCATGAACTAATTTAAAAACATATGATTTTATTGTCAAGACCCAATGTTTAAGAAATATTTGGTTCTGAGTAAGCATACACCAAAATTTAAAAGCAAGTTTGTCCCATGAGAAATATTGATGTATGAAGGGGCTATTTCAGGCCCCACACATCATTAATTATTTCCAATGAATTCATTATATAAAGGAATAAAGAATATATACAATAAATAATGAATATTCCTTAATAAACAATAAATATCTATCTTGAAATTAAAAGTATACATATTTTAAATATTTCTACAATCAATAAATGGAACCGATTTCTATGAAAAAATCCCTCTATCTAACACCATATAGAGAAAGGTGTACATGTTTAATTTAATAATTACCCTAATAAATCAATGTATGACATCTAGGTAGAAAATCTTTATTCAAATGAAGTAAATATTGAATTATAATAAATAATGTAATTGAATGGTAAATTATTATTATAATAGAGGATGATTTGGAAATACAAAGGAAGTGATGGATTTCTATGAGTTTAATCCCATAGAAGAAAATATTAAGAGAGTATTTAGATTTTTAACCATGAACAATATATTAACCAAAAAAAAGAAACAATTGTTGAATACTAATTATATCTCAATAAAAAAATTGAGATATAAAAATCCTCAAGATAATTGTAAAATAAGAATCAATAGAATGTGAGAGGAATACAATGAGATTAAAATATAATGAAGTGAAAGATATTGATTTCACTTGATATTAATAGTCCATTTAATACACCATAAATGAAATTATTATGTGCAATATG